>CM065172.1:21726164-22926164 GCA_033026295.1 Channa striata
GCTGGACCCAGAGGTGCATTGAAAGCAGTGGGAACGCGAAGCTCGAGTGTGTTTAACTCCAGGGGAACTCTGGGCTTTATTTAAAGCCAAAGACAGTTTATTTGTTCGCAGGCCACAGAGATCGGCCTGAATGCACAAAGGGATCGCCTTCTTTTGAAAGACCTGGAATAATTGTCCACTCGGGTTCAAGGTGTGACAAGTGGGCAAAATGTGTGCGCTCCGATTGTGGATTTTTCTACATGGACCCTGGATTTCGCATTATCATTGATCAAATATGTGCTTTTCTGTGACTTCCAGTCAAAGCGAGTTTAAAACAAGACACCTACTGAGTTTTAAAACACACTAAAGACCGTCGCACACCTAACGATTTCACGGCCGACTGTGAATTTAATTCAGAGCGGCAGAGACAGTCTTCAAGTGTATGCCGTCAAAAGATTCTAGTCGTTAAGGCCAAGTCGATGTCATTCTCACAACGATTCTTAAAACATGTTTAATATTTACAACCGGTATCAGCGGCCAATGACCTCACGATGGAGGCGGAGCTACAGTAACTGCAGCTTTACCTGAATATTATTTTAATATGTTATTTTAGATTTATTTTGGTTTAGGTTTATTATTGTTTTCTGTAGCTTCTTTATTACGTATTGTCCTCACAGCCAGTCTTTTGTTCTTTTACTCACTAATTTTTAACCACAAAAAGTCAAAATTCCTGGATGCAGCCATATTCGTTTTGGTACAAGAACATGCGAGAATTCCCGTTTAAGCGGGATTTGAAGTGTAGAACATCCAGTTGTTCCCAACCAGGCGTTAAGTGTGTGCTGCTTCCAGTCCTTGTTAGTCTTGGACTAGGTTCGAATGGCATGAACTGAAATGAACTGAAACATCGGCAGAGTCAAATAAACCTGACATTTCACACAATGATGTGATGGCATGTTTAAACCTTTTTATTGATTTATTGTTAGATATTGTGTTTATATTCCAGCACTTAGCTTGTTCTGGAAAGGAAGCGTCTACGTTGAGGTTTTACGGTTTGTTTGGATAAAAGTGCCTCGGCGTTAAGATCGGGTTAATTCGCTTACACTGCTTTTGCATTTCTTTTTAACCCCGAAATTTGCCATGCCCACAGGCAGAGAATGTGGCACAATTCAAACAACAGACCATGTCAAGAGTGTTTGTGTGTGCGTGCGCGTGTCTTTCTGTCTGTCTTCAAAGGGCACGGACTTGATTCTGCAAATGCTATTCCACTTTCCATGACAAAACTTGAACACCTTCAGACTTTGTCCTTGCTTACTCTTCAGTGAAACCCACAGTGATCCAATTTGGAAATCCAATCCATCCAGATGGACTTGAGAATAAATTACTAAAGGTCAAACTAACTGGCCAAGCAGCTAACAAGCCATCAGACCACGGTCAACACCTGAGTGGAAAGCAGCCAGAAAAGCTCTTTACTCATTACAGTTCCTGTCAATGGAAAGAAGATTAAAAACGACTAAAGACTGTGTCTCCTCAGCTCGAGCGCTCTTTTCTTTTCCCCCGCAAGCTGATCCAGTGAGGCTTTTAATGTAATGCATGTTATATAGACTAGTTGTGGTGTTGCAGTATGTGCACAGCTCTCTCTCTCTCTCTCTCTCTCTCTCCCTCTCCCCGTGTGCACAAATGCCAGCCAGGACAGGAAGTGCTGACGCAAGCTTCTATGCGTCCCTGTCCAGGTAATGGCCTGTGGCGATGCTGCAGCCCGAGGCCTGCCAGAGGAGAATGACATTTACTGCCACCTTAACTAGCTCATTAGCCTGCTTCACAGTCTCTCTCCCTACTCACCCCGCAGATGAGAAGATGTGACGAGAATATTTTTTTTTTTTCGCCCTCAGTTGTTATTCTCCTCGTCCTGTTTCAGGGCTATCGAGACAGAAACCTCAGACTGAAGACGTCTCGTGTCACCCGCTCTCTCTCTTTGCTGTTTTAGCACGAGTGCTCCTTCAGTTTTGCGTTTGAAGAAACAATTGTTCCGAGTGTCGAGGTCTTTGTGTGACTACGATTCATTGTGCTCATGTTGAGAGATCGCCGCGATGCACTTACCTACAGTGAGCTCATCTTTTAATCAGGCCTGATGGTGCAGACTGATTGGCCCTATTGTTCCGTGTACAGGCCATTGAAATCTGTCTTTCATTCCTTCCTAAATAGACAAACATTCATTTGTGTTCACACAAGGCGGAGACACACACCTGTGCGACCACACACACACACACATACACAAGCACGCCGTTACACAAATTCACATCTTCATTATGCCACTTCTTTGGCTGATTGGAGAGTTGTTGTGTGATGTTGACATGGGACAGACTCAACATAATCCTTCCACTCCTCTCTAGCTGCCTGACATTTCTCTGTTCTTCATTAGGGACGAAGGGACTAAACGAGAGACGCAGAAGTAATGGCAGCGCAATAACATGCAAATAGCAACGACGTAATTAAAAAGCGTCCAGCATGCGAGCCGTGCCTCTTCTTGCTTTGCTAGTTTCGTTAAGCTCTCTGCTGTCCTTAAGTGACACAGGCGATTATGAAGGGTGTTTGTTTAGTAGGTGTGTGAACACGGGGGGGGGGTTATACAGCGACACACACACACACACACACTGACATTCGAAAAAACGACCAGCATGCACGGCACAGTTTGCGCAGTTGGACTAGTGGAATGCCCCGGGCCGGGGCACATCCCGGGTCTTTGTTCTGGCCTTGTTTTCTTGTTGATAAGACCTGTAGGGAATCACAGGCGAAAGGCGTTGAAAGATGAGGCTGATTGAAAATATATTTTACAAACTACACAAAAATCTGGCCGTGCACGGACAGTATTATTTTGATCATCTTGCATCTGCTTTGTGCAGTCTAGTAGCTCTAATGCTGGTCAGTATCCGTTGTGTGAATTCAAACAGCCCAAGGCCTGTTCTTACAGTTTGATCCCTCTTTGTCTTCCTTTCTCTAATTGACTGTGTGAGTGTGTGCGTGCTTGCGTGCGTGTGTGTATTACTTCACCGCATCCACCATATCCTGTGTTTACACCGCTAATGTAGTGGGTTAGATGTTAGACTGTCTGTGACTCATAATGAGTTATTGTGCTGCTCCTAGAAGAAGCCGTTCGGAGGCATGACCGCGGGCAAAGCGCAGAGGCCTCTGCGTGTCTGGACTCCTAACAGGTATCAGACTGCATTACAGGTTCCCACAAGAAAGTGGATTAGACAGCACATACTCGGCTCCTCAAAGTAAACACGCCTTCCCCCTTCGAGCCGTGTCAGCGTCAGCCCAGCGTGCTCCGGTTCCGACTTTGTCGACGATCACTGGGAATACGAAACGCTCCGGACGGCCGGGCTTTTAAAATCTCACGTGCTGTCGGTTTTGCTTAACAAGTATTGCAGCCTGTTCTGATCTTTTGCCGCGTGGTAAAGAGAAAAGAATCATATTGGCTGTCCGGCTCCCCATATTTACTTTGAGAAAGTAATGAAGCGACACTAAAGCCCCGGGACAAGCTGAATTCAGATGTTTTCAGCTTCCCTACTTTAGTTCTGGCTCGGGACGTTGTTTAAACAGAGTTGGATTCGGTGCCAAATGAGGTGCCTGTTTGGCCGGCACCTCTGACGCTACTCTATTCTCTAGGAAGTCCACTAGAGAGGAAGTGTCCTCACCAAGCAACTATGCCAGCTGTGACCAATCACAAAGCACTCTCTCACTCACAGCAACTGCATTTTGCTTCGACTGGTCTGGATGTCGGGATCAGTCATGGAATAGTGGTTGAATACTACTGTATTTATGAGCTTCCAAAACATTTTTGTTCGCACAGTCCGAGCTCACGGCCTTCCCATCAATAATCCAACAACTTATTTTAGACCTCTTCAAGAAGCCGTCTTCTCTTCTTCAGTGTTAGCTTTGTGTCTGACTTTCCAGGCTACCAGTCTGCCGGCTTAATCACAGCCCCGCTTCGACTTTCACTGGGTGTTTTAGTGGCCACTTTGAACCGTACTGGGCCGTGTTATGGCATCACTGCATGGGACTATCTACGTGCAGTTAACATTTATGAGAGCGGATTAACAACGGAGGCCTCCCTCCTCCGGCACAGATCTCTGAGGCCTCTCTGAGACCTCTCGCGGCACAGCTCTCGTCTGTCAACAGGCAGCACCCTGCTGGCACGCATGGGAGCAAAGGCATGCGAGTTCACGCACATACAAATACATGCAGATGTATGGCTGAGGTTGCAAGTTCAGAAACAAATAATAGTACAACAGGGAATATAGCTAAAACTTTTCTTCACGTGGATTATGAAATATCTTATGGACACACATTTGATGACCAGCTAAGAGACAACTACAGCCTGCTGGAGGCAAATACCAAAGTTTTTATAAATTTTTTAAAGACAGCTGTGTAGAGTTGTAGACTGATGCTAACAAATGAATGATTCAAAACATAAGTCAGACACGCCATTTCATGGGATAACATCTCTTTTTATTCTAAACTATGCGGTGAAGCAAATGTTGCTCAGATTCACATTAACTTTGTACTTTAGGCCAGTGTACCACAGATGCACAAGATCTTGGAGTAGAACGATTATGATCTTCTAGAGTTTCATGTATCAAAAAATATCTACAGTATAAAGTTATCCTTTAAAAATAGTTTGACATATAGTTTAATAGTTTGCACCTAGAACCTTTTCAGTGTGAAGTAACAACCAAAAGCCATTTGATTAGGTCTTAAATGGAAGCAAATACTGAGCGCGTTTACAATATTACTTATGTCTTGCGACATTGTCACACACGGAGAGAGGGAATGAAACAAATGAGCAGTTCCTGATCAAGATCGAGATCAGAGTTGTAACACGCGAGGCAGCTCCATTTACATTTACATTTAACATTTAGTCATTTGGCAGACACATTTATCCAATTTAACGTTAATTAGTACATTCCTACATCTGAGTTACTGTTTTTTTTTCTGCTGTATTACATCTCTATGTTGTATATGGGCGTTAGACACAATTTGGTCTCATCTAAGCCTCTTACTGTATCATTTGTGTTATCATAGTTGAATAACAGTAAAGGCCTTGGCCAGACGCTGGTTGACTGAGCAACCGCATGGATGTCTCAGCAATACAGTGCATCATGCGTGGCAGCGGCTCTGATCATCTTAATGCAAGTAGAAACCAAAATAAGCTCTTAATGAAGTCATCATCATTAACTTAGACAGAGAGGCTTAACACACAGACATGTGAGCAACAATGCACTCCACTGTTTAACCTTAACGGCACATCTTGTGATCTTAAAACATAAACGATTGTGAACAATGAGCTCAAAAAGCAATATTTCTTCATCAGGCAAAAGAACTGGATCCGTTCAATTCATTTGAAACTAGTTGAATCACGCACGGAACATGCCCCCTACATCACACCGATAAATAAAGTTAACCTGGATAAAGCAGCTGTCAGTCAAACAGCAAGTGGAAAGTCTTGTCTGCTGTACTGGAGCGATTCAGATTTACTGCTACCTGTGACTGAAATGGGGGAAAAAGTGGTGGGTGAAATGGTGACCAGCCGTTTGTTACGTATGCTAGCAGAAATATTTTTAATATAATAAAAAGAAAGGTAACAACCCAATTTTTCCATTGACAGTGCAAATGAGGAGAGTCGAAAGAGCAACTAGTTTTCCCTGCAGCACCTGAACAGGCTCTTTGCGCAGAACCAGACAGAACAAAATCCATAACCACAGTATTAGGGGTTGCATTAAAATATATTTGCTGTCCTGTGCTGTCATGGATGATGCAGCATTTCAGCATATGAATAAAGAGCTTGAGCCACAGGGACCAATATCCCTGTGATGACACATGAGCTACACAAAATGGAAAACATTAGTGTGTGAAATACGCTGCACTTTATGATGGTCACTTTTATATAAAAATAACTACAAAGTATTTAAAGTTTGCACCCAGCTGCCATGCTGCATTAAAGGACAGGTGATTTTTTTGTCGGAAAACACGATTAATAGAGGAGTCACACTTTTCTCTTCAGGTGTCATTAGTTTTGTGTGTGTGTGTGTGTATTTGTCTTTGTGGTGCGTTGCAGGCTAAGGTAACGGTCATGGCCGCTCAGTCATCCGGGCAACTATAGGAGGCAGCTGCACTCCTTGGATCTGTCTGCTGCACAGCAGGGGGACAAACTGGGGTGAAGTGGGCAGGAGGATCGACAAGAGGGGAGGCGTAGATAAGATCTGTGTCTCTGTCTGACTGCCTGGCTGCAGGCTGCAGGCGGCATGTCAGCTGGGCCTATTCCCCCGACTCCCACCCTACTACCCCCCTCTCACCAATCGCAGTCTCTCTCGCCAATCAGTGATGGACGGATGGTTTGGAGAAGGAGGAGGTGCGCCAGTTAGTTCCACGCCACAGAAGCCTGCTTTATTGGGCTTTCATTGGGGATTATTGTTATTGAATTATGGAGGGCCTCCCTTCAGACCAATCTCTGGCAGGAAGTGGGGACGGCAGACCTTCGCACAAATTGCTGAAGTGTGACCTTCTTTCCCGCCCTCCTCACCCCACCCCAACCTCATATCTGCTCTAGCTTCATAGCTTTAGCCACCCCAGTTAGCATGCAGACTTTCTGGATCCCTCACACACACACACACAGGTGCACACAGTCTGGCATACACACATTCAGAGGGTGAAGGAATGCACCATTTATAGTCATTTGCCTTCGGCTGGCATTAGCCAAGCATTAGGACGAGGGCAGGATAAATAAATGGAAAGTATGAGGCAGACAGATGAGGTGTGTGAAGGGAATCGTATGGAGGAAGCTGTGTGTGTGTGTGTGTGTGTGTGTGTGTGTGTGTGTGTGTGTGCTTGCCTCTTCGCCCCAGTCCATCCCCATCATTGCCCTCAGGATTCTGCATTCCTCACACCCATCCCTAAACCCCCTACCTCTGTCTGGCCTCCACACCCCTCAGTCTCAACCCGCTCGTGTTCACTAGAGGGGCACAGACAGAGAGACACCCAGGAGACGGAAAACATTTATGCATGTATGAACATTTACACACACACACACACACACACACACGCACATGCACACACACTTGACATCTGCTCAGCACCATCCCCGTGCTTTTGTAAGGGATTGAGATTACGATTCCCTATTGTGCTGCACCCAAGGGGATTACAGTAGGTGATCCTAGCTTTGCTGATGTCTACTGTTCATATATACTGTAGATTAGACGCTATAATTCATATAGAATCAGTCATGAAATTATTACGGCACGGCTCCAGACTGAATTCTCAGCCGATTATTGTGAGATAATCTGGTTAAAGACGCACTGCTGGCAAGATCTGACAGATTAACTTTTTATCCTCAAAGGAAGCAGTTCATGACACCGCGGCTGCCGCTTTACTCCTTCCTCACGACCCCCCAACACACATCATTCCCTTTTCACTTTAGATGGCTTATTAAGGGATTTTGTGACATTTGACCTCAAGCCCCCCCCCCTCGATCCTCGTGGCTTTACACCTGCATTAAACTCATGACATCTGAGGCTCCGCGTTAACACCCAGGAGTCTCCCTCTGCAGTTTCCTCTTGGGACAGTGCACAATGAATAATAATCATAATAATAGCAATGTTTTATAATTGTTTGTATTTATTGTGAAATAATCTGTGTTTGACAAAAATATAATTGAATTTGAAGATGTTGGTTTAAGTTCAGTGGTTCATAGAAAAACACGGTATGTTTCCTGTACTTCTCTCAGCGGTGGGATATTCTACAGTGGAATATTTATTCTGGCGTGTATATTGTAGCACGACAACGTTTCACGGGCACATTGTTCCCCTTTGCCGTTTTCTGTCTCTCTTCCCTCACACTCCGTGCTAGGTGGGACAGTGCATCAAGTGCTTAACTGTTGTCCTCTTGGCTCATTTCGAATGCACTATGACCTTTCCTATTTAACAGTCCCTTCAGGGAGGGGGTGTGTGTGTGTGTGTGTGTCTCGAGGGGGTATCCCCTGTCTGCCCCCCTCTAAAAAAGAAAATACCTCCCTGTGTCTGCCAAAAACCGTTAACCAAACACCCCATTCTCTTCCCTCCTCTTCTTCTTTCTCCTCATAGTTACTTCCCACATATGGACACAGTTATTTAGCCTCTTGTTGCAGGGGGACAAAGAAAGTGTAAGCAGCAGTCGGGAGGTGGTGGTGGGATTGTAGACACACTATATCAACTTGCTATGAATCCTTCCCACAAGGCCACCACTCAGCCCGCATACCCCCCCTCATGCTTTCAAAGATGGAAAAACAAGCAGCTTGAGTTTTTGTTGACCCTAACATTTATGTGGTTTTTACGGTAAGAAGAACAAGGAGAGGGGAGACGGGGAGAGAAAGGGGTAAAGCAGAAATTGTAGGACAAAAAAGCCCCGTTGTGGAATAACAGGAAGCCAAAGAGTTATAGGGGGGGATCTGGACTGAGGTACCCAAACATGGAGCCGTCTGGCCGGAGTCTGTGGTCAGCTCGTGAAAAAGAGAAAATGGAGAAAGCGGGTATTGTTTGATGTGGGTTTTGCAGAATTTGTGTCTTAAGCAAATTAAAGACAAAAAAATTGCCCGCTGTACCTGATTTCTCGGCTTAGCGCATTCTTGAATGCTACATTCAAATCAAGGTATCAATTACATTCGGCTTTGAAATCTGAATTTGAAAGCGTGAATGCGTAAAAGTAGATGAACATTTCCTCTTCGGAGAGTGATCTCATCCTCAATCTGGCTGTGTCGTGATAGAGCGAGAGCAGGAGAGAAGGGAAAATGACAGTGTAGTATAACACGCTTCCTTTTTGGATTTCACAGTATTCTCGTATGCTTTTTGGCAGAAGATTTTTTAGTGTAACAAAAACCCGGTACGGCCCCCGCTGCTAATGCTAGACATTACCTCACAAAAGTGGATTTATACAGAGGAAATAGCTAATCCCTCAGGTAATATGGGCATGAATCAGTCCGGCCAGACAGCAGGAAAGATCACGCTCGCTCCCTCTCCGGCTCCAGACGGCGGAGATGGCCCCTCGGTGGCGGAGCCGCGCTGTGGACGTGGACGGAGAGGGCGAGGGCTGTCACAAGCCTTTACACTTTGGCTCTCGCTGTAGCTCAGGGCTAGAACACAGAGTGGAGAGTGTGTCTGTGTGAATAAAGGGTGGAGGGCTGTTGCTTTCAATTCCTTGTGGTTTTATGCCAGAGAAAGAGAGAAACCGTTTACACAATATTAAAAGTATTGTGCAGATACATTATTAATACCACACCCCAATGTGCAGTAACTGGTAAGTTTGGGTCAACTTGCAGTTTCCTGTGTAATTTTTTACGTCCTTATAACACGCACTAATCAAACACAGAATCAGATTGTGTTTCCCCCCGGGTGTTATTGCACATCCCTCGTTTCTTCTCCACACACGACTACACACACACACACACACACACACACAAACTGGCTGGCTGCTGACCGGCACTAATGCCCTAATGGTGCTGTCCTACATACTTGGTACGCTAGTGTCTGTTAGCATCCTCAGACACCCAGCCTCAGCTGGAGGCGGACGGGGAGGAGAGGGGAACAAGATGGGAGGAGAGGGCTGTCTTTAGGCTGCCACACACACCTCTACTCAATTCCCATGAGTAGAGGTGTGTGTGCCACCAAAGCAGCTTCGAGGCTGAACCATCCTGTCTGCAGATCAAAGAGGGCGATTTCATTATTTTATATATTTCTCAAATCCTCAAAACCTTCATTTTAATGATCATAATTAACGTCTCAGAATAGAAGGCAGAGACAAAGAGAGAGTCTCTTTAGCTGTTTGCACCAGGAATCAAGCGATGGCAGGTTTTGTTGTGCTGTATGACCACGGTTAAATTAGAAACAAGTACATTAATTGCCTGTTTGTGTTCATCAGATTTTGCCCCAGCTGTGTTCTCTGTCAAAAAGTACGATAATGGAACATTGACTTTGCCACGTTTCCACCTCGTTGTAGCGTGTGCAGAATGAGGCCTAACGATGAAACATCCACTGACTTCCGGAGAAAAGAGGTTTCCTGAATGACATCATATGTCTCTTTAATATGCGAGTGACACATACTGTGGGAAACGGTGCTCCTTCATACCATCACAGCTCCTTGGCACGGCGAACCCGATATTCAGAGAACCCGACAGATCACATTTCCACTGTCTTTCAGTGACATAAGCTGGAGCCCTGTGAATTGAGCGGCAGTTCTGCACAGATTTGATCTCTGGCTTTCCAACAGCCGATTTCTAAAAGTACCGCCGAGCCCACGTGACGTGATGGTTTCTCTTGCATTGCCACCCAACCATGCCAATATCTGTAGATAGTGAAAGACCAAAAAGTCTTTCCAGTCTTGAGCTGAGAAATGTGTTGCCTGCATTGAGTTAATCAGCGAAAGCACTAAAATCTATTCTTTCTATTGTGTGTGTATTTTATTAGATAAATTAAGGTTGGAGTAAATGGAAAAATTATTGACTTTAGTTTTTATTACACTACTAAATCTGTGGAAAGTTTTTACAAAATTCCTTTTTTGTCTCCCATGTTGTCGGGATGAAAGAAACAGCAAAAAACCTAAATGCAACTGATTAGAAGATTTTAGCAACTGAAGTAGGATACACAGACACAGATTTGCAGACAGGCTCAATGGCTGAAGTTTGGAAAACATTTTTTTATATAAAATTATAACTGGGGAATTTTATCCTGTTTCTTTTTCACTCGTATGAAGTATGTCGCAGAAGAATCACTGCAGTGAACCATAACTTTAACTGATGATTACTACTTTTTCAAAGTCCTGGTTATGTTCATGCTGGCTTATAGCTTTCTTGGGCACTTGGGTAGAATTGCACCACTGCTATAACACTTCTTTATGACAAGTCCCAGTGTGTATTTTTCATTTCATAATTGCTGCGTGTTTTAGCGGTACCATCTTTAACCATTCCCTAAAATCCATCACGGAAACATTTTGACAGAGACGGCCGGGCTGCTCGTCCTCACAGTCCGCACCCTGAGCAGGGGAAGTGCCACGTCTGGGCACCACTTTTCCACCCGTCCTTCCCTTTGCATATGGAAGAGGGAAGCAGAAGCTTTGCAGTGCGATGGAGGTTTGTATTGACCAAGCAAAGTGACGTGGATGGAATACTAATAGGGTTAATAGAATTAATGGTGCTGTCACCCTTGGTTGAGAAGGAGTGCCAAGCATCGCACTGGCTGTTTGCAGCTGATTGCCTTCTGCTCGGTGTAGCCGTACTCCGTGGCTCTGACTGCGACCGAATCTCTCCGACTCCGACGTTCGTTGTTATCTTCCGTCTCTGCGTCTTCGTCTGTCTCGTTCCTCTCATTCTTTGTCTCTTCCTCCTCACCATATCTGTCTGTTCCTGACTCATTCTGCCCATCAAATGGCTAAAAGCTGCTTTAATAATGCACCTTTGTCGCAAATGTCCTTTGTTCATTCAGTTATTGATTTTATAAAGTGGTGGTGATCTATATGTCTTTCTTTTCCTGGTGTCCTTGCAGGGGCCTGATTGGTGCATGTGTGCGTATGCCGGTTATGTTTGTGTGTCTGCGTGTGTGTCCTTACAATTCTGCGCCCGTCCGGAGGCAGGCACTGTGTGTGTGTGTGTGTGTAATAATGGAAGGTTGACATTTAAAGCAGTGTATTTAGTGCCACTGAATTAGCATACTTTAACTGGCTGCTCTATTCCTTCTGGAGCGAAGCGGGCATTAAATCCTGACACAAGATTGGTGGGCAATTTTTTAAGAGCTTTAGTGAAGATTCATAGACTACAAAGCGCGCTGGTATCACACACAAGCTCGCACGCGCACTTGTACACACGCGTGCGCGCAAATTCGTTTCTCCCACCTTTCTTCTTTCTCTCTCCTTCTCGTTCAACTTACTCTGACCCGAGTGTGCGCTGCATGTCTGTTCTGCATACACAGCATTTTTCTCCCCACTGCCACTTCAGAGCATGTGAATGAGTTATGAGGGGATGAGAGAGGACGGGCCACTGTGTGTGTGTGTGTGTGTGTGTGTGTGTCTGAGTGTTTGGGGGATACAGGAAGATACTTTGTCACTAGCACATGTCTCTCCTGATGAGTATCTCTGATCCCCTGGTCTACAGGAAGATTCACTGTAGGCCTGCTTGTGGTTCGCATGTGTAATGTGCAAATAAGGATCCAGAGCTGCAGCGAGTTGGGGTTGGCGGAGTCCCTGTGCATACAAGCATGTCTCTGTCTGATCGTGTGTTTGTGTTGCCAGTTGTAAATGTCATAAATGTGCATAGTAATGTTGCAGACACCGTAAGTTATTCTTCACAGTGCTTTCTAATTAGCAGGCTAAGGGAACAAAGCTTTGTTACGTGCTCACACATATAGAACAAATAAGTCATTAGCGTTTTATGTGGAGACAGCAATATACATGGAATCACTTTTCACAGCGTATGAATGAAAAAAAAAGGCAAATGTTATATTACATGTACACTATGCTATTCTATTAAAAATTGGCTTTTTATTACCCTCAAATACATTTAATGTTAATATTAAGTACATTTATTTCATTGTTTGGATTATAAGGACATTTACATTCTGCTCTTGTCTGCTGCATCTATGTTAAGGTGCAACTGTTCCTCTGTAAAAAGTCGCAGCTGGGATGTGAGAAAGGGATGATGAAACAGGGTCATACATTAACATAATATGTGGAGTGGGACATTAGATATAGTCTACTGCAAGGTGGTAATAAATATCATTTAATAAAGGCTTACTCATCTGTCTCTCTAACAAATGTGAAATATTTTGTTTTCATCACCTTATATCACACTTCATAATAGCTAGAGAAAGAGTGGGAACGCGTCACAATTTAATGTCTCTGTGGTGTTACAACTACACAGAAACAAAAATGATAAGTGACTGGAGTGCGGTAAGAAGTATAGGGATATGTTTCCAATCATTTATAGAAACTAATTTCTAGTTATATTTATGTTTCTTTTATTGTAAAGTTAAAGTCACGCATGCCATTATCAACACAGAGTGCATCAGTTGAAAAAATGGCTTTCGATCAAATTCTGCAATAGTTACGTAATCCTGGTTGGAAAAGGCAAATCTTGGTTTTTAAAAAACGAAAGACAGAAAGAAAGAAAAGAGAACGTGTAGGCCGATACCAGGGTTAGTGTTGTAACCTCACCAAAAGACTATTAAGCTACACGGGGAGATAAATCAGGTTTAACTAAAGTCATGACCCACCGTATCCTGTTTTCAGTCTGAGATAGTGTTTGTTCTGGAATGCTGTTGCTTCGTTGCAGGCTGATGTTCCTGCCTGTTCCCACCGGGGAAAACCCCTCGAAGGGCACAGACTAAAAAAAAAAAACGCTCTGTACGTTTTCTTAACATGTCCATCCTGAGGCAAAGATGGCCCAAACAATAGTCATGTCATCACAGGTAAAAAACATATCTCAAAGTTCACCTACGCGCACACAGACACATTCACGGGGGTTTACACTTTCAGCTGATCCCCTGCTGATCTCGTGCCCAAGGGGAGACGGGTTACCGTGGCAACCCTTGTCCAGTAAATGGGTTTTGGCCTGCTTTTCTCGTGAACGTGTTGAATGTGCTTACACAATCCTCATCAGTAGCGGCACTATCTCCCTGCTAAGGAGCGATTGGATAACCCCTGACTCCCATTGATCAGCCCACTTTTGTGTGTGTGTTGCTTAGCAAAGGTTAAAGGGTCACAGTGTGGTGTCCATCCTACTCTTGACATTTTGTAGAAAGGAGCTCGAAAGTATCCAAGGAATGCCGGGAACTCAGCGGGTGAGAGGTAACGTGAGTCGAAAGGTTATGACATTCCGTCTATATCGAGATAAATGGGGAACCAGGTGATTTATGACTCGTTGTGTTGACGTGTGCCCGTTCAAGTGCATATTTGTAACAGCCTCTTAGCCCACGGTTAATTGTTGTCATCTTTTTTCTGATTGAGTTCATGATGTGTTTAACATCCTGATCACAGCTATTTCTCTCCTTTCCTTATGTCCTTCATGTTTTCACAGGCTGTATCTCATTTAGATCAACATGTCAAATCCATATTTACCTATTTTATACATGTACATACACATTATATAATAATTGTTATAATGCTCAGTCATATAAGACAGATACTTCTCAGTAATATCCACCAAACGGGGATCAGCTCGGGGGCAGCAGTGGATAGCGCTGCTGCTCAAAGCTACAGTAAAATGTCCCCAGTTGAAATGTACCTGCTGTCTGTCTGTGCGGCGTTTGCATGTTCCAGTTTCCTTCCACCATCCAAAGACGACCTTGTTGGGTTAATTGACGACCCTAAATTGCGCCTAGGTGTGTATGTGTGGGCTGGTGACCTGTCGTCTGACCACTGACGGCCGGGATGGACAGCCCCGCTGCCCTGAACCGGGTTAGTGGTTACAGACAGTGGGTGTTTAGATTCAACCTAACACACGTTACAGGTGTAAAATCGTGGGCTTGACTGAGGGCCGTTACACTCTCATTCACTCTGCATTTCCCCGTAATTTCCCGGATATTTTCGTTCTACCTGCCAATCTTTTCCCCACGTTTAAATCTCACAAATTGGTTGGGAGAAATTGAAATAATTCCATCTAATTTGCCCCTCACCTGAACCTTTTCGGCGCTACTTTGTGATTCACATCATCTTTGTGATCTACTTTGAAGTACGCAGAGGCGGAAAACAGGAGGTGTGATATTTTCTCCTGCTTCCGACTGTTTGACATTCATGTTCCGACTTTTGTCTAACCATCAGTGCGTTTGGCAGCCTGTGCCGCGTGTAACTGTAACGCGGCTGCTTTGTCCTTTGCCTATTTACTAGCATAACACAAGTGTAGCTGTTCTTTGTTCTTTAACACACACGATAGCAGGAAGAGCTTCACTTTTGAAATATAATTTTCCCTAGAGAGTCTCCTTTATTAGAAGTCAGGCTTTCGTGAAGTGGTATTTGTTGCTTTGTTCTGAAGCCGTGGAATTAAAACCCGAGCATGCATTTTGTCGCACTGTCGTATATTATGAAGGTGCTGTTGGTATATCAAACCATATTTGGGACTAAATAGTTGTCGCCATTATGGTTAAAGTGAGCGAAGGCGTCATTTATCCTCACATCTCCCTTTTGCGCATTGATAATATTCATTTTGAATCCCTCTACTACAGGTTTGTTTAGTCCCATTCATCTTTCCTTCTCTTTGCTCTGTTCCTCTATCGGTTTTGTCAGCTAACTAAAGAAAACTCATTATTCACGCATGTTTTACGCATATCTAGCTTGTGCATATAAATCATTCCACTCTCAGAGTGTCAGTGCCAGCGGAGTTGAAACCGTCACCATTTTTAAATTCTGCCAAACGCAGACCACCGCCTCATCCCTCCTTTTTTTTTTTTTTTTTTGCTTTCTCAGAACCTTCTTGGCCTGCATCCATCCCCAGCACGTTGGCCCCTGTTCAGTGTTTCACTGTGGACCTAAATATAGGCCTTGCATTGTACTGCTGTGTTTAATATGTGTATTTGGAAGTCTAAATTGAGGCTTGGTCTCATTCCACCGCAGACCCCTAATGCAAGCTGTGGTCTCTGGTTTCTATTTGGACTTGGGGGCAAACAGGGGGAAAGTGCTGATACAATCATGTTTAGGGTTGTGAGTTATGAGAGGGATAGCGATTGCAATATTACAGAGCTAAAATGGAATTGAGCGAGTCTGAGATAGAGCTATTATACCGACGGCTGTTGTAAGATTAGTTGTTAAGACTTGTTGAGAATCAATTTAATATCGTGTTTGCTTTTCAATGTTCTTTTACAATCAATGATAGCATAAAAATCTGTCTTTTGATTCATTATCATGTGTGATTTGTCTAGCGCGGCCTTTTGCCTTGTTGTCCGAGGAGGGAAGTAAAAATGTTGCATAGGAGGCTTAACTACTTCGTAGACGGAGCAGAGAAGAATATCAATATACTGTGTTTTATGGTGCCTGGTCCGAAAACATGAACTAATTGCCCCTTTTATTGACTCGGGGATCACGTCGTTTTTGCAGACGTACAGCGTAGCCACCATATGTACAGGTTAGGGAACGAAAACACCCTTTTATTGAATGCCTGTGTTTCTTTTTTATTCAACCTTCTCCCTCTCCATGTGGCATCTTCCTATCGTCCACCTTCTCTTCTCTCGTGTGTCTGACTTTCATTTCCAACATACAAACCTCCCTGGACCTCAGTCTGTCCGATGGGAAGTGACACACAGCATATACAGGCAAACAGGCTAACAAACGCCTTAAAGAAGCTCATATTGTACAACAGGAGCAGGAACAAAAGACACGGGCTGGGCTGGCGGGAGCCATCACACCCACATATATACGCGACGCGTTTCTACGTGCTGCTCGCTACTGACACCAGAATTCTTCAGCCTGACACTGGTGATGGATTAGATGCGTTATCGAGGCGGAGAGATCCGCCATGTTTTCTCCCAGTGCGTGGAGAAGGAAAGAGCGAGACATGCACACACACACATAGGCGAGCTGAACAGCCTTTGCCCATTCCAACTGAAGTGAAGGAACACAATGGCTTTGCTTTCTGCTGCATTTCAAGGCGCATTTTCAGGACAGACATGCAAATAGATAGTGAGCCTGCCACGGTGTTCTGCCAACTGTCAAACACGTGTGTGGTTGCGTGTATGTGAGCTGTGTACTGATGGACATACCATCATTTGCATGTGTGGTGTGTTGGTGACGAACCTAACCTCCCTAACCCAGCAGCTCATACTACCAGTCCACTCACGCTGATGCCAGTCAACCCAACTCAGGCTCAGGGACTGACGTCATACTAGGCTAGACATTAATTGTCTATCTCCAGGGGGATGGACAGTGTGTCTGTTAGTCCGTTTAAAACAAAAGTGACAGCCCTCTTTTACGCCGCTGCTGTATGTAATATGTTGTCATCACTCGGACATAGAGACGTGTACACAAGCGCTATCATCAACACGTACTCCTCATCACAGACCCATTGCACTGGGGCTCGTCTTGGATTTGAATCTAGGAGGAACTTGCAGAACCTGCAGAGTTCGCATATTCCTGCAGTGTTTCCCTAATTGCTCTCCACACTTACAACAATGGTGCAGCCATTTTCCTGCTATTACAGTTAACCACAGATTCGGCAATAGATCTAGACCTAAGTCCCAGATCAGAGATGCACCAAGCCGATATTAAAGATCTAGTGGCAGAGAAAGTCAACTGTAAATTCATGTTGCCTTGTCTTGCCCAAAAAACCACAGCAAAGGCCACAGCTAGTGGCCCACTGGCATGTACAAGCTGTGCCTGCACGAGGGGAAATGACACTCCACACCAGCAGGTCTCTATTCATTACCTACTGTGGAAATACTGTACACACTGTGAACAATGTAAAGCACAGATCCGGCCTGTCCTGAATCATGGTCTTGAGTTTCTTCATTCCAGATGATCATTGTTAAAATATCCTCTCATTAGAATCCTCAGATAAGATGACGTTTGCTTGCTTTCGTCACTTCCATGTCTCCTTTGTAGTGAACAGGCAGTTGAAGTGGTCTGTCGATGATTTGTCCCGCCAGTTCAACATCCTGAATTAGCTGAAAATCCACTGGTGTCAACTGACTAGTGTCAACGGTGCAGTACACACCACAGAAACTGGTGCCCATAGTCAGCACGGTGTGTCACGGCCCTTAAACACGAGTGGATGTTCACTTTGGAGAGGTCGAGCAAGAGACAAGTTTAATAAATGGCAAAAACGTGTTTATTCTCAAAGTTGTGCTCGTGCCCAACAGGCACAAAAGCCTTTCAAATTATCGATGTCTCCTGACGTGCTGCAAAAACATTTAATACAAGGCCATTAACTGATGTTTAAATAGGTTCCATCGTATGAATTGGATTTGATTGGACAATGTTTATCACGGTCACCATCAGATCCTTTTGACCTGTGTCTCTTTCAATCGGCACGACCCCGCTTGACCACAACGCTCCCTGTTTCCATCCACGGAGCCCACCCAGTGGTGTCTCTAAAGGGTCCGTCTATTGAGACAGAGTGAAGAAAGTGTATGATGGTTGTGGTGGCGGCTGTGCGCCTTCACAGAATCTAATCCAGTGTGTGGGATCAGGCAGATAAAGCCAATGCCTATCACGTCCACACTCGAGACTGTTGAACTGGATTAGCGCAGATGCAGGAGATAGCTGTGAGACGGGTTACTCGGGACTTCATCTTTCCCCCTCCAATCTCTCTGCGTTTGAGCAGTTCAGCCATAACAGCACAGACTCCTTAACGTCGCCTCCCATTATGCTATTCTAGTACAAGGTGTAGGTGGGAGGCCTATAATTTGACTTAATCCTGTCGTGGGACAAGGTGTTAGTGTGGAGTGCGGCTGGGTGAACGCTCCCATGTGTTGGGTTTCAGGCTGCTCCGCTTGCAGAAACACGGTGGTAAAATAGTGCACACTCTCAGAAGTATCTGTGTTGGTGTTGGCAGCCACCTGTGCACATGTGCATCCTGTTTCTGAAACACTAACCTCCCTCAAGGCCAAGGTTAGAAAATAGCTATAAAGAAAATAGCCCCCCCCCCTCCAAAAAAAAAAAAAAAAAGAAAAAGAAAAGAAAGCAGTTAACAGGTAATAGTTAGCAGCTGAGGCTATTAGAGGAGAGACATTCTTTAGAAATTGAGCGGCTAATGTTGAGCAAACACTTAGAGAGAAGCTGTAAAACGGAGTCGAAATCAGCAGATCATCTCTCGCCATGTTTTCGTTGTAAAACATCTGTTTATAGTAAAACTACATTTAAAGACTGACATCTTATTGTTTAGCAGCTTCTCAGAAAATCTGGGATTACAGACTTAAGAAAGCATTTTTTTGGCATTTTTGCATGTGTTGAATCTCAGCGTCTACAGAAAGAACTGCAGTTTGTCCTCCCTGCTCCCTTCTGTCTCGGAGCAGGGGCACCGACGACGACTCTAAATACACATTTGATGCACTTTTACCCCCGGATTTGTTCAGCGTTTTTCACTCAGCAAAATTGTTTCACACAGAGTCACACAGTTGGGGATCCAGGCTCTGGCGCAGCGTTCAAAACCAGTCAGACCGAGCGGGAGGGAGAGCGAGGAAGAAAGAGGGAGAAGGGCAATTTGAATTGGAGTTTGGTCAATCTTCAAACGTTTTTCCAGGATGCTTACATGGTCTGATCAAAAGCGCCCCGCTGGCACAAGCCCTTGTAGCCACAAGGGGAGGCCTCTGATGCCACGGCTTCCCAGCTGACCGCCCTCCTCCCCCCACCCACCCACCTCCCATCAACTCGTCCCTGTCTCTGCTTTGACATAAACATTTTTACACAAAAGTCAATTTTTGAATCCGCTTTTTTTTTTTTTTTTTTTTTTTGCAGGCATGTGGCAGCTCACGAGGAGTAAAATATTTATATTCTATACAACATTTACAGAGAACTGTCATAACTGTCGCAGAAGAGTCTGCTCTCAAGACCACACATTTGAAATTCTCACAATTTTAAACATGCAAACCTTTGGTCTAATACTAGTAAGACATCACCTTTGGATTAACTAAAATTATGTAATTACACAGGCATCTCCGGAAAATGAAAAATGAAAAACAATGAAACTGCAAACTTGTCTTTAGTGACACAAAAATAAAATTAACTGAAGGTGCCTTGAAAATCGAAAGAGAAAGAGACTGTGAACCTTGTTGGACCCATTCTTATCCTTGCTTTTAGACAGCCCAGAATCGCACGGCATAAATAAATATCAAGTGCAGAGACTTTCTTTCCTGACAACTAAAAAGGACTTGTGCCTCAAAGCGGCTCACAGTTTATGCGGTTTGATATTTCCCTCAAACCCTGTCAATCGCACCTAAAACAGGCAATAACAACAAGTTAAACTGGTTGTGGTCTAAAAAACACCCCGATCTAATCAGCCATACTTAGTTAGACGCCTGTCATCGTTTTTACAGTTAAAGTTATATTTCTTACCTCTTCGAACCATAAATATGAATAAACACTAAATAATCTTTAGCAATACTGTCTGAGTGACAGGACATGATGTAACTTAATACACTATAATACAAACCAAAAAGCATGTGAAGCAAAACACACACGGACAAATGGTGGGTTCTCACTTGACACATTACACAACAAGCGCTGCAGTCGATAAAACGTCGTCCAAAGTTATTTAAAAATGGTGAAAGTGGTTTGGATTTTGAAAACTAAATATGGCAAGACTGCATGAAGGAGACATCCCACTCAGTGATGCCTGGGGACGTTTATTTCTGTCCTGACTTCGGTTTTGTGTATGTCTGTTTGTATATGGAGGAAATGACATCCCTTGTGAATACATGGGAGAAGTGTGAATGTAAACCTCACTTTTTGATCTTTTTTTTTTTTTTTTTTTTTTTTTGCCTTGCAAGACAGCACTATTTTTCCTTTTCACAAGTATTAAGTACACGGGCCGTGGCGCCCCTGGGGTTCATGAAGAATGTTTTTCATCACCCTCATCCATCTTCACCTTTTTCCCCCTTCCTCACTTTGCTCGGTTGCAGCTCCCCCAGCGCTGCTGATAGAGGGAGGACTGCTAATGGCTGTGCTGTTGAAATGTGGGGACCATGTTGGACCAGGCCAAACTGAGGACAGCTCTCCGGGGTTGCCAGAGGTGGTTTCAGTGGATGGGTCCTCCAAAAATAGAGTGGCAGTGATATTGTCAGCAGGGTTTGAGGGTGTGAATCCAACCTGTTGGCGGTCTTCTCACCCGGCCTGATAAATAATGCAGGGTCAACTGGGGCAGAGCAAGGATAGGTATAAGTACCTGAGAGCAGGCCAAAGGTCGAAGTAAAGTGATGTTGTGGAAATGGATGTTTCAGGCCTGAGAGGCGGCGGATGTTGTGGACTCGTTGAATGGTGGTGGTGTGGGAGGGAGCGAGAGAGTGAGCGCTGCTTTCTCAATTTCGTTTATATTCTCCTGTCTGTCTGGTCTCGTTCGGCCACCCAGAGGTGAGCCTCGGACTGAGCCGCCGCACGCTCATGCACGCCTTCCTCGCTTCCTCGCAGAGATGTGGGCACGTGTTTGGATGTGTGTGCGTGTCTGTGAATGTAGTGAAAGATTTGCAGCTACTATGGAACAACAGCGTTTTAACGTGGAAACCAAACGGCTGCGTGCACGTGGTGGCCTGGTGCGAGCGCCTCCCGAGCACTCAAGTGTTGGCAATGGTGATTCCCATTTCTCTGTGTCACCAATAATCCTAAGCTGTTGAAAATCTATATACACAAAAGAAACAGAGAAGGAGAAACAGAGACAGGATTGGAGACTGGAGAAACGCAACTTCATTCATCATGTATCTCCTTGTAAACAGTTTTGAATGTGTTTTCTCTTAGGGACAGCCGACTGTTTAGTGATTGCTGGTTCTGATATGTCACACCCCTGCCTGGGGACTAGAGGTTTTCTTCTGGACACACTGCAAGACAAGCCTGTGTGTGAAAGTGTGTTTTGGGCCAAATGTGAATTAAGAGGCCCCTGGACAGTGGTGAGAGGCTGCGCGATAGTGATCTGATTCAGATGAACTGCAGGCATGCAGGGGGAAGGTCGGGTTATCTCGTGATCCCCAGTGGCAGCCTGCGAGGACACATATCACAGCACGACAGGCTGCTCCTACAGGCGCACACACACACACACACACACACACACACACAGACAACACCCACGCTAACACAGAGGTGACCAGAACAGCACTGGTCTGGCCATGCGCCGACATGCTTTATGGATGAGCATATTTGCTGAGGTCTCCTTCCACACTGCTGTGTCAGTAACCAGATGACGACTGGCACAGACCTCACATCCTGCCTTTCCCCTCCTACATATGGTTTTCACATATGTCCTCTTTTCGATGTTTGGATTAGCTCGCCAAGGTCGGACGTAGGTCAGCCGCGGAGAGCTCCACCACTTTGAGCCCTGCTCCGTAACTGTGCCGCCTGCTGTCGTACACTCAGCTAACCCTCGAGCTTTGAAGGCAAAGCTCGAGGGGCTTTTTGTGTGAGCCCACATCACATTTCTCCTACTTTACCATCCAGCAGTTTGACACACATTCATACACACACTTACATACTGTACACAAGGGCCTGGGTGGGTGTGTGTGTGCATGCACATTTTTGCCCACACACCCTCCCACCTCCCCGCTATGTCTTCTTATGGCAGACACATGACCTTGACTTTCCCCTCTCTGATGTTTATAGACAGTCTGTCTGCTCTTTGGTGCTGTCACCATTTGAATAAATATATAGATGTTGAGGTGGAGGGAGGCAGCTGGGGGTGGACACACGATAGAGCCATCAGCTTACATGGATGGAGGAGGCATCTTGCTCGGCGTATTTGCTGCACGGTCCTGGTGGTATAGCTGACAAGAAAGAGGAAACCAGGCAGTCGTTTTCCGCCCATCTGCTCAGGGAGGGTTGCCTTCCTCATATAGGTCATTAGAACTGTTTTCGTAGTTAGGTGGTCTTGGCCTCAAGTTCAGCGTTTTTATTATCAGGAGGAATAGCAGAGGAAAACAGAGCTACGGCTTCACATAGCAAAATAATAATATCTGCAAATAACTTTCAACAGTTTTAATAACCACATCCTGCATGGAATCACAGTGGGTTGACATTTAGCTCATACCATGAAATAATGCAATGAGTGACACACATTTCTGGCAATTAAAACGTAAGTGAATTAATCATCAGTTGTTTTCAGCCCTCGTGTCCTGTAGTATCTCTACCTACCTGAATCTCCAAGTAGCTGAATGATAGATTGTTTTGCAAATATTATTCGACCCACGCCTGTCTTACCTGTCAATCATTCTTCACCCGTTTTCCCATTCCTGCTGTCATGCGGTTATAAATAGCAATCTTTGACCTTTTTTCCGTTTCGGCTTTTCTCAGATTCGCGTTGATGGGCCTCCTCACGGTGGTGTCCAGTATGAGACAATGGGGGTTATCAAGGACGGCAGCCCCATCCTCAGAGATATGGCCTTCTCCCTCGACCGGAACTACCTCTACGTCATGTCTGAGAGACAGGTAGGTGTTTATTAATGCAAACTCGTGCTTTCTTAATTATACAAATGAATTCGTGCAGGAGAATGGATGATTCGAGCATGTCAGCGTGCGAGTGTGTTTCTGTGTGTGTGTGTGCATGTGCTTAAATGTCAGGAAAAGTCTGTAGACACGCGCGTGTGTGTGTATCTGTCACAGCAGGGCCCAAGATGGCCCACCTCTCAACATCAGCAGCACCACCACCACCCTCTGTTAGCTATAAATAACCTAGGTGGCACAGTGGGGGACGCTGTGACAGCTTTTGATAATGAAAGAGAACAATGAGGGCAGGGAGAGAGGAAGAACTAGAGAGACATGGAAAAGACAAGGCAGAACGAGAGTGAGGGAGACAGAGAGAGAGAGACGAAGGGCACTTGTTGGCCGGTTTGGCCGGCCAGCTCGGGCCGAGGATGAGAAGAAGAGCGATGAGCGGCCGAGAGACAGCTGGAGGAATGTACGACTCAGAATAAAGAAAGTCACCGGGAGAAAAGGCGAGGCAGAGTGCAAGGTCGTCCTTTCACACTTCTAATGAAGTGACACAGCATTACCGGGTGGGCGGGAAGCGGCCGATAGCCATCAATGCAACGGACGTACTAAGTAAGTAGACAGAGGAGGCGAAAGGCAGACAGGGGTGGAAGGCGACACAAGGACGGCGTGCGGCGGAGGAGATGAGAGAAGGATAGGAAAGAGATAAAAAGAGGAGGAGCAGCAACCCGGGAGACAGACGATGTGCCGGGTTGTCAGCGTAAGGTGATAGATTGCCGTCCTCTCTCCTTATCTCTGCTTTTAACACGCTCAACCGTTGGCCGGCCGGAGCTTACAGGTTAGAATCCGCGGTGGGAGGAGACAGTGAAACAGAGTTATTTAGATGATAGAGTCCATTGCCATGACAGAGAAGGAGATGGTTTTTCATATTCTATTTCAATTCGTTTTTTTCTGTCAGCGTCTTGTCGTGAGCTGTGTATAATTTATTTTAGTGAGACACTTGCCTGTTGTTAAAGCAGAAAGATCACAGCGTCTCATGCAGTCACATCACTGGTAATGGCTCAGTTCTTCAACCAGTAATTGCGGATTCTAAGAAGGATAATAAAAGCAAATATTTTAAAAAACATGATATATATATACAGTGCATATAAATGCACCTGTGGTAATAAGATTCAATGAATAAAGTTAAGTTTGCACCAAGTAAGTCTGTTTCCCATATTTACTAAATCCTTTATTCCGACTGATTCTGTGGATGAAACAAGCGTTTGATGTTGAGCTCATAACTGTTAGTCATCTGAATGAGAAGTGATGTCGGTGAATATTATTAGTATTCAGCCTGTCGACTCTTTGGTCTTGCTCTCCGGGGGTTGGGAAGGATCGAAGCAGACAGACGAGCGTGCACACACACACACACACACACACACACACACACACACACACACACGTACTGAAATGCTCTCAACTACTTTTGGGCATGTTGCCCTGCGTGTTCAAGAATACTGCTTGATAGTCACACCTGACAGAGAAGCTGCTTCAGGATTCATTGGGGCCGCATGCTTGTTCAGCCCTTTTTTTTATAGATTTGTCACATTCGAGCGAAACTAAATTTTTTCATGTGATTTTGGAGAGTGAAGAGATATTACATTTCTGTGTAATTTCCCAGCACTATGTAAAGTAGATTGCAGCTTCCTTCAAAGCAGCTCTTTCACGCTCACATTCAGTGAACGCTATCTTTTTGACCTTTATATCATAGTTAGGGCTACACTTCAAGTCAGACGTCCAGGACACCACGAGATCTGTCTGCTCTGAGCACGACTTGTTCCCATGTGTCGGTTAATGCCAAGCACATGGTGATAGGAGATGGCAAGAACAAAGGAGGGATGATATCAAACAGAAACCAGGGCAAATTTGGCTCCAGTTGCATTTCCTACTCTGAATAACAAAGAGACCCTGTGTGTTTGGCACAGTGGGAATGAGAGAATACAGAGAGCGTAAGAGAGAGGCAGGCAATGAGAGAGAGAGAGAGAGAGAGAGAGAGAAATGGGGAGAGAGTAATATTTGCTCAGCGAGGCCACGCTCCAGAATCTGGGCTCCTGCTCCATCCAGTCCTCACACCTGTCTGCGTGTGTTGTGGCGAGACTGAGAGACTGAGAACTGTGGGATGTGTGAGGCCTTTGTAAACACAAACACACACACACACACACACACACACAAAGCACATGCTCTCTCAGTTTTCATTTGCGAAGATATTAACATAATGCAAGTATACCATCACAAAAAAAAAGCTGAGCCGAAAGCTGAAATTGCTGTTTTTATTTTGTGCTTGGAAAATCTCAGTTTAAACACACAGAAAAAACACAACACGACATATAAAATGACCCAAAAATTATAAACACTGAAATGAAGAGCAACATGAAACTTCAGAAAAAAAAGATGCATGTGGAAAAAAAAGACAAAATGACACAAAACATCCAACACAGACACAAGACATCCACAACTAGATGATGTATGACAAAAAACACACACAATGACCATAAAGACAAAATGAGCAGTAATAGACGTCAAACTTGAAACCCAAAACTGACATGAAATAGCCACAAATAGACTGAAAATGACCAAAAACTGACAGGAAGAATGTGACATAGAACAAAAATGACCAAACACAGAAACACACAAACAGGAAATCAAATGACAAACAGCTTCAATAAGCCGATTTCAGGGAAAATTACCATGACGTGTTGGAGTCCCTCCCCTGCGTGTGTCCGGGGGCTCACCATCTCATAATTCCTCCCATAATTCCAGCCTGCAGTCAGCCATTCAGGATTCAATGGGAAGTCTTTCGGCTGTTTTGGATATACACTGTATTTAATACCTGCCGCATAAATATATATATAAGGCTTCTTTGGTTAAGTTTTCTTCAAGCGAGTGTAAAAACTTTCTCTTTTGTTACTTTCTCACACTCCCACGCCAGACACCATTATTCACTCTCCCCCCCAAAAACATATTTAATCGCTCTCCGCTTCATATTCGATCTGTGCTGCTGCCATGTTAAACTGTGCATTTGTTTTGTAGATGTAATGACAATAGCATCCACCATATTAATGATGTGGTGAGATGGGCCCAATGTGAGGCAGCGCAGTGGAACTGATGAAAAGACCTGGCTCACTGACTTCCTCTTCTCCAGAAGCAGAGAAGAGTGTGTGTGTGTGTGTGTGTGCCTTCGCCTTCCTGCGGGGTGCTGTATTATTACTGACAGTCCTGAAATATCTAACAGCAGGTTCTCATCTCAAGATTTATCTTCAGACATCTGTTTGTATCCACTATGGTGCTTTTATTATAAAACGTCGAAAACAGGCTCATTGCGTCATCTCTGCATCTTCACACTCTGTGTCTTGTCTCTGTGATAGTTGCAGTTGCGTTATATAGATTTCTGCTGGATCACACGTTTGAGTCACGAGTGTGTGTGTGTGTGTGTGTGTGCAGCCACATCTATATTTAGAACAATAATCCACCAATTTTTGGTACTTGCCTGAGTAGCAGTTCCGCTGGCAAAGGCAGTGAACGATAGAAAGGTCAGCTGTTGTAGGAGATTCAGCCGAGCCGCCTTCTAGACAAGTCCTCGATTTTTTCCTTCGCCTCGTTCACTGTATTTTCCTCTGTCTGCAACATATGAAATTCCCCCTGGAAAGTCTCACACTGCCGAAACACCTCGCTGGATTTAATATTGCATCAAAAGCTGTGGAATTCAAACTGAATACATCTTCCAATGCTTTCAAAAAGCACCTTCTACATAACATGTACTTACATTTTACATCATAAAGCACAGAGAACCTTAACCATTATCTATAACCCATACTTTACATATAGCCAGTAATGCTAGGGCTGGGCAATGTATCAGATTCATTTGAATAATTCCAATTTTTGTTCTCGAGTGTCTAAAATGCCTAAGTTGCAAAATTGAGATTTCTCTGCTGCTCAAACTCCACCTGCAAAAGTTACGACCGTAATGTCCACGATTAGCATTTTTTGAAAACACTTGCACATACGTTGGCAGCCACCAAGTTGGAGTAATGACAGCTTTTACAGATGTTAGGAAATTAACAATTAAAAAAATCACAGTCTTTCTAATCATGATTTTAATTTGTTGTTGCACTTTGTTCATATATCTATCCATCCGTCAGTCTATTATCTTAACCAGCTAATCCTCTTTATGGTCATGGGTGGCTGAAGTCTATCCCAGCCGTCTTTGGGTGAGAGCCAGACTACAACCTGGACCGGTCTCCGTTCCATCTCAGGGTCACAAACAGACAACCGTTCACACTCACATTCACACCTAAGGCCATATTTTTTTAAAGTCACTCAATAGCCAAACACACAAGTTCATCAAGCTGCCCCGGAACATATACATTTAATCGGCGATACTATGTTCGAATCACGTCCGAATGTATGTATAAAAAAAATGATCAAAAATGTTGCCATATACAGCCACATCGGCCATCCTGACACTAAGTAAAGCCATACATTTCCAGTTGAACACGTTGAAAAGGTATTTATGCATGAATGGCAGCTGGAGCAGAGCTAAACCGCTGGTTCCGTTGCCAGCTCATACAAATTCATTGTGTTGGATCTGCCCCGAGTGTTTGGCCTGGCCTCGTCCCCGCTGACTGGAGTTTGTCTCTGTCTCTCTGCCTCTCATTCCGTAGACACCTCATCTGTTTTTTCTCTCTTCCTGACGCAAAAGGGCCTCACCTGGTTGTTGTTTGCACAAACCCTGACGTGCATTTTCGGGCATTGTTCTGCAATTTTTTGGGGGGATTTCGAGCCCGTGAAGGGACATCGAGGCGTGCCTGAAACTGTGGCCCACATGAGGCCCCGGGCAGCAGTGGCTCTCTTTGTTGTCACTTTATCAACACAACACAGTGCACCGGGATAAATGGCAGCCGCTACCGCTGTAGCGAGCGAGGTCTTTCGGCGGGGGGGGGGGTCCGGATTATCAACATTTAATTCCCTTTGTGGCGCATTGTGCTGTTATGGCCGCTGGCGCCCAGCAGTAGGGCTAGCGCTCATCACACGCGGCTGAGAATCAGTGACTGCATTATTTCGGACGCTTTGGTCGGCGGCCAGCGTGCGGAGCCCAGGCTGTAATGTATTATTCATAGTGAACAATCAAGTTTTAACATCTGAAAGGGTTTTGAAGTGATACCTGTGGCGTGGCCTTAATTCTGCCTGAAAAGGTCTTTTTTAAAAACACCATAATAAAGGGAAGAATTCAGAAGAACTGCACACGTAACAAAATAAAAATCGTTTTTTTTTTGGTTTTTTTTTGAGGTTCTGTATCACGTTGTAATTAAATCTCAAAAAAGGAGGCAGGTGTTGACTTTGAAATAGAGCTCAATGGTATTTGTCTCTTTTACACAAAAGTACATAATGGTCCTTAACGGGCTTAGTGTTTCCAGTGAAACAGAGGCCGTCTAATTGCCGGCTCTTTATAAGGATAAGTGTGAAATTGTTGCGAGCATGACCAACTGAGGGATACTGAGCTGGCTTGTAAAACAGACTCGTCTTTCACGGACAGACACACAGTCCTTCCCCTATGGAAGCGTTCAGCCATGTGCTGCTGTCACTCTCCAGTACACTCTTGGCTCTTTAGCAAACATTAAATCCTCTCAGCGTCCAATCCTCACACGCCACCCTTCCTCCCGTCAGCCGGCTCCATGTATGGAACGGCAACATTACAACTCACAGATTATCTGAAAAGAAAAGAACTGTTTGGTTTTTTTTTTTTTTTTTTTTTGCTGCAGTCCTGCAATTTCGTTCAGGTGCTCAGCTGTGAAATTTGAAATCCATGCATGGACTCTTTCCTTTTTTTTTTCAAAACCCCTTTTTAAATATGAGACTTCTACACAACCTGTTCTACCCCCCCCCAAGAGTTCTCTGGTTCCCCCCTCCCTCTTTCCCGTTATCCCCCAGAACCTTTGTTTGGCTAGTGCGGTTAGATTGGGAGGAAATGGGTTCAGTGGTTATCAAGACAAGAGGAAATAGGATTCATTCTCACCTCATCCAGGCTTAGATGAGCTGACATGCCACCGGCTCATCATTATGCAGGACTTCTGTGTGTATGACACGCTGATTTCCTGTGTTAATGGGCACGGTGGCTTATAGCCAGGCCTTCCACTGTGCACCGTAGGACTCGCAGCTCACGCGGACTAGCAGCAGTGTTGGTGGAGAGCCTTTTGTTTCATGGCTTTACTGTTTACACCCGCCACAACAAGCAGATTGGACTCGCTAATCTCCGGGACACTTATTCAAAGCTTTAAGTATGTTTGCTTCCTTTTTTTTCCCCCAACGCCCCATAGGCTCGACTCCCATTTCACCCATCTATTTCAGAACGTAGCGGAAAAACGCTTGCTTCCTTATCTCATGCAAGAGGAACAATATTCTGGAGCGGAGGAAAGACGTCTGGCAAAGGTTCAGAACGAAAGAATGGAACTCAGTAGGGCGAACAAAGTCAAAAAATGGCACAGGGACAAAAGAGGTCCACGAGAGTTTGTCCTTCCTTTCCACTGTTTGCCGTCAGGGCTGAGTAACAAAACGCTTCCAGTGAATATCGCCACTTCAGTCTTGCCTCGGTGTCCCTTGACCCCCGTAGGCGCCCCAGGGTAGTCTTATTGGTTTGCAGCTGTTAGAGCGAAAAAGTCCAGCGGGTTTGACCGTTGACCCTTATCCTTGTCTTTCTCACCAACGTGTCTGTCAGTGACACCCGGACAAAGAGTCAGCTTCCCACCATTACAGCGCAAGGGGACAATCACCAGACGGCCTTTTAGGAAGAAGGAGCATTTAGTAGAATGGGCTATATTCCGTTTACAACTGGCTGTAAAGTGCAAGAGTTTCAAGTTTTTCCCTCCACAATCACATTTTTCTCACAACAAAGGTTCAAAAAGTAGAATGCTAAATAATCTCCTCTCTTACTCATGAATGTGAAATGTCTTTGTGCATCCCACGGGCTGTAGGAGATATCTTTCTCTCATAAGTTCCTGAACGTTCCTTAATTCCCCTGTTGGATCCGTGCTTGAGTTATTTGCCACATTGATGTAAGCTGGGAAAGATATATTGTAGAGAATGTCCCTTCAACCAGGGTTGAGTGAGGTTTGTTTTTTTATGGCAGAGTTGAAGGAGATGCTAAATATGCCAAGCAGTTCATAAAGTCAACACCACACTGTTTATGAGAGAAAAGACCCGAACAAACGTTCCGTGTCTGGCATGAAAAAACTCTGATGTCATGTGCCAACATATGGACCACGGATCTGCTTCCCATCCTACCTTAACTGGGGCCGATCGCGGGAGGAGAACCGTGGCCACCGCTTACTTGCATCTATCCGTTTTTTGACAGACCTCAACAAAAAACAACTGCGGGACAAGCTGCTATCAGTCAGACAGCAGACACTGGCCATGATAGATTGGCCGGCGCGTTTTATCTGGGATGTAAGTGTGGCTTTGAGGTCAGGCTGGCAGGCGTGGGGTTGAGGTCCAGCAAATTAATGGCGCGGCCTCTTCCGCACGCTCAGGCGCTCTGCATTTGAGAGCGGGAAGGCCGAAGCTGCAGCTTGGAACCTTGGACCTACATTCTTTGCTGCTTGCCTGACTGCTTCACTTGGTATTGACACATAGACAAATTAGGATAAATCCCCCTGTCAATACGCTCATCCGATGTTATTGATGATGCCATTTAGTGCTTCATTCTGAAGAAACCCCTTTCTTCCCCGTCCCACTTGTCAACCTACCTAATGTGGAGATTGTGTGTGTGTGTGTGTGTGCGCATATCTCTATGTGCCATTTTTATTTAATTTTTTGTGTAGTTTAAAGCAAACAAACAGACTACATATCGCTCTAACTTAGTGAGCTGCATGTGAGACTAAATGCTATCTGTATTCTTTCATACCAGCCAAACAAACACAATAAGAGATTAAAAATTAGAAGTCTGGACATTAGGGAAAACACTTTAAGGAACTTGTGAAATGAAAACAATACATTTTACTAAAATTAAAAATAATCGATGATTCTAGAATGATGAGGTACCGTAAAAATGAGGCGTAAAACCTGGAAATCACTTAGCATTCTGGCTTCCTTGAAATAAGGTCTGTATTCAAAAACAAGGCCAAAAGATTTTCATGTTTTATACCCCAACAACAAGTGTTCGAGTAAATATCCCATTACAAAAGACTCCTGCTAACAAGTGGCTGAACGAGGCGACAGAAGTTGCTGGAACATTAAACATCATCATGACCAAACATGGAGATTCATCTACCGAGCAATCTCACCAAATTCACCAACCAACTTTCGCAGCCTTGCTCAGTTTATTACTTGTGATCTCTACCAACACCAGGCAACTAAAATAAGAGAGGCTTAGAGTTAAGCGCACAAACTGAAGTGGTGACACCATTCAAGTCATGCAAACGTGGTGGTTTTTATTTATAGCCCACCAATAATTTATCGAGGGGAACAAGGAAGATGCTAAATTTTGTGTTGGCCTTTAAAAAAAGTCATTTCTGCAGCACTTTATGGGCCAATTAATGGTTTATATTCATGTGATTTTGTGACATTGTATTAATCAGTTTGTTTTTCTTACTTTAAGCTGTTTTTTTTAAAGTCACTAACCACATTATATTTCAGTCTATAGGTGTTGTTTTGTTGGAAGCTTTACGCCCATGTTTTTTTTAACACATGTGCACCTCATCCGTTCACGTGCTGTCTCTCAGCATCATAAGGTCAGGGGTTGTGGGAAGTTCAAGGGTCGGCTGAGTCTGTTCATCATAACGAAGGGGTCACCCAGAAGGTCACTTAGAAACACCCCTTTAATGAATCATGTTTTTATAGCATCCATCTGCTTGACCATCGCTTCTTCCTCACGAGGACTGATAGGAGTGTCCTCCCCCCCTTACAGCTGTGTCCTAGCCGTGTTTTACATGTCTGAATGTCGAGCTCTGTTTGCTCCCTCTGCACTAGCCCACCTAACAAAAGCGCCTCATTTGCATGAGTCCCTGAGCAAGCATTTTTAATTGACTTAAGCCAGGATTAGTGTTAATCAGGTTTTGTGCCCTGGAACCATTGGCCAATCCGAACCTCATTATTTGATAGCAGAACACGTCCTGACAGCCTCAATCAAGCTGTTAATTTATACGTAATGTAGACCTGTGCACCCAGGTCCCCGGCTGAGCCCCCGATTCCCCCACGTTCACCCCTCTCCCGCTTTCACGAGTTCCCTGCTGTATCAGCAGAGGCCGAGACGCGCTAAGACGGCGCACAAGCTGTGAATCCAGGGACTAGGCCAGCGGACCGTGTTATAAGACTGCACAGCTGTCACTGTACTGGTGCTGTGCAGCTTGACATCTGCTTCAGGTGAAATAGTTGCCAAATAGACTCAATAGTGTCAAGTCCAGTACGAATAGATTTCAAGACCCGTGTGGTGGGTTTGTTTATGTCTGGATGATGTGTGTGTCTACACATCCCTCAATACCAGCTTAAAACGCACGGCTGCCTTCAATCCTTACCTACCATCACACACCCCCTACCAACCACCCCCTTCCTGCCCCTGACATAAGACGAGATAATGAGGAGTACGATGCATGATCCCTGGGCTCTCTGACACTGTCTCTGTCAGTCTTCGTTCTCCGGGAGTTTGCCATTAGTCAGTTGGCTCTTGCTTCCACAAATGGATCACCTGAAAAAACAATGTTTATTTTTTTTTTGCATTTGTGCAACATTGTTGAGCTATTACACAGTCTTAGAAAATTATGTGCAGGATAAATACATAATCGCATGGCACTGTGGGGGAGTGAGCGCTTCATAACTAAGTCTTTGGAAGCAAACAATAAATATGTGAAGTCACAATGTACCAGCAAGTCACAACTCTAAACAAATCTGTTTTGGAAATTTATTTCACGCTCAGAATCTAAAAACATAAAGTAAAATGGTACATTATTTATACGATTAGCCTGCTCCTTCTACATCGTGACTTTAGGACAACGTTTCATTCCGTTCTTTTACACGACGCACATACAGTTTGATGCTTTCGTACGGGTAGTGTACATTTTGTGACGTGTGTGCACGTACACTTTGTCACTTTGTGAATGTGAGCCAAAGGAACAGTCCAGGAGCCATCCTGCCAGAATAATCAACTCTATAATTAAGAGCTGTGAGTATGTCAACTGCCTTCATATACCCCACCCCACACCCCCCCTTTTCTCTCTTTCTGTCTCTTTCAATCTCACTGTCTGTCTGCCTCTATAATGGCACAGCGTTTGTCTAGTTTCCTCCCTGCGCCTATGCAGAATGCTCATGACATTTATTGTGAAACTAATGGCAGTGCTTCACTCCTCCTAATTGTAGGCTTTAATTGCAATAATTATTTACAAGCCTAATTAGAGCCTAGAGAGTGTCAGGGAGAAACACGAGTGCCAGTCGAAGGAGTCACGACAGGGTTTTGTCAGGAGCCAGGGGAAGAGTAAAGTGAATAGAGTGGCAATGTTTGGTCTATAATTGGGGGAGGCCATGTCTGCAAGTCTCGCTGCCTCACTCATTCTTGATTTTGCTCTCTCCTTTTTCCCATCTGTCGGTCGCTTCCCTCCTTAAGCTGAGATGGAGCCGCAATCACGAAGCGAAGTGCAGTGTAGTAGGGTTTGAGGCTGAGCCCACACATGAGTGGAGAGCAGCAGGCTTTGTCCCCAGCACCACAGTAAAGGCATTTATTTCGAAGTCTCGGGCCGACTCTCCTGATCTTTTCTGTTTGAGCGGCTCTGACAGCTCACTTCGCTCCACCACCAGCTGCCTTCTAATGGGGTGAATAGGTGAGTGGGCGTGTGCGTCTATGTGTGCCCGAACGTGCATCTTACACGGATTTGTCATTGAGTACATGTGCTACTGCGTGTGCTCTAACCAAGGTCTTGGTTCATTTGCTGCAGTTTGGCAGCTCCTCAGGAGGTGTTTTTCTGTTTATATGTGTGTGTGTGTGTGTGTTTTACTGTGTGATGCGGTCACGCTGCCAGGGTTGCAATATGCTCTTTGTCTGTCCTTCACAAGGCCGGCCTTAGTAAACAGGCTACAGCAGGAGAGCGGCTGGTTTTGATGAGTTACCCATGGCAGCTCAAGCCTTTCGTCTTCCCAATGGAAGAACACATACTCTCTCTCTGTTTGTGCAACACATTCCCCTCAATTTTCCCCATTTCTTTCCCCCCTCTTCCTCCTCGCCTTTTTCCCTTTTCTTCTCTCCTGTCAGTGCAGCGTCCGATGGGAGGACTCAGTCCCACAATGCATTCTCCCCTCCCCTGCGGCTCACTTTGACAAAGCTGTCAGCCTGAGCTATAGTGATGGATGCAGTATTGTACAGTGTGTGTGTGTGCGTGTGTGGGTGGGTGGGTGCATTTTGGATCTTTGCATGTGTGTGTGTGTTACAGCAGATGTGTTTTACAATATTTAAATAAGTCAGATATTCAATTGCCTCACTGGGGAGAAAGAATAATCTGTAATCTGTAAATCATACCCCAGATGTCATTTACAGATGTGTTTGCTTCAGATCCTCTGTTTACCCTCGTGATTCTTTTAGTTTGTATCAAGAGAACTTGTGGTATTGGTTCAATAGCCCCGTCACCCGATGACCATACATCACAAATATTAGAGAGTTTGCTGTCACTCATAAAATCAGTGAGCGTTCAAATCTTCTTCGAATGTACCTCAACACACATACGCACGCTCTTAGAAAGGTTTGTTTCTGCTCGCTTGCACATATGCAGACAGACATTTGGCCAAAGGAGGAGGATGAATGTGCAGGGGTGGATAACATATCTCCTGATGCAATATTTGAGGAAAATATTAAAAAGAGCAGAGGCTAGATAAGGCCAGTGATTTAAACAGTGTCTGCCCACAGCCTGTTGAAATATTACCCCTTTGCCGACTTGTAAATCGGATATTTGGAGCCAGAAAGATCACATGGTTGTAATAGATAGGGCCACATGGATGATGGATGGAGCTTTGTGAGGGATTTGGGATGGAAAAAGTTCACAGATAATTTGTGGTGGACAAATAATGCTACCTGCATTCTGAATATATGCAAGATCTAGTGTTGTTTAAAGTTCATACGCTACGTTGGAACAATGGAAGAAAAAAAAAGCACCATATACCTCCAAGGCAAAGCGCTTATTTATTTCACACTTTCCAAAAGCGACTGGGGAGCAGTTAATTTGGCTGCACACAAGCAGCTGTCTGAGAGTCGTGGGATGATAGGGAGAAAGAGACACAGGGTGGAGGGAGAAAAAGAGACGAAGAGAGTGAGACACAAAGGCAGTTTGGGCTCATTATGTTGATTTTTCCTCTACTGCCAAACAAAGACACCCCGACACTTTGAGACACACCACCAGAGATCAGTCACAGCTCTCTCCTTCTCACCCTACAGACTTTTTCTATAGGCAAATTTAATAATTTTCTCTCCACCGCAGGAGCATGTTTGCCCACAGCCTTTATTCCTATATACAGTCCGTCTTATGGAATCACATTAGATGAAATCATAGACACTGTTATGAGGTCTGCAGCGGTCTTTCAGCTTCAGTAATCCTTGTAGACTCTTATTAATTTAACACAAGTGAAGTCCAGCGGAGGAGAGTTTTTTTTTTTGCTTAATACAGACACAAACATGCAAGTGTATTCATGCATTTGTTACCCGCACACATATGAGTGTACGCCTAGACACCCAGTTTGGGATTCAGTGATGAGTGTCCCTCACCACCTGAGCCTAGTTATCAGTGCCCCTCCTTCCTATCTGTCTTGTTTTCTCATGTACATAGAGTGGCATTCATCCACACACACACACACACACACACACACACACACACACACACTTACACTTGGGCACAAGCAACAGCCCTGAGAGTGGTGGGATGAAACTGAAACCTTCATTTGTATGTACATCATGTGCACAGGGAGAGACGCTGAGACAAAGAGAACAAACATGTTCACATGCATGCACACACACACACACACACACACACACAGACACACACATGCATGCAGGCTCACAGAAAAAAAAAAAATCATTATACACTCAGACATGCACTGTGGAGTCCCTCTGTGGATCAGAATTCATTTCTGTCTGCCTTCCCCTACAAATCAATAGCCCCATTGGTCGACAGACAGCTGTAAGCGTGCCAGGGAGACTCCCCTAGACTTCACACCCTCCACATATGCGCACACACACACACACACACACACACACACGCATGCACACACGCCTGTTGATGTGTGATGGCCTCTGCTGCTTCCTTATTAACTCCTCACATGCTGACTGAAGCATACACCTCATTACTGGCTGCATCGACAGTCTGGGATCCCCTCTGAGAGACGTACAGACACGCTGGACCAAAACAGACAGGGCCGGAGAATACACAGCGTAGACAGACAAAGGGGTACGGCGAAGCGACAACGAGAATGTCACATACGGTAGACGAGCAGTCCGGACAGGTGAGGCGCAAAATGAAATGGAGACGGGTAGGTTGACAGAAAGGACAACCAGTCAAAAAGAAGCTCAATTGAACGCAGACAGATAAAAGAGCGTCAATAAATGTGAGCAAGGCCGGTGTGGAGCCGGATATCGTGACATACCACAAACACGGACTGCACAGATACAGATGATAAAGGTAGACATTAAGTGCGGGAGGACGTGACAGCAGCAGGTTGTTAATGCAGCCAGCAAGCATCACTTACAGCGCAGACATAAACTCGGTTATTAATTTCCATTACGAATTACCATTCGCTGGCCTTTTACTACTTCAACCTTTTTACCACAAGTGTTTTCAACCCACTGCTAATGTCATAATGAGTCATGTTAGCGTTTGAAGTGGCTGCTGTTCAGACACCCTATATATCTTTAGCATTTGATATGATGCCCGATAGCGGCGGAGTGGAGGTGGGTTGCTGCAGTGGGTATGAAGACAGCACTCGCTTTCATTAGACACACAACACCCTCAGTTCACAGGCTCCATCGGCAATATGTTGTTCTTACGGCTGACACTGTATTTGAAAAGCACTGAGATGAAGACACGAGAAAATGTAAGAGAGAATGCAACAATCTGCGCATTTGTTACTTATTTTTCATTATTAAATAGTAGAAACACAACATACATAGATCAAATTTAAAATCAAGACATACAATTTCTCATTTAGGAAACAGGGAAAAAAAGTAAATGAAAAGCTTTTGTAATGACTTAGAACTAATAAGATTAATTGTAACAAATCAGTATTATTAACCCAAAAATGATCAGTTAAAATCTTTTGGAAAGTTTTATTTAAAAAATGTGTTCAACAGCTTTAGAATAAAGTTTTCAACACTTGCAAAGAGTTTGAGGATCATCTATGATATGTTAAAATTAAAAACAGAAATATTGGAAATCAATGCATGCGCGTAGGCCTGCCAATACATTCACAGATGGCAGTTAAAAGTCTTTCATGCTACGATGCAACCTTATAAAAAAAGATGCTGAAAAGTTGCCGCCTGCTCTGAGCCGGAGCTTGTTTATTGTGGACTGAGCTGAAGTTGAAGACCGTCCAGAAGTCTGAGGAACTGTCTGACTTGTTATCAGTGAAGCTGTGGGTTGACGCTGAAGCGCACGACATCTGCGAAGGTACACTTCATTTCAAAGCACAGAGGTTTTTTAGCAACCATATGTACAGTACACGGCCATCTACATGGCGTCTGAATTCTCAACCTCATACAAAGTATGTTTAATAAAGTATAAAGTAAGAAGAGCCCATGCAAAACAAATTCTACTTGATCCAATGTCTCACTGGCTTTTACGCTTATTGATTGCAAATATTTGCAAATCATCTCTTTCAATTTGCACTTTACACAACGTCCCAACGTTTTGGGAATGTGTTTTTTGAAGTTTTAAAGCACAGAAAGCAGGATTTCTTATCATGCTATGTCAGCGTGACACGTTTTTTTTGCAGTTGCCTGTGCACATGATTGCACACACTCACACATACGCATTCGCCGACGCTCTTAGGCGCTCGCGCAGCCTCCCCTGTTTCCATCTCTTAAATGTCAGTGTGAGCCTTTAAACCGGTTGCCACTGAGCAGGCAGGGTGGAGAGGGGACCGCGGGTTCAAAGTGGTCAGGCAGCATGAATGTAATTTCCTCCTTTTAGCCTCCTGACTGAATTACTGAGCAAAGAGGCCACCTCGACTGGGAGCTGCAAGGGAGAGCGAAGACGGGAGTGGGTTCAGGAGGGGGGGGGGGTAGTATGGGAAGATACGGGGGAGATAAGTGGAAAAGAGAGGCGAGGCACAGCCAGGGAAGGAGCCTGGGAGTTTCAGATCGCATCTTTAGCTTGTTTAAGAGGGTGCACACGGGCTCCGGAAAGGAGTTAAGGCCCCGGAGTTATCGTTAGCCGTGCTTGACATTGTGCTATTAAGTGAGGCTGTTAAGTCATGCATGCAGCGGTTAAAAATGTACTTGCTAAGGTTTTTTTGGTTGGCATGGCATTCCATTAATGTTGGTTATTAGAAAAATGAAAAATGCAGTAATGGACCGACAAAGAGAAAGAGCGAGCAAGAGGCAACGCGTGCGTCTTGCTGTGTTTTTGTTTTTTTTTTTTTTTTTTACGAGCATCACTTTCGAGGTAAGTTATCGAACGAGGTTTCGAGCTTTTTTTCCAGCTGCTGGCACCGTAGGAGCATCTATGTGCTCGGTCAAAACCGCGCACAAACACACCCACTTTTCGTCTTGACCTATTCCCCTCCTCTCCTCGGCCGAAATGAGAATTGAAGTCATAAATAATTGATACACTCCTCGCCTTATTGACTGGTTGGTTTTTTCATCCTTGTCTCTGGTCGATTCCTTCGCTCCATTATTCCGATGCTCGCACTCCCTACGCTGCATCACATCCCCCTGTGACTCCTCCCCCTGGTCCTCCAGTTTCTAATATCTAAACACACAAACACACAAAACCTCCTCCACTTATGTTTTTTTGCCCACTGCCCCTCTTTGTCCTTACTCCATGGCCATCAGGCGCGGGGGGAGGAATGCGTGTTGAAATTCGATGCCTTATTTGTGCGAGTGCGTGTTGTGTGTCCACGTCCATGAGGGATGTGATTTGTATGTTTTTGGCGGGGGGGCATTGTGTGAGGGGCAAACATCTACTTACCAGGCAGTAAATATGGTTTCAAAATGCCGAAGTTTGGGCGATCCTTAAAGTTTTAAACTTTAAAAATGTTACAGTCGATACCTTTCATTGCATCATTACTTCTGGACTGTGTTGCATTAAGCAAACATGGGAGCGCTCCTGAAAACGAATGTCCAGCTGGTTTGAAAGTGCCTCCACAGGCACTTTTGATGGACTGTGGCGGGCTAACGGGTGAGGGGGGGTTTAAACATAAACATTTATTCTGCCATACTGTTTAACAATGAATTGCATGTTTTTATTCATCCGTCTGCAGTTCAACTTCCCTCCGTTCACTGAAATTCCTTGCGGAAATACACCAAAGAAGACCACATGAATTCCACCACAGGATACCACAACAACGGCTCTTCATCATAATGGATGTCGGGAGGAAAACACCGAACTGTATTATTACCACGTTAAATATATAGTTATCGCTTCTGGGTCGGCTTTTTACGCATAATGGCCGCTCGGCTTCAGAGTTCACGCTGCGGTCAGACGGCATACGCCTGACCTGCTCCTCCCCTTCTTTTCTGCCTGGCAGTTTGTCTGCGACCAGTCTGTTACTTCTGACGGTCTGCCAGGGACCAGGCCTGCCCGGGACTGACAAACTACGGTGGGGGGGGGGTTTAAAGCTTGATCGTGCGATTGGAGATCGGTGGGCTACCGAAGCGCTTTGGCATTGAGGCAGTTCTGCTTGATCAGACTGTCATGCTCGATATTCAGTAAAATATCTCGTCTGAGCGAGTTACTGAAGCTGTCTGGGTTGTTGGGTTTCCATCTCGGTGCCTCCTTCTGACAATCTCCTAGCTTTCCCTCTTTTAATTGTTCCTTAAACCCAGCCTTTTGGTGCTATTCTCTGTCTTAATGTTTTCAATTGACCCAAATCTGAGACCTCGGGCTAAATCCAATAAACAAAATGAATGTGTGTGTGTGTGTGTGTGCACGCGCATGTGTGTGTGTTTGTGCATTTTGTCTTTGAGTGGGCTGAATAGGCAGAGAGTTATAAAGAGAAGATGGGCAGAGAGAGCTGCCTGTGACAATAAAGGTTAAAAGCTCCCATTTTCACAACAAATCATTTTTGGAGTGTGAGACATGGCTGTTTGTAGATGAGGCAAACTGTATCACTTCATTTTGCCTCGTTTTTTTTTTTGCCCTCCCAGGTTTAGCCTCTTAAAATCAATGACTAATATCCACTCTGAATGCTGTCTGTTCTATGTTATTCTAAAAACTACCCAGTATAAAAGGGACTGACCTTCAGAATAAAAGCACTAACACACAATGGCAGTATATCTCCCATTGAATTCTTCAAACGTCCATTTGTCCCGAACCTACTGAATCCTGCATTAGTGCTGTGGACAGTTCTTTAATAAATGTTATAACACTAAAAGAAAATCAATATCGTGTTTTTCCACGTCTTTCGGGGGTCCCTCTGACATCTCTAGCAAGAACAACAAAAACAAAAGCACTTCCTTTCAGGGATGAACAGAGGAAAAGATGGCGACAGCACATCTCCAGGGAATGAAGATTGTAGTTTTTTTTATGAACATGATGAGAGGGAGCATGATTTTGATGTAACTGATTACTGTTACGTATTTGCTCGTATAATGTGGGTTCAAGTCATCATCAAAGCGTCCGGCACTTATGGCGTCAAAGCCCCAACAAGGATTAGCACCCACACACGTGCCCCTGTCCTGTCCATAGTCAAGAAGGGCTGTAACCGGTGCGAGTCTCAAGACCTGATTATCCTCGGACCTGCCACAACACTTCAACAGAACCTATCACCTTTCTTTTCAAGTTTGCCACGCTTTCGATGGATATTGACGATTTGGTTGAACCGCCGGCTGACCTTAGTCTAGCGCCGCAAACACACCTAGAGGAGTAATTTATTCTCATTTTCAGCCTCACGAAATCCTGTAAAACAAGTTAAAACAAAGTCAGGAGGGAAACACAGCCCTTGCTTTCCGTGCAGAGTCAATATTCCTTCAGTGTTTTTGTTTCGGTGAGAGACCGCCGTCGGGTTGTGGGTGGATGTCAGCAAGCTCGATGAGATGTCTCAGCCACGGCACTACAGAGAGGATTTGTTTGGGTCTTAGAGGAAGACGAGTGGAGGGATTTTGTGAGTTGAGGAAAAGTTGACCAGAAAGAGGAGAAAGCAAGACGGAGACAGGAGAGACGGGGCCACTGTCCCCGCGAAGACCCTCAGTGGGATTACTAGAAGATAATGGAGAGCAGCTGATCTAGGAGAAGGCTAAGCCTGGACACAGGAAACACCACTTGCAGGGTCACGGTCGACCATGATTTCATTAGTTGTATTCATTCACTTGCAAGAATTTGCTCTGCCTGTGTGCCTTTGTCATTAGGCCCCGCTGAAGCACTAACACACATTCATTCACACACACACAAACACACACACACACACACACCCCTCCTGCGCTTTCCGTCTCTCTCTCTCGCTCTCTCTCTCTGCTGGAATGGGTATTGTGTTCATGATCGATGTGCCTCATTTCAGTGACGTGGTAGCCTGGCTAACTCTCATTAAAAATGGATAGGATGTAGGGGAGCCGTCAGTATACGTGTGTGTGTGTGTGTGTGTGTGTGTGTGTGTGTGTGTGCGTTTCTATATTTGCTTGAAAGGAGGTGTAGGTGACAGGAAGTCCCAGAGGTGCCAGCTGTTTACCGTGCGCTGCTCAAGGTTTAAGGTTGGAGGGAGTGGTGATGGCTGTAGATGTTTGAGTGTTCTTGAGGTCAGAGCCCGGCCTGTTGCCTTGGCAACAGTTTGCAAAATAGCTTCCTCTGCATTACTTGTGACGGTGGGATTTTTCTCTTTCTGTTTCTGTCTCTTTCGCTCACCGTGGCGAGGCACATCTGGCACCACAGAGACCGTAGGTCTTCTCAAAACACAAAGCACTGGTCCGTTTCCTCTGTGCTCCGTGCTCCTTTATCCTCTTTTTTCATCCAGTGTTTCTTTATGTCTTCTGTTCCTACTTTGCTTCTGTGCCCCCATCCATCACAGAAGGTGCAACGAGCATGGCTGCGTCTCGGGGCAGCGGGGCAGAGAAGTTGAAATGGAGCCCCCATTCATTTCTCAGCCGTGGAGACACAGGAACGGATGAAAACGTCCCCGCTGCTCTCCAATGCACATGCATTCGATTCTTCCCTTTGTTGTGGTCGTCTTCAGTCAAAAAGGAATTAAAAATCAGCGGTGGAGGCAACAACTTTACTGAAAATGTCTGAACGTTTGTAATTTCAGATTTTTATCCACCTTGGATAAATGTCTGTTTCGCAGTTCACGCTAGATCTCCAGATAGCTGATGGATACAGTCACCTACGAGCTTTATATTTTCCTGACACACAGCTGCAGCAAAGATAAGGTATATTCATTATTTCTAAAAGTTACACAATGAAAGTTATCTTGTTCAAATAGCAACGAGAGGCGTCAGGTAAAGTTAAGAAGACAGAGTTATACCACTGCTGTTGTATCATTATGTGAAATACTCGACAAGAGCATATTTTGCCTAAAATTCTTCCCATTGATGTTTTAAAGCTGGGCATTAAAAGTAGAGCCCAAATCCCCAGCTATAGGTTTCAGTAACACACGCGACGCCGCTGCATTAGTGAGGGCTTGGGAATAATAATGGAGGCTGAAGCCTATTGAGCGTGAAGCCTTTGAAAGAGAGGAAGCTGTTGTTTTAACCCTCGGCTGTCAGTCAGTCACCCAGGTTGCTGCAGTATGCAACTGCGCTGTAGCCTCTCGGCTTGAAGAAGCCCCCTGCTAAGGTCATCTTAAGCCTGAATTTTATTAGCATTCATTTACCAGAACACGCGGCACGTCTCGCGGACGCCGCTCAATCCAGCTCGGGTCGGCTGTGAGCGCGAACGTGTTCTTCCGGGGAAACCGGGACGAGAGGACGAGACAAAGTTGGAGGCGATATCAGCTCACGCGCGGCGCTTCTTTGTCTTTTCCTTAAAAACGCAGGAGCAACAATCTGCACATCCGTTATGGGGCTGTGCATGGGCGCATACAAACCGACACGCACACACACACACACACACACACAGTGGGAGAAGGGGCTTCATTGTGCAGCCCTGCTGTGTTGAGTGACTGTAGCGTGTGCTGGGCAACAGCTGCTGTGATCCTCTGCACCCCCCTCACCCCCTTCCCCATCACCTCCACTCCTGGCCCACGCTGTTCCCGACGAATCGATGCCCACATACATCAGTGCGGTATACACAGGCCACATGAGCACATTTTCTCTCTTATTCGGCCTTCCTCGTGTTTTTGCCGTCTTGTTTACCTCACTCTCCATATACGTGTCCCCACTGTGTGTTTCAGTCTATGTCAGCTGACAGCGGCTCGTGTCTGTCACTATTTACATGCCGCTCCATAAGGGACACCGCCAGCTCCTCGCACTGCTCCCTATACGTCCCCCCCCCCCCTGCTGACAGCTGTCTCCACACTGTAACCCTTTCATGGAGCCGGGCCTCTGTGAAACGTACACTCCAAAGTTTCACCAGTGTCACACATGTTTCGGGAAGGATCTAAAGGCTTTTTTTTGTGAGGGGGACTGTGCAGGATCTGGAAAGTGTGAGACACTGTGCACAGACTGTGGTGCTGCTTCCCCGGCCAAGTCGTGTTCCTGGTGGGCTTGTTTGTCATCAGTTGCATCTTCCACTGCTGATATGACCCTGTCTGCAGCTCATTACAGCATGCCACCTGTTTGTCCTGAAGCTAGGGAGACACACACACACAGACAGACAAACAGAGTGCGCTGAGGTGACAGGGGGTTAATCTAACAGGAGTGTCCATGGCGGAGCTGCCACACAGTGAAGGGAGCGTCAACATCTCCCCATGTCAATGGCTTTCTTTGTCCCCTGGGTCCGTCTTTCTGTTGCCGCAGGGTTTGGGACCAGGCAGACATGTGGAGGGTTATTGAGCGTTTGAGAAACAAAGACATAACAAAGAGAAAATATATAGACTGGACCCGCCGCAGTTTTCTCAGCAGATGACAGTTTCGCCAACTGCAACTTTTTACAGGCCGAGCAAAAGCAGGCGCAAAGTTGCACATTGTACTTTCAGCTGTTTGAAAAAAAAAAATGATAACAAAGAAAAAAATGTAATAAAGAAAAGCAGTTGATGGAAGCCCAGCTGTTATCTCTTCTTAGCTGACAGTTAATTCTAGCTCATGGTGCTAACAGCAATTAATATCACCCAGTTGTGGGCGATTTGCGCAGGGTTTGAAAAACACTTAAGAGGTGTTATTTGCACCCTTCATTCACTCCCCCACATTTTGCAGAGGAGCCACTTATTAGGCATTGATCTGGGCCCGAGGTTTGGAGCCGAACAGGGCACAAACTGTCAGATTCTGCCGTCATTATCCAACAAGGCAATTGCCAGGAAATTGAAAGACAGACAGGACTGAAAATTAATCTGTGTGAGACTGTGAAATTTGCTTTTTTAAGCCCTCGCTTTCCTTGTGCTTCTGTTTATCAGCTGTGCTGCGGTGGTTTGGCAGTTTGTGCCGTGTGTGTGTGTGTGTGTGTATTTGCTCCCACCGACAGAGTGAGATGCAGGTGTGAGTGAGGCAGCCCCATGGGAGACTTAAAGACACACACACACACAATGACCTCCAGTTCAGACGGACCACTGTGCTTTAGAAACAGACTGAGGGGGCCGCGAGGCCGCGCCGAACCTCGCGTGGCAGACGGACTGACGCAGCTACAGTCACACACATACAGTACAATCATAATCCCATGTAGAAACCAACAGAACGACGAGTGTGCGTGTGCGGCCGGGTCACAAAGATCAGCTGAATCACACATGCAGAAATTGTCCAAGAAAGCAGATGTAGGTTTTATTCTCTTGCTTTTCTACCATGTTTGAAGTATGTAAACCGTCAGCCGTGCATTTGTGTAAGTTTAATGTCAGTCGCATAAGCACATAAGCACAAGTGTGTTTGTTCTTCGTTCAGATGATTGTAGTCCAACAGCCCTCTGTGGATTAGTGTGGATCTGTGGGCGTGGAGTGTGTTTGCTTTGTGCCGTGCTTAGTCAAATTTCCGTGCTGTTGACACTTTCAACATGTTTTGCTTTGAAATACCTATTACATTCTCCTTTTATTCATATCTTTAAAAGCAGCTTTCGCTGTTAATCATTTCTTTTCAGTTTCACAATTATGTTGCAGTCATCTGTTTGTTTATTAAAGTTAATCTTTACTTAATCTTTGGGTAAAATGCCACCCTTGTTGTTTCTTAAGTATTTCTACAGCAGTTCTACTTTTAGAATAAAGTCAACCCTGACATAAGCTGGTAAAAACTCTATTTGTTATACACAAACAAATAGAGGAGGGATATGTATATTTTTTCCTTTTATAAGTTTTTTTTTTTTGCAGCCAATTTGGATATGCTGTTGAGAAAAGTGTCTTGTCACTACTCCTCCATGTGTAGGTGTGTTTATCCGCCCTGGTGCGAGACAAAAGCCCATTGATGGCAAGGAAACAGCTTTCTTTGGCCAACTGGTCCCAGCTGCTCGCTACTGTTTTTTGGCTTCAGATAAAGGCAACAGTTGCCTGTGCAGCTGACATCTCACACACTGATATACACAGGGACACGCTGCACTCAAACACATCAGGTCAACGTAAAACATTAACATTACGATAATACCACATTAGGTTAGGGCCACCATGGAAATTAGTCTTGCAGGTTCATTTTAAACTTTTTCCAGAGTTTAAAGTCAAAATTTGGAGGGAAAACACTCGGATAAAGTCGCACGTTGATACATATTTTCAAAGCCAGAGTCTTGTTTTTGTGCATCTTTGGATATTTTCAGGCCATGCTCTGACCCTTCACCCTTTTGTGTGTTTTCAGGTTACACAAGTTCCCATTGAGTCGTGTGAACAATATGGGACGTGCGGAGAGTGTCTGAGCTCTGGAGACCCGCACTGCGGCTGGTGCGTTCTCCACAACATGTAAGTGTCTTTCGGTCATCTTTACTGATGTTTTATGTTCAGATTTTGCCCGACCTACACAAAGGCAGGCAGTGTTTCTGTTACTTGGTCATTCTTATCTCAAGATCAAATACAGTTTGAGGAGAGGAATTCATGGCGTAAAGGATCTTTATTCATCACAAGTTCACGGCTGAGTCAGAGCTACATGAATTTCGCTCTGGCTTTACTGTAATTTTTAATGGACATCATTAATATTGTTGTGTGTTTGGAGCATGTTGGGGGATATTTAGCCCCCCTCTGTAACAACAGCACCTGTAAGAATAAGCCATAGAAACCATGAGTGACACCTGCTGGAGTTAAATAGGTACTGCACCCGCTTCAGCCACTAGAAAGCCAGTAAGGAGACAGAAAAAGCATAAAGAACAAAGAGAAAGTGCCTAAAAAACATATATATTTATTATGCTGACCCATGCATTGCAGTTTTTAATTATGGAGAGGATGCAAACTGCGCAGAACTTCTCCTCTGTTCCTAAATCACGGACATTCTTTCGTCAGTCTGAGCTTTGTGTTCACCGCTGTTTCTTAAATTCGCCATTTATGGCCCCTCCTCATTGCAGAGCCTCTTTCTAAAGATATAGCTGAATATTTGTGTGTGTCAGAGCACCACCGCAATCATCATTATCATGATCGCGGCCCCTGCAAAGTGCACTTAAAGTAATTTACATCACTCCAAAGCTGGGACAGGACAAATAATTGCCTAGCGACAAGGTAATTCAGCATGTGCCTGCAGAGGTGTGTGTGTGGGGGGGGGGGGACGGCTAAAGTTCTGTGCTCTCCGCAGTCTGCGTGCTTTCACACAGGGATCATTTACCACAACATTAGCCCCGTGCTAGGCTGTTAATCATACACTTTTGTGTAGGTGTGCTGAGGAATGGAAGAATTTGTTACATTGGTGGAAAATCCAACCCGCAGCAAGTTGAATTGGTTCAAGGACTGGAAGAAACAGCTGTTCGGTGTGTGATACCTACTTGAGTATGTTTGTTAGTATTAGCCTCCGAGTGTGTGCGCGTGCATTCAGTTTTTGTGTACATGCACAATGGCTCGCTCGGACCCCCGTACTGTACCGTGGGCAGAAAAGGTCGGCACCCTGATTCGCGTCAGATCAGCCATCTGTTCTGCCAACACAACAGACCCTTGTGCCACCTGTCCCCAGTTCTAATCCCCCTTTCTCTGTCCTGACCCCGCAATGAGTGTGACAGGACCCCTGTCAGCTCTGGCTGAGTTACCGCAGAGAGGAAAAGTTACTGGAACAATTGGTAGCCCGTCGCGCTGCTACTCATCTGTAGATTTGCGGGCCTTTTCCATTTGCAGGGGAAATGTCAGAAATGGTGCAAAAGCAGGAATTTGAAATATAAATGAGTAAAAATGCTACAGAGGCAGACATAGATTTTTATTAACACACCTTCGCACTGCAATACCTGATTGAGTCTCTCCTACTGTGAACATAGCAGTAAAGTTATGGGGTCATTCACAATTTCGGGTTCCTCCATCAGACTAACCAAAGAAATAACGTGTGTGAAGAGCTGTGGTGTCCGGGAACGTGCAAACATGTCACACCCCTCTACACAAATACATTGGCTGGTAATATCTGGTTCCCTTCAGTATTGTTTGCTTTTGCTGTAAACTGAGGATATTTGTGTATAAGATCCAAAGACACTGTAGTTATGAAACATAAGTTCAGAATTCTTGCTTTATTGAATGCTTTTTACACCATGTGACATTAAACAGCATAGAACATATTTCCTTTTGTAACCGATGACTCACAATTTAAGGACAGCCAAAACACTGGAACAGATTTTACGACGCAGACACCTTTAATAGCAAATCCCTTGTTTGAAATAACAGCGTCAAGCCTGTGACTCACTGACAAATTGTTGGTTTCTTCCTTTGAAACGTTTTACCAAGTAGACGTTTTTTGACTGTTTAAACAATCGGTGTCACGTGACACCGCTAGGTAACGAAAAACAACTGCCAATCACATGCTCCAGTATCATCCGACGCAAAGGGAACTTCTCTATAGATTGTTGAATGTGTCTAGTTGTAAGATTAGTTGTAGATCAGCTGTAGCTGTGGCTCAGTTGCTAAGGCGGTCATCCACAGACCACAGGGTCAGAGGTTCCCCGGTCCCTCCCCAGGGTCAGACAACAATCTGCTCCCGTTGGGCCAGATGAGCACCCCGCATGGCAGCCATCACCATCGTGCGTGCACCAAATTACTCCGTAAGTCACCTTGGATTAAAGCGTCTGCCAAATGACTAAATGTAGATTGTAGTTTTACAGGGGGCTGTATGTTAGAAAAGACAAACTCACATGCAGGAAGTAGCATTAAAATTCGATGAAGCTTCTTTGAACTAGTTGCAAGATTCCACTTATTTTCCAAGGGGTTCAGAAATGGAAATCGTGACACGTCAAATTATAATTAGATGGATTAATAACCTGCAAACCTGTGTGGGTTTGTGACATGGGTTTAGTTACCATGAAGACTGCACTGGAGCCACGAGCAGAAGGAAATATCTGTCAAATAGTGCTGGAGAAAAGCAGCTGCACCCTTCTGGTTAAGAGCTCCCCTCATCCCACACACCCCAAATTAAATTTTTTTGCCAACCGTGCTGCCATGCACAGCTGTGATGACTGCCGCTTCCTTCTGCCTCCCTTTTCCCTCCATTTCACCAATTCTCCACCATCCATCCCTGAGCCACTGTTGATTTTATAAAATTACCCCCCCCCACCTCCTCGTGTTTGCGTGTATCTCCCTCACTCCCCTCACAGCAAAGCCACCATCTGAGCCGTGCCACTCATCTCATCTCCTCTCAGCTCAGCGCAGTCTCCCATTTACACACTCTCCTCTCTGGAATCAGCTCTTCGACACTCCGGAGACGGTTGGCTTGCCACACATAAACACTCCTCGCTTTGATCAACCCCCCCCCTCCCTTCGTATACAGCTGCCATCCACAATATCCATGCGTCCCCCCCCCTTCTCCTCCTCCCCTCCAAACAGTGTCCTCCTCTTTTTTCTTTATGTTTGTGTGCTCATTGAAGTGCAGCATTCTAAGGTGGCTAATTAGGAACACAGAAGGACATTAGGCTTGGTTTGCGATGATGAGGAGAAGGAGAGAATGTCAGGGAGGCAGAGTGAGGCGGGGAGCTGGCCAGGAGTGGTGTCTCTGTCTTCTCTGTCTTCCTACCCGCTTTCTTCTCCCTCTGATTCGGTGTGGTGTGAGACTCTAAAGTCCTTTAATTACCAGCAGCTGCTAGGCATCCACTGAATGCATGAAGAATGAGAGGGGGGGTGGGGGGTTGGAGGAGAGAGAGGGGATAAGAATGAGGGGAAGAGAATGAGAGAGAGAAGGAGAGAGTGTTTGATGCTGCACATTCATCGGCCCACAAAACTGAGCAGCGTTTTGATTGCAGCTCAAAGGCAGCTCATCATCTCGAGCGCTCTTCAGTCGCACTGCCGTGAATGGGTAGTTCAGCGTCGGTCTGACCACAATCCAAAAACGCGGGAGTTGCGGCGATGCTTTCCACCCCTCGTTCTCTCTCTCTCTCTCTCTCTCTCTCTCTCTCTGCCTCTTCCTCTTCTTCTCTCTCCAGCAGCCCGCGTCTCATCGTTGTTAGATTAGCTCTCTAATCAGGCCCAAAAGAGGCTTTTCCATCTCCAAATGCACCACATCACTTTGTTCTGCCTCCATCCTCTCAGCTCGCTCCCACATTCCAGGAGAGGACGAGTGGTTTTGTCGAGATTTGTCAGGATTAGTCTGACTTCTGTCCAAGAGTTGGAATTGGATGAGCGATCCGGTGCCAAGGTCAGCAGTTAACCAGTGTGGCAGTACTATTTATCACAAGCTTTACAGTTTCACTGAAGCAGCAAATGAAGGCAGGTTGTAGTTATGCAATGTGCGCATGAGGAATTCTGCTCCGTGTGCCGTAGTCAGCGCTGGTTTGTCGCGTGGATGACAGCTTAGGGCTATTGCCGTAGTGGGCCCCAGCCGAGAGTGAGTCAGCGTTCGAGGGTTGCTCCGAGCACAAAAACACATCACTACGAACGCCGTGATGCAGCGTTGTCGCTGTCAGTCTGCATGTGGCTGAACGGCTCAGATCTGTTTCAGTATCAGCCCACGCCGATATCCTCTCGTCGCGAACCGCTGTTGTTACGAGCTTAAACGCTGTCAAACGATTTGTTTCGGCGTCCTGGTCGGAACGCATTACGCGGCTGCGCTTTGGGCCACCGCCAAGTCTTTGACAGAGCAGTCTTATTGTGGAATGTGACCCGGGACTGAAGCGAAGGTATTGCAGGAGAATTAAAAAATCAAAACAACAGTCATATTTTTCATACAGTGTGTGCTTGTTTATGCGGTGTGTATCATTACTGTCCCTCGGATGACGTCCCACACCGGCCATAAAATATCCTGTAACACACTAATGGCAACGACAATTAACATAGCAGTGGCTTCGCTGCTTCAGCCAATCGTGGATGTCAGCCCGTGTGTCTAATGGTCGACTCATCAGCTGCAGCCACAGTTAGCAGTCAGGGGGGAAGCTGCATCCATCTTCCCAATTGTGCTTAATGAGATATCGATCATGCGGGTCCACCAATATTTCCACAGATTCCGAGCACATAGAGCTAGTCCAGGGTGTTTACATGGTGGTGGGAAAGTGCACTAATGTGTAGAGCAAAAAGTGAGCAGGTTACTTTTAATACTAATAATGATCTGAAAAACTCTGCATGTCTGAATTGCGCTTATTTGCACAATTTTTGTGTGTGTCTATCTCTGCTCTACTTTCTTTGCTTTTTGTTTCTCTATTTTCAGCCCACACAAGTCAGACTATAGCTTGATGCAGACCACTGAGCGTCGGTGTCTGATTTTTTATTTTTATTTTTTCATCTTCCTCATCCTGGCCTGCAGACTGGATGTGCACAAACATTATGCTCCTGTGCATTTCTATGACACGACTGTCGGGCATTGTTGACATTTGAATTGATACCCAACATTTTACACGTCACGCAAAACTAAAGTAAAACCTTTCTCTCTAGTAGAGTCTAGATAATGTCAGTTGGCATGAATTGATTTAATGTGATACCGAGAAGAGAAGATGAAGAATGGATTGTAACGATAACGTGCTCTGTGTCCTGCAGTGATATTATTGTCACAGGAAAAACTATAAGTTACAGCAATTGGTTTGGCCCCTGGCATGATTTTCGGGTTTTTTAAACTGCAGCCTTACATGTCAACCTCAGCCAAGCAAGTTGAGCTGGTTCCATCTTTGATTTCAAAGTAAAGCTCTTTTTTTTTTTCCTCCTAACTTTCCTTTTACGCCACACCTGCTGTGGAGTGCATTTAAACGGAGAACGTCACACGTTAGTTGTGCAGCAGTAAGAAACACTGGAGGATGGGGGCAGCCTTGCACGTCGCCCGCTCACCTAACGATTACTACTTTCACGTTGGGGAGCCGAAATTCCCAGTGCAGTCTGTCTTCATACATATTTACATTAACATGTAGGAGCCCTGCATTCATTTAACTCTGACCACACCAGTGATTTTCCAACATAATGTGTTACCACTTCAGACTAGTAAAGCTATGAAGGGCACCAGCATAGTTCATCCTTTCTGGACCTATATCTTCCCAGCATCGTGCTTTTCACCCTCTCTCCAGCCCTCCCCACTGTGCCAACAAAGCACCTCTGCTCTCCCTCTCTCCCCGCTCTCATTTTCCCTTCTGTGTGGCGTTTCGTGGTCTGGCTCCAGCGAGGAAAGGAAGGTGGTTTCGAAATGGCTCCCCCCTCTGTTCTCCCCTCCTGTTTTTTAAACACGGCGCTCACAGCTTGAGCCGCAATCAGACAGGCCTTCACACCTTCCCTGAAGTCCTTAGATGTGGTGAGGGGGAGGGGAGGAGGGACAGAGGAACAGAAATCTTCCCCATGTCTCCCGCTCTGGCGTCGAGGCCGGTACGCGCGTGCGTGTGCTTGCGTTTGTAAGATGCACATAAATGTGTGACAGTAAAGTTTCTTAGTGATGCATGTTTGAGTACACACATTTTTAGTCCATATGTTTGAATGTATTGGTATATTCATACTCCTGGGTGTCTATCAAAGCCTGGAACGGCAATGACAACAATGGAATTGCCTGTCTAGGGCAATAGAATAAGAAACGGCATTAGTGGAAATGACCCTGAAGTCTGGCTTCAGCTATCCGCGTTCTGGTGCTTCTGGTCCACCCAACACTACAAATGACGCTGTACATCACATATATGTTACCATATCACAGTAGGTTGCATAAACTGTCTTCCTTTACATGACTTTGACGTAAACAGTTCTGCTACAAAACCCCACTGTGTTTTTATATCACTGACGGTCAGTCACATGACTGATTTCATACATCTGCATTCACATCCCGCAGTGGAGTTGTAGATGCCAGTTGAGAGTAAGGATATAAGGGCAGCGACTTCAGCACCGCGGACAGAGCTCAGAAAAACCCGCCTGCATTAGCACGGAGGCATGTCGGCACACAGTCCACCTTTGTGTGCACCTAGGTGTTCACTTCCTCTAACAAGGTGTTTCTCTGTGCGACAGCCTCCCCTGTCAAAGTGATGGAGCACAAAACATTGATGAAACTAATGAGTGACAGGCTCGGGCCAGACAGGAAAAAAGGGAGGGTGGGCATGTGGAGGGGGTAGGGGTCAGGAGGGAGAATATGAGGAAGGCAGGATTCTAGTCAACACTCAGTGGCATGCACTTCAGCTAATGAGAGAGGCAAGGGGTCAGCTTCTAACTACACAGAGATAATGACCATCTCCCGAAACCATGGCAACAGCAGCCATCCCGCACCCCTCCCGACCACCACCTCCCCGCTGTCTCAACCCACCCCCCCCCCCTCGCTGCACTCTCATCTTACTTCACCCCACTGAATGATTTTTATTTTAGCAAAATCACAGAGAGAGAGGAAATCAATGCAGTGCTTTTTGTCAGTTAATGACCGCCTGGGATTTTGCATTTGTGCCGTTATAGCTCTGAGACATGCATAAAACATTGTGCCATAGTCCACACCTGAAAGCACATTAACTATCATTTTCTGTTGCCATTGTGGATGTAAAAAGAGGCGCCAAATTGCAGCCGGAGTAACACCTTGCCTAAGAAAGGTCTACTAATTTCAACTTGTGAAAGAGTGAGACAACAGGGAGAGACATAGAAATATAGAGCAAGAAAGGGAGATGTGGAATGTGGCTAATGCAGCCACAGTGGAATCAAATGTGCAAAATGAAAAGTGAATTCATATCGGGAGTAAAACAAAATTCTTCACATTTAAAGTGTGGAAATACAAAGTGAAGGGAGAGACCAGGTAATCACGCTGAATAAAAAATATGTTTCCCAGCGCAAGATTTCCTGTTTCTAAAATCTCCAGGGAGTAGTACTGTGCATGTGTGTGTGTGTGTGTGTGTGTGTGAGAGAACCTCGGTGTGCTTGTTCATGTGAGTCTGCTGGATATGGCTTGAACTTCTGACAACATAATTACACACAGATACTGTGGATAAAGATGTAGCTTAGAGTCAGTCTGTGTGAGAGTATGTGGTTAAGAAGAATGATACGGGCTGCAACACGCGCCGCCACACACACACACACACAGTTAACAGCAAGTGGAGACTGGACAGGGCTTGTAGTGGCACATCATCGCCGTGGACAGCGGCTGACCCATCGGAGTCCAATTAGAGCCGCTGTGACCAGACAGCCAGTTAGCCAAACACTTAGACGACTGGGCTGGCTGAGGATGGAGAGGATGGAGAGGATGGAGAGGATGGAGCGCCTTTGGTGCAATGGGGTGGAGGGAACACACAGTTTTAATAAGGAGGAGGAGGAGGCGGCCGGCGTTTTAATGAGGGATGTGGTGAATTGTGGACCGTACTTGATACACTGTCTGACCATTAAGGTTTCTTACGAGCGAGCGGAATGTAATTTGCACTAGTTACATGTCCAAAGTTATGCAGTGATTGAAGGATGTAATTTGAGTGTGTAGCGCTTAGTGCTGTGGCCTCCGAGCTCGTGTTAGCGCGGCGAAACACATTTGCCACTGGGAAGATAAAAGGCTTCAGCGTGAGTGAGAAATTAAAAAACAAAGAAAATGGATTAAGTGTAAGTTTATTACATATAAACAATCTCCATACAGATACTAACACCAACAATGACTTGGCGCCACTCACATTTTTCCGTCTGCAGCCTGGATGCAGAGTTGTCAATTAAAAGAACACTTTAGCCAGACGCAGCGCTCCACCGGATGACTCTTTTTTTTTTTTTTTCATTCCAAAATGCTTGGTTGAAATATTTTATAACACCGGAGGTCCACAGTGCAGCACAAGCCACTAGATGTTGTGTCCTTATTATTGTTTTACTGGCAGGTGAGTCTAAAAAAAACTGCGTGTGTCACGTCCGAAGTGTTTTGCGAGGTGCTTGCATTCTCACTTTTTGTTTTTCTGGATGTTTAAAATTTGGACCCAGACGTCTTGAGACGAGGGCAATCAAAGGTGGATATTATCCACTTCTATCAATTAGACAGTGGCTAATTAATTACGCGACTCAAATGCCCAGTGTTGTGAAATAAAGGGTCATTCCTGTCAAATGTTGGGTAGACAGAAGTGAGCTATTAAAATCATCCTGACACAGCTGGATTTTGTATTTATTATGGTTTTATTCTTGTAACTGCACAGTGTTACAAGAATAAGACTTACATTTTACAGACAGCAACTTACAGAGTAATTTGATTGGCATTACTGGCAACTAGTTGCTCTTGCCCGGAACTTAAATTGTAACATTGTGTTTTTCATTACAGCATTTATTAAACACACAAGTTACTATAACTATTGTCTCTATTTTTTTGGGGGGTGTATTGCTTATGATACCTATTATTTTTATACCTGTCCCCTGCTTATTGTTGTTAGATGTTTCTTTCCTATTGTAACTTTTGCAGCATCTTTCTTCTCCTTTGATAAAGTTACTTGTCATATTACAATTGATAAAAGCTTTAGTTGCCTCTCTTTTATTTTTATCTTTATATTGTGAAATAAAACCAGCACCTCTTTTTTTGTCCCTCCTTCTCTTCCCTGTTCAGCTGCTCTCAGCGGAACCGGTGTGAACGTGCAGATGAACCCTATCGTTTCGCTGCTTCCCTCAACCAGTGTGTGAAGGCAACTGTGTACCCAGACAGCATTGCGGTGTCGGAGCCCAGCGTACCTGTAAGTGACACCTGACGCTCGCATTACACACAAACGCACAATGACCAGACACCTGCAATGACATGCGTCACAATCAAAAATTGTCTCTCTCCTACATGCAGGCTTCCCTACCCACGTACAGACGCGCCGCATTTTAAATGATTCCACGTCGCAGTTTGCCCAGTCTTGATTGTGGCTGATGCATAAACATTAGATGGGAAGGTTCACAAGAGCTCTTACGTGGGCGTTTCAGCGTGCATATGCTCGCTTGGTACAGAGCAGTCGATATGTGTGCCAAGACGTGTTCGTGTGGGTGGGCGTGTAGGTGTTAAAGTTGTCCGAGTGCAGCTGAGTGCAGCGCAGTATTTCCACGCGGGCCGAGCCAAAACGGGCTGATGGAGCATCGGTGAAAGGCTCTGGCCGGCCGGGGCCTGGCGAGCGCTGCACATGTGCGCTCGTGGACGCACGTTTACTGTACGGCCAGCCGTTTTTAATGCCCACTCTGCTAAAAGGTCAGTTGATCGAAAAGACGAAGGTGAAAAGTACATTTCTCAATCTGTCCAGATTGATTCGCTTAGGTTGTCATGTCTGATTTGGAAATGTCTGCTCTCATCGCAGATGCTCAGTAACATTGACTTTATGTTATTTATGTGACACAGGAGAAGGTGTCAGTCTCAGTTTTTCTCACTGCTGTGAATCTATCTGGAGACATATTTTACGCAGTTCTGTAAAACGGAATTTTAAGAAACAGTTCCCAGTGCTAATTTTGGACGAAAAGGTGAAGATTTCTTATCTTCAATTGCTCAGCTACACTCTGGGTATCGTCTTGTATTTTGGAGAAGCCGATCCTCAAGTCGTGATGGTAAACACCGACACGTTCTGCCGTGCCAGTAGTTCTCTTGTTGCCCTCGGTGGGGCTCGCCCTGCTGTCCAGTTTGCAAACAGCCCTTTATCGGCAGACATGTTAGCAGTCGTGTTTTTCTCCGTGTCAGACATACCAGCAACAGGGTCATCTCACCAACCGTCCTCAAAAACCACTCACGAATTCACACAGTTCACAAATTCCACAGGGGCAGACAGCTATCTCCATGACAACGCAGCCTCTTCACGTGGGCACTGGGAGAGACAGAAACGCAGAAAAACAATGAAATTACCTTTATTAAATCTCTGCCACCAATTAGCCTGGCCGTCGTCTCCATGCTGCAGAAACACAGATCGTCATCATCACTGGGGAGGACCGGAGACGAAAAAGAGCAAAAGGCATAATATTCACTTTGTGTAGCAGCCTCCTATCTGCTTGTGTGTGTCTGTGTGTGTGCGTACGAGCAAATTTTTAAGTGTTTCTCTGCATATGTGTGTCTTGGCAGAACGATAAGAGCTAATTAATGTGAGAGGTTACTCGGGGAATTCTACTTTGAACAAAAGACATTGATTGCTGTGATTGCTGTAATCAAGCGTCTCTCTGACACACCTCAGACGGAAGCAACACAAACATGGTGAAAGTAAAACAGGGGAAGACGAGGGGTCCTCAACAAGGGGGGAAAAAAAAAAAAACATCTATCCTCTCAGTGGGTACCAGAGTCAGCCGGCTAACGAGGGAGGCAGCGTAGTCAGCCGCCGAGACAGTCAGCATCTCTTGAAAGCCCTACAGTTAAGCTGCTCAGCTGCCATGCCCGTCCCAGTAGCCCCACAGTGTTTAGCGAGAGGCAGATAAAACAAAGAGAAACATCAAACGGTACGGCCCAAAAATAACAGCTAATGGAACGAGGCTGTGAAATGCCATGGTGATAATTATCCGGGCTGCCTCTCTTGGCTAGAGAGTCAGATCACACACCCGGCGCACGGAATACATTTATTTATAGGCAGAGCAGCTGAAAGCTCCAGCCCCGGTGTCACCGCTCTCCAGAGGATGACTTCAAACGCACACATACATATGTACTGGATGTCATGTGTGAGTCTGTGCATGTGTGTATTCTTATTTCTGTGTCCTTGTGAATTCCAGAGAAAAGAGGAAATAGAATTTGTCAAGTAGCCATTTTTTTTCTTTTCTTCTCTTTTCTTTTTTTTTTTGTTCAGCTTGGTACATCAACTAAAATCCCAGTGTCTGTCTCAAATAAAAGATCAAATGAAAGATTAATAATTAAATAGAGCCTTATTTTTATTTTACTTATTTATTTTTTTTGTTGTTGATAACATTTTTAAGACACTGCAACATTTCTTGGCGAAGTGGACGGACAGCTTTGCCAGCAGCAGTTTGTTCTTTTTTCCTGCTATTTGGAGCTTATTACACTGCTGCATTCAAGCAACTGTGTTTTTCATATCTTTCCCAGCCTAACATGTCAGATATTCACCAGAGATACTGAAAAGACGTTCTAATATCTGTTAGGCTTGTTGCAGTAACATTTCATCTCACTTTCTTTACAAATATAACCCATAACTTCTTCACACATCATCCCGTTGTGCAGCAGTTTAAGCCTCGAATCTGTGCGTCACAGTTGAACATATCTTTAACCCTGTTGCCTCATGTTCAAACTGCTGTGTGTGACAAACTTTGTCGTCTCTGACCTGTTGTGCAGCTGATGGTGAAGGTGAGCGACGTTCCAGACCTCTCTGCGGGCATCACCTGCTCCTTTGGGAACCTCACGGAGGTGGAAGGGCAGGTCAATGGTAACCAGATCCTCTGCGTGTCTCCCGCCGCGAAGGATGTCCCAATCATCCCCACTGACCAAGGTAGACACAACAGACACACATGCACGTGCTACAATCCAGTCGGTGTGAACTGATGAGCTGTTTGCTTCCAAAATATTACAGGTCTATGCTGTGAACCGTCGACTGGCTTGATGATGTGATTAAACAAGACCCTTACTCTAACCACAGCCTTTGCAGGATCCCCCGTTTGGCCTGCCTCTCTGAGTTAACCGCTTCTACACACTCCGAAACACCTTTATTGATTCAACACTCCTAATTTCTGCAGGCACCATCTACATAACAAGCTCCCACTGATACGGGATCAGTCGTCCGGCTGTGAAGTGTGCCACACTCGAGGCTAGGCCCTATTAGAGCTGATGGAGGATCAGACCCAGGTCCCCTGACATGCGGCTGAGCTGCATCTTACCACATTACTACCCTCAGATTGGGCTAATAGGCGATGCAGGTTCAGCTGGGGGACGATTTAGTTGCAGGAACAACAGTGGAGATGATATAGTGGATTAGCGTCTTTGCGTATGTGACATACACACAAAAATATGCAATAACAGTACTTCTGTTAATTATGGCAACACAATTTATAGCATTTCAACAGAAGTCAGAACGTTAAAAAAAAAAAAAAAGAGGATGAAATAACAGAGCTTGGTACCCAGCGTGGATGGAGACAGACACACTGAACCCATGGACCAGCACCGTTAAGCAGACTGGAGAGTCCTGGGCAGGTGCTACTCTCATATGTGCCCTGCAGGAACCTAGAACCAGAAACACATCCAGCATCACAGCAAGACTCGACGGCCATCACACAACACATCTGCAGTTGCGTAGAACATATACCAATGCTGCCTAAGACATCTGTTATGTCTAGGTTCAGGCATGCTAATTACTTTTTTTTTTTTATTATCATCAAAGCAAACAGTCCAACTAATACAACCCGATGCTAATGCATGCTAATTACTTCTAATATATTATTCGTGAGGCCTCGTGACCTTTTCCGTAAACATACCTCTGGCATCCGTGTGTTCGCACACATGTGTGACTACGAACGCTCACACCTGTTGTTGGACACTGAATACCTGAATGTGCTTGCGAGCCAAGATGGCTGCAGAATGAGAAAACCAAACGCTCTGAATAATGTATTGTGTGGAGAGCGGGGAGATCGCTGTGTGTTTTGGGGGTGTGGTAATCCTCCTCCCTGTGAGTAAATGATAGCCCTGTTTGCCCAGAGCTCCCTTGGGGAGCAGTGCATCAGGCACTAATATGAATACTCTCCCTCAGGTAAATGTCAGCCAAGCCCCTCTGAAGCCCTCCCTCCATCCATCTAGCCATCCATCCATCCAACCGTCCCTCTTCCCCTACACCTCACTCCATTTTTTACCCCTCCATTTTTCCTCAACATCTATTCCCCTGAGGCATCTTCCTCGCGACCTCCCTCACCACCATCCTCCTACATCTCATGACCACCTGCCCAGCCTTTCTAGCTCTTGCACATCAACATCAATCGTCCAGTGGCAATGACCTCGGGGGGGGGGAGGAGAGGAGGAGGTGAGATTAAAGGTGGAGTAGAATGGGAAATAAAAGACAAAGGAGAAATTAAAACGAGAGCAAAGGAGCAGAGGGCCGGGAGGCTGCAGAGAGATAGAGACAACAGCGACTGGGCTGATGTTTAGCGTGAAATGAAAGGAAATAACGGACCCTTTTCTCCCTGGCAAGGAAAAAATAAAATCCTACAGGAGGTTGTGTGTGGACGGGAACTTTGTACCACTTTGTTTGCCAGTTCCTGTGAGACAAATGTGCAGCGGTAGAGCTCAGCTATGAGCCTCCCGTACAGACTTGTGTGAAACAGAGCCCGATTCCCAACAGGTGCTGCAGAGAGAACAGGCCACGCGGGGTCATTCAAGCCTCCTACACACTGAATGTCATCTGAAATTCAGGCTGCTCCGCGCACACACATGCACAAAAAACACACATATTTATGGAGTCTCTATTCTCGTGGGATGAGATAAGAGGCTGTTTTCACGGAGAACAGAAGCACAGCCAGAATTCTGTTGAGCAAAATGCAGGGAAACAAAATTTCATCAGATTAAATGGTTCAGTGTGTGATTGGAATTTGCACATCTTAAGTAAATAATGCCCCTTTAAATTTGGATCGCATGCAATAAATGGAACCTTTCAGGATATCTTGTACACTGACATCATAAGCGCTAATGAGCATAGCTTATTAGTTCTGCAAAATGATGTAAAGGGAAATAATGCACTTTAGTAATCTGCTATACGTGTTCAACACTTTGGCTCTTCTCTCTTTTAGATTGGTCAGGCGTTGAGCTGAGGCTCAATTCTAAGGAGACTGGACAAATGCTCATCAGCACAGAGGTCAAGTTTTACAACTGCAGCATCCACCAGCTGTAAGTATATCCCACCGACTCCATTCATTCTCTCTTCATTTACACAAACAGTGTCCCAGACCTGCTGCCCAAAACCACCCGATCAATGCTCTGGGAATTAGTTACAATTTTGTCCTTAACCTTAGCCGGCCCCGGCCCCCTAAAAATATCCCCTGTAAAGACTAATGCAATCCGACCGCTTGCTGCTCCCCGAGCAGCGTAACAGGAAGCTTCTGTGCTGCCGCACTAATGAAACGTTCTTCTCGAACACGCTGCAGTGTAAAACGTGCCGCTCTCTGCCTAACAGGTAGGCATTTCGTGCCCGTTTTTCGTGCCGTGTCTCTCTCTGATTGAGTGACGCTGAATTCATTCCCCGGGTTGGAGATCCTCCGTGTTGTTGGTGCCTTTGCAATTGCTTGCTCTGTTCCACTGTGGCGGATTCTGTTTGTGCGAGATCCAAACATGCCGCCGACTAGGAAGCATCACAGAGTGGAGAGCAGGAGAGTAAGGATACTGTATCACTGGGAGGGATACAGGAAATGTACCATGTCATATTATCCTTTCACTATCCTCTTGACATTACAACAAAATGTTGTAGACATTGTCTCCTTTGTCAGATAAAAGCGGGCACTGCTACTCTGCATCTCTCTCCATCGCCCACACACACACACACACACACACACACACACACACACACACACACACACACTGCCCTATAGCTTCGTGTGGCTGTCTGCTGCCTGAGAACTGTGTCTGAGTAGCACAGAAAGCAATTACCAGCTCTCACATCAGCTCAGTTAATCTGCGACGACAAACATAGTTGCACACAAAGCCACACACACACACACACACACACACAACGCACACACAAGCATACAAATAAGGATGCACACACTTGAAAAGGGCAAACTCTCTCCCTCGCGCGCTCGGATGCCAACTCCTGCTCTGTCTTCCCCGCCCTCTTACACGCGCGCTGCACACACTCTTTGAGTGAAGGTGATTCAGCCCTCTCCTCCTGAATTAGTTTGCCTGCCACAGATCCCGCCCCTGCTTTTGCACCAATGAATATTTCACAATAAGCAAGTATGCACAACTCAGCCATATTACAGAGACGGAGTCCACTGTACAAGACACTCCCCGAACAATTGTTCATAAATACACATTGTAGTAAAGTGCACGTTGTCTTGATGTACAGAGAGCTTCGTGAGTTGTCACTGCTTCCTGTTTACTTCCTGTTTACTGCATCCATACCCTGCTCAAAAGTGCATTCATTGAGTGCAAGTATTAACCTGAAATCAAAGGCTCTTCTTCATGTGCCCCTGTAGCGATGCATACATAAACACAAACACATGCTTACATATTATACATGCGGAAAGGCTCACACGCAGACACACACACACCTAACAGCTGGTAATTACAGCGACACTCCGACAATGCAAGGCTAATGGTAATTGCAGGATCAAGCGGCGCCAATGTCTTATTTGTCCTCATTACTCAATGTTCCTTCACTCTGTCTCGCTCTCTTTTTCTCCGTCTGATTCTGGTTGTGAGGGCTAATGTGCAGCCTCCATGTTCACCCATGACGCACAGTATTAATATACGGCAGTGGAAAATATATGCGCAGAGAGGTCGGCCCAGTAGCTTTTAGGTTCTGTGCCAACCGCAAGGGCACAACAACAGCAGGTGCCCACTTGGGATCTGAACTCATTTCCTCCATGGCACTTCCCCACTTTGGCAAACTCACTACCCCTCCTCGACTGCGCCGCTTTTCCTGACTCTCTCACTTAGTGTGTGTGTGGTTGTGGTTTGTGTGTGTGCGTTTGTGTGTGTCCATGCAGGTGTTTGTCATGTGTGAACAGTGCCTTCCGCTGCCACTGGTGCAAGTACCGCAACTTGTGTACCCATGACCCCTCCAGCTGTTCCTTCCAGGAGGGACGAGTCAACGCATCAGAGGTTGGTGGAACACACACACACACACACACACACACACACGCACGCACGCAAACACGCACAGACATAAAAAGCAAGCTTGGTTGCACCGACATCTCTCTCTTTCCCATTTCCCCCCCTCTCTTTCTTGCCCACCCTCTCTCTCTGTCTCCCTGTTTCCTTCTGCCTGCGTCTTGCTCTGTGTTCCAGCTCTGTGTCTGCCTCGGGGCATGTCTTCAGAAAGACAGCCATCGAAGCTTTTCTATTTCCGAATTGGCATTTTTCATTCAGAGCTCTTGTTCTCTGCAGTAGCAATTAACAGTCTATTATCTCTGGAGCTATTGAGCTTAGCGCGTCTTTCCAGTGACACCAGATCACTGTGATCAAGTCAGTCATCTGCGGTGGATATGCCTCCTGCCTCTTATGTCTCTGGTTACGTGCACATACTATAAAATACTAATATATTTGTTCATAACTTCCTTTAACCCACTAAAAGACAGTGTTTACTGCTGCTTTGAGTGTTATGCTACGCTGCGTATGGATCCGCTGGCACCACTACAGTGGGCATTACTCCCGCAGTCTCTCCGTTCATGCATATTTTACCTACAACTTTATTATTTAGATACAATGCTTTTCTGAGTGTTGTTACAAACCCCGTTTGCACAAACGTTGGGACATTTTTTGAAATGCAATTAAAAGAGAAGGCATGGATTTTTTAAATAGTTTGAACTCGAGTTTTGATTAGAAATAGTTAAATTCAAGTAGTCCTGTAAAATATTTTATCTGGGATATATAGAATTGCCTTCTATTATTCACATTTGTTGACTGTTCCATCTTTTTCAGAAAAATATGGGTGTCATATGAACAAAGAGCTTTTCTTTAAGCCCCAATAGTATGTGTTCAGATGTGAAGGACTAAAGGCCAGTGAGTGCGATCTGATGATTTGACAATAGCTGCCTGTTGCAAAAGCTCGTTTTACGTCATATTGAAAGTGTCTTTTTCGTAAACTGCTCAGCACTTAATCATTGTCAGTATTTGCCAACTGAGTAGTTCCAAATAACGCTCCTGAGTTACTGAACATTCCAACATAAGCTCCAAAGTTCTAGGAGTTACATTTATATCTTAAATTCCAGCTGCACTCATAATTTTTCTCATTATCTCGTCTATTTTTGCCAAGCTATAGGTTCTTCTATTTTACTGGCGACCTAAACACGCAGAGAACAAGCATCAGTTTCCCTTTGTCAGCTTTGCCGACACTAACGTGCGCTCTCTGCCCTGCCCCTGTTTCCTCCAGGACTGTCCCCAGCTGGTGCGCTCCGAGGAGATCCTCATCCCAGCGGGGGAGGTGAAGCCTATCACCCTTAAGGCCAGGAACCTGCCACAGCCTCAGTCTGGCCAGAGAGGCTACGAGTGTGTCCTCCACATTCAGGGAGTCAGCCACAGAGTCACTGCCCTGCGCTTCAACAGCTCCAGCGTGCAGTGCCAGAACAGCTCGGTAGGGTTGGGCTGCGCTTTACCCGACTCCATGCATACACGTCGAATGAACAGACGCTCCACCGCTTATGTTTACTGTGCTAAAGAAAATGAGTGTATGTGTCTTTATATATTTGTGTATTCGTACACATTTGTGTCTTTTAGTCAGTGGAGACAGAAGTAGATGCACACTCAGTAATTACACTGGAAAGGAATGCAGCGTGGCTCTGCCCTCCAGTCAAGCATGCACTGATTTCTGCTGTATATTCCCAGTGGAACCGCATACAAACACATTTTACTTTCTCTCTGTCTCTACTATGCTCGCACACGCACGCACACACACACACACACACACACACACACTTCCACAATCAAAGTCAAGCTGGAATTAAGGGCAGAGGAGGCAGTGAAGGACAGCATCTCCAAAGGCCAGAAGGGAGGCTCAAGCCTCTGCCCAGCTGCCCCACATCTTGCAGTTTCTCACTTTAACAGCTCTCTGATGATGTAAGGTTGGGGTAACACTGGAAGGGCATGGAGCTACAGCTACGGTGCACTACAAGGACTCCTGTACTGCCAAACTTCCCATTGAAATCCTTCTTTCCTTTTTCTCTTTTGTTCCCACCTCTCCTCTGTCTCTCTATGTCTAGTATCTGTACGAAGGAATGAAAATCAGTGAGCTGCCCGTGGATTTCTCAGTGGTGTGGAACGGCAACTTTATTATTGATAACCCAGAGAATATCCAAGGTAAGAGCAAGGGATGCCGATGGACAAATCTAAACACTCACCATTGTTTCTTAGTCTTTGCATCCTCTGCAAATATTGTCTTCTCCATCAAACTCAACACAATGTGTGTATATATTTATTTGGTATATAATTGTTTTAAAATAGGTTATTGGTAATAATTAAAGAGATAGCCTGTGGGGATATTTAACTGAAAACAAACCGACTGTCAGCTTTAAATAAATCAGCTCCCGCAGATTACTTTGAGTTTTCTCAGGTGATCTGTGTTCATTGTACATTCGCACTGCTCCTGATATCTTCCAGTGCACCTGTACAAGTGTGCAGCCCAGAGGGACAGCTGTGGCATGTGTCTAAAGGCCGAGAGGAAGTTCCAGTGCGGCTGGTGCAGTGGAGAGGGACGGTGTACCCTGCGCCACCACTGCCCCCCCATCAACCCTTACACCACCCGCTGGCTGAACCTATCCAGCAAAAATGTAAAGTGCACCAACCCGCGGATCACTGAGGTTAGTCTCCGGAACCCGCTGTCTTACTGCAATCAGCGTGCAATCATCAGCTCGCATGTTGCTGCACTTTCTAGCCGTTGCCATTCTTGATTGACTTGACTGACTGATCCTTTAGGACAAATCTTGACATTCCAAATGACAGTGGTAATGCAATAATGTAATGGATTTACTCGATTTTGTCATGCCTGAATCTTTTAAAAACATTTAGACCAAAGTTGTACTTATGACAGGAGAGCTCTTTGTTTTTCCCCGGGAAGAATAAGAACGGGCATAAATGAAACTCCCAAGGGTGCTAGTGTGTGTGTGTGTGTGTGTGTGTGTGTGTGTGTGTGAGGCTCACAAGTGCATCTTTGTGTGAGATCTTCTCACCTTCAAGGCTTATTCAAGGGCACCGGGCCTGACACACACTCACATACCGGGCCAGAGCTGTTCACTTTTAAAGGCCCGTCTCTTTGACGTTTGCCTTCTCTCTGTAGCGGTAGCTGCACAGATGCCTGCTCATAGATTTTAATGTCCTTTGTCATCCCACAAGGTTGTTTTGGCACTTTAAAGTAGCTACGGCAACAGCAAATGTTGAAAAGGAGAGCATAAAAAAAAAAACAACCTCACAAACAAAAGACATGTTGTTGGTACAACAATTGGTCTTTTAAATATCTTGTGCATCCTAAAATTCATTGTTGGCTGTACATGTGGGGCCTTAATTGTTCTTCAAAACCCATGTCCGCCGCGTTAAAAATGGCAGTGTCGTGACCTGGAAGTGCTTGTTTGTTGTGCCGTGAGTGGGTCTTTGCTTCCTCAGACCACGTTCTCGTCTCACCTGGGGGGTTTACTGTCACAGGGATCAACCCAGAATGTGCTTTTTAATTAGGCTTGGTAACGCACCGGCGCGTCGTGGTTAACCTACCAGTCCCCTCCACTGTAGCTCTACATTGATTGATTTGGCTTCTCGCTCCCCCAACACATTCTCAAATCTAACTCCAGCCAATTAAAAAGAGAAGTTAACGACTCGGTTAATTGATGTGCTATACTGGACGCCGATAAGCCAGAAAACGAGCGAGACAAGAAGGAGACGGCCACCGCTGCTTTGTTTTTAAGTCAGCCTCGTCCTCTTTGGTTCTGTCTTGCCTGTCTCTCTCTCTCGCTGCCTGTCTAAATCCCCGGCTCGTCTTTTCTCTCTGTGTGCTTCCTATATCACTATCGGTGACTCATCCCGGTGAATGAAGTGATTCTCTTGTGTAACTCCATTATGCCGGCAGCTTGTCATTGTATGGCACGTGCTCATTGCCATCCAGTGGAACATTCTGTACCTCATTTCCTGCCTTGTTTTTATTGGTTTTACATTCACGGTATGCGGCTGCCAAGGCCACCGCCAGCCGAGATCATCATCTGTCATTCAGAAAAACTCTGAAAGCTGTAAACGTCAAAACACCATATCAACAATTTTATGTGTTGTTTTTAATTGATTAGACAGTAAAGCAGGAATAATGAATAAACAACTCAAACTATATTTGGATTATTGGATCCATTTTTCGTCCTGAGGTGTATATCTCCTGCTTTGGCTGACAAGTTAACCACCTCCGGATATTTCCAGACGAGCTACAATTCCATTGAACGTTTCTACTATCCATAAGGTTTTGTGTCAGTTCGTCAGAATCATATTATGGGCCTACAGACTTGCTCGTGGTCAAAAAAATCATATTCATATAATATATACTAATGGCAAAAGGTCACCAGAGAGCAGAGGCAGCAAGACTTTGTATTCTGATGTAGAGATTTGCTCTACATCATGCTCTTTCCAACTGTATATACAGTATAACATGTAAACCACAGATCGAGGCAGAAACTTAAGGTTGCAGGGAAACTGTGAAGACATTATGAAAAACACTGTGTTTTAGGGAAAGAAAAATGTTTGCCAAAACAGATGTATAGACAAAATGTAGTAAAAAAAAAAAGATGGGTAATAACTGACTGACCGTGGTGAATTTTGAAGGGATAACGTGAAACCTGTGAATAATGGAAGAAGCACAGACAGTATGGGGAGTCTGAGTGAGGTGAAGTGAGGTGACAGAGAGACCAGAGTGCCATGAAAAGGTGAGACGAATGAAAATGGGGAGGGAGAGGGAAAGGATGTGGAGCCCCCGTGGGCCGTCTGAACTCAGGTCTGTTTACAGCTGCAGGAGGTAAAACCAACCCCGCATTAATTTAGGTGCTTCATGTGAGCACATACTTCAGACACACCGATATTTCTCATCTTCACTGCCGGTGAAGTCGGCTTTGGCTTCTGCTGCGCCCTGCCCCCCCCCTTCATCTCTCTGTGATTACAGTTTCTTTAAGAAGGAGACATCCCCCTGGTGGGCTGAATTTATTAATAAATTTGGTTTTGATTGTATGCACCAAAGCCCCCATCATGAGCTGATTTGTATACATACTAGCATATTAGTAGATGTGCCTACCAAAAGATAGGCCTTTTGAATAATTAATGCTTCTATTAAGTGCCACGGTGCCTCCCACCAATGCTCCATTAATATTAAAGGGATGTAAGCCCCCGCTAACAGCGGAGGGAACGACATCAAATGAAGCTGGGAGTTGGCTGGGCATATAAAAGGCGTCTCCTCAATAGGTCTTGGCCGGGGCTTCTGTGTGAGTTTACAGTACGGCGGAGAGGCTTCCCTGACTCCCAATGACAGGGGACATCCAGTGGTTGCCTTTGGGGAAAGGGAATGTAGGATTCCTCTCTTTGTTTCTCTCACGCAGTCTGCGCAGGCTCATTGTTGATATTTTCGAACGCCACAGGGATGGTGAGCCCGTCTGTCAGCAGTCAGAAAACAATCGAATCCTCCTCACCGCCGTAAGCCCAGAGAGAGGCGCCGCAGCGTATGCGCGCCACCCTTCATTAAACCAGCCGATGCAAGCAAGAGTAGATCAGCAATCTGAGAATCAGGAAGGTTCAGAATTCAGTCGTCTTGCAATGTTACAATACTTTTTAGAAAGGACTGTAGCTCGCGTCGGTGAGGATGGCTGCTTACTCACCGAGGAAATCAAACCATCTGTCCACAAACACGCCCCTTATCTTTTAATTTTGTCTCACGATTTCTCTCTTTTCTTGCAATAAAAAAAAAACTTCTTTCCACCACAACCCGTATCTCTTGGCTGACTACGAGACATTTAAGACCCCATAAAGTATTTAGGATGTAGCTTGTTCGGGAACAAGTGATCAGTGGGGTTTTTATCAAGCCCATTAAATGCTACTCACAATTAAATGTGACATGCTCGAATTAGTCTGAGCAGAGTCCAAAGACAAAGAGATTAGCTGCAAGCTCCTAAATTGTGTCAAGGGCTATTTAATTTCAAAAGCATAATATACAGCTATGGGACGAATGGAAATATATCTAGTTTCGTGCTGTGTAATTCTGGGAGGATCTCGCTAGAGCTTTAATCCATGTATATATTAAAGGTTTTGGGTAATGAATATACAGTAAAAGACTGATAGAAGTAAGTGGGATAATTCAATATTATTATCCTATTATTGCATAACTTTGGTCAGCTACTGTTGGTATTTTGACGTGATTTGCCTGCGTAGCCTGAAGGCAGCAGGGGCATTGTGTTGTTGTCAGCCGGGTACTTTAGTTTAGCCCTGGCTGCATCAGCACAACTTTCCCCTTTATTAGTTCAGCTGAATGAGTCAACGCCACGCTGACACGCATCCTCAGGATGTTTCGCCTTGACAGCCATGTTTTCCATCGCCACATAGTTTCTCTTTTACCAACAGATCGTTTTGTCAAAGGAGACCGTTTTTCCCGTGGATTCGAACGCCTCCCTCCTCGATGTAGGTCATCTCACGCCTCTTTAGTCCTTCTGTGGTGGTTGCCAAATCCTGCAGAATGTGTAAAGCAAATGTGGTAGTGATCAATACTCTGATCTCCTGAGCTGGAGAGAGAAAGACTGTGCTAGAGAGAGTGCGAGAGTTGGCATGGGGGGGGGAGTGCAAACCGCAAACTGACTGACTGTTTGCTGGGAATTACCCTCTATTGACAGTGTGACAATGCCAGGCGGGCAGCACCGCTGCTGCTAAAGGGATTACGCGGGGAGCCTGGTATGGCAGCACTGGGTGGGAATGGCAGGGCGGCGGGGTCTGCTTGCATCCAGTGAGGCTTCATCTTGCTCTTGCCTTGGAAAGTCAGTGCAGTAAGACAAACAAGCATGCTGGTGCTCGGAGGAGGAGGAGGAGGAGGAGGAGGATGTGTCACCTAGCCTGAGGGAGAAGGGATGATGAAAGACAGAAAAAGAAGGAAAGGGAGAAGTAAAGAGGATGCTGCAGTGCAATATAAAGACACACTCCACCCCTCTTAAGATTATCTACAGTGCATGACAGCAGGAAGTCGCCTCTGGTGTGTAAGGGTCATTAGGATCTAGTTTACATGCAATCAAACCACATCATATACAGAGAGACTCCTTTTATAGTTTTTTTGCTCTGTCTTTGTAAGAAACACCGACAGAGACACAGAGCAGTACTTCTCTCACTCGTCCCAACCTAAAGACTTTGGTGGCACGAGTACTTGAAGTGCTGGGTTTTTCTATGGGCGTGGGGAGCCAGTCAAATGGGTCTCATGCACGGATTAGACTTGTCTTCCTGTGCCCGGGTCCGACATGGGAATGGCTCCATTTCAGCCTCAAGGGCAGAAGGAGGAGGCCTCCAAAGCTTTTAGCAGACCCATCTGTGATACAGCACTGCCGTCCTGTCACCGTCGCCGCCTCACCTGTCACCCATCATGGCGCTGAGGACCGAGCGGAGTGGCATCCGCGTTCCCTCCGCTTCTCTTATTTGTGCTCCTCTTTATTTCAGTCCCCTTCCTCTTTCCTCAGCTCTCGTGTTTTTACACTCTTTCATCCCCTCTCTCGCTCTTGTTCTCTCTCAGGCCCTCGCATTGCTTATGTAACCATCACTAAGTCTACTCGAATAGCTGCTGCCACTGCCTGACATGGATATATTTAGCCATTATGCCCCCCCCTCCCTCCCCATGCCCTGCATGCCCAAGCAGTGGTAAAAGATTCATGAATTCAAACCCCTCAGGCGGTGCAGTGACACACTTACTTTACATCCAGAGCAATTAATGTCCACTAAATCTAGATTACAATGTCAGCGTCCCACAGGGAAGCCGCAATGCAATAGTAGGTGTCTGGGGTAGGGAGGGGTGGGGGCGCCACACCTCTCGTAGGGTTTCTGTCACGTGGCGCTTCGCGGCTCGGTAAACGGGCACGACCGAGTGTGTTTGGTTTCGTCCTTCTGCTTGCATGCCCAGTAATGGCATATTGATTGTTTGCATAGCACCGGCAGTTCCGCACGGCGAAGTGACAGTCGTCTCCTCCCTGCTGCCCTCCTCTTTCTCAGTGGCCCCCTCCACTTCTTTTTACCTTCGTGTCCATCCAGCAGAATCGTCCTCTCCGTGTTTTTCTCCAACTCTTTCTTTCTGTTTTGTTCTGTCACTTGTTCTTCCTCCCCCTCTTCCTCCTCTTCTCTCCTCTCATGTTTAAAGGGCTGGAAAATGGCCAGATCGGAGCCTCAACAGGGCTCTGCAGCACAGAAGGCGCTGTGCCACCCTGAGCCAAGGTCATGCTGGGCAACCATATTGTTATTTTATGAGTAGGTGGTCTGCGCTAAGCATTAATATGGCCCCCTTGTTGGATTTAGCATCCATGGCAATAGCAGTAGAGTCACCAGATTGTTGATAACTCCTTCCATTTTTTTTCATTGTCATGTTTCTTCTGTTGGAGTCAGTGGCACGTGAAACAAAGGAGCCTAAAAACGTGGTCTCCATGCGTCATTTTGTGTGTTTGTGAAAGCGTGTGAAAGGCCCACAAATCGTGCGCCATTAACCACTGTTGTGACTGGAACCCGCTCTTGGCAAAATGACTCATGGCATGTTCTGACATTCTTTGGATTCGGGCATGTGGGGGGCTCTTAATTGCTTTTACAGCCACCTGGACCGAAAGAGCATATTTACCCTTGAGCGTTCATGGAAACCTGTGCCCATTTATGATTTATACAGAGAAACGCAGAGAGAAAAAAAAAAAAAAAAAAAAAACACATGCAAGTTTCTCTCTCTGACTTTGCCTGTTTGTGCCGTGCAGGTGACCCCCGTGGCCGGACCCCCAGAGGGAGGCACGCGAGTGACCATCCATGGCACAAACCTCGGCCTGGCCTTCTCAGACATGGTGGGCAATGTGGAAGGTGGCCGGGGTCAGTTGTACTCCTGTGGAGGACGGCTACATCATCGCTGAGCAGTAAGTCACACACACATAATAAGTGCAAGTTGCATGAGAATCGTCAATAAAATAATCACATCTATAAACATCACAGGTTGCTAGTCAAAGCTCCTGACAGGAAACTCAAGACAGAATAACATCCCGTCTGTGCATGTAGAGTGGGATTTCCATACATGATTTATGGAGTGTTACAAACCCTAATCGGCCTGTATGTATTGCATCAAAAAGCTGCTTCCCCCCTCCACCCCCCCCGTCTTAATGAAGCCTGGAGCAGGTCCAGCCAGTCTGGCCCCCGACACTGCCGTTCTCCCCCCCCCCTGCGCCGCCGTTAGCCCCCGCTCTCCCTCTGTAGCTCACGTAGTCAGCAACAATACCCATAACAGCTGTGTGTGTTTACTTCTGTTTACCTCCCTAATTGCCCCACGCTGCGCGTACATCACGTCAACGCCTGTCCTGCTCACCCCGAACTAATGAAACGTGGACCACGCTTCCAAACTTGCCCATCTCCCCCCCCCCCGGGCTGCAGATATCTTCGGGGAGAACCCGGTGCCTTGCGGCCCTTGTGGTTGTTTAAGCTCCTCAGGTGATGCAGCCTTGCAGGGAAGACTCTAAACACGCTTGTACGTTGCTTTAGCATAAATATGTTTGTATAGCTGGATCAGGTTTGCTTGCTTTTGCAGTTCTTCATTTAAAATTGATACTATAATAACTTTCAAAGCAACTTTCCTATGCAACATAGAGATACAGACTCTCCACGGAGTCAGTTAGAGACTCGTGTAAAATCTTTAATTTATAGCTGAGCACTTGGGCCAGCTGACATATATACACACACACACACACACACACACACACAGGCTATCACATCCACGGCTCTCAGAGGAGCCTTTAACCCTAATTCTTTCCTTGGCCTATTTCTGCCCTCAGAACGAGAACAGCTCAGCACAGTGTCATTGCTGTAACTCACATACGTTCGGTCCTATGGCGATGCTACGACACATATATAATACACATATGATCTAACACAACAACATTTCTCACAAATTGCAACGCAGACTAACTGCTTATGTGGATAGTTAAATGATTCCCAACTTTCGGTGGCACTCGAGAAGCGTTCAGCTGCTGAACAGTGGTGATGACATACTGTATGTCTGTGGCTTGTAGCTCATTACTGGGCAGTTGTAATTAAAATTCACTGTGTGCCACTTGGCTGTAGGGGACAATTTGTCAGCAGCGCACTGATCTGACAGCACTGTTAATCCAATTGGGGACAAGCTAGGGAATTCATTTATATGGCATGTAAAAAATAGACTGGGTGAAATTAAAAAAGTAACCTATGACCCGTTTAGTCTAACTTTGAAGGAGTTGGAGTGTCGATGATAATGTTCTGGGCTGGACTTTTCTTCTAAGCCTTTTTTAGGGTCGTATCGGCTGCAGGTTCATTATACGCGTGTCCTCATCTGACTTTTGCTGTTTGTTTTTCAAATCTTAATTCAGTCGCCACGGTTCCTATGGTGGGGTGGACGGGATGGGACAGAAAAAGAAAAAAAGTGGCATACATATTTATGTGTCTTTTATGTTACCACTTCAGAGGAGGCTGCGAGAGCCACTGCCGCTTTGAAGACAGAGTCTCAACTTTTGTGTCTTTTAGCAGCCAGAATGTACATTTTTTAAAGCCTGCTGCTATTCTGCTGCATTTTAAAAAGGGCCAAATTGAGTCATTGTTGGCAAAAATCCAGTTTTAATGGAGGTGTTTTTTTGACGGGGTCCAAGACAATGCGATTGTTTGGTTAAAGATAGTCAATACTTGGTTCTCTAAGGCCGAGAACGACAAGAATATCAGCTCTGTCAGAGAGTCAATCGTCCTTTAGCCACTGTCTTCCGCATCGTTCCAGCAAAGTTCCCAGGGTCATTCGTTGTACATCCCATGATCAGCGCGTTGGTACGGCTGCTTTGGCTCCCGCCGCCTTGCTCACCGCGTATTCCATCTCTCTGCCCACTGTGTGATTTCTTGTTGTGCTTTACATTATTCTCTGGTAGCCCGATCAATAAACGTCCTTGTTTTTATTATATCATTTGATCTGCTCACCTGCAGCGCTGGGTGACACCTGATGACATAGCATGATAAAGCTGCATTGATCCCACCGCGCAGTTTACATTAGACGCACCGCACTGGCACAGCACCAGCGCCGTTGGACGCCCGGCTGTTGGAGGGAGATTTACTTGCCTCACTCTGGGTGTGTTGGCGTGCCGAGAGAGGACAAGCGCTGGTCTCACATAAAGACTGCCATGGAGGGGGGTCCCCGGTCGATGTGTGGATGTGTCGCGTAATGAAATGAGTGAGACAACAAAAGAAGATTGCATTTAGAGTGGTAGATAAATCAATGGGAAGTGGAGAAGACGTTTTGATTGCTTTCTTCCATCTTCGCTCAAGCAGTCAAACGTACAGAACACTTTTTGAGCTTCAAGTTATTTTTGAAAACAGGATCCTCACCCCTTGCCTTTGAGAAACTCCACTTTATCGCAGCTCGTGCAGTAACAGTAATGAATTGTTTGTTGTCCGCTGTAGGATCGTGTGTGAGATGGATGCGGCTTCTCCCGACAGCAGACCTGGTCCCGTCCAGCTGTGCGTTGGCGAATGCAGACCGGAGCTCAGGGCTCGCTCCTCACAGCTCTACTCATTTGTGGTATGGCTTCAATTACATCCCATTGCTCTGTGTTCTTATCTAATCTAATAGCAAAAGAGCTGCACCATAATACACATTTCTGCATGTAACGTAAAGCAAATGTTTATGGGCCAAGGGCAAATAGTGATGTATGTGTTGCCGTGCTTACCAGCAGCTCAGTGCATGCTTACTGATTACTTAATGATTACGCTATAATTCTTCCATTACCAGCACAAGTTATTTTAGCTTTTAACTATTTACTGTCTTTCCAGTGTTGCGAGAAAACACGTTTTATCATTTATAAAAAGAAAGGAAGATCTAATGCTTGCAGAATTTTAACGATGCCTAAAATGCAGTAGGAGCTCTACATATTACAAAAGCACATACAAGAAAACTATATATGAAAGCAAAATAATGAACATAGTAGATGAATGTGATTGCACGCTCGGGGTGAATGTGTACATGCTGTGCGGCAGGTAAACACTCCCCACACTGTCACGTGCACGTTTCCCTGCTGCCTCTGTCACCTGCTCCCTGCCCAGCCTCCAGCGAACTGATAATCCACTTTCCCATTTGCGCTCCGTCACACCTTCACAATTAGCACTCCCTTAACAATTAACAGCAGCGGGTAATTACCACTGTTGTTTTTGGAGTACCTGCTTTAGCCTCAACTCCCGAGAAGTCGCACTCAGCTGACACTTCGGGAATCCGGCGAGAGCGACGCCCTTGGCTCTGCGGTAAACCCTTGGCTACTTCTTCCTGAGCGGCGTTACAGCTGCTACTCCGGGAGGCAGTGCAATTCTTTGGAGAATCCCACACACAGCCCAGAATTGGCATTACTCACAATCTCTCCGTGTTGCAGACACCTTAAAAAATATAATACATCATCACCGAAACATTCTCCAATTTTCCCAACAAGACACACTCCCAGTGTGTCCGCCTTTTCCCAGCCAGAAACGGCGGCGCGCTTGGCAAAGGGGCGGCATTGATGACAGAGTGCACTTAGCTGTTTTTAAATTGTCGTTGTATGTTGGTGTACAAAGCGATGTGTGCGCTCGTCTCGCGTACGCGTGTGACCGTGGATGTGGGTACTGTTGCGTGCGTGCTGCTCCGTATGACGGACTGTCTGCTCGGATATTTCTCCATCTGTCTGTGCGACGGCGGCCTAGCTGCCTGTCGCTGTAAACACTAGTTATTTTCAGACTGTCTTTAAAAAGCTTCACTCACACACAGGAGGAGGCTCTCTCAGGGACTCTAAGAGCTCCCGGTTTTTATCCTCTTTTCTCCCACCAGCGCTACACTCTGCCACCATCGGCCTGGCAATATGAATAACTGTAATTTGCTGGGGATTTGTGATAACACTGTACGTAAAGATTTCAAGTGGCACCGCAGGGATGGTGCCCCTCTTATATCCTGTAAATTGTCCATCTCCTTGTTTTGGCCTTTATCTCTAGCTCCTGTTTAATTTCACCTCTTTTTCTTTGCATTTCTCTGTTTTTTTATAGACTCCAACAGTCACAGGTCTGTCCCCAAGCCGAGGTCCAGAGTCGGGGGGTACCAAGGTAACCATAATGGGGGAAAACCTCGGCGCCGGCAGCAGCGTCAACGTTCAGTTTGGCAATCAGACCTGCGAGTTCTTTGGGTGAGACTTTCATCTCGCGTTCATTCGCGCCATAAAAGTGCTATTAGTAGCTCGTAAAGTTTAATTTGCTAAAACAGCCTGCATGATCGAGCTTCAGTTCCAACGTAACGCTGCTCACCAAGAAATGTCTTTTTTATTGTTCCTGGCACATTAAGATGAGGTGGAAATGTTCATATTCAATAAAGTGCAAATGATAGGCACACATTTGGCTTTCACAGCTTACAGATTTAACACATGCTTCCTAACTGGGATGTGAAACTAATCGAAGTGCTGTGAATTTGGAACGTCGTCACTCACAGAGGCAGCAGCCGAAGAAACAACAAAACAGCAAAACGGCAGCATTTGTCTTTTTTTGTCATGTTTGCTTTTTGTTATCATCATTTTATGTGTTGAATTTTTGCTAGCATGTTGCAACACCTACAACATTTATGCCTTTAACATACAGTATATGCTCATATTCAGAGTTTTTAATCTTTTCCTGTTGCTGCGTACGTCACTGACAGAAAATGTTAGATATGTGCCATGCTGTGCCAAAAGGGAAAACCTGGAGCACCCTTGTTCCCCAGTATGATGTGGATTATTTCCATTAAATAAGCTGCTACATTTCATGGCTTTCTTGTATTTTTCCCCACTTGATATTACCGAGATATTCCCCTGGGCAAAGCCTCCCTCTCTCCCTCTGTCAAAAACTTGTGTAAATCTTAATAAGGTTTTGATGACCTGCTGCATCAAACCCTGTAATAATAGCTTCCAGGAAAAACCTGGTGCTCCAATCGTTCTTTCTTTTTTCCCATCATCAATCTGTTCATCTGCTCTAACCCCCCCCACCCCCAATTCTAATTCTCATCTCTCACAGCTTCCTTCCATCCCATTCCAACCAACCCTCCTACCCTCTCCCAGTTGCTCCTTCTCCTGTGAGCATCTATTTTAATTCCTGCCACTGAGCTCTGCCTGTAATGTTGTTGGTGTGAGGACTCAGACCGGCTTTAATGAGATATGGAGCTAATTACTCGTTTGTGTTTTTCCTATGTAGCCCCGGCATTGGCGGGTGGGGGGGGGGATCATTCGACTAAAAGCTTGCCTCTGCTGAGTTGGTGCAAACTCAGCTGGTTGGGCAGGTAGAACACGAGCCCGCTGAGACATACGCCTATATTACATTGGTGTAGTGATGTTTTTGTGTTTGTGTGTATGCACAGATATTCTATGTGTATTGGGTGTAGCTGTGTGTGTTCATGGCCTGATCCGAGAGATCACAAGTTATAAAAAAATGTATGTTGTGCACCTTTGGCTGTGTGTTCAGAGACATTAAACGCTTCCCATTAATCTGCTTCTCTTGTAGACGGACAATGACGGAGATCGTGTGCTACTCTGCCCCTTCTCTGTCCGGTGTGGGCCCAGTGCAGATCAGTGTGAGCGTGGATCGCGCCCAAATCAGGGAGAGCCTCAACTTTGAGTACATCGAAGACCCCACTGTGCAGCGCATTGAACCAGACTGGAGCATCGCAAGGTGAAGTCACAGCATTTGTCATAAAGGCGCTGAGGCATTATGAGATATTAGGGGGCACCTGGGCACAGAAAGATGCTTGTGGTCATTTGGTGCCTTTTCGGCCCTTTTTCAAACAGCAATCATTGCGCGTTTATTGTGCTTTTCGTTTTGTTGTGATCCAACTATTTGTAGTCATGTAGAGTCTATATTTGGTCATTTTTAAGTCTTTATGGGCATTTTCAACAGCCTTGCAGTCTCTTTGTGTCTCTCAACTGAGGTCTGTGATTGTCAAACCAGAAACATTAAATCTTATAAAGATTTCCAGGGCCCCCTCTGACCTACAGGACTCCTGGACTTATGCCCATTAGGCCCCTTTGGTTTTCCAGTCGTGTGGCTAGGAAGCACACATCGGTGTACACGCATTTCGATTTTACATGTGAGAAGTTCTTTTGTCGACATCCTTACCACCCAAGCTGGAGTCTGTGCTGATTGCTCCCCCTTCGCTGTCCAGAACTTTAAAGGCAGCCAGTCCAGGCCAGTGGCCATACGCCGTCAATATTGCACTTTCAATTACTTTTCTGTTCTCTTCTTATTAGTCTGGATCTGATAGAAGAGCAGCAGCTCACAGATCAGAGAGGATGGGCACCTTTGAGACCGTGAAACTCCTTTTGAATACTATGTTCATCCATCTTTTTAAACATCTTTAGCAGACAGATACACATACATCATACACTACTAATTAAAAGGAGGAGAGGGATGAGGATGAAATAGCAGCTTAGCAGAACAATGTGCTATCAGAGGTGTGAATCCGCAGCAGATGGCGTGGGCTTAGTGACAGGGAGCACTGCAGCAGAAACGCGGTGGCAGAGATCGAAAAGAAAGTGGAATTTAAGCGAGGCAGAGAGGACACGTTGGTCATCTGTAGGAAGAGAGGGAAGGAGTGTGAGGGATTTTTTTTTTTAAAGAAAAGAACAAAACACAACAAAAAATACTGTTTTCCATCATAGCGGATAATTTAATTAGCCTACATACGGTACATGGTCCTTCTTCAGGAGCTCACTCTCCAAAGCACCACATACCCGCCCTGCATTTATTATTTACTGCAACAATTCCCGCTTGTTATCTTTATTCAGGACGTCACTTTCACATTGATGGGTGCAGCAACAAAAGCAACTAACATCACCAGCAACCCAAACAGCTGCAGGGAGAGCCGCATACATCCAGCAGCTCCCCGCCCCCGCCTTAGACCACCGCAGCATACTTAAACGCTTCGGCTGCCTTAGTATTTCAGACGCAAACCTGCACAAGTTGATTGTACTCAGTGAAGTCATTTAAAAAAAAGCATCTCTAATCATCACCCACTCCGAAGGCTATTATCTACCCAAAAGACGACGAGAGATGATTCGGCGAACATTCTGAAGAGGTTCATCAGGATTAGAAAGTTTAGTTGAGAATTGCTTTTGACTTTTTTGTGCTATTAAATATCTTTTCTTTACTGTTAAATAAAAAAGTTAAAAACAAAGAAATTCAAAAAGCAGCTGTCTAACATGTTTGTTGAGGCCTGTAAAGTAAAGTGTGTGTACTGTGTGTTCTCCAGCGGCCACACACCCCTGATGGTGACAGGGACCAATCTGGATGTGGTGCAGGAACCGAGGATCAGAGTCAAGTACGCTGGCCGAGAATCTGTCAATGTAAGAACCACTTTGTTGCTTTAACTAACGAGCTAGAAAAAACATGTGCTGGATCATGTACACACCCCATTTCTGGAAAAATTGGGGACGTGTTACATGTAAATTAAATGTGATGATTGGCAAATAATTTGAAGATCACAATCAGAGAAGGTGGGAAGCTTGTAGATCTTGTTTATATGTGGTTGTTTCTTAACTTGAAAGAATTTTACTTCACACTGACAAACAGTTGCTCAGTGATTTTATTTTGAAGTGTTCCCAGAGGAAGCATGTACTTTATGCCTGCGGGCTTGAATATCACAGCCATTCAATATTGATCTTCACCCTTGTCTTTACAGAAATCCAGATTCTCTGAATATTTTATTGATGTTAGGAACCATAGATGATGAAATGCTTCTTGCTGTTTTACATTAAGAAGACATTGAAAACATTTTTCAGAAAATGCCAAACCTCGCGTCATCGTTACCTCTCAAAGACTCGTCTTCTCTGGGATACTTTTCTTAATAATCACCTTAATACCTTAACTTCCTTTTTTAGCATTACACCACCTTTTCTCTTTTGTTGACTCTGTCGCTTTTTTAGCACGTGCTAATGGAATCAAATTCAGTGAGCAGAGAAAAGACAATCTGATTTCGGAGTCTTAAGATATTATAACCAAAAATATATTTTAATAATTTGTAAATCATTGTTTCTCTTTTCATTTACGTTTTACACAATGTCCCGACATTTCTGACAGTGGTGTTGTTGATGCCAACCAGGTTCTGCTTTACTAAAAAATGCGATCTTTCCTAACAGTCATCTCACGAACTCCAAGTAGTGTCTGAATAATGCAGCTGGCAGTGCGAGTGGCCTGCGTGCAGCATTTAATTAAGACTTTACTCTAAATTTTCTCCGGGCTAAAGCAGCAGCTCCCACTTGCTGAACCCTGTTGTGTGTTACTGTCAAACATCCTGAACAATATTCCGACTCATATAAGAAAAAGTGAGACTTTCAAACTATATGCTCTTGTATGTACTTTTGAAGTAATGGAAGTGGCTGGAGGACAGTGGAGTTGTGGGAGGGGGTGTGTGGGCAAGTCACTGGGGGGATGTTGGAGGTGTGCATGATTGGGGGCAAGGAGACTCCTAATGGCTTTCAATGGAAGATTAACTGCGGTCAGAAGTCTTTGGTCAGCATAAAGAGCCCTTGTATAATCAAAGTCTCGACTGTGGGAAATCGTTACAAATTGCATTTGAGCCCCTGTCCTGGAGGTCCTTGTTTAATTAAGAAGATGGGATTTTCTCTCTGTGGTCTGGTGGATGTGGGCAGGGCAGATGAATGGGGGGGGGGTGTTGAAGGGAAGTAGGAAGGATCGAGAGTGAGTGAAAACAAAGACGAGTGCAGGTAAAAAGAACAGTGCTCGGGGCCTTAAAGGTGAACTTTGGTCGTCAGAGTCATTTTTTTTTTCAACAATCCCCACGCTGACACTAAAAACATAGTGAACTGCATCTGCTTACAGCCCGTGTAGGTCACTCTGCCGCCTGGATCAGCTCATTCAGGTGTGTGTTATTTTTTAAGTGTGTGTTGCCCCAAAAGCCTCAAAGTGCAATTCAAAAGAATTGGTATGTGAGATATTTGGTAGAATTATGGCAATTGATGCAATTCCATGCTGGATTTAGTGTCTGTGTCAGGATTAATGAAAATAGAGTTCATTTGGAAAAGTGATACTTCAAAGTATTAGAAACAGTTAATAAACAGTTATCTGAATAGTAAAAACTATATAATAATCCATAAATGCCTGTAAATAGATAAATAGAAATAATGAACCTATTCCTTGCTGCAGCTGATAATTTTGTAAATCTATAAACTCCATGAGGTTTATCTACTCACTTTCCAAAACACCACAAACCAAATGAGATTTATTATTTATGCTCGAAAGTTAAACAACACTTGGTAAAGAAGCTGTGAAAACTGCTCCAATGCAGTGCACCCCCCCCAAACGCCACAGCTTCCTTTCCAAATTTGACACACATTGGTCCCAACATGCCTCTTCTCCATCTGCAATTCCAGTTTCCCATGCCTGACATTAGTAGTCTAAAATTGGCCTTAAGTGTCTGATTTGCTTAGTTAATGTTCCTTTACTGAAAAAACATAACTCTGCCTTGGGCTTTTTTTGTGCTACGCTGTTCCCAGAAGAGACCCCTGTGAGTTATGAAAGCTTTGTAATTACAAGCAAAAGACAGATCTCTGCTGTCTAATGTTTAGAGAAGAGAAAAAGGTGAGAAACTCCAGGAGACTGGGTGAAATGGGGTTTGACACGTGCCTGCGTGTGTGTGTGTGTGTGTGTGTGCGCTGTCGGATTTGTCAGTTTCCGCAGCCTTAAAAGACGAGGTGTTCGTCTCCACCCAGCCTCGTCTCTCCCGACGTCTCACCGCGAGAAGCTCGTGTCACTGCCTTGATTGGCCCCCACAGTCACATAGAATGAATTTCTATTAAATGCTAAGGTTACAATTATCCATCCTTTATCTCACCCCCCACCTCCCCACCCCTTTACCCCTTTTGTCACTGGAGGAAGGCAAACAGCAGAGCAGCCTATAGCAATAAGCGCCGCTGTCTGTCAGCCTGCCTTCAAATGATCACCTGTCTTGCACTAAATTGCTTCTCTTCTCTCCCTCCCTCGTGTCACCTGCACTGATTCACAAAGAAAATGGGAGACACACACACAAAAAAAAAGACAATTTTCTTTGTGAAATGCTCAGCATCTGTCACCAGATTCTCAATTGAAACATTTATCATAATCTTGATTAAAGCTAAAAGGGTTATTTTGCAGCTCCAGAACATTTCCCTGTCTCAGGAAGATTTCATCTACCGCATTTGCCGTGCTTAAGATGTCTGGACTGAGTGTCAGCCACTGGCATATCAGGTGCATTTGCAACCGCTGCTTGTCACAGACAGTGTTCGGCATGCGTGTGCTAGTCTCCTATCGCTTCCAGGCCAATCAGGCTGATTGTCTGAGCATTAGAGGTGGGGGCAGATGAGTGCCATAAACAATGATAATACACTTCGAATTTTACATGTTCATTAAGCAAGAATTAGGCTTTTTATCACTGGCGTGTGAACGAAAACGCTGAATTTTTTAATGTTAAATCGCTGCAGCAAACGCATTGAACTAGTCCAAGCTGTCTTATAGTATTGACACGTTCGAGTGTGTATATCAAGAGAGAGGTTGGACTTCAATTCATACGCTTCATCACAAAAACTAAAAGAAAAATTTGAAAAGTGAATGGCTTATACCACACAAACTTTGCATGGATGAATCAGAAAGGATTATTGCCTGTATAAGCAATTGTTTGAAACAGCAGACAAAGGGACACAGTGTGTGAGTAATAAAGTACAGGATCCGCTGAATAGCCAGGAAATAGTTATTGAATGTTCGTTTCCAGGTGACCTTTGACTCGGTGATCCCTCACATTTCTCCTACGCACGTCTTTGCAGCCGGCCCCATTTTGTTCCTCGCTCCTCTCTCTCACTATCTGCCTCCGTCTGTCTCACCACTGGCCTGGCCAGAGACCTTTGAATGGTTGAGTGGGCTGCAGCAGCACAGTAGATCATGGTAATGTATTCAGCCAGAGGGGTTGGAGTGTTACTGCCTTAAAACACCCCGGCTCCATCCAATGCTGGAGGAAGAAGACAGATGAGGCCAAGATTCCAATTATTTTCTCTATCTGTTGACCTCAATTCACTCTATCAGTGCTGAATGAACATGCGGAACATGGCCTAAAGTAATGGATGTAGCCTACTACTAGATACTGTATACTGTATAGATTCTATCTGGCAATACACTTTATCAACTTTTTTATTTGGTGATGTGCTAGAGGTAGAAAGTTAAAAATATTAATGTTGTTTGGAATCTGTACAATGTAATGACACCGCCACGTACGGCGGCATTCGGCTAAGAAGCAGATAGAGTCGGAGAAATGTAGCTTCTGATTCAGTAAAGAATTGGAAAACCCAATAATCTTTATGAATCCAGGATGCGCTAAGCATTTATATAATGCTTAATGAAGGGTGTCAACATTTTTTAATGCAGCCATTTATTGTGCCACCCCTACGAGTATACCAATACCCAGGTTTGTTTATCAAATCCCAAGAATCATCACAATTTAATTTCTCATCATCTTAGAGTTTGCCTGCTGCCACGCGGCACAAATAACATCCTATGATAGCAGCAGTTTTCTAACCCGGGCTCGACAACGGAAAAATATTATTTAGGGAGAAAAAGAGCGAGAGAGAGAAAGCGAGGACAATGTAAAAAAAAAAAAAAAAAAAAAAAAAATCCACAGTATCCATCTCGGGCAGAGCAGATGGTAGCCAGAGCTGTAGTTGACTTGCAAATTTCTCGCCGTTCCAACGTGACAGTCACGAGGACGCTGCCGGTGCATCTGGGCCTGTCTGTAAAACATGTCACTGTGCCAGCAGTAAAAAAAAAAGAAGCCATATGAATTTTAGGTTGGACCCTTTAATCCAATAAACCCTTTAATTCTCAAATACTGATGTGAAAAATATCCTGTTCGAGTGGCTAAAACAAATTACTAATTGCAGTGTTTATGTTATTGGAAACAAACAGCATTATCCATTCTTTGTGTAACATTTTTCGGCATTTTCAACAAAGTCATGAGCAGTAGTTGAAAGTAAATACATTTACTTACGTACCCTATAATTTTGACCACGATCATCAAAACTGTCTATGAGGTTGTATCAACAAGCTCCATTCTTAAAAAAAACACATTATTTGCTGCAGTAATTATAATTCAACAATGGATTATTCATTGATGCGATATAGCTGATCTCCTTAAAGAAATCAGACATTTGGTCATTTAACAATTGTTCGAGGTTAATACTATCAAATAAAGAACATTTTCAACACTTACGAGTATTTCTGCACAGTGTAATGATTCATAATTAAATGAAATTGTAAATATGTGCCAGTAAATACACAATGTTTTACTAGTTACGTTGTTATAAGTTTGTTTTTTTGTAAGCTTTGTTGGGATTTTCACAGAAATGCAGTTGGAACTGTACTAGTTACTTTGGGCTTACGGTAAAGTGTTAGCCCATACATTGCAAAGCTTCTGTAAAATTTTCATTAACTCTCATCACTTCCAACTTGCAACCCACAACTGTTCAGCAGTTAATGTGATTTCACACGCTGTAAACTTTGTGAAAGTATGTCAGGAGTCCTATCTGCTTGAGCTATCTATTTTTAAAAAGGCTTATCTCCTCGCTCTTGTCATGGTGCTGCTACTGTGGCTTGTAAAGTGGGAATTCTAAAGAAAAATGTCACAAGACCAGGGAAGCTGCTACAGAGCGTTCAGGCCTTGTAGTGCAGATGCTACAGATGAGTGGAGCTGCATTGCTGTATATGTTTCTGTGACAGTTGTGTCTCTTTCACCCATGATTGTGAATTTTTCATGGACTTCCTGACAGCTTATAAGTCATGTAGACCCATGGATGCATTCTACAAGGCTCACAAGAGGTCAGGGGGCCCATGGGCGAAAGCGTTTGAAGTTGCTCATATTTCTTGTTTACAAAAAGGGCTGCAAAATGACACCAAAACTGTCCACAGAATTACACAAAACTCACATAAAACCTCTCAAAAGAGAAAATTTTTCACAAAACAAAAGCTAATTTACCACAAGCGGACTCAACATGACAAACAAGAAAGGGGCGGGAATCACTCACACATAATTCATCCATTTAACGGAGCGAAAACGGTAATCAGTTATACTTTAGTTTGAATCGAATCAGAGAATTGATTTTCATATTTAGATTCATGCGTGATGAACACACTCCACAGTCCACGTAGGTACGGAGACACAACTCCTTGCAGCGTCCTGGTAAAACACAATTGGTTTTAGCCAACACAGCGCACATCGATCTCCCCGGCTTACTCGGGAGCAGCAGACAACAGGTTGGAGGTGTGTGGTAGTCACTAGCATTCACTAGCTTTGACGATATTTACCTCTAATTAAGTTTCTTCCCCAGAGTGAGAGCTGGGAGCGAGTGAAAGGAGATAAAAACCCTCTCTGAGCAGAGGGTTGTGCAGCAATCAATCCTCTCTCCCGTCTCCCTGCAGAGCCGAGCCAGGGAGGATGGATGGAAGACAGGTCTCTCATCTGGGCAAACTAGAGAGAAGTAATAAAAGAGCCATAGCTCAGCCTCCACCCGAGGAGACGGAGGAGCAGTGCCGCCATCCTTTGTGGCTGTTGTCCTCCAGTGTTTTCCAGCAAAGCCAAAGGAGCCATTTATTTTTGATATTGTGAAGGCTTCCTTCCCACGAAAGATGGATTTAATGACACACAATAAATTCTTTTCTCTGAAAAGAATGAGGATTTTATATACCAATTATTAGGATGGCGAGCTCCCTGCTGGGTTCGCGTTGATACTAATGTGTTTCGCTTGAGAACGCGTTTTATGTTTTCACAAATAGAGGGCTTCATAATAAGGCAGTGAATGTTGGTGTTTTGTTTCGGAGCCAGAGAAGAAGAAGAAAACCCGACATCTTTGCAACCCTCAACTGTGGAAGTTTTTCCCAGAAGGCTGAATTCTGGCTTCATGTCAGGGCGCTCAGACTACAGTAGCGTGATGTGTAGAGTTTTTGACTGCAGTAGCTTCGGTAACTGGATTTTTTTTGGTCTTTTTCATTCTTCCCAGGTGTGTAAAGTTCTCAACACCACCACCATGAGCTGCTTTGCTCCCTCTCTGATGGCAGAGTACTATCCTGGTTTGGACACTGTGAAGCATGCGGACGAGTTTGGGTTCATCTTCAACAATGTCCAGGCACTACTGGTCTACAACAACACCAACCTCCTCTACTATCCAAACCCTTACTTTGAGCCGCTCAGCACCACTGGGGTCCTGGAGCAAAAACCAGGCTCTCCCATTATTCTGAAGGTACGGGTGATATCGATTGCTGTGTGTTGAGGCAGAATTTCCTCAGTTATCCCCCAAAACAGATTTATCAAAGTGTCAATATGCAAGAGCCTTTGTTCTGGAAGTTAATTTTTTTATTTGTCGTTTGGGTTTAAGAAGGCTTGTTACCGGCAAAATGAGATTTCATTAAGAAACGTGTCATTATCTAGGCCTGACTCCCAGCTGTTTCCACGTGCCGCTGCGAAATACATCTTCTTCTTTGATCTCAGTATGGAATCATACTCAGCCCCAGCTGTGCCCACACCTAGCGATCTAATTTACAGTGTGTTTAGGTGACATATTGGCTTTGTCGCTTCCTTAAAATCGTCTGATGTTCAATGAGCCGTGTGTTTGTGTGTCCGACTTCTTCTCCTAATTTCACACTCCCTCCGTCCATCTCCACACGCCCACAGGGTAGAAACCTGGTTCCCCCGACGTCGGGAGGGGTGAAGCTTAACTACACGGTACTGATTGGAGAGACTCCCTGCTCTGTCACGGTGTCTGAGAGCCAGTTGCTGTGTGAGCCACCCAACCTCACTGGACAATACAAAGTCATGGTCAGTATAATGGCCTGTCTGTGTTTGTTAGTGTCTGTCTTCCTTCATTTCTCTCGCCAACTCTGTTTTCAGCTGTCCCTCCATTTGTAGTTTCTCCTTCATAATAGCTGCCCTCTAAACTCTATTATTCGTTCTCTCATCATTGCTCATTCAGCTGAAGGAAAGGGGTCAACGAGAGAACAGCATGAGTGTGCTCTGGCTGTCAAAAGGTGCTATCAGAATTTACTGCAATTATTTTTAGTTGCCTGCTCGCTTATTGAGTGCAAGCCCTAGACTATTTCCATCTCGACGTCTGTGTGTAGGCGGCCACATGTGTTCGGTATCCGTTTCTTGACACAATGTTTTCCCCGAGATTGCTCTTCGTGCACTGTACAGTGGGTGATGTGCGATTGTGGATGTTCGTGCCCCTCCGCAGGTCCAGGTAGGGGGTCTCCACGTCTCTCCTGGCGCGGTCCACATCATGTCGGACAGCCTGCTGACCCTTCCGGCCATCGTCAGCATTGCCGCCGGCGGAGGCCTCCTCCTCATCATTGTCATTCTCGTGCTCATTGCCTACAAGCGGAAATCGCGTGAAAATGACCTCACCCTGAAGCGACTGCAGATGCAGATGGACAATCTGGAGTCAAGAGTCGCCCTAGAGTGCAAAGAAGGTTTGTACTATAACAGGAAAGAGTGGAAACAGACTACAACTTCATATAGTAGAGTGACGGTGATTCTTTGCTTAGAATATTAATTTACAGCTAGTGAGGCTGCTCTGTTACTCACATAGTCAAATGGGGGCCTGTGAATGCATGTCCCTTCTGTGGGCATAAATTATTTATTAATACAAATGTGGCAAATTATTTAAAAAACAACACAACGTTTGACCACATTTTGGAGTGACGTTCTCAGTCCCCCGAGGAATACGGGGGGCCTGCTCGGATATTAATGCCATGCTGTGCACTTATGTAGACAAATCTGCATTTCATTTGTAATGTCTCCTGTCACCAGTGGAAATTGCAAGTGTGCGTGAGTGTGTTTGTGGTCCTGCAACAGTGAACAGTAGATGCTACACACGGCTTCTTTAAACACACCCCCCCCGGTTGTGGCCCAGGGTTAAAGAGGCCACAGTAGTCCGTCTGAACTTTGAACTTCTACCCCAACGGGAGGAGCAAAGACAACTTCAGGCTGGCCTCCAGCTGCCACTCCAAGCCCGCTCTATGTTGCATCAATCTGTATGAGCGCTTTCAAATAAACACAGCTGATTGGCCCCTGATGTCATCATTTGGGTCGTTAGATTACTGAGACGGCAAAAGTAAGATTTATGTTTTGCAACGTTGAAGGGATTTCGTCAGATGAAAAGGCCCTTATTCCACATGCCCTCTAGCCTTGATCAGCTTCCCCCGTGTTAATAAGCAGGGGGAGAAAAAAAAATGATTGGAGCAAACTCCCAGAATGATCAAATGACAGACAGTTATACAGACAGACAGACAGACAGGCAGACAGATAGACAGAGCAGGCAAACAGGAGGCATCAGTCACGCACTGGCAGCCTTGGGAAATGAAAGGATTAATGTTTTAACCATTAGCTGTGGCCAGGAGTGTACTGCCCCGCAGGGTGGATTAGGACGGGTACCCAGGTTCCTCCTCGCGAGTACATACACTTCCATATGTGCCTGTAAGCCCTGCGTGTTGGTGTGGAAACTCAGGAGTGGTGGGACGTGGGGGGTAGGATGGGGTGAGGGGGAATGGGCAAGGAGGTGAGAGTTAAGACTGGCTGGAGTTTTGAGGAGGGTGTTGGGGGACCCGCTGCTGCTCTTGTGATAGGCTGCAGCCAGGGAGCCTCCCCAGGGGCGACGAAGCAGTGCAACAGAGCCGTGGGCCCGAACTGGAGTCAGTCAGGATAGAGCCAATTAACTAGTGCTCACCTGCAGCCTCACACTGAGATGACACACACTCTTTGGGGCCTTAGCTACAGCCAATTTACTGGCTGCTAGATAAAAATAAGCGAGAAGGGGAGGTGTGTGTGTGTGTGTGTGTGTGTGCTTTTTTTTTTTAAAGGGCGAGATGTGAAATATTGAGTTTCTCTTCCACGAAGACCGTCTTGGGCTTTAACTGTCAATGGTAGTAAACACTATGAAGATAAGAAGGATTCACATATTTGGCCCGTAGGGATTAAAGAGCAGTTTTATTCTCGTTGCTGTATGTCTCAAGCCTTCCCTCCAGCTGCTTTATCTCCGGTGCCTTCCTTGTCTCCCAGCCTTTGCCGAGCTGCAGACCGACATCAACGAGCTGACCAGCGACCTGGACAGAGCTGGCATCCCCCATCTGGACTACAGGACGTACGCCATGAGGGTCCTCTTCCCCGGCATAGAGGATCACCCTGTCCTCAGAGAACTGGAGGTAGTGAGAGACACAGATCGAGAACGAACGATAGAGGAAAGGCCAAGACACAAAGGCAGCAAATATACTAAGGAAGGGCAAGAGAAAGTCAAACCGAGGCAAAAAGAGACGCGCTGCAGGGAGAGAGTCGTGGAGTGTGTTTGCCCTCACCACTCCCCCTGCAGGATAACCTCCATAAGCAGCAACGTGCTTGAGGGGGAAAGGATACTAGTGTGCCACTTATCCTCTCTACCCTCTGGTCCTGCACACACACACACACACACACACACACACACACACACACACACACGTAACTGTTCATGCTGGGCGGTATACACTCGCACACACAGACAGGCATTTCACATGCAAGCTCCCTCATGGAAAACAGCGTCCCAGCACATGGCTATTTCACCCACCGGTGGCTGCAGTATGAAGGGTAATGAACTGAGTAATTCTCATTCCTCAAGTAGGACTGTGGGTTTCTCCACTGCAGGAAAAAAAAAAAAAAAAAAAACGGGTTGGTTAACACTCCTCTTCATGGGGACAAAGTATTGCTGGGAAATGACTTTATTTTATGTGGAACACACAGCGGCGTCCACTATCGGGGAGAGAGAGAGATTCGTCGGGATAGAGTGGAACCTTCCTGTTTGTAGATTGTAGAATGGTTTATCTGTAATGGTCTGGTGTGGAGGTGGTGGTTCAGATCCGGCAAGTACTATATGCTGTGGACAGAGGCAGTTCCTGCATTTGTGCCACAAAGCTGTGCACGTCAGACGATTTGTAGGTGACATCCAAACTTTTGAAAAGCGCTTACTTGTTCGTGTAATAAAATAACTACAAAAAGTAAGTTTAGTCACTTTGACGTGGATCGTCTTACCCCGCCAACTTGTTTGACATTTGACTTGAAAGAGAAATGGCAGCAATGCTTTTTAACACACTCAGCTCAATAATTGATTACGATCTTCTCAGTTACTTACCATGAGTGAGAACGTCTTTCTGCCTGAAGTGACACGTGAGATAGGGTTTTGCAAAAATCTTTATTTTGTGTGAGACAAGGTCAGGCTGAAGAAAAACAGCTGCTCATCGCTCATTCAAATTACTGGACACTTTTTATTCAAATTAGCGCTGGGTACTTTGCAGAAATAACCGATTTTTTCTCCCTCTCTGTTCTGTCCAGGTGTCGGGAAATGGCCAGCAGAATGTGGAGAAGGCCCTGAAGCTGTTTGGCCAGCTCATCAACAACAAAGTGTTCCTGCTCACCTTCATCCGCACGCTGGAAATGCAGCGTTCTTTCTCCATGAGGGACCGCGGAAACGTGGCCTCACTTATCATGACGGCCCTGCAGGGGCGCCTGGAGTACGCCACAGACGTCCTCAAACACCTGCTGTCAGACCTCATCGACCGCAACCTGGAGAGCAAGAACCACCCTAAACTGCTGCTGCGCAGGTAACCACGGCGCACGGCGTGATGTCCTCTGGCAAAGAAACGCTGGGTTCAGACGCTGCCTGCCTCTTTTCTCGAACCTTTTATTTCAACTTTTCAAATTAAAACATACCCAACAGCTTTCAACGAGGAGTCAACAAAGAGAAACAAAAGCACGCTGACATTAATGTTCTTGTTTTGACTTTTAACTCATTAAATAGAAGAGAGAAAAAAAATCATTAGCATAAAATAATACAAAAACAAATCCCTCTTTAATGTTACACATGATCGTAAGCAAAATCCTCAGCATTATAAATTTATATCAAATGCTTGATTTGATGAAGAGAATAGATAAATAATAAGAATATAATGTATTACTGCATATGCTTTCATGTGGGAGTTATTGCCCAGAGCATAATGATGCAGATACCTACAACACAGTCCTCATGAGGAGGCATGTAGGATTGTTACAGGAAGTATGTTCTTCCCTTTTTCTTATCTGTGTATGGTTTTTAATCCCAACTGTACGTGGACATTTCGCCTTGATAATAATGATAAATATGAATGCTCTATTCAAATCCACGTCCCCCCCTGTCTTCTTTCTCGTTGCCAGCGTTGGCCTCACTTATCCTCCAGACTCGGGCTCTTTATAAAACATTCACAAGTGGTTCATCTTAACTCCCCCCAAACTCCTGCCCCCACATCTCGACTGCGTACATTGTTTTCCGGGGGAGTCGGAATGATGTGCTGAAACTTTAAACACCTGCCCGTGTGTCCTCAGCTGCTTTGGCGGCTCTGTAGGTATATAAACCGGTTATAGAACAAACACAAGTTGCAGAATGTACAAAGCACAGTCGGTGTGAACAGGCTTTCTGAAAGTCGGGCTGTAATTATGTTTACATGACTAATAAGCAGCGAGAGCGAGAATATACAGCTGCCGCACTTTCAAACAACCACTGAATTGTGACGTTTGTGTTCTCGTGGTGTCTGTATTTTAAAAAAAATCCCCATTAAAAGTTAGAGTAAATAACTGCCAGACAAAAAAGGACACACGGACGCAGCAGCAGGCTGAAAGACAGAGAGGTAGACCAGAGCAACGCGGCGTCAAATGAGCTTGGATTAAGCTGTGATTCCACATGACGGCAGGGTCACGCATCACCCCTAAGTTTCCATTATCCTCTCTTATTAGAAACACAGTGGTACGTAATTCCTGAGTCCTGTTGTTGCAGCCTGGAGGGCTAATGTCCTATAGTTTTTAGATTTCACTCCCCGTTTTCAGAAGAATTTAGGGGATTATCAATTGGACACGGCTCTTTTTCCGTTGTTGTCTTCCTCATCGCCTATTTAGAGAAAAGCCCACAGTCAAAACAGCCAGCTGACTCACACGCGTCTGCGACGACAGTCAAATTCAGCACGTCCCCGAGCAGCAATTGTGTTTGCGCAGGGTCTATAGCGACGCTGCTGGGCCGTTCTTTGTTGCCATTTTCCCGTTCAGTTGTCTCTTTTATCGGCTCTCCTCAGCCTATTATCACATATAATAGCGTAGTCAAACGCTTCCTTTTATATTGGCTTCGACCCCCTGCTGTTTTGGGGTATTAATGAATTAGCAGCATGTAGGCAGATCCCTATGCTTTGTCATGGTGTCCAAACAAATCTGTCTGGGAACTCCATGTGGTATGTGTGGTAAAATATTCTATACTAATAATATATTATATGCTGATAATATATTGTGATAACTTTTTTGGTGTTGCAAGAATTCGTCGTACTGACAATTCACTGCGATACCATTGCGGTGGGGTTCGTATAATAAGGTAAGGTGGATCTCTCGTATCTGCCTGCCCAAACAACAAGGACGGCAGAAGGCCAAGCTTGCATGTTAGACAATAAATGAGTGTGTTTTCATGGACATTAATAACCGGGTTACTGAGAGAACCCACTTTTCTCGGGTAATTGGGGAACAGTGTTTAGATGCACTTAAGAAACCCGGTTACGGGAAACCAGAAGAGAATGCAGCAGAAGAGTAACCTGGATTCTCCAACTCCTCTGACTTATTTTGGATGCCTGGTGCACAGTTTTTTACTTTATAATGATGGAAAACGCTGCTTTCTGACTTTTCTCTCTCTCTCTGCGTCTGCCTGTGTGTGTTCGTGTCGCAGCAGAGTGACAACCCGGGGGGAGAGAAAGGAAAAACTCGTGCAGCTGAGTTTTAAAAATTATTTAGATTTCTACGGGACACTTTGTGTAAATTAAAATTACTGTCGGACCTTAGACTGAGGTGGATGAGGCAGCATCGCCCCGTTAACTAGTTAACCCTCTCTCTGTTCATTCTTTCACTCAGCTGGTTTATTTTAATGTCTGCACATCCGCAGTTTTAAAAAGCCGATTAGAAACCCGGTTACGCGTGTACATGGCACTGTAATCTGCGTTCTCCGAGAGAAATCTACCTCAGGAAACCCGGTTTCTTAAGTGTCCATGGCCATTAAATACATGATAACTTCCAAAATGGGTGAATTCAAATGTCTGCAAGGGCTTCCGGCAAGTTGCGTCACAAGCCCAACAATATAAACAGCAAATTCAAATGTGTTGACTCTAATGCCATCCTGTGTCATGTCAGTAGATTTAGTGGAAGTAGCTTTCCGTATTTTTGAATATTTTTTCTAAATTAATTATTAGTGAGCTTACAGTCCCTGTCTATAGGAAAAAGCCAACAGGAAGGACCTCCAGGTCACCCAACCCTCTTCCTGCCTTCATTTATATTAGAGTGGGTTGAAAGTACGCCCCCGACACACGGGAATTGTCGTAGTCTTTCGACATTCAGCTGACATTGAATGTTTTCCTCTACAGAGGAAACATTTTCACGAGCTGCCGCAGCATGCTCGACCTTTTAAGAGAAAACCGTAATCGCACAAGCACTACAGACGAAGACCCAAAAATAGTTCCACCTGTCACAGGGCATGGTGTTTTTTTGCATGTTATCTCACTGACATGCACGAGTAATCAAACTTTAATTTGAGGAATCAAAAGGATATTTATGAAAGGATAAGTCGCTTAGGATAAAACCAAAGCAACAAAGCATCAGTCCGACTCCACGGTCTTTTCAGCTCACCAGCATGTCTAAGGATTTGAGAACATGTCACCAACATTTGTTGTTTTATTGACTGTAGAACATCCTGTAGTTTTAAAGAAATACTTGCTGGGGACTAGATCCGGCTGTGGATGTGTACTGTATGTCGGGTGTGAGCTCACGATAAACTTGGTGTCCGTCTCCTTTATAAGGAAGGACCGTGTCCATAGTCTGGCACATTACTGGAGTTTTGATGGAGTCAGCGTCAGAGAAATCAGCTTTACCAGCTGTGTCTAACATTAACGCCGTCTCTCCGCCTGTTTCTCACCGCCTCTGTGTGCCACGTACCTTTTTCTGTATTCCCCTCACACATACTCTGTCTCACACTGGCAGATTATCTCCTTATAATAATATTTCATATCTTGGAGTCTAATTAGCGATGTGCAACACATTATTGTGAATAATAATGCATTATAGTCTCTAGCTGTCTTTCCACAGCTGAACTTATTCAAACTTTGTCTAGCACCTTTTTGTTCACGTTAACGCAACTCAAACACAAGCTGAGCTGAGTTTCCCGTTTATGCTCAGCTAAGTGCTAGGTCCCATTTCTCCATCCATCACACCAGTCCGGTGAAAACAAATTGTACAGCATTTCACCTCTGTGGAACACAGATATAATATCCTCAGTCAGTTAAGGTCCTTGGAATCGCATTTTATGGGTGCACTCATGCTCTTTTCAGGCGGGTTTTTCAAAGAAACTCGGGTGTTGTTGGTAGTTAGGAACTTGAGATGCCTTTGTCTTGATGGGGAAAGATTTTAGCTTGCAGACACCCACATTCCCCTAAAAGCTTTTTGAAAGCAGTATCTAAGCTTTGACAATGTGTTTGATTTCCTCACTCTCCAGTGCACTAAGTGGAACTGATGTAGCCCCTCGTGGTGTTTAGTATTGTGCACCATTAGTGAAATGTGTTCTTGCACCCGCTTGCTCTCCATGCTCTGAAGCTCTTGTGTTGTTGGATGACTCCTCCCAGAATAGCTCCCCGTTTTTTTTGCGTTTTTTTTTTTTTTTTCATATTGAACTGTATTTCCCAATCTCTGCTTTTTCTTAAGTTTTTTTCCACAGTTTGCTCTCTTTGCACGGTTTTATTCTCTTTCTTCTCCCAATAATGTTTTTTTAATGGAATCACAGAACATTGCTTCTGTCACCTTGAGACTCTTCAATCTCGTATTATTTTTCTCCTCAGCGTTTTTGTAACGAGCTTTCCGCCCATGCTGAGCAATGGAGTACAGCGTTATTGAGAGAGCGAGCATTGTGTTTGGCATTAGTTTCATTGAAAGACATTCCACTGCCTACTAATGTGCACCCCCCCCCCCCCACTCCAGCTACCATTAGGAGACCAAAAGATGGGGGGGGGGTGAATGCAAGACCCTATTAAACACTATGTGGCATAATGAAATCCTGATGTTCATTAATGAAACTCAATTAATAGAAAGAAGGAAGTGGAGGCAGAAGAGGAGGAGGACAAGAAGAAAAGGAGGAGGAGGAGAACAAAGTACCCCCCCCCCCAACATTCAAAAGGGGAGATATTAAGAGGGAGTCAGCACAACCCCCGCACAAAAGCCTTTATTTGGCTTCCTTCTTTGGGACTTGCTGGGCTTATTAAAATGCTTAATAGGTTCCATTAACTTCTAACACACTCAAGTCTCATACAAGCTGGGAGGGGCACATGGTAAGCAATTGGATGGGGGGAGGGGGGGCTCAAAGAGGGGTGAATATTTGTAGTGGAAGGAGGGCAATTACAGAGGGATTTGGGGTATTGTCCAAAAAAATCCACAATATATTTAGTTTTGTTCAGTGTGAAAATGCAGCCTGGGGCACTCGGAGTGGCTCCTTATTATATTTTTAAAGGAAGACTTTTTGCTGTGCAACATTGTAAGGTTGTGAATACGCACACATTTCCTCACCTTAGTGTTTGCATATGTCAGAACAAAGAGGAAAGGCGCACGAGGCTTGTGCTTGATGCACACATGGACAAAAGTGAAGATATCTTCCAGCTTTTTCATCCCGTAGGTGAAACAAATCTATGTCTTCTTCCGCTCCTTCTGCTGGCATATTGCACTTTTAAATAGTCTGTCGCCCGGCTCTCCGTCCTCTCGCTGAGGACCGTCTCGTTTGGAGAGGACCGGCCCCCCCGGCGGCCATGCCAGACCGTGGCCACATGTCATTCAAAACACGGTCGAACTTCTGCTCCACTGTCCTGCCGTTGATGGGAGGGGAGTTCTGCATTTGCATGCGAAAGAGAAAGTCGGAAATTAATGTTACAGAAAGAATGACAGACACTTTTAGTTGTTTCGGTGACTAAAATGTTGGCTGTTATAACCTCCCCTGCTACAGACAGTCCTTCTGGGACTTGTGCCTCAGTCTCAGACTCTTGGTTAAAGCCCTCAAACACGACTTAACACAATTATCTCCATAATAGTCATAATCTCCCTTTAGGTCCATTCAGAGCTTGAATAGGTATAATCATCCCCGGCACTATTTAGCTCTGAAGAGAGACGGAAGCCTTCTAGCTTGTCTTTAATACCTGACTGCTTCGATTCCTGCTAATCCCCAGTTCAGCACGGTGCGCTGTAAGGCCCCCTCCATCATATCCACCGGAGCAATCACAGTAATTTCCCCGCTACATTAAAAGGGTCATTTTTTTTCCCAAAGCATTGGCATTGGCAGCGCACATATGTAAGGTGACGGGGAGTGATCAGGTGGCAATCACAAGCTGTGACATACTTGCAAGCAGCGGCGGCGCTGTCTATGGGGCACTTTGCCATGGCGTGTTAACTCGTGATCGGTGTATGTGGCAGCCATGTTCGAGCTGGAAGGTGTAATAGCGGTGATAATGGCGTGGACCAAAAGCCGGCTGTTCGAAAAATCCATTTCCAGTCCAAGGCAACTTTGTCAGGTGGCGTTTTTACCTCTGTCTGCGTGAAAGCTTTTGTGGCAGTCAAACGGAGAAGACAAAGGAGCAAAGGCAGAAATGTTTTTACAAGACGGGCTGGGAGCTCGTTGTTGCTATTCACCTCAGGCGCTTGTCCACACGAGCCGCACAGAAGTAACCCTTTCATCTACGCTTCATGCTCATTAACTATTCCCACCTGGTCGTGTTGGTATTCCGTCTAACTTCTGTTTTTCGAGTGTTCCGTGTTGGTGCTAATGAGGCAGAGGGGATGCGTTTGTCTGGCTTTCAGACGCGGGAGCAGGATTCGTAAAAGTGGCGCACGCGGCCCTGTCCTGCGCTCCGCGGTGGAAATAGTCATGAGGTCATTGCACACTTGTGTGTTTTCATGCCCAATCAAGCCCAGCAGCAAGCTGTAGATCCATGTGTGACTGTCTGGGAAGAGAGGGGAGATAGGGGAGCAAGAAGAGAGGAAATGAGGAGGGAGGGGAGCGTTTTGGCTGTGATCAGGCGTTACCTGGCCGTGACAGCGCTCGTCTCTCTCAACAGCTGAGGCTTGTCACAGCTGCTCGTGTCCCGCTGTGTTCAGCCACACGTGAATGCCCGTGTACACACACACACGCGCACACACACACACACACACACACATCGCACACTCGTTTTAAACACATGCAAACCGTGAACACACAGATGCCCCCTCTCTGCTCACGCTCCGTTCTGCCCGCTTACTGTGACGACAGTGTGGCTGGCAGCGCACCAGCAAGATGCGCCCTCCCAGGATGCCAAGATAACCTCCCCAAATCCTGCACACAACCTCATGAATTATGGAACACTTCTATTATCTAACAGTTTTGGAAAATCAAGAGAAAGAATGGAGTGAAAGTTGTTTTTTTTTATGTCATTTCAGAACAGAGTCGGTTGCAGAGAAGATGCTTACAAATTGGTTCGCCTTCCTCCTTCACAAATTCCTCAAGGTTAGTGCACCAAGCAACACTTACAGTGTGTATTTACACATACAAATATATATTTATCTTGTGTAGCTTATCAATTAAGCATCTAAATGAGACGTGTGACTGCGCATTATCAGAGATGAACAGTATGTTGACTTTTTTGAATTTTTGGTTTTATGCCGCTACGTTCCCTTATGTGTGAATCTGTGTGTTTGCAGGAGTGTGCCGGGGAGCCTCTGTTCATGCTGTACTGCGCCATCAAGCAGCAGATGGAAAAGGGGCCCATCGATGCCATCACTGGAGAAGCCCGCTACTCCCTGAGCGAAGACAAGCTCATCCGCCAACAGATCGAGTACAAAACCCTGGTATGTTACACTCCATGAGAAACACAGTTTGCACAGACGCTAACTGATTTGCATACACGTACAGGAAGACTCTTGATGCACATGCTGGACAGCACAGGTTCTTCTTGACTGCAGCGTTACACGCTCGTATATAAATCAAACACACTCTATAGCTGTGTCTCAATCCGGTGGGTGGATCCTTCACGGCCCATCCTATCCAAAGTCTCATGGTAACACACAATATGAAAAAGGTTTTGTCAAAAATGTGTGCATGACATTTGTGATAACAACAATGCAGTCGTTATCTCGGCCACTCTGGGTCTTACATCCGGCCACCAGCAGCTGGTGATGTAAACAGGGAATCCTCCACAGACCAGATCTTATTTCTGTTTGGTCTTCGCTGTCTATGATGCCATGTCTAGAAGGGCCGTGTTCTTTGGATACGGCGCCCAGTTGAGACACAGCTGTAGACTCAAAAAAACCCACACCCTCAGTTCTTGGACCAGTTCCAGCATGTAACTGTTACATTTTCTAATTCTTTTGTCGTTACTTTTTCCACCATAAAACATTTTGGCTTGAAATAGTTTTCTCCACTGCGTTGGGTTTCTCCCTTCCTGTGTAGGGAATAAAATTAACTAATGATCCCACAGGCTTCAGTGTTGGTCCAACATCAGGGTAGGTGACTGTGGTGATTGGAATACGCCCAAAAGACCCCTCTACACACACACATGCACACATACAAAACAACACTCACACAGCCAGCATGTGACATGACAATGCTCTGATTGCTCTGACTGGGAATTTGGCTCATTACGTGCTAATACCCCAGCAGAGCTGGAAATTGGTGTCCCGCCGAAGGTGTGAAATTAGATTTCAGGATGCCAGCGAGAGCGGAAATGGTTTCTCAAAGGCTCCTGCTATGCTCCAAGGAGACTTGAGTGCAGGCAAAGCCACCAACCAGACCCGAGTCCCGGCGGTAGCAGGACGCCTCTGGTCTTTTCCGCCGCTCCTCTGTTTCTCACGGTGACTTTTCTATCTTATTCTCTCCCGCTTTTCCCAATCTGTACGATACAGATTCTGAACTGCGTCAACCCGGACAACGAGAACAGCCCGGAGATTCCAGTGAAGGTGCTGAACTGTGACACGATCACCCAAGTGAAGGAGAAGATACTCGACGCGGTTTACAAGAACATGCCCTATTCGCAGCGGCCACGTGCTGTCGACATGGACCTCGGTATGGCATAAACACGCACTTGCAACTACGCACACAAACAATCCCGACACTCGCAGACGCACATGGCAGGTGTAAAGTCCTTCACACCCGCCAGTTAATGCATCGGTGATAGAAAACCAAGCCATGTGTACAGATTATCAGTGCATTAGTGTGATAAAAGCTGTGTTTGGGCGGCCCAGCCAGCCAGCCCTCAACGTGCCGCTGCCAGGCCTTCTATCAAACTGACTGACAGTGTGTGGTGCATCTGTCTGTGCATCTCAACGTCTGGCAGTGGCAGTGCCAGTAAATTGAGAGAGAAGTGTGCTCGTCCTCGTGTGTTTGTGCGCTTTGTGTGTCTCGTTGTGCGTTTGTGACGTCGTCGTCTGGCTGACCCGAGTAAAAGCTAACAGACGGGCTCGACAGCCTCATGCTGGGCTCCACTCCCACGCAGTCTGCCACTTCCATCCTCGCCTGTTCGTACCTTGCCTCCCGTTGCCCTGTTCCTCTACATTTTTTCTCACTTTATGTGGTCAGAAAGAACAAAAGCGCCCCGCACCCCTGTTCACTGCAACACGTCGTCCGTCAGACCACACTGTGGCTCCGTGTCCATCTACCGCACCGTCTTATCTCTCCTTCTTTTGTGCTCATTTCTCGAGTGTTCGTCCGAATCTTCCGTAAAAGGGCGACTGTGTTTTTTTTCTGCAGAGCTGAATGTAGGTTAGGCAGTTTTCGGAGGATGTTGTGCCAGGCAGGGATATCATGTGGTCATCTGGCAGAGGCGCAAAGTAATAAAACCCAGTCAACAGAGGAGAAAATCAATGATCACTCTCAGCATGAGAGCCACAATGGCTGTCCACTTCCCCGTCAGCACCCTTATTATCATTTCATTACCCCACAATGAGCCGTCAGTCAACGTACTCCACCCGCACTGCGTATACTTATACCCTCCACCTGTTTCCCAGCGTTGCCTTTTTTTTTTTTTCTCCTTTTGAAAGGAGGTGATTTTCTCATTGTTCGCTTTTCCATCCCTGTCTTGTCTGCTCTACTCTTCTATTCTTCCTGACCCTGAGGGGCCAACTGCTGCGTATGCTAATAGTACGACATTTCTGCGACTCAAGTACCAATTAAAGTGCACAGCCTGCCTGCGTATGCGTCTTAAAATTGCTCGCGTGTAATGTTTAATTAAGATGCGTGTCAGTCCAAGGAGGGAAAATGAGAGGAGTACACATTCAGAGATCCGTACTGTACCACTGAACGTCGGCTGCTCGTTTCTACTTGCTTGGGTAGAAGAGATTCTTCAGGTGCTCGTCCACCGACTGCAAGAAGACTTGTTTTGTGAAGTAAGCAAGTTTGCGCCTATTACATTTGTCCTGCAGGATTCGAAATGCGTAAATCAAAGACCACAGTGTTATACGCCAAGTTCTCGTTTAGTACATATAAAACATATGTCACCAAACCTCTTCACTGAAACCAGTTACGGATAGCTCTCTCTCTGTGACTCACCGTGATACGTAATTTGCATTTGTGTAAGTGTGTGTGTGTGTGTGTTTGTGTCCTCAGAGTGGCGCCAGGGGCGAATGGCTCGCGTGGTGTTGCAAGATGAAGACATCACCACCAAGATAGAAAACGACTGGAAGAGACTCAACACTCTCCTGCACTACCAGGTACGTTAGTGCAGTGCTGGTTTAATGTTGTCCTTAATTAACTCTGAAACGTCCCCTTTCATGGCACGAAAATGCTCGTTTCAGTTTTATTTCTACTGGAGCTTTTATTATGGAAATTGCACCACACGCCTTGCCAAACTTTGATGTTTCCTGCTTTTGACTTTTCGGCAGCCAATTTTCAGCTCCTCATTTGCATGCCCATGCCTGGTGTAATCCGAGTGACTCCCAGAATAGAGGACAATTACTGTACAGGTGGCAGGAGAGATGAACTCTCAGAATCTCAACCGACACTTCTCCCTCCTCCCTGGAGAGATGAAGCCGCCGCAGTCAGGAGGGCAGCGTCTCTCTCTTTCCCCCTCACTTTCTGTCTCTCTCCACTCCATTGACTTCTGCACCGGCAGAAATTAGTCCTGCTGTGACTGCCGAGCTTCTGTCTCTTCACATGTAGAACTTCCATTCACACCCCACATCTAAGAGCCCGTGGGGACCTGTTGCCCCCCTGTTAAACACAGAGAAAACGTAGAGAACTAAAGCGGAGGGAAACCGAGAACAAGAGGATTCTGCATTTTTCAGTGGAATTTATGGTTGTTGGAGTTGTAAATGATAAAAGAAAGAGACCAAGAGGGAATTAGAGGAAACCAGAGAAAAATAACAGAGAGGAAGAGAGGAAGAAACGGGCAAGGCAAGCCGTCTCTACAGGTCGCGAACCTTTTCTGCAGTGCAAGCTCAGCCAGCTCTCATTAGTCTGCCCAGGGGGACCATCTGCTGCACGACTGCATGAGGCTTGATTAAGAGAAGAAGCTGGGGGCTGAGATGCACCAGTGGCTGGGCTCGGAGACTGGCACCACGGGGTCAGGGAGATGGTGCTTCATCTCCACGCAGAAAACGGGGACAAGGTCTGGCGAGGCTCGAGCCCCCGCACTGTGGGGGGTCGGTGTGAACCCGTGCCCCTGTACAGCACGCAGAATAATTCAACAGATGTAAGACTCATTAGAAGAAGGGACACATCTTAGTGTCCTTCACGCAGGACTTGGCGTCACGCGGCTTCTTTCACCCTTCGCCTCCCCTCTTTGTCACTTTGTCTTCGTGAGCTCACTTTCACTGTGTTCACTTTCAGTGAGTTTCTTTGCACGTTTTTCTCTCGCTCGCTTTTTCGTTGCCCACTTCACATTTTTTCCAGGTAACGTTCACGCTTTGCATTCTAGTCTACCGTTCTTCCTCCTTCTCGGGCTCTGAGAATGTCTTCTTCTCTCGTCCCTGCAGTGCTTTAACCCTTGATGAAGCCTATCACTCCGCTCCTTCTACAGCCTAATGGGGTTCCTCTGTCGTTGTTGTTTTGTTCTTTATTGCATTACAGTCGGTCTTCCATCATTAGCCAAGGGAAATGCTACAGGGCTCACAATAACACACGCGTGGCCACTTCACACATGCCAGCTCAATAGCGCGTCTCTGCTATTGATCACACATCCAAAGTGATCTCTGTGCAGAATGCAAAGGCCCAGCAGTGTGCAGCTTCAGAGAAGGTGTAGGGTACAGTGGGGGGAAGAGGAGTGAAGGAATAGGGCAGCTGGTGGCAGGAGACATGAGAGTGAGTTGTTTGGAACAACACTTGTCCGTCATTACAGTTCTGATGAGCAGGCAACGGCCCCTGTGTGTGAATCCGCGTTACACACCGTGCCAGTACTTTGGCAGCTGCAAGCACATCTGGCTGGAACAAGGGCTCATTAGGCCCCAGAATGAGGTAAAGCATAAAAAAAAGGGGGAAGAGGTAAAGAAGAAATATTAAGAGAGGCTCTGAAATATGCGGAGTGAGACTGAACATCACCGTGAGTCTTTGCTAATTCTCTCATAGCACCTACAAAAAGGGAGCCGGCAGAAAAATTTATATGCATAGTGCTTACAGCATACCGAGAAACCCCACCGGCTATTTTCCCTGCCACGTGGGAAATAATGGTTTACATAACCTGGATATGGAAATAAACATGTTCCCAGCTCCCTGCTAAAACCATAAACGTGCACATTGGAAATTAGTTCAGAGTCTTTATTTGGCACCTTCAAACATACTGTAGTCAGGGGACTAAACTCCCATCCTCCCTCCTCACGTTCTCTATTTCTGCATATTCTCATGGTCGTTCTTGCACAGAAGATAAGAAATCGTAGAAGCGCACACACACACACACACACACAGTACACACTGCACACGCTCAGACACACAGACAAACACAGGAGTTGAGATAAAAACAATTCATGGCTTTTTTTTTTTTTTGGCTGATTGCTAATTTGGATCTTTCTTTGTTGGATAATCTTCTTTTCCCATTTTCTTTCCTCCCACCCCCCCCAACTCCGTCACTTATTTTATTGTTAGACCTGCTGCTGCTGGATCTGATTGGGGCAGTGACCAAAAGGTCTTAAGAGTCCCAAAACCACATTATTATTACCAGGATATCATGAACATAAGCTGACAGGTTATTTATAATCACTCAAATTGCAAACAGACCCACGCCGAATTCACACGGGCACAGTGTGAGTAATTACACCTTTCGCAACATATTTGAACTCGTTTGCCGCGTCCATTTGTGCGGCCGCACGGGCAGTTTTGCCTAGAATAACATTCCTCATGTGCAGATAAGTGACAGTGAAGGGCAGACTGCTCCCTATTCATTTTGACTGAGACTGCGTCAAATTGTAAAAGTAAAGTTAGTTTGGAAACGTACACTCTGTGACCTCTGTGTGTCCTCCTCTCTGCGGCGAAGGAACAAGGAGAGCAGACACTGATGACCACACCAGGAGAGCCTGCCAGCTAGATCCTATTACCCACCTTGCAGACATCACTTGGGGCATTTTGGGTTATTTTCAACAGCACCAGACACAGCGGATACCACTACACCGCTATCTGTTCATTAATCTAATGCTGCAGCTGTCTCGCTGTCACTGGTCTGCACAGTGCACCTGATTACACACCCCGGTCAGGCGGGAATATGTGTTTTCAAGTGGAAGAACACTGAGTAAATATCTTTAACAAGTAGAATTTTCTGTCGAGGATATATTTGATTACTTGTTCTCTCTTGCAACGCCCTGACTCACTGCTTCAGTAGCGACAGCCTGAGTATTTGTGAGAACTCACACTTTTCCTCGTTTGAAACCCAGTTTGAAAGTCAACTTTGCCACTTTTCAACTCGCTGGTTGTGGCTCTACGCTGGGGACTGCATGTAACATTTAAATCCTCCCTCACATTTCATTCTTTCAAATAACTATAAAACTCCTTCATGTTCTATCTGCAGGATGTTTAGATGACATCATCTGGCGGTTTTCATGCTAAAATCATGTATAAACATATACTCCCTAAACTAGAGCCATAGGAAACTAAATTATGCAATATCGTCCCACAGCTTGTGACACATTGTGACACACATTGAACTTATTAAACACATAAGGGCCTAATACAGAATTGTCACACTGGTGCATAAATGCTCATATTGTGTGTAGCCACAACACTAGGCAGAGTCGACAGGTATGATAAGCATCGTGATCTAAGTCCCGAAGAGGTGGGACATCAACAGGAAAACCGGCCCCAGGACTGGGGCTGTGGGATGAGTGTGGACAGCTGGGAAAAAGAAAGATAGAGGCTGACCACACTGACTGGTCGGCCCTGCACTGTCTAATGGAAGGTGTTATCACAGGCAGGGCCCACAACCCTTATCGCACCTGCCCACTATCAGTCCCGCACTGGATTATCCCTGAAGGGCGAATCTGCACGCCTTCAATCATTTACTCTATCACAAGGACCCATCTCTGCTGTAGCCTCTCTTTCAGCCGTAAAAAGTCGAGAGAGAGAGAGAGAGAGAGATGGAGGGGGGTGTAAAGAGTTTGGGTGGGGGGAGGGCGGAGAAGCTATTTTATGCTCCGTGGAAAATGTATCACAGGAAAAGCAGAATCGGCGTAAAACACGGAAGTTTAGGTCTTTGCGTCAGCCAAGAGGGAGCTGGGCGATGGAGTTGTGAATCACCCTCAACTTTTCGGTGTGCCCTGCCCCGTTGGCGCTAGTTGGGTTTTCTGGGTTCACTGCCTGTCGATGCGTGCGGCTGCTCCGACTGGCAGTTCAGCTCGGTCAATCGGTGTATCAGAGACGACCACGGTCTAACAATGTCGAGACAGCGTGTACTGTACTGTTGTGTTGACCTCCTATCAAACATATCCTTGATTGGATGTAGCTATAAACCATCTGTGGTGAGTTCGAGAGGTGTGAAAATGAGAAGCTTACGCTGTTCTGCTTTCAGTTTGTACACACGGGTCCCAGGTCTCCCACTTCCTCTTCCTCTTACGCGAGCACAGAACATCACAAGTGCTCGCCGGCTATTGCTGACGCGCTGTGTTTCGGCGCCGCAAACTGACGCAGCAGCTGGTCTTAATCGGCGCTAGTTCTTTGACGGGATCTTGTTGTGACCCTAAGAGGATTCCTCAAGATTTTAGTTTTCAAGTTTCAAGTGTCTTTCCAATGTGTCTCGATAGACGCCACATGGCAACTAATAGCAAAGCCAAGATTAGTTTGGGGAGAATTGTGAAGAGGGTTGAGGTTGAGAATGCAGGAGGATGAGCAGCTCTTGGCTCCTGGCAGAACAAAGAGGAATTCTGTAAATGTCCATCCCGAAATCCAGCAGCTTATTTTGCAACAAGGGATGGAAAAAAAAAACGCCTCCTCCTGCTTAAAGCAAATGAAAAGATGAATTTTGCCTTTCTCTATAGATTCTTTGAGGTGCTCCTTTTGGAGGCTGGCATTTGCCTTTTGTTTATTTCTCCACTGGAGGCTTGTCAGTTTTTCTTTGCCGGGTCTGAAGTTGAAATCCCTCCTCAGGGTGGGCTGCAAATGCCAGCCAACAAGCTGTTTGTTGTTTTGGCTTTCAGGAAGAAAAGTTTTGTTGGTGGTGTTTAGTATTGTACAAAAATGATGTTCTTCTGTACAAACAGCACTAGCATTTAAAACATTAAATAGAATTTCGTTGCCATTTCATAATTATTTTGGAGCAGTGTTGAACTAAAGAAGCATCTTTTAAATGCTTATTTTTTTTGTAGAATGCATAAGTTTTTGGGTTTTTTTTTCATCTTATGCCTAGTGTCTGGAGTACATCATATACAGGAGCGTGAGCCTTTTTGTGAAAAAGGGGGAAAAGTATCTTGTTTGTATTCATGACACGCCATCTTTTACACAGACTCCTCTCTTCGTCTTTCTCTTTGACTCCTTGCTGCTCTGAAATGCCATTATACCTGCACACCGCGTTTTCCTTTAAGGGGATGAAGTGTACACAAGATGAGACATTGCAGTTTCTCCTTCTGTGTCCCTTTCCTTTCTCCTTTCTCTCTCCCGTCGTCTTATCCCAGTTCCAACGCTTACATCATGCCTCTAATGTCTTTTAAAGGAATGGCAATGACAGTCGCGTTGAGTAAAAGCATCATGCGGCTACAGCACTCTGCCGGGCTGGAAAAAAAAAACAAAAAAAGCCACGGGAACAGCAGGGAGCCCAGATAGGACAGGAATAATTGTGGCTTGTGGAAGGGTTTTTGTTTTTTTTTTTTTCAAAGCCCTTACTTTCCCACATGGAGTCTATAGCTTTTGCTTTAACTGAAATATAGAAATCCTTAAAACATCATGATGCTGGTATATTCACGTTGCACGTGTCTCCTCACGCAGGTTTCCGACCGCTGCGTTGTGGCTTTGGTGCCAAAGCAGACCTCGTCCTACAACATCCCCTGCTCAGCCAGCATATCACGCACCTCCATCAGCAGATACGGTAAGTCGGCGGAGTGGATTTCTCTTTTTGTTCCTTTGTTGTGGCTCTCACACGTGTCACGCTGCTCACAAGAGTGTGAAACGTCGCCTTGCCTTACTGTGAAATGGCGAAAAAGCATAACGTGTAATGCACAGTCAGGTGACGCAAGTAACAAAATGGTCGGGGAGCAGATGAAAAGAAAGTTACGGTAAAATAATCATAATTAAATCATTGTAAAAGTTTTTGCCCTTTATGAAATGTTCTTCGTGTCCTCTCATTGCCTTAATAACCTCCTCCAACTTCTTTGGGCACTGTCTCAGCAGGGTTTGGATGCTTTCAGGTGTAATTTTAGCCTGCTCTTCCAGGCAACATTCCAAGTCTATAAAATTTCTTGGTTGTTTACCATGTCCAGCCTTCTTCAATCCTGTCCATGCTTTTAATGATAATTAAGTTGAGACTCACCTTTTTGAGTTGGCTTTGCTTTGTGCTTTGGATCATTGTCTTGTTGAACGATCCGCTCTTTATTTTTAGCCTTTTAGACTTATGATAGGGGGCTTTGGCCTCAAATCTTCTGTTGGACGGCATTCAATCCCTCCTTTTGCTTTACGCAGAGCTCCAGGGCCTGAAACAGACACACACCCCCAAAACATCAGCAAGACGCCACTTGTGGGAATGGTGTTCGTTTCCTCATGGGCAGTCTGTTTTCTCACCCACTCACATACTCTACTCACTCTCACATACTGTACTTGTGCAAATTATGACCGAGTAATTTTGGTCATTAAGTAAACATGGGTCTCATCTGACCATATAATGTTGTTCCAAACCTCAGACTCCTTAACACACTGCAAGCGTGCTGCCCAGTGTTTCCAAAGCAAGTTATGTCTTCTGTCTTGCTTGTCTCCTAAACAATCTAGACTTGTGGAGAAACAATTTTTCAAAGTCTTGTAAATTGCTTGACTGTTGCCGTGTGGACTTTTATTCCATTTGCCTTTAGGGCCGTTGCAGTCTGTGTTGAAATCTTATGAAGCCCCACGTTCAGTTATCACATTCGGTTTCTTGGTCTTTCCCTTCTTGCAAAAGTCTTCGTATATCCACATTTCTTCCTTTTTTGGATTACAGTCTGTTTTGAAATATTTTTTTATGCCTCTCCAGCTTTATGAAGGTTTTGCCAATTTCATTTTTGTGGTGTTTTTTTTTTAACTGTTTTCTTAATTCTGTTATTCTTGGTGCTCTCAGCTGCTTGAGACTGCCCTTAGGGATCTAACAACTTGCAAATTTAAAGTGCAATCCAACTTTTACACACCTGATGCCACGCATCAAGTGCTAAGTTTTGACAGTCTTTTTTTAAAGGCTCTGGCTTTTACAAAAACTTCAAGTTATCTAGAGTTTTTTATACATGTTATTTCAGTTATGATGTAACATTTGTATTAGCTGAATGTGCATGTTAATGAAAATCCTAACATTTTATTCCATTTTAACATGATGTAAACCTTATACTCAGCTGTATGTAATGGGCACTGGATGTACTTGAAAGCTTATTTCATGGTTGATTCAATGACAATTTGGTCCTTTTGCTTTTCTTTCTTTATATTGGTTGTTGTTTCAGCCAGATCCACTCTCACCAAAGTAATGGGCAGCTCTGTTTGGAGCTGCTCTACTTTTTTGCTACAAAGGTTGTGGTTTTTTTTTTTTTTTTTACTCTGTCCAACTGTGTGTGTTGCAGTTTGCTTTACAGTTCAGGTCCATTCTCTGCTGGATGTTACAAAAATGGCAAAACACAAAGAGAGAATGAAACGTAAAAAAGAAGAGAGAGGGAGGAGAAACAACATTATCGAAAAGAGATGCATTACATGGGGAAACAGTGATGTTTACATACATGCATATAATACATGATGTAGACACAAATGTGTTTAAATGTGCACATGCAATTACAGTAGATGTGCTTCTGCTTTGTGCTGCTGGATCCCACATTTGGTCCTGTGCCAAACACACACACACAACAGCACCAGGCAACTGTGATTGCTAATTATTCTGTGTGAATGATACTTCACACAAACTGAAAAAGATAAGTGAGCATAGCCAATTATCAGAATGGAGCACAGAAAGTGAGCACTGCCTTTAAAAGTGCCTAATGCAAAAACGTAAAGAGTTAACAGCATCCTTATCCCCCAGGCAATTAAAAGTCCTCTATACAAATGTTGGAAGCAGTAGATACTGTACCTGTGCATACTCAAAATTATCTTCAGTGTGTGTGTGTGTGTTTATTCGGGTTTGCTGTGACTCCGCTGGTGGAGCACTGGCAGGGTCAGTGGTGCAAACCTGGGTTTGTCTTGACTAGATGTCAAATTGTCTTTGATGTGCAAATCATTGGAAATCTGTATTTGATTGTAACTATTACAAAGACAACAGGTCAAAAATTAAAACTGGGAAACATGGTTTTTGAAAAATAAAGTGAATCGGAAATAGGTCAGTATACAATCCTGTGACAATACATTCAGTGAGTCTGGAGTAATCTGCTGTCATCTCGGGGCCCAAAGGCAGCACTCCATTAAGAAGAAAAATTCTGCATTGGAAATCACTGCATGGGCTCAGGAACAATTCTGAAAAGCATTGTCAGTAAACTCTGTAAAATACAATATCAAGACCCAGAAACGAGAAACGAGTCTGAGGCTCATTTCAATGGACTTTAGTAATTCTGAAAACTGTCCCGTGGTCTGATGAGTCCAATTTTTTAATTCTATTTTGGAAATCATGGATGCCGTGTCCTGCATCCTAAAGAGGAGAGGGGCCAACTAACTTGTTATCAGTCCAAGTTTCTGTGATGGTGCTGGGAGCATTAATGCCCTCAGCATCGGTGTGCAGACAACATCTTTTTCCTGGAAAGCATTTCAGAATGTTCTTATAAGAGCTGTAAACGTGTCTTTGTTTCCAATTTGTTTGTGATTTTGGGCATTAGAATAAAAATTAGCTAATATTTAAAAAAATCCTCACTCCAGCCTTTTAAAAATATGTTTCAGGTGATTTGAAAATAATTTCATTAAGTTTAAGGACATTTTTTAGGTGTCACAACTTTTCGAAATAGGGTTTGTAAAATGAGGTGTTGGTCGTTCTGCTTTCTTTAAAGAGAATAAAGAAAACGTTATAAAGGTTTTGGGAGTGTGTACTCCATATATTCACTGTATGGTGAATAAACAGAATTACTTTCGCATGTCCGGGTTATGAGAGGCATTCAAATCTGTTATGAAATTGCAGTGAGCAGCTGAGAGGCGATGCTCTCTCCCACTTTTCTTGTACTTTTTTGTCTTTTTTTTTTTTCTTTACAAGTACTAAGGCACCGGAGTAGGATGTGCATGGCATAAAAAAGCCGCTGGCATGAGCCCATCCTTCATCAATCACGGCTTGGCACAGCAGGCTCAGCTGCACCTCGACACCTGCTGATGGATTCATACCAATTTGACGTTCAACACTTAGCATCTTGACTCAATTTACACGCCACCCCCCCCCCCATCCTCCTCCTCCTCCTCCTCCTTCCCATAGCCTTAAAATCAGCCCGAAACACACTCACTTGGAGACTGTGTCCAGGAGTGTGAGGACTGCAGTGTAAAAAGAAGGAAGAGCTGCGGGTTGCTGCTTTGTGTTAGGAGAGCTGTGAAAAGGCTAAAGGTGCAAGAAGGATGGAGGGGATGAGGAGTTGGCAGAGCAGTACTAACCAGTGACTGGATTAAGGTGGGATTTTTGCCCTCAGTCCACCCTGCACGTACATTCAAGCCCTCATACTCAGGCCTTGGTCTCTAGAGCCCCACTCTAAAGGTGCGGGTTGGTCATATTTCAAATGTGTACAGGACTGTATTGGCAGCAGAAATCTTTGTTGTTCAGGTCAGCCTTTGAAGGCAGGTGAGAGAGATCCTCGTCGAGATCCTCAGATCGTAAATCTCCAGAGAGTCGGCTGCCAGGAGTAGATGCCGGCTAATTAGGGAAACTGAAACCAGCGTCATTCCGGCTGAGCGAAGAGCAAGAAGGCAGGAGCAGAGATGAAGAGGATGTATGGATGAAGGAGCGTGGCATCAGCGCTTAGCAAATTAGATATCTTTTGATGCATTGATGAGAGTGTGACAGGGATGTTTTCAACGTGGCGTTGGCTCAGTGTGGCAGGGGAAGAGCCAATTATCAGCGCTTTTAAGAGAAGCCAGGCACAAGCATATTTCAGTCAGTGAGGCAGGGAGGGGATCGAAAGAGAAAATGAATGAGAGTTGTAGAGGAAACAAACTAACGATTATCATATGATTCATAACAGAGGGGAAACAGAATGTTTAGCGTTTTGCGAAAGGCTAAACATTCGGCATTTATTACAGAAGGCGGGCGGCGAGGTCCCTTTTTTCACCCGTATTGTGTGTCAACCAGATCCCAGTTTCAAGAGGGTTATCACTAATCAAAATGAGAACACGGACCACAACGTCCCCTCCCATTCATTACTTCGCCGCTCAATGAAATTATCCACCGCTGCAATTTCCTTTACAGCATAGCTTAGAGCGGGAGGAGCACCGAGGATTCGCTTTTGTAATGAGTTACAAAGGAGAGATGGAAATGAGAGGGGCTGTGTGTGTGTGTGTGTGTGTGTGTGTGTGTGCTGTTTTAGATGTAAGCTTCATTTACATGATGCTGCACCTAAGGGAAGTTTTTGTAATTATAGTCATTTAAGCTTACTAATAATTCTTTATGTTCTTTTTTTTTTTATTTATCTTTCCTGGACAGATTCTTCATTCCGCTACACAGGCAGTCCCGACAGTCTCCGCTCACGTGCTCCCATGATCACCCCCGATCTAGAAAGTGGCGTGAAGGTGTGGCACCTGGTGAAGAATCACGAGCACGGAGACCAGAAGGAAGGGGACCGCGGTAGCAAGATGGTCTCCGAGATTTATCTGACCAGGCTGCTAGCCACCAAGGTACAAGCATTACGCCTCATATCTGTTATCGTACGTTATCGGCTGCGTGAATTACTAATCTCTGTGTGCTACACCCGTCTTCCAGGGTACGCTACAAAAGTTTGTCGACGACCTGTTTGAGACGCTGTTCAGTACAGTTCACAGGGGCAGCTCTCTTCCTCTAGCCATCAAATACATGTTTGACTTCCTGGATGAGCAGGCAGACAAACACGGCATTCATGACACAGACGTACGTCACACGTGGAAGAGCAACTGGTAAGGATATCATGTCACACTGTGTGTTGCCTATGACACCTGTAAATATGTTTTTAGTGTCGTAAATGAGCTCAGTATTTCTGTCCCTTATTCTTATTCTCTTTGTCCCAATCCTCAGCCTTCCATTGCGTTTCTGGGTGAACGTGATCAAGAACCCGCAGTTCGTCTTTGACATCCATAAGAGCAGCATCACAGACGCCTGCCTGTCCGTGGTAGCTCAGACTTTTATGGATTCTTGCTCCACTTCAGAACACCGTCTAGGCAAAGACTCCCCATCCAATAAGCTGCTGTATGCTAAAGACATCCCCAGTTACAAGAGCTGGGTAGAGAGGTAGGAACTTCATGCACCGTTCTCATCCACTCGGTCGCATCTTTTTGTATCCTATTACAGTAAAAACGTGGATCTTTGGAAAATTTGATTACTGATTCTCTTTCTTCTTGCCCACACTTTTCTAGAAAAAAAAATCCTTTTGAGAGTGACTGTGTATTGTTAATGAAGGGATATGGCTCCAAGATTTTGGTTTTCCATTGGGCGATTACATTGACTCGGTGAGTGTCGACCAGTGATGCCAAGCATTGCCCCTTATTTGTGTCCCCAGGTACTACGCCGACATCAGCCGGCTGCCGGCCATTAGTGACCAGGACATGAATGCCTACTTGGCAGAGCAGGCCAGACTCCACTCCACAGAGTTCAACATGCTCAGCGCTCTCAATGAGATCTACTCTTACGTTAGCAAATACAGCGAGGAGGTTAGTATCAAATAAAAACACACTGAATTTTCACAGGAATCATTATTGATAGCTCCTATGGTTCCGAATCAATTCAGGAAATGCAAAAACAATCAGTTTTTGCAAACGTAAAGGCACGACGCAACACTGACTCACATATGACATGTAAATACCTCCAGCATGTCGTATTTTATCTTCAGAACAGTAAAGAGCAAACAATTAAGTCCATTTAGTGACTCAATAAAAAGCTTTCCGAGACAATAGCGGAGGATTTAGTGTATTCTCCATCACCAACAGATTAAAGCTAATAGGGCAACAAACTCTGACGCTAACAAAGGAGAGCGGCTGAGCTACTTCCACTGCAACACATAACGCTTGAGTCAACTTAATACACCCATAACGTAACATAAAGATAAACACAGCAGAGCACTTTTTCCTCTATGCTCCAGTACGCACGCGCCACCTCCTGTTTAACCTTTAACCTCTAGCACACACGTCAAAATATTAGTGTTAATGTTTATAAATAATTATTTCAAATGTTACATTATCTCTTTCTCATAACAATAAAATCATGGGTAAGTATGATTTACTTTTTTATTAAATTATGTCAACACCGTCTCTATTCTCTGCCTTCTCAGCCATTCTCTTAATTAATGTGTATTTCCTAAATCTTTCTAGATTCTTGTGCTTGTTACTTTATTACAGAATATATTACTTTGAACTTTTTTTTTTTTCTTCTGTGCTTGCAGATTTAACACAAATCCCTCCACTGAACTACATAATTCACTTTGCACATTTTAACTGGAAGGCAGTCCCAGGCACTGATTGCATAATGAGCTGCTGCCACAGTAAATCAGGCACTAATTACAGGCCCAATTTTCCCCATACCTTAAAATACATAAATGTTGCCCTCAGTGTTCCCGGGGTTTTTCACGGCAGGCAAAGGTTAGCGGGGTCAGCTCCGACTCTTCAGTAGCTCTCCCCAGAGGTGTGGTGAGACCTCAGCCTTAACAAGGTGCTGCGTCTGATCTGTGGCGCAGAAAGTGAGTGTCTACAAGCTCTCAGCACGCTGCTCTGTCCTCTCGCCTGTGCCGACTTCGAGTGTTACATACCGTACAGGATGAGACACACAGCCAGGACACAGGAAGCGTGGAAAAGGAGGGAGGGAGGAGAGAGAGAGAGGGGGAGCATTTTGGAGTCATTCTGCTTCTAATGTCAGCTCCTCCTCTGGGAAGCATTAGCCTGACCTTTATTTTGGACCACGCTCTCTCTCCTCCCTTTCCCTTCAAACATTGCGCCTCTTTTTGCCCATTACGCCCCTTTTGCTCTCCATCAGTCTCATACTTTCACTTTTGCTGCCTTCGCAGTTGTAGCTGCTGCATGCAAAGGCATATGCAAACCATAATGAGAACATTTTTACCAGATCAAAAGATCGGTGCCTCTAAAATAAAATATGAATTTGTCCGGAACCGTTGTTTAAAATTACCTGGATGATCCTTTCAACTGAACTAACAACGTCCTCCAGCCCCCTGTACACATATACAAGCATAAACAAAAGAGTCCTACAGATATTGTAGACTTCACAACTTATTTTGGGAGGAATTAATCAAATTATGATTATAAAAAATAATAAGTAGAGTAAAATGTCTAATATCATGTCAAACTGCCAACCAGTTTGTTGATTCTTTCTCAGCCCAGTACAAAGGGCTGTGTGTCAAGGTAGCCAGGCCAGAGCTGTGGCCTTCTTTAGATGGATTTGGGAAGTGGCAGTGGGAGCTGCACCTGCATACAGTGCTAGAGATTAAAAATAGATCGCTATCAGGGCCGATGAGGAGGAGGAGGAGGAGATGCTCTGCTTGTGGCTGCCAGCATTTAAGAGCTCTTAAGCAGATGAGTGGAAGATGGTAGGTGGGCAGATAGAAACTGCATTCTGCAACAGGACAAGCGGCGAAATCAAGATTGTTGCAGCCGGTTTTTAGTGCATAAAAGGTGGGAGAGCTGTCAGTCCCCCCAGAAGTAAAGTCCTGAAAAAAGGACACGGTGGTGCTGATTGGCTGAATGCTAGCATGACTTTTGACAGAAACATACTCTACACAGCATTAAAAGCACAAGATCAACACATTATTGTGTTGTAGCCAGGTGCCGCAAACCCGGATGCAGCCACTGAGTCATCCTCAGCATGAATAAATGACCAAAGGCTGGAGGAGTGAAGGAACGAATGTTTTTGAGATCTCAAAATGTGAACCAACCTGAATAAATGGTACATTGTGGATGACACATTTCCTCCCATATTCATTCATTCTTTATCGCTTACCTCTGAATTACATTGCATAAAGAGAGGATGATGAATTATTTTGTTTGAACTATCAATAATTGAGCCCATTCCAGGCTACTGTAGTTTGATGTGAAATGGATCTGCTAAAATTAACACATACACAACAGCAAACTAGAAATCACACTTTGAAAGGAAGGCTGCCGCTTTGTATACAGAGATCTGTATCAAAGGTGATGGGGACGTGGCCCATATTGTAATATTTTGCCTGCTTTATATTCACATTAATGGCCTTTGCTACGCATGTTGGTGTCACTCTGACAGAGATTCATCCTGACAAGGCAGACACTAGATGAGAGAACGGAGAGAAGAGCCTGTCTGAATCCCTTGTGAACCTGACTTGGAAAATGCCAAATTTATAAGATGGGGCTTAGAAGATCAAACAGGAAATGCTAATACACAAATATTTCTCAGCGTTATCAAAGACAAAGGAAGTGATGTAATTCTTCCTTTTTCTTTCATGCGATGTCCATACAGAAACCTAAAAACCCATGTTTTTAAGCAGACGTACTTTACAATAGGTTCTTTCTTTGTAATAAAAAAAATGAAATTGGATACAGTGCATTATAGGTCAATTTTAATTTTGGGCATGTGAAAAAATGATGTAAGAAACCATTCATGAACAGTTTGAAGAATACCTGCATTATGTATGTAACTGAGCAGTCATGCTTGTACCTTTGGTAAAAACAGGCTGAAGAGTTACAGGAAGCTGTCATCTTGAACTCATCCAGCATAATTATCAAATCATAAATTTCTTATAGTGGAGAGAAGAGTCGTCTAAATTAAAAGTCTCTTTTAAATTAATAAAAAAACAGTAATTGTGCAATAACAGGTACTTGTTGCATAGTTCATTCTTGTGTTCTGTGGTGTTATCAGAGCTCATTCTAAAAATGTATATCCAACGAAGTGTGATCACATGTTTATGTGTTTTATAGCTGAAATTTGACAAGCATTTGGTTTTGTCTGATGCAGATAATTGCGGCTCTGGAGCAGGATGAACAGGCAAGGAAGCAGAGGTTGGCCTATAAAGTGGAGCAGCTCATCTCTGCCATATCCCTCGAGAGCTGAGAGTGACCTGCACCGAAAAGGAGGGAGCAAGAGCACGAGACGGGACCACAGTCTCTACAGGACCTCTTCAAAGGGCCCGGCATTACTTACCTCTCATCGTGGGAGCCGCAACCACGAAACCGATCTGGGAACTCCGTATCCACAGAAACACAACCGCTTCAGTTCGTAATTGTCCCTCTTTCCTTCCATGATGGCACCAGCTAAGGGCCCAGAGACTGAGAAAGTGGCCCTGCAGCTGGAGCCGACAATGGCCTAAGGAAAGAACATCAGCAGAGAAGGCAACCACACGGCTTGTATTTATTTCTTTTTTTTTTTTTTTTTTTGTTCTCAAAGGAAATGTTCACTGAGTCTGAAAGGAAATTGTACGGTGTGTGTGTGTGTGTGTGTGTGAGCATGGAAGACGGTGAGAGCAAGTGGTGAACAGATTTATTCTCAGTCTCAGAAAAACACATCTGAGCGTGAGACGAAGACAAAAAGGCGACATGTCGGACAGCTGAGTTTGCATTCAGATTTTATTTTTGTACTTGTACATTCGAACATTATCAGTTGCAGTTGGAATCTTCACCCAGGATCCCACACGTGTCGTTGTACAAAGACATAAAGAGTGTAACACCACATCGGGGCGGTGTGTGTGGTGCAGTAGGACGTGCCACTGTCCGTGTCTCCTCTCACACGTTCCCTCCTCGGACTGATGCTTCACGCGACACAGACCAAACCTCGGCTCATCGTCTAACCACACGTGTACAGGAAACTGTTTTGCTTTTCACCCACACGTCAATGAAACCCCACTTGTGCTCGCGTCTAAACTGATGGCGGAAATGAGAACTGATGAGTATTTCGGAGAAGATTTGAATTCAACACCACTCTGGCGTCCGAGGCATTCTTCAGCAGTTGGGTCATCCCTGTGTGTTGCCAATCAGTGTATGTGAATGTACAAAAATGTTTTTGTTTTTTTTTTTATTTCTACGTTTGTTTCTATGTCTGTCGGGGCTTTGCAAACCGAGCCCGACCTGAGCTCCGGCGGCGTTTGCAGCAGCCCTGCAGGTGAATACTTCCATTTGTCCGTCCTGGCCCTGGCCCAGCCGGCTAATTCCGCCAGGAGGGTGTGTGTGGTCAATATTGGGGCTTTCACAGCAAAGAATTAGGGGAACCAGATTAGAGCAGTGGGTTTCAGCAGGCTAGAACGTTCCATTATACCGTATATCCACTGTTTGTATCTCTTCAAGCTTACGTTGCATGCCGCCACACATCAGCGTGTTCAAGGGTTTAAAGGTCCATCTTTGATTTTTAACAAGTGCCAACGAGTCAAGCCAGATCTAGCTGGGCCAGTCGAGACATTAGCCAATGGGAGTCCATGCCCGACCACCACCTGTCTTCGCACAAGACAGCAAGAACCGCATCTACGCGGGTCTACGTTGACCAAGTGCCAAAAGATCCTGTGGTTTCAAATTGTTCATTCGTGTGTCAAAAATCGGTTTATGCTTTACAGAGGGAGCACGGCTCTCACATCGGAGTGCAGAGCCGGTTAAAGTCGAAGCTACGTACAACTGGAAACGGCAAGTTTAGAAACTTGTGAAAGGTACGAAACATAAGCAGGAGACAAAAAAAGGATTTTAAAAAAACACAGACGTAAGACAGAGCAGCTTTTACGTTCGTTAGAGCGGCGGCACCTCCTGACTTAAACCAAACAGTCACAAGCTAAAAGGCCGATGTAACCTTCCAACCTTCTAGCTGGATGATGACAAACTGTAGACTCCCGTCCTCTGGATAGGTGATTTCATCTTCTTCCGAGATATATGTTTGCTTGTCGTTTACATCAAGTACTTGAAAATAGGCTGTTATTAAAGGTTTGTACAGTTTACTGCGATTGTGTGTGTTTTGAGCGCATGATAAAAAAAAAAAACAGCAGCAGTGGGTGAAAGGTGCTTCTTTTCTCTGTGGCCTTAGATACCCACCTGCTTCGTGTTCCTGATCTTATTAGTCCTCGACTCGGGCACAGTCCTTTCGTTTCTCCGGAGCCCAACTGTGTTGTTTTTTTTTATTTTGGGGGGGGGGGTGATACCTGGCCCTGGCTCTCTGCTGAAAACTGTTTTAGCGAGATAAAGCAAAAGGGAAGGCGAAGAGGGTACGGCCCGGCAGACATCGCCTCACTCAGCCCGAGCTGCTTGAAGAGAAGTGTCGAGAAATGAGGAAGGACGGAGAGGTAGAAGGAGAGAGAGAGGAGAGAGAGAGAGAACCCCTTTAGCTCTAGTTTCCCGCTCCGGCTTTGAAGCTGCTCTTTGATCTGAGTCGGTTGTGTGCACAGTGTGATCAGGAGATGGGGGCGAAAAAAAAAAAAAAAAAGAAACATCAAACCGACAGGCGAGGAGAAATGGAGAATGAGGTGATGATTGACGTGCTGTTACTGTGTCCGGCCAGTGGGGGTCAGACGTGGGGGGAAAGCAGCTGTGATTTGTTCCCTCGTCTGAGAAAGCGCCCAAGCCTCCCTGCGCTGGACACACAATGGTACACAATGGCACACAATACACAAAGCATACACAAAACATAAAGCTTCTTCCTTTTGATTAAGGTGTCTTCCCGATTTCAGCAAATAGAATTGTATCCTCCTCATACCTCACATTGCTTGTATGGAGTAATGCTTTTTATCGTTTTTATCAGGACCTAAATGCCTTTTTCCTTTTTTCCGAGGGTTGAAATGTTTGTTCATTACAGTCCTTCCAGCTCCTTCCAAGATGAGCCACCACCCCCCCACACACACACACAGACTCACACCCACCGCCACCATTTAGAGAATCGTGACGAACCTAATCAAAGACACACAAATTGGTTGAACGTGGGTTTGATTCGACTCTAGGAGATCATTTATATCAGGATGTTTGCGTTTGTCCTGTGTGAGATGTTTTTCTGCATGCATTTTTAATTCAGCCTTTAGTTCTGCCTGGGTATCGATCCACGCTGCCATTTAGTCCAACTGCAGTTCTTCCCTAAAGCCCATTTATATATGTCTTAAATCGCAGCTGAATGCACCTTTTTTTTTGTAAAAGAGATTTTTTTTTGCGTGTGTGTGTGTGTTGTTTCTAAATAATAGCTTGTTTCCATGCTGTACGCTCATTTCTGGGAATGTTTTTTTTTAATTTAGTTGGAACTGAGAAGAGAAGAAGACAGTTTGTTTACTTGTTCTGCAGCGCAGAATCCCATTTGACTGCCACTTGTGCGAGATGTGGATAGATGCTCGTGAACACAACCTCACCGCAGCTCGAGCTGATTGCAGATTGGAGACGCCCGTGCGCTTGTTTGCCATCGGTGTCGAGTGCCGCTGAAGAAATGGTTTCGTGGCCTTGACCGGCACAAGTCATTTCCTACACAAAACAAAGCACTCAATCAGCAGTTTTTCTTTGCTTTCACGGCATTAACAGGAGTAAGCGAAACCCACATTGATGTACTGCTCTTAAGTCAAAATATCATCAAGTATAAAATGAGTATCCTTCCTTTTTAAACGCATTGTAAACAAACCCTTTGTAGACACTGGAGTTCTGTAAAATAGTAATTACTGGCAATGATGATGATGATGATGACAATGATGACGATAATAATAATGGCTGTCTGTTCTTGTTTTATAAATGTGTTGTGAAAATTGTAAGAAACTTAAAGTATTTAAAAAAGGTTGTTCTCTTGTTTTTTTTTTTTTATTTAGTTTGGTTTTGTTATGATAATATATTATTGTGTACCTATTGTAAATATGAAGCACACCTATTTTGCAAGCCAAGGATTCACTTTGTACTGTTGTTATATATAAATAAACTTTGCTGGTTAAAAATTGCATAGAGCCAAAATCTGTATTCGTGTCTTTTTCTTCCCAGCCTAGACATCTTTCATGTCATTATGACCCAAAACTTGAAGCTTGTAATCGGGACCGTGAATGTTACGGGTTTCTTCGGGTTAGGTTGCAGGTGCCTGTGCTACACTACGATGCTGCATGAGTTACCAGCTGTTCTTGTTTGCAAAATACATATTTGCTTCACGTTTTAAGGCCTTTTAAAACCCATCACAGTTTGTGTTCAGTTTGTTACGTCTCTCTAAAAACGATGCCAATTTTCACCGTCTCCTGGCTCATCCCCAAACTCCCACAATATGTGGGAGCAGGTCATTTCTCTCCCGTCCCCTGCAGGTCTGGGTTCTTCCTGAGATCCTGCATATTCTACTCACATCCTGCCCACTGGCTAGCAGAGTAACCCGTGGCTATAACACGCGAAATTGTGGCCGTTTGTCTTCATGCAGGTCTGTTAGCTGAGAATGAGCTCAGGTTTTTTTTTTTTTTTTTTTTTTTTTTTACACCACCACAGGGGCTGCAATCACATTAGATTGCTAATGGAGGTGTGGGTCAGCGCGTTTAGTTGGAATGAAATGGCCTCGAGGTCAGACTATGACTGCGGCCGGCCCACTGCGGCAAAAGCTCATATATTTTGGGCGCATTTGTCCTTTATTAGAAGGTAAACAGTAGAGTGGAGTAGATGAGTGGGCGGAGGGAGAAACAGGAAGGAAGTCCGTGTTCCACAAGTGTAAAGTCATTGAGCAAAACACAGAATCTCCACCAGGCATCACGCTGACATTGTGCGTGTCGCCGGTTTTCATATTTCGTGCTGTGAGAAAAGAAAAGCAGCCGGAACATTAAACAATATATATTCTATATCTCGAGCCCCTTAGCCGCCCCTCCTCCTATATTTCCTCGAGGGAAGGTCTAATCCCCACTGCTTCTAATCCTGTACTGCTGAGACCAATTCAAATCCACGCAGGACTTAACGCCCTGTAATGCCTTTACAAGTAGTTGCGTAAAGCTGACATCCCATTCGTTCTGGGTAGGATTCTCAGCCGGGATTACAAAGCAGATTCTGAAATAATTAATGCGAGTTAGCAAAAGAGGATGTCAGTGATGACTCCAACGCCGTTTCGAAGAATGGTTTCCGTATATACATTTCGAAACGAAACAATAGGTTTAGGCGTCCGGACAGCGCTTATCATCCTGATCCTAATGCTCGTTTTGACCTCAAACTACTGTCATCGAGTCGGCCACTTTCATCACTCTGTAACCATGTATTTGATTGTAATTAAAGGCTCTGGGTTCCAATTAGTTACTTCTGTAGCTGACGGTACAATAGGACATATTCACAAACAATTCATCCGTGTGTCCTTCAGCAAAAACCTTAAGCTGCAGCTGATAAGAACATGGATCAATATGAATAATATGAGGTGCTTCACACGGCAAACCTTCCCTCCATTATCGATTTACATCTATTTATACAAGCTTTGGGTTACATCTCAAAGACTGAAAGACATGTCCCCGTCGTGAAGGATAAGGAAAGCGATTTCAGTAAGACAGCAGGAGTTTTCTTACTGTCAAGCATCCCCAAAAATACCAAAAATACCAGCGCATGAGAACATTCCGACTTCTGCCAGACATCCATACACTCCTGCTGATGATGTAATTATCTGGAAAAGGTCGTCAATAACCTTTTCTTTATAAACCTGAAAAGACGAATGGCGCTTAAACAGGAGGAAATTTGTTGGGCAAATTGATAACACACGCTCAACGCAAAATAAATTACTGCTCCTCAGTTTATTATCCATTAATATTAAAACTATAGTGCAACAGTGTCCATGCATCTATTATCTGGTACCACTTATCCCAGGGGGATGGGGTCACCAGTCTGTCTCAGGTCCAACACAGAGAGACATCCGTTCACTCTGTGAGTCACCAGTTAACCAATCATGGATTATTTTGGACTGTGGGAGGAAACCCGAACTGAAACTGCACAGGGAATCGAACCTGGGATCTTCTAGCTGTGTACTACTGTGCCGACCTGCAACAGTGTCTCTTTGTCTTATTTTTTTCATAGTTTTTGAATAGCAATGGCACATGTGGCACAAAGGACTAAACTTTATCAGGCTGTGTTTTTCAGTATTTAACTTGCTGTATTTGACCTTTATGATTATGTAAGTCATGGAGCCGTACTTAAACCAGCATTAATCAAGCAGAAGTTCCTCAAGCAGAAGTTCAAAAAGGTGCTTTGTCTTTGGCTGAAGGTCAAAAATAAAACTTGTGTATAGTTTTAGACAAACAGGCATATTTCCTACCATTCACATAATTATAATGCTGTTGTTTATGCTACCAGAGGTGGAAGAAGTAGTTTTGATCATTTAAATAAAAACAACATTACCACAATGGAAATACACGTCCTGCATTCAAAACGTAAGTACAAAACTATTAGCTTTAAAAAACACTTGAAGTTCCAAAAGTAAAAGTGCAATTCATATTGCAGAATATGATATCATCAGATTATAACTGTTGATGCACTGTCCAGTTAAGAGAAGTCAAGTCTGAGCTTTGAATAAAGTCATGAATTTGTTTATGAATTCCACAACTCATGATCACAATGTATTTTTTTTTAATAATCTAAAAAGCAATTAGTAACTAGTTATGAAATAAGAGTAGCAGAGGTATGAAGTATGAATAAAAATATATAAAACTTTACTCAACCACAGCTAAAAGTACTTATTTACTTTCCACCACTGCACGTTAAATTAAATCTAATGAGGTTGTAATAGTGACCATGAACATGAGGAAGTGAGAACAGTGACCCATGAGAATGTGAGAGAGGTGAGACACACCGACACCCGTGACCGTCTGAGCTGGAGACAAGGAGCAAAAACTGAACAGAACACGAGGCAGAGATGAAGCCGGGGTGGAAACAAATGTGAATCCAGGTGTCATAAGCGCTCAGCACTGCTTCTATTTATAGCCCGGCTTCCTGTGGTTGGAGCTGTCATTCCCAGTGTGCTCTGCTGCTTCTCTCTCCCTGGCCCTGGCTTGCCGCTCTCCCATTAGAACTCCACAGAACCGCGCACGCCGTCCAGGTCAGAGGCCCGCTCAGCAGCAGGTGTCCGCCTCACACGCGAACAAACAGGCGCATAATCAGCAGATCGAGACGTGGGATTCATTTCTTCAGACGGACACGCTGGTAACGGTACAGCTATTAATTAACTGCGTCACTCATGCATGGGTGTGTAAAAAGTTTCCCACTGACGTTGGCTGACAGGTTCTTCCACTCTTCCGAGCACTTTGCTGCAGCCGCTGCTTCCTGTGTCTTTCTCTTGACTTGACTTGTCCCTGCTCCCTGAGATGATAATGAGCCTCCCCCAGCAGGCCCGCTGACAGCCTCCTGTAGTGTGGCTTCATCTCTTTTAGCAATGCACAGCAAAAACAAAGAGGTGGATGGGTGGCGGCTGTTCGACCCAGTGGCCCCACTTCGGAAAAGTGCAGGTGTAAGTCTTTCTCAGCAATGCAAATGCACGAGGATATTAGAATACACAGGAGCGCCAGCAACAGGGGCTGTGTTATGAATATGAAGCCACAGAACACACATAATTAGATTTTGCATGTGTGTTTGTGCACCCTTTGTAACACCCCCACACACACACACACACACACTCACACACACACGCACACAGTGACACAAACTCAACCACCCTGCTGCTTCCAGGCGCAGGGTGCAGGTGAGAAACGCCTGCCAAATTTCCCTAGCTGGAGCACTCGTTTGCATATGCAGATGTTAATTACCACTGGAGCTTGTATGGGCCAATCGGCAGGCTGCTGGAACAGCTTGCTCATCTCCCCATAACTCCCCCCCACAGGTCACCGTTTCCGCGGTTACTCCCCTGGCTGATAATAAAGATAATCACCTCCGATTTCCTTCATGGCTCATTTTCTCCTGCTCGCTTCTGAAAGGCCAGAGCGCCGCTGTCTGATTTTCCACGCTGAGCTCCTATCAGCGCGCCGGGGCCGAGGACGGGGCGGCCAAGTCCACATACCACCTGCCACACGCACACTCACGTCAGGGACTCAGATACGGAGGGGTAATGAGTGCGAGACCATCCATCCGGTATGGTGTAATTGTGGTTGGAATATAGGCCTGGACGAGAGCAGGGTCAGATCAGATGAGATCAGGTGATGGTTGTTATCGCACAGATTGACAGGGTGCTGAGCCTGGCCTGTTCCATTAGAACCAAAGTGGGTTCTCAAAAACCTTGAAATTAAGACCTCAGTTCGCTCAATCAATAGATAATATCCATCAGATACTGTCAGGCGTGGTGCATCCTAAGCCCTTCAAGCTTGTTTAAATGTCCCACGGGTGATTAATCGGGATTTTTAACAGTGACTTCCGTGAAAGCAACATTTTAATCTGCTTTAACCTCAATCTGTGGTCATCAGACATGTTGCACACTGTATATACCATGAGCCCAAACGCCTGCTTTCTGTTTCCTTGTGCACCTTTGAATCCATTGTCCGGAGAGGAACGTGCCAGGGATAACAAGGCCTCGCTTTCGCCGCACTTCTTTGAGAATTATTTAAGACTTCGAAGTTTCTGTGAGATTAATATTTGATGTGCAGGACCTGAGCGTCTCCCGACGAGCCCAGCGCAACACTTCAGAGAATGGCTGGGGTTAGGTGTGAAGCCCCATGCTCCAAAGCACGCGCACACACACACACACACACACACACATTACCTCATCATCTCACCACTACCAGCACCCCCACACACCCCCACACCCCCACCCAAAGCAAGAAACACACTCTTGGCTTTTTGTAATGGGTTATAGGATGAAAAAGACTGGACTGTAACATCTGGAAGTTGATCTGATCTCGGATACATACTGTCCTTTCATTTCCGTTTTCCTGGACCCTTTGGCTTGGAGCTCCGTTTTCTTAAGGTCCATTTTAAGAGCGTGGGTATTTTTTTTTTTTCTTTTTCCATGCACGTCTTGTGCTGTCGTGGGTTCCCTACGCTCTCATCTTTACCTCAATTTATGACACGTTGACAGCTTCATAGTCATTTTCATATGTTTTTCATGGCAAGAAACAAGGAGGTCCAACGCTGAGATCTTTATGTTTTTCTCGTTGCCACAAGAGTGCAGAGTCGAGTCATTAGGAAACATCCTTTCCCTTTGTGATGGGGCTGAGATGATTTGAAAACCCCAGTCTTACAGTGCCATCTCATGGTTTACGGTGTGAAATACTTCCCTCTAAATTCCCTCTAAATCCGACCACACCACTTTGAAAACATCTACTACTATTTGAAGCTGTTTGGACAACTGTTTTGCTATTTATTATTAATTATTGCTTTAGCACTTTAATTTCATGTGCTTGTATTCATAAATTCAATGTGAGATGCTTGAATCATACAAGTCCGAACCCTCCAAAAGGTGGAAAAACATTAATTACCAAAACATCTGTGTGCAGATTTAAATGGGGACCTGCCATTACTGAACATTGGTAAAATGTCTAGGTTTCATACTAAAGAACCACTGTTACAGCCAAAGTTTGACTTATGTAAAAGTTCTCCAGAGATGAATGGGACGGACACATGTAACGAGAGCCATCTGGGCAGCCAGCGCTCTAATGGATTAATCTCACAGGCCTTATCTGGCCATGTGCTGCCAGAACACACACAGTTTCATAGGAACTCACAGGACGGCAATACTCATGGTAGCGGGCTCTCGTCTCGCATCTTGCAAACAGCAGCGTTTGATTTTCTGGTGGTTGCCTCTTCGCAGTTGGACGAGGGGACATTCTTCAAATGTAACCAGAGGACTTTAAAACGTATGTTTTAATGTTTGCTTATTAACGGGACATCTGCGTCGCAGCAGCGTTGACAAAAAAATCATACTGTAGTATTTTTGCATTTCTTGTCTTTGTTCTCCCTCTTCACCCATTTCCATCAGATGGAAATGATATATAAATGTTATATAAAGCAGATATTAGGGACAAAATAAACGATTGCTCAATGTGACTGCAAAACTGGAGTCACAAATCAAAAATATGTGGGAGTGAACTATGAGTCAGGAAATGTCTTCTCCAGAACTAGATAGTTCGATCTTATTCTCTCACAAGGGCACCCTTAAGCATCTTCTGCATTAATATGCATAAACCCACGAAAGACACACTCAGAGAAAACCTGGACTGACAATTTAAAGCTCCTGGGGTTATGAGTGAGACCGAACACACTCCCATCCTTCACAACCCTCTCAACCTTGAGCATAAATCACTTCAAGATGTCCTCAGAGCCACCCAATCAGAGACAATTAGGACTAGTTACAAGCCTGTAGAGTTTGTCCTTCCCCCCCCCCCCAAAAAAAGCAAAAGGGAAATGAGGAGGCTGAGGGTGGAAGGGAGACTCAAGAGTAGATTGTGGAGGGTCAGAGAGTCGATACCAGGCTTTTTGTACCATTCTCTAGTCTGAGCTAGAATTTGCTCCAACTGTTGCCTGGTTGTGTTGTACATCCCATCGTATTCATCCAGGACACACAGTTCAGCAGAGTAAGTGCGTGCTTGTGCGTCTGGCAGGGTCGGCTGGGACCGAGGGGCTGACTTGACGAACAATGGGAGTGGACTGATGCCAGAGGGGAGTACTAAAGAAGAACATCTGCACGGGATCAAGGCAGTGGAGGGGATGCAGGATAGTTAAAGGCGGGAGAAGACGGAGAGGGAGGATTCTGGAATTGCACACTGTGTTTTGGAAGCGCAACAATGCAGAGCTCTTAGTCAACAAAGCAACAAGTGGTCTGCACATCACAACTCAAAGAATGAGAGAAGAAAAATTTTCTCCAGCTCGGCACAAAATGATCGAGAACGTGTGCCACATGTTTGCTTTCTTGTCCCTGCAGCACGTGCCCAAGCCTACTTTCTGTGGATAGAACAGAACATGATGTCATAGCAAAGGCTGTTGTATTTCCTGTTGTGTGTCACTGGCATCAAGATAATGTCAATGTGAAGACATCATTTCCTGAAAGCCGTCTTTACGACTGCAGCTTTTCTTCTTTCTGGGTTGTGTTTTCGTTTGGGGGGTTTAGTGGGCGAAGTGGGATCGAATTCTTGACGGGTCTGGCCTGAAATGTTCTAACTGATCCCAGAACTATTGGATTTCCTCTCTAAACGTGGCGTATCGTTATTATGGCTGAGAGCGGGATCTACTCTCCACATTGATCAGTTCTCCAGAGTCTTGTGCGAGCTGGTTGTTGTTGTTCCATTTTATTGCTGCCTCCTTTGTATCTTCCTGTGTTTCTCTTTCCACACAGCCCCCTCAGCGGGAAACTGGACCCTGGTATTATGACGTGGAAACACTTGGACCAGGTCTGACCTGTTTTTTCAGAATTTCGTGTGACCCTCGTGGAAGTCAGGGAATAGAGAGAGCGCGCAGAGGGCCAAAGGTGGGTATACATTGGGGGTCATCACTGGGTCTGTCTGCACATTTCTGGACAGGGTGGACTTCTGGTTGTTGGGGCTCGTGCACAGGCAGAATGGTAGGAAACGGAAGAGGAATTGTGATGGGAGAGTGGTGATAGACGGGGAGGTCAGCAGGATGATAGTGCAGGACAGGCACCTCTGAAGAGGAGTGCAGTGTCATCTCGCAGAAAGCGACGATTTTTTTATTGTATCCTTCGTTCTGTTGGTCAAATCAACACTCATGTCGAGTGAGAGTCACATTACAAAACCCTGACCCCAGCAGTGAACTGGTAAGCAGGAAAACCTCTCAACTTCAGGAAAGCTTGTGGATATTTTGGTGTCAAGGGAAACTCCCACAATTTCAACTTGTGTATAAATGCAGTTAACATTTCTGATATTCTGAATGTTTAAATACGACTAAAATACGAAAATCACTATGTTGATGAGAAATATTTTATTATATGAAGGTATTGGTGGTGTCAGAAGAAGCCAGACAAACATTTGGTACATTTAGCAGTAACAACTCAGGCACTCGATGGCCTTTTCTGATCGTGACCCTGACAGAACGTATGATCATCGCTGCCTTTAGCTTTCAACGCCTCCTGGGGGAGTGATGCCGTCTGTCTGTCTCAGATCACTCACTGTCCCCTCTTTTAACGACTTCAGCCCATAACATCCTCGACATGTTACGTTGACAACATGTTAGACGTCGTGTTTTGCTGGCAAACAGGCCAGTCACCCGATATCATGCATCCATGCATTAAAGCAACTTCTCAGCTATTAATGAGGCCAACGTCACCCACATGCTTATGTCTCTTCAACCACATGTCAGTCATGCTGCTATTTTGGCTCCATTCAGTTTGGTCCAAAGTCTCCTCCCGAAAAGCCCAAACTGGGCCCTGAGGGGCAGGTTCTCTGCTGCCATGTGCTGATCCTCGTGATGTCCTGGCATTGCCTCCTTCTCGCTGCACAGACATTCTTTGTGCATTTCAACCAAAATAAGTCAAATGATAAGACGGAGGGTGGAACTAAAAGAAGATGGAAAGGAAAGAAGAGAGGGAGACGAGGTCAAATCCTTTAGAGATACCTGCTGTCAGCCTTAACTAATCAAGATTCTTCAGCTAAAAGACACATGCGTCACATTTTAAAAATGTGCTATTCAGAGATAATCTTCCTCAAATAAATCACCTCATGTCAGGAGATAAGTTATAAAGGTGTCATCTAAAAACGCAATGGTTGTCAGTCTGATATACATCCATATGTTTTTATATTATTCTGTCAGGTTTACTGGCCTATTACTTTAAATAATGTTTCTTTATTTTCAGCTTTATTTATATAGTACCAATTCACAACAAAGTCATCTCAAGGCACGTTACATAATAGAGTCACTATAAACATGTGTTGATTAAGTTACAGGCAACAGTGGAGAGGAAAAACTTGAACGGAAGAAACCTCCAGCAGAACCAGGCTCAGGGGGGCGGACATCTGCCTTGGTAGGACCAGTAGCTGCACACTGAAAGACAGGGACGCCTGAAGACAGGGACAGACGGAAGGAGACAGAGAGGGAGAAAGACGACTTCAAACAAGTTTCTGTTCCATCATGTGTCACAGTGGATAACGTTCCTTTATTTGTAATCAGGCGCAGATCTAAATGTATTTGTCACATGCCTTTATAATGATTTTCTAATACTGTAACTATTATTGTGCAAAGATTGGCAGCAAAACCCAGCTTAAGCATTATTTCATTTGTTTTGTCAGAGATGGTGAAAACGATATTTTAAAGAACAGCTAAGTGTATGAAATACACTTTTGTTTTAATTTAAAGTCACCCATGAAGATTTCTTTAAAAATATTTTCTACTTCTGTCCATTCTTCCTTAAACCTGTTCATTGATATTGATGTGGGGCAAACAACCAGACCATGTTCTGTGCAAAAATGTATTTAATATGTATCTACAGCTGAAGACGCCTTCACATACACTGAACTTCCATCGGGTTTAGTTTGAGTAGTACATGTAAATGAAATCCATTAAAAGTTCCTCTGACTTCATCACACTAATTTCCCATCTTCTAGCTGAAAAACACCTCCAGATGACATCACCTGGCAGAACCTTTAGTTCACATTATCTTGTTGCTCACACTGTGAAGTTTGCAATCACGGTCGACCTGATTTTCCAGATGTCCCACAGATGACTGAGTTCTTCAGCTTGAATCAGAGACATATTTTTTTATGGGAAAGAGGAAAGTTTAAAAGCAATCATGTACATCTACACACTAAAGTAAAGCCATAGACAGCAACGTGAAAATTGGTGAAGTTGCCCTTTATTCAGGGTTCATTTAGGTATTTTTAGTTTGATATCACTCCCTCAAAAAAGTTTTCTCATGTAGTTGCCAGACAATTACCAAAAAAATTATAAAATTTGAACTAAAAACAGGGCAACTTTGAAAGATATCATTTAATGTGACTAATTTGGGTTGAAGACTTTTATTGTTTGTGGATAAATGTCGTAATTAGTCTTTGCACTGAAGGAGGACTGTAGCTTCTGGGCCCCATCACTTACAGAGACCATTATTGGGAGGAGAGATTTCATTTCAAGTTAAATCTGTTTCCGTGTTCATAGGTTGATCCCACTGTTGTTTGAACCCGTCCTTTAAACCGTTTAACGGATCTTGTCTGAAACACACAACACGACCAGCAGGAGCAGCCGTTCCCAGACACCGGTCTAACCTTGGCTCGATTCAGCCTCATTTGGTTGCATTGTTTGACAGAGCAAGTCTCCAGACAGTCCTCCACAACCCAGCGGCGGGACTGCAGTGCTTCCAGATGTGGCCTCCCTTGATCTCTGGAACAGCCCATCTCTGTGAGAACATGCACGGTGAACACCCAGCCGCCCCGCTCCTGCGGCATACTACGCCTTAGTGCAGCAGTTTGTCACTTTCTGCTGATGCGGTGAGATTACGAAATAGCATGTGTGTTTTGTCTGTGATGTCACTGTGTGTGTGTGTGTGTGTGTGTGTGTGTGTGTGTGATTGTTGGCGGCAGCGATTGAGGAGAGGCATGTACAGCCCATGTAAGTCAGCATGCATGTGTCTGTGCGCTTCATTCACTGACTCATTCACTACCAGGCTGTTAGTCATCTGTCCAGAGACGCACACAAGCTGCAGCCGAGCCGTGTGAGTGACACCATGTGCTTTTTAGGGGCCTTTCAGCCACAGTTTCTACACACAGAGCGTGTCGTGTACGGTAAGAGGCCGGAGCAGCACTTCCTGTTTACCAGGTGCCTCTCTCAGGAAAGACAATGCTGATAACCAGCTTGTGGAGCCAGTGCACTTTCTTTTCCGAGACTTACCAGTGGAAACAATTCCCTTTCTCTTTTGGAATGTCACCTGGAAAGTTCCAACACCACAGGAGCAGTTATGACACTGAGATGTAAATTACACTTTCCTATGAAACAGACACAATTGTTTTCAAGATAAAGCCCGACAGGATTCCAGGTTTCAGCCACAACCATGTGATTATCTCATTTCACACTGTGCTTTACATGCACACACACACACACACACACACACACTCGCACATGGGCAAAGGAGGAAGCTGGGACCGTTGCTGTGGGGGAAACGGGGTTAACTGCAGCCAGTTAGAAAAGGGGTGTGGAAAGAGCAGCGAGCAGAGAGAGGAGCTGAAGGAGTGGGGCCATATAAAGAGCAACAGATCACAAGCCAGGCTTTGTCCTGCTTGTCTGTCCCGCTCGCTCAGACCTCACAGGAAACTCTCAACTACTCTCCCCGTCCCACCCTCGCTGACCCACCTTCACTTAGCACACGTTTGTGTTTTCACACTCTCACAGTCCCCCCCCCGGCTTCGTTGAGTCCGACCAGGCAGGATGGCTGCGTCCATGTGGACAATGAATGGGCCCTGGGGCAGGATGGCTGGAGTTCTGGTGCTCTGCACGCTCATGCTCAGCAGTGAGTACTCTCATAACTACTCATTAGAGTTTCTTTTTTTTTTGCAACATCTTGAGATTTTATTTTGCATGTCGACTTTAACTTTTTTTGTTCATTTGTTTTTCCCTCCAAAAGTCTCACACCTGGTTCTGTGCCGTGTCGACTTGTGCTCATGAGCAGGAGCTTAGACACTAGCTGGGAGGTTTATAAGGCTGCACACAGCTGAAAAGAGGCACGTTACCTGTGGGGCAGCCGCAGAAAATCAAAGGAGGGGGAAAGTTGCCGTTGGGAATAATTATGCTTTACATCCTGCAGTGCATCAGGGTGGAGCTGGTGTGTGTTTGAGTGCGTGTAAAAGCAGCACACGCTAAACGATATGAAAATCTCTTTTTGTTTTAAAGTATAGTACCGACTGCACTGTACTACAGTAACAGACAGTGACCACGTAACGCATGTCGATTCACAAGATCCAAAATAGTTCCCTCGACTGTATTTCCTGTCCATCTGCACAGTGAGAGTCTGCACGTGTGAGTGTGTGTGTGGACGGTGTTGCTACCTCATTGTTGTAAAGTGGAATTAACATGGCGATTTGTTCAGAGGCGTTAGACCCCATCTATGGGAACATGGGAGGCAAATGATCGGAGTGACCTTGGACAGACTGTGGAGTTTTCCACAGTGAGTTTACTTTAGAAGGGAAAAAAGATCCTGAGATGGTGGAACATGTTGATAGTTTGCCCAATAAAAAGGCCCAGGACACACTGTCTGCATCAGCAGCTAAACAGATTGGTAATGAGATTTACAGGGGAATCTAATTACGTTAGGGCTGTGACAACATTTAATGCACAAGTCACCATCTATTTATGCTTTGGTTATTGCTATTGTTGCTTATAAAACAGCTAATGTGCAGACCTATTGTTATCCCTGTATATAGTTATTATCTCAATAATATTTGAATTTGTTTTTTAGCCTTACCTAAAAATGAATCTGCCACTCCCACAGTGTTTGTGTTTTAGGTTTTTAGATACAGATCGTGATTTCTGCTTTAGGAAAATATCACAGGGGTTGTTGTCTCAATCCTATACCACATCTAAGGGCGGCTCTCCGATCACAAAGCCCTCATACATTGTTGACACTTGTGCGTAGCCGGCGTTGCAGTGTGAATTTTCAGGGGCACGGTCACTTTTGGCTCTGTGCGTAAAGGTTTTCTACTGTACTGATCATCTTTATGCTTTATTGTTTCTGTTTAACGTTTTCATCAACATCCAGTTGCCGTGAGACAATCTCTCTTTGCATATAGGACTGTGTTGCAGGGGTGTATGGGTCAGAGGTTCAGGCCTGATGATATCAATTTTTATTGTTTCATGGTCCATCATGGCTGTCGTAGTGCAGATAAAGACTCTTTGTCAGGTCACTCTGTCCTGATGAATGCACAGGCCTTGTTGCGTCTTGTTTTCAGTGTGAATCTGTTGTCAGTGTCACATTTAGTGTCATTAGCTCCAAAATGGTAAATAGTCGAGGAAACTGATGCCAGCCTTGTCTGAAAGTCATGCTCTGTGTGTTATGTATACAAAAATTGGAAAAAAAAGACTACACCATTAAGCTTTCCCTCTATCTATCTGGAAACCATGGTAACCTGCAAACTCCTTTCACAAAGGCCTTGGTCTTACCTTTTCATCCGGTAACGGGGATAATGATGCAGTCAAAGTTTAAAATGGGCAAACGTATCATCACTCCATTAGCTGGTAAATCTATGCTGGGCTGTATGACTGCAAACAAAGTCGCTGAGAAGAAGTGATGAATTCTGCTTTCGCAATGTCAACATATCAGAAAATCACATTCGCAGACATCTTTGTTTAGATTTGTAGATTAAACACAGATTGGGACAAACAAGAGCAGGAGGGTGAGTGGACAGAGGATGCGAGAGAGACGCGACGAGAGGGTTCGACTGTGTTTATCAGCCATATGTGAGCAGGCCAGTCACCCCCCGATTCTCCAGCAAACCCAGGTTGCGCTCATGCTCCCGCTTCCCATGGCGGCCGTTCAGTAGTTATGCAGTTGTGCAAATATGTAGCGCTGAGCTGCAGCGTTGGATGATGTCATTCAGCGCCTCTTGGAGTAAGTTGTAAGCTTGTCTCTCACTCAAGATTTCAGGGGAAAACCCAAGGTTTAAATGTGCCGTGGAGAAAGGGGGAAAAACACATATCTCCGCTCATTTTCAGCTTGTCATCTACAATGACTGTTTCTGTTTGGAAGTCAGGGCCTCGGGCAGAGCAGAATGAGCTGTGACAATGGGTGTGTGAATACGCCGCATTAAAGCCAGATATTTGCTCGTGGTTGGGGCATTCCAGATGCCTGCACAAAACCCGTCAGTGCTTGGCCTATATCGCGTTTGCACGACGGGGGCCTTGACTCAAACACCTCACGGTCACGATTTCTGTCGTAGAAATGTGAAAAATGTCTAGATTCAAGACACGGAGCGTCATATAGAAATTGCATCGGCAGCAACGAGATGAACTAACACAGACAGCAGCTGTCCCCCCGCCAGCGTAAACACGCACAGAATATTGCCACTGTTCTCATGGCCTGCAGCTATTGACCAGCATTCTTTCATTCCCCAAGCTGTGATGGCGAAGTTTGATTCACGTCATCCCCCGGAGGGTGTGGAACTTTTTTTTTGTATAAGCTTTGGCAGATAGTGGTCTTATGTCAGGCTAGGGTGTGTGTGTCCACTTGGCCCCGGAGTTAATTAAAACCTGCAGCGAATTCTACATGTGAGAGTCACCTCCATCGACGTTCGGATGTTCTGACAGCACAGGTCCACGCTGTTTGTTCTGCTTCCTCGTCTGCTGCCCCCCATAACCATAACAAGGGACGGGCATTTTGGAATTTGTTTTCTATTTCTCATTTATATACATTGGAGTCCAAAGAAAACATAAAAAAGACTGTCCACACTAACTAAATGATTGTCCAGGAAAAGGAGTTACTTGGAGCAATAGATCGTCTAGCAACAATATTTACCTAGTGAAACAATTTTAATGGAAAAGCAGACGGTGTGTTCGCATTCAAATCTTCCTTTTCCAATTACTGTTCTGGTGAGCTTATTGTTCCTTGTTTCCCCCCCTGGCACCCCGCTGCAATTTTACAGCTGTTAGGCTTTACCAGCTTTAAAGAGGAAAAAAAAACACACACACACACATCTCATCCTGTTTCTCCTTCATTTTCAGCCCAGGCGATCTGGTGGCACAAGAGACCAGATATCGGCGTTCGGATCCAAATCAGCCCCCCGTGGGCTCAGCTAATGAGCGGCCCTTAAGATTACGGTGTGAGTTCTAAAAGCAGAACTTGGAGGCACAGCTTTCCACTCCGTGTGTCATGCTCGCTTGCCCAGTTTATCACGCTGGCTCAAGACTCAAACCCCAGCAAGAGCTCAATGATCCTGGCCGCACTGATTGATCCAAGGTTGTAGTGTGATGTCATGCCAAACACCAGTAGGAGCAATTGGCGCCTAATGTGTGGGTATGTCGGATAACGAGGCAGGGCTGCCTTTATGGAGGGATATATTGTTTACCCCGGGGAATAAAAGCACTTAATGAGCCTTGGCTGAGGCCTTTTGACTGCCAGAATAATTGCTGCTAATTAATGTTCAGTAAAAGCCATGTTGTTGAGGCCAGGCTTTATACTTCCTGATTGAAAACACAAGATTGTGCCCGTTTGTGAAGGTCTTGCATGCACATATGCATATGAACGGTGCATGTGATTTTGTGCGTAGAAGCTCATCTGGTGGGTCTCTGTTTTCTTAACCTGATGTTGATTCAGATTCAGTTTTGCAAACTTTTTACAACCTCTCCTCACACAGTCTGAGTGCAGCTGGAGTCGGTCCATCTGCTGCTGCAGCCCAGTGGCACAGAAAGAGAAGCGAGCTGCTAACGGCCTCTCGAAGCAGCTGTTGTTTCCAGTTTCTGATCCGCTAACAAAATGGACGGAGTGTTTTGGAAACACGGGTTCAAGTTTCACTGTCCTGCTGAAACTATTTTAATGAGAAGATTAGGAGTAGTAGTAGCTGCCATCAATTAAAGTCATTCTTTTTCTGTGCCCTGGATTTTTAAAATATGCCTATCGCAGAGATCATGAACGCAACAAATATAGGCTTCTGTATCATTTTTGAGCAACATTTTGACAAGCTGGTCCCTTCGTCATAGCCCACTGATCCAACTCCCAGAGTGTGTGTCTGTATGTGTGTGTGCTGATGTGTGTGTGTGTGTGTGTGTGTGTGTTATCTGGGAGGGACGGGAAAAGTCATCATTTGCCACCGGTCACAAACAAAAATAGCTCTCATGTTTTGGGATGTGAGCTTTGTCTTCAGTATCAGTGTTTCCCAGAAGATGGACAGTATAATATTTATTGTACCACTAAAATATAGTATTGCACAGTTGCAGGGTCTGGTGTTGTAGCTTTCAAATGGACACAACCAGTTCCTGAAATTACTAGTTATAAAAATATTTTTTTGTTGACAGTAATCATGATAATTTCATTTGTGTCAGAATTAAGTTGAAGGTCTGCAGGGCTGAAAAAGACGTGACTCTCTAAAGATGAAGTGATGTTTGTCCTAGTAGAGAACGACAAGGGTGAGAGTGAGGGGACTTTGGGGTCCTCTGGACATCTGTACACAGAACACAGTTGGGTGTGGAGTTGGGTGTGGCACAGTGTCTCAGTGGTTTGGGTGGACGTAAAATGCAGGTCCAATGATTTAGAGCTGAAGCAGTGTGTCTGAGTGTTCTTTGACAGTATGGCGGGGCGGGAAAGAGCTCCCCGAGGAGTCTCACTGCAGCTGCACCGCTCCTCCTCCTCCTCCTCATCCCTCCTCACCGGCCTCCCTAGAGAGGAAGCCGGCCTCATCCTCAAACGGCATGAGTAAAAGACGGCATTTTCCTGCCCGCACTCTCTGACTGCACGCACTTAATCCAGCGTGAGAGTGTTTGTTTCTGCTGCATTTTTCCTGCTTCTTCCCTGCACTAAATCTGAGCACTGGAAAAAGCAGGAAGACCAAAGAGATGAGGAGGGGACATGGAGACTGACCAGGACCAGACAGAACTATTAAAAGAGCTGACATGTGCACACATACATATGCACAAATGTTTGGCTCAGTGGCAGGAACACATTTTGGATTGTTCCTTTCCCTAATAAAGGAACGGTCCACTCATGCAGCGTGCTGCTGCTGTTTGTGTTGGAGCTGAAGGTGTCTCCACTGGGCCTCATTCACCAATGTCTTCCTGCCGAAGTTTAACCTTAAATTAGTTCCAAAAACAACAGATACTAAAAAAAGTTTGTGTTGGATTTATGACGTTTCTTTGTTTCACGTGTCCACGGGACATTTTCGCAGTAGTGCTGAGGAGTGTCAAGTTGGACTTGGACACTTTGTTTTTACACAAGGTGAAATTGAACAGGTTGGTTTGTTTGAACATGGAACTATAACGGGATGAACGAGAAAAATGCAGTTTACATGAGTTTCTTAGCAGATTTGATTTTAATTTTTTTTTGTTTAGAGGTGATCACAGCTTTGAGCCATTTTGGACTAAAATCAAAGTTTGTTAAGCTCCTTGGAATAATACAATATTACAATTCAACGCAACGTGGTTTATTCCTCCGATTATTGTTATTGTTAGAAATAACACACAGAAGTGATGCATGCTGGGAAGGCTGCTAATGTCTTCAAAAATGTAATGTATTGAGTTTAGCCAATCTGCAGAATTTGTAAAAGTAAAAACAAACATTTCTAACAGTAAAAACTCGTCATTTCAAGCTCCTTCCAGTTAGAATTACACGGAAATATTGTGGAAGGAACTAATGTTTGCTTTTTATAAATAGAAATATCTATGTTTATATTAATGAGAAAAACATTTCTTCATTCCAGAATATTCCCACATGGGTTTGACAGTGTAGGAGTTTAGTTGTGTGATCTCTGTCCACACTAAACAGGCAGTACTGATCTGTGGGCTGCAAGACTGGACCTGAAACTATAATTCAAACTGCAAACACTAAACAACTTGCACGTAAGAACGAGACCAACACGCGTTTTATGCTTTCGTCAGCATTTTGGATGTTACACTCCATCCGATGAGTGAGCAGGAAGGAGCTGAAAGACTTTTCTCAACCGGGTTGAGAGGAGGGACACGGGATGCATTATCAGATGTTGGTAACATGCGTGCGTCTCCTCCATCTGTCCCCGTGCTAAAGCCTGGAATCCTTACATCCGTATGTGCTTGTGTCTATTTCAGCCTTGTCTGAGAATTTATTTCCTATGTGCAGAACTAGATTCTATATCCAGAAATTCAAGCGGTGAGCCATGATCTTTAGTACCGTATACGCGATGACCTTTTCTGATCCATTGCTTGATATTTAACCCGCTGACAGTTGTGAAATACTCGACAATCGTCCGAGTGATTAAAACAGTTTTATTTACGATCGTGATATATAATATGCTACAGTATAACATAAGGAGCATGAAGTACAGCTGGCTGAGCAGCTACAAAACCATCCAGCAGCATGTGTGCAAGTACAACTGTGGTACTGACAGAGGAATGTGTGTTAATTGTGTCAGCAGGCACCTTAAGCATCCGTCAAATTACATCAGTCATTTGCCGGTGAAATATTGACCTTTGTCCTGCCTGTTAATTTGTCCAACCACATGCAAAAAAATCAAGCATTTGAACTGTCATTCTCCATCCTGGACTCGCATCGTATTCCCACTTACGCCTGTGATTTACTGCCTTACCTCTGGCACGTCCGCACACACCACACACCACGTCAAAGCCTAGAACACCCAGGCGGAGAGCTGCGAGAAGGAAAGCCAGGGCAGGAAATCCTCTCGATGTAGTCTGGTAATAATGAGAGCGGTGCAGACCACGATTTACTTGAACCGAGAGGTTAAACGGTTTGCAGCCGTGACCACGGGCTCTCTGAGCCCGTCAAAACCTCTCGGAGGAGAGAGAAGAGGCTTGTGTTTTATAGACCAGGAGTTTTGTGTGGGTCTCTCACTGTTTGTGTGGACCTGATGCTAGAGGTCCGGTTGGAGACACAGCGAGACTTTTCACACAGCTGTTTGGATTGTGTGTGTCCGCAGTGGTGGACGGCTACTGTGTGTCAAGCTCTAACATAATGCATGGGACAGCAACATGTGGTACAGTGTGTGCAGAGGTGGTGGAAGAACACAGTTCTCTAAGAAAGTAAAAGCATAGAGCTCCACTACAAATTTAAATATAAAGCATGAAGCAGATTTTCTAAATTCCACTTAAAATACAAAACCAAACGTACTTTAACCAAACGTATTCTATTTAAACCACCAGATGGTATTAATGTTATGGCTGATTGGTGGATATGTGTGTTCTATACTGCAGTGTGCACAGTGAATGCAGAATTGGTGAATCCATACCTAACTATTTATGCAGCAACGTGTTTTAAAAACATTCCATAAATTTCACTTGTAGCAAGGAAATCTTCAAGTGTGAGGCAAAAAAGTGTTTCTGCACAACTCAAGTGGTGCGGAGGCCAAAAAAAATTATTAGGCCATTAAAATCACAGCAGGCCGAGCCAAATGCAATTAGCTGCAGGCTCTAATAACACGGTCAAACATCAGCATTCACGCCCAGTCACAGCAGTTAAAATGCAGCGTGTCGCCACCTTTGGACGACGTTCAGCCAGTTGACGCCACGCACCACAGGAGGGAAAGTGTGTGTGTGTCACACGGCCCGGGCGGAGCGCTCGGCGCATGCCCGGGGGGGGGATGTGGAGCTACCTTTAGTTTGTGGTGGCATCATCCCTACGAGAAACTCACAGCACAACGACTCAGACTAAATCTAGCACATGTACACAAAAGTATCTGTGGATTAACTACATAATGCTGGTGGTGCACAGAAACATTTCCCGTGTGATTGCAACATAGTTTTGGTTGGACGTTGAATTGTTTACACACCATATTGGTTTCCTTCCATACGGCTGCGAGTGTTTAGTGTAATAGTCCAGGGTGATTTGGATCAGAGCACTGTAGTTCACGTCAGTCACTGATTTGTAGTGGAAAATCTTTTCTCCTTTTGATTGGCAGTGTCGGTCTCGGTTGGTCCTGATGGTTGTGGGGGGTGAGAGGGCTACATGCAGGCCACATGCGCAGACAATTTTGAGAAGGCTTGCAAATGTTTGCGTATTAAAAAGAATATCCCGACATTAACCTGCCCTGTTATGAATCTGAGAGCAGACCATTTTATCCACTTACTTCGACAGCTCACGTGTTCCTACTTTATTAACCTTCCCGTGTCAGAAAGCTTTACGCCCCACCCAGCTTAAATGCCAGATGATTACAGAAACAGGATCTCTCCCAAAGGATGACCGAACAGCCATGACGTTCTGACTGAGCTGTTTATTTGCTCACAGGGAGAAGGAGCCCGTCCGTGAATACTAATAATTAGTTAGCGTCCCCGGGAACACAGGCCAAATAAGTGCGACACGTTTGGGTCAAGAATGAGTTTGGACTCAGCGACTAAGCTGTTCGAACTGACCTGCCGCCCAGAACTAATCAATTTCATGTTTAGGTAGATCTTTACATAAGAACAGTTCCATAAGTGTCTACAGATTTACTGGTGCTTTTTTTTATCTGCATTTTAACACGGGGAGATGTTACAGTTTGTCAGAATTTGTCATAATTCCGTCAGTTAGTCAGTAGGTCATTTGAAAATATGTATCTTGTACGTTTTTCGAGAGTTTGAGTTGCTTCTGTTTTCTCTCTCTTTGTATTCATCACTTGATCCCTTTTTTCCCACAGATGAGGTGATGTGTCAAGAACCGGAAACAAGTACATTAAATCCAACTACAACACGTCCCCCTGCAGATATCTCCAGTGCTGGTAGGAGCCTCGATAAACCACTTATAAAAGAGTTTGGATTATCCTACTTTAGTTCTCTCTACTATATTTCCTCAGAATAGTTCTACTAAACGTCTTGACAAATTTGATGGCCTAAGTATATTTTTGTACTGTACATACATCCATTTTGTGCCTTTGTGTAATTGGTTTGCCTTTGGGTTTTCTTTTAGCACTAACGACTGAAACTCCAGCCACCGCTACTCAACCCCCTTCGGATGCTGCCGGCCCCCAAAACCCTGATAGCGCAATATCAACATCCGATGATGTGGAGTCAGAGAAGTCGAGCGCCATTCCTACCGCCGCTACGAGTGCCCCTGCCGATGAAGTGGATGATGGGAATGTTTCAAAAACGTCCGCCACAGGGGAATCCCAAGCAGTGAGTAACTGTGTGGAGACATGTTGACCACAGTCTTGATTCTGTGGTCCCCACAACCTGGGGTGGTGTGTGTTGGTGACAAGGAAAGCCCAGATGGTAATGCTGTCACAGCTTTGGTAGGAACGGTCGACAGTTGTCCGCAGCCACCAAAGCCACGTCTTACATCCCTTTTTATGTCACTCAGCTTGTAACAATAACCAACTCTTGCTCCCTGCGGTGGAGGATTACCAAGAACCAGGCGGAAACAAGAGCAGAGGCCTGGGCCCGGTTGCATTCCTTTTGCTGAGACCTTTATCTACCCCCTTGCACCTTGGCTCGAGAGGAAGTGGCTTACTCCGTTTAGAGGAGGATGAATGTGTTTTAAAGAGCTACAGTTGGAAATATGGCCCCTGATAAAGGCAGATCTTTTCTCAGACATTCCTCGGGCGTTGTAAATCTTTAGACTGTGGTGGGAGACAAATGAGGAGGAGGGCTAGTGTTTCCTCTCTCTTGGTTTCGTACTCCAAAAGGGGACATTGCGAGGGCGCGGCCGTTTGAGAGTGTAATGTTTGGCACCATCTGACCGCACACAGTAGCGTAATTAGTAGTTTGACTTAGACTATTAAATTCTAATTTTGTGCGCAGTCTCAAGATGATGTGACAAAGCAAAACCCGTGTTCAAATAGCACAGTTCATTGTGCCGAGTGTCAGCACAGGTGCAAAGAACCAACACAGGAGGTCAGATCCCAGTCCACATACTGTAGTTACCCTCTATTTGGGTCATTACGGTAACATCTATAGAGCCAAGACCATCTGCAGAAGTCATCTGTCAAACTCAGCCTGAAACCAAACATGGGCTGTGGTGCCAGGAGCCTCAGCCAGCTGATGATTAGTTCAAAATGCAGGCAAGATTTCATGAATGGCGTAAAAGACCTTCACAAAAACAACATCCTGTACCAATCAACACATTTTGAACAATAGCAACAACGCTCTGGCGTAGTGGAAAATTTTTGCTTTGGTCTTTTTTTAAAAGCTGTGTGTGATATATGGTAAGTTCTCCGTCTTTACACGTTATTTCAGTGTCAAATGTTGTTCAAATGTGTTTACTCCGAAAATCAGATATGAGAAAATGTAGAGGGAGCAACATGTGATGGGTCACAGGTGACAGAGACAGATGGACAGTTAGGTTCGGCCTTCCTGAGTTTCTTTGAGATGTTTCAGCCGAGTCCAGCTGCGGGCCCACTCCCAAATAAGCGAGGATTCAGGGTTTGCTCAGAGCGGCTCTTCTGGGAACACTGAGAGCTGCCTGGATCCCATTGAGGGGAATAAAGAGCGTTCCCAAGTCACAAATCCTAAAGCTGAGCAATGGGGCTGATATCATAGTTCAGGGTTCGGGTAGGAAAACGAGGGTGTGGTCAAGAAGCGCGTTTCTCATCCAACTGCAGTTTGTCTCCATTATCCACACAAGGCCCACATGTGCTGATAGTCGGGGAAGATCGGGTCAGGAATTTCGAGTTGTTGAATGAGCATGTGAGTATCTCTGCCGGGACCAGCAAAGGGCTCATTTTGTGCCGGGGGAAACCTCTGACTTAGAGAGACTGTGTTGAAGATGTCTTTAAAGGCTAAACAGTCACAAACGTGGCAACAATGTGGCTTTGTGACCAAAATCTCCTGTCTTCAATGTCTTTATCAGGCGCAGTCTTCAGGATCTGGATCCCCAGTGTTTGTCGGAGTCCTGGTCACCGGTCTGCTCTTGGCCCTCGGGCTCATCGTAGGCTACTGCACGTGGAATCCAAACGCGGGCCAAGGGCGCGACGCTGGTGAGCACATATTCATCCCGCTTCGTGTTGTCACTGTGGACTGTCACTAATTTATTCGTTTTCTGGCGTATGTCGTGTGCTCCTGTTGGTGTCTTACGTCAGTTCTACCACAGCCAATGACTCACAAATTGCACAGATGTTTCCACTGCATGAAGCTCAGTTTAATCCCATTTAAAGTGGCTCTGATTTCTCCACCTGATATCTTTGTTTTAATAAAAACTGGTTTCAGTAATCTCTCATACGTAAACGTTGTAGCTGTCCTAACACTACGCATCTGTTTTCTGAGGGAAATCCGTGTTTTACTGTATCTGAAATCACAACATCGCCATTTTCCTCCTTTGGCATCAGCTGCTGCCTGTGTTTTAATTAGGGAATGTTGCTGGCCGGCAATCAGAGCGAATATGCAGAGAACGAGAGTGTGTGCTCATCCAAAGCTCCACGCCCTGCTCTCTGCTGCCTCGTTCATCTGCAGAGCTCGCCGCTTCATCTTCTAGCCAGACACAGCTGTTTCTGTCTACCGCTCACAATATCACATGATAGCAACCACATTGGAGGGTGTGTGTGTGTTTGTGTGTGTGTGTAAGTAAAAAGGGGAGTGGGTGCATGTATACTGTACATGTGATGGAAGTGCATCAGATTATTAAGCGAAATGCTCGTTTTATGTCAGGATGCAACACAAATGTTTGGTGAAGGTTTTTGACGTGTTTTGCATTTGTGCTGCACTTGCAGGCAGACAAGGCCTACCCAGTAGACCAGGAGAACCAAGCGAACACTCTTGAATCTGTGGCACCCCTTAACCCTCCTCCCGAAACCCAGGAGAAGCCCAACGAGAACGGAGAGTCCCCCGAAGCGCCGAAGACCGAACCCCCTCCTCCCACCAACGGCCACTCCACCGCCAAGACTGCGGACACCGAGCTGTGAAACCGTCCACAAACACACACAGCCCAGGAACTACCCCCCCCCCCACAAACACACCCGTCCGCACACATGCCTTCTGCAAACTCACCTTCCTTCCTAAACCCACTCCTGCCCGACCAAAGAGCAAAGTGGACTTTCAGGGACCAGAACAACGAGCTGCGCCAACAGCACACCGCCTCTTGCTGTGGGCCCCTCTGCCTCCTCCTTTGCAAAGCAAACACCAGGAAAACTAGTCTGATGATGACGGTGATGAGTGATGTTGATGATGACGAAGGCTCGGTCCCTGGGTTGTTGACGGCACTCAGGCTGGAGACAGGAGGGTTGAGCAGCCCTGGGTGGAGACAGACGGTATTTTATTACTAATCAGTACTAGCTCCTATGGTGACTGCAGTCAATGTCACGTGCTGTCAACACCCAGCAGGGTCTTATTAGTTTCGAACCTCCTACCACACAGTCCTCCAGTAAATACACACAAAGGAAACAGTTCCTTGGTTTCACGTGAAGCCACGATATGCCTTGAAATCAGTTTACAAATTTGTGAGAGAGAATATCCATTGATAGGTGTGTGAGTGTGTTTTGCTTCCTCGTCCTACGCGTTAACACATACTTGCATCTGTGCTGTGCGTGGACTGTATATATCCGAACATGCGGCGGACTCGATTGTGATGAGCGATGAACGTGTACACTTTTGTAAAATTAACTGACAAAGCAGCGCCATGGCGAGGAGAAACAAAGAGGATTTGAGTTTTAGCGTTTTCTACAAGAGGGGTAGCAGAGGGGGAGGGAGGGAGCTGTACATGTGCATGACAAGTATTAAACTTCCAATAACAAGAACAATTCCAGTCCACTCAAGTGATATTTATCGATAATTTTACATGAACAAATCGAATTATTATTCCATCAAATAATTTTATGTTGCTCACGTGTTTGTAGCCCTCGGTCGACCACAGCTCCTCCACCTGACATCCTCTCAACCAAAAACATCCTCCAGATTATGTCAGTCACAGGATTTTTTTTAAGCAGATTAGCAGAGAGCCAAAGTCACTCCTTCATATCGGGCTGGCTTTTGTTCCCTCAATATCTTTCCACCTTATCACGTAATCAGTACGAAGCAATCCTCCCTCAATCCGTTTTTTCTTTATCAAAACTTTGAACCATTGAGATTTTGTTAGATACCCTAAAACAAATCGTAGTAAATAGGAATGATAGTATGATATGAATTCTCACACCCTGAGTGTGTTGGAGTTCAGGTTATTAGTCATTTGTGAGTCTGATTATTAAGTGTTTTCTTACTTCTGTAGAACGTTTTCTTCTCTTGGAGCAGAACACAGAATGTCCCGTGTCCTTTCAGCTCAGAAGGAAGTTTATTACAATTCATGGACTTGTATTCTGCAAACTATAACTACAGGAAGGAAGTGGAGAATTGGTGACGCTGTCCTGTTAACAGTCGTCTTTACAGTGGCTTCACAGTCGCTGCTGAAAATCACGAGATCGACCAACAGCCTCTTACTGTCAGCTCTCAGCCATCCATCTTTCTTCGTTATTCTCTCTTCAATATACTGTATAAGCTCTTTTCACTATCGCTACTATATTGAGCAGTATGTATAGTACGGTGCGGTTTTATCGTCTTGTTTATATTCTGTGTACCCACACTTACAATGTTCATCATGTGTGCCAAAGACCTTCATTTCACAGCTTATGTTGTAATAAAATATGGAATTTGTGGCACATCTACAATAATAAGAGAAAGATGCTGGAGTGCTCTGACTCTCAGAAAGAATCATCTAGTGACCCAGATCTGTGACTTTATCTCTGCATTTTATTCGATAAGAGTTTTTACTTTTCAACTGAACTGGAATAATGAAATTAATTCTGATATAGAAATTGAAAATGTGGCATTCGTTTGTCCATTCACATCATTATATTTTAATAACATTCCCATATGACATTTTACTAGCACCCTGTGGTTTAACTTGGATTTAACATAAAAATAACTTTTTATAAACAAAATCATGTCATGTCACACTCCTTTTATTAATGACAAAAAACAAACCTCATTATTCACTGAGTCCTAAACGTAGTGTTATTTTGAACCACAGACTGTTTGCAGATTCATTTGCACACATGCACACACATATGTCGGTGCTATAATACACTTGAAAATTAAAATTCCACACAGCTGGTTTGCATGAGCAATATTACTGACATCACCTCACACTATTTGGTATTTCTCTGCTTGGGTGGGGCAGCAAAAACATCCTGCAGCTGTCTTTATGAAACAGGCGCAGGACATGTTCATGAGCACAACGCGAGTCCAGAGTCTCGCTCGCAATCCCACAACACCTTCATATACATATTTTTAATTCACTTTCTGTCACTATCCACCGTATGTGACGGTGTGGTGTGTCCAGTTTTATTTCCCATCCATTCCCGGCCTTCTGTCATTGCAAGCTCAAAGCCCATGTGAATTCCCGGCCCTGTCCTGTCTCCATCCACACCCTGAAAGGAAAATATTTCCTCAAGGCCACGGTGAAACTGTCCCGTTGTCACAGTACGCCATGACAGTAAAGCCAGCACGAAAAAAAAGCACATACCGCAGACGTAAATATATTATGTTAATTGTAGCCATGTACAATCTGAGACTGGCCGACTGCCGGATGGTGCAAATTTAAAAAGTGTAAATCCCTGGACTTGGACGTGAACATTACAGCATGTGAATACACTCATGCATGCCTGTTATTTGCAACCTACTTGACCTCACACTTTGTGAGGGGAATCCTTAAGATCATCTTACTTTACACAGACTCCACCCATGTGAAAATATCGAGTTCACGTCTCTGTAACTGTCTGAGCCACATATACTCATAACCCAGGTTCCCCTTCTATCAGGCTTAAAAGGTCGGTTCACTTAAATTACACACACACACACACACACACACACACACACACGCACAATAAAAATCCATGTGTTCTCACTCCCCCCTTAAAGAATCTCTCTGCAAAAAACACTATTGCCCAGGTTTTGAAATGTGAAATGTGCGTCTCTGGCTTTTATTCTGCTGCCCAAAGCATTGAATTAATATCAGTGACATCTTAATCTTTGTTCATATTAAAGAGTTTGTTCTATTGAAAGTGTTTGTGAACATTTTGTTTTGGAAAGAAAACTGCCGACAAGTGATGTTTGCTGCAGTTTTAATAATATTGGCTGTTATCTATTTTAAAACCACAAATTAAATCCATGTAAAACCGGGGCAAATGAGCTGCAATGCTGCCTAAACGGACTGACACCAGAAGTAAGTGAATAAATGATGATTAGTATTTGTATATATTTCAAATAATGTTTTATTTATAATTTGGGTGAATGGTCCTTTACATTTTCCATTAGTTATTACATCATATCACTCTAAATCTTCTTCTGCACAGTTTAAGTGGAGCTGCAGCTCGCAACACTCCACTACTCCTCCATCGAGCCAAGAGTAAAGTGTGCGTGCTGTGGAATCTGGGACTGGGAACAAAATAACTCAGCTGGTTGTTTTTATTGTGGGGAGGCTCCTCCCTCGCCGTAGTTACGGCTGCCAAATACGTCATGTTCTTCCTTCCTGTGCCAAAGCACGCCCCTTTCAAAACCCACTGACGCTAAGATAATAGTTGGTGTAATGAAAAGGTGGAAAGTAAAAGAGAGAATTCGAGATGCCGGGCGTGACTCTCAGGTTGGGTTGTGTATATTCAGCCGAGGAAAAGAGTAAAAGCTGATCAGCTTTCAAGTTCAAGAGAAGGTTATACTTGGTTGCCGGGAGGCTATTAGGACATTCAGGTACCAACAATGAAAATTTGAAAAACAAGACAAGACAAATATGCGCATAAATTGTTTTCAGCAAACCTTTTAAAACTGTCAATAGATCTGTTTCTCCTCCCTCTGAGTTCCCAGTTCTGGTAGAAAACACTAGCTGTCAGGCAGCCATCATGTGAGGTGTGGGGCCCAACAATAATGAGATACGTTTAGAAAGAAATTGTAAATGCATTAAATCAAGTGATTCGTAGTGATTCCCAGAGGTACAAAATAGATACAAATAAATTAAATCAAATTCCCCAAATGTTCAAGACTGACATTCTCCTTCCTTTTGTCTGGAAAACACTGAAAGTTGTTAAATCAGCAGCAGATTATTAAAATCAATATACAGTTCAGAAGCTGGCCTATTCTACTGTAAAAATGATGGTTCAAAACCTGTAATGCACCACTGCTTTCCACTTGGGGGCAGCAGAAACATGCTGGAATGCAACACACACACACACACACACAAACACACACACACACACACACAAACGTAATATCTTTGTTCCGTTAACACATCCAGCAGATATTGAACAACAGCGTTCATGTAGAGTCCTTGAGATGCTGATACTTCTGATCGCGATGTGTGTTATTTTCTGGTGTAATAGCTTCACTTGCTCAATCTCACATTTTATATACAATTTATAATTTGCAGACAGTGAGGAGATGCTGTTACTATGGGAGGTGAGATGCCAACTGACAGTGACACTGATGAGACTAATATTAGTGCCTCCACTTAATGTGATACACTCAATAATAAACACACACGTTTAAACCTAAAATCTGTCAAATCTGAACTTTGGCACAGTAGAATTCATAGCAACGCAGCCAATTTTGATTGATTAGATTGTACAGTGTACCCAATGAAACGGCCAGTGAGTCACAGCAGGTCACAGCAGAGTCTGCGTCTATTCATGGGAAAACTGATTACAGAAAAATATTATGTCCACAAACGGAAAATCATTTGTGTAAAGAAAGTGCTAAAACTAACAATAAAACAACAGCAAATCTTGAGGTGTTCCAACCCATTCACATAGAGTAAATACACAATTGCCAACGCTGAGGCACAATGTGGATTCCTTCTTGATTTAAACTGAGTGGAGAACTGGTTGCATCTGAATCTCGTAAGGACATTAATAAGGCACACGTCTATGTTCATAGTGGAAAATGCAATGCTAACCTTTCAGAATAAATTACATGGACAATCTAATCTCACCAAACACAAATCAACAAAAGAAATGGACTTGCATGATGAAGCTGAACCACACCCTGTTTCACTGCAAGGAGGGTCAAACAGTGATGACGTTCCCCATCAAAGATTTCTCCTTCTCGACTTGAATAACTCACTGCCGATGACCACATTGTAGTTCAACCAGAATTTAAATTATTTTACATGATTGCTTTTAGCTCCTTCCCTCAAGAATCACAGTCACCTTAAACACAGCTGTTAGTGGGTTAACAAAAGTGACACGTGAACTTGACAATATTATTTATGATCTTGACATCTTTAGGGCGTAAAGTCACATACAACACAAATGCATTCCATCAAATTCCAACGAACAGAACAACTGGAAGGAACATAAACTTTCAAGTGCTTAGTATAGTAGTATAATAAGACAAAAATGGGGCCCCTCTGACTAAAGGAAGTGTACGAGGGAGTGAGCAGACATCCTACATCCTACATCCTACATCCTACATCCTACCTACAGCTTTGTCAAAGGTCCACTCAGTGTGTAATCTGCCCATGACAGTTCACACTTTCAGCCCTGATAGATTGCAGGTTCTCCTCATACATGGGGTATGACATTAAACATACCTGTTATCAAATGATGTTTCTGTAGAAGAGAAGAGTGACATGCTCTGTAGCATCTTTGGTAAATCACAGTTTTGCAGTGAAGAGGCTGCACTGCATGATGTAAGTAATGAAAATGTTTTGAATTAATTTGTTAGAAAGATGTTAGAAAAAAAACTCAGTTGTAATATTTTGTTTCCATAGACACCTAAACAACTACCAACAGAGACCTACACTGAGACCCCATCTGTTTCCTGCACACGGCTCTGTGCCGTCGTTGTCTATGACCAACATCTGCTGTGAGAAACTTTCTGGAAAGCATTGTCTCCTTTCCACTGATGCAACTGTCCAGAAAGGGCACATCACACCCTGCAGTAAATATACTTTACCAAAACAAACTTAAGTTTCCGCAGACAAATTGCAGGTCTAATTTATTAGGCTCGAAAAGGTGTGATATCACTCTTAAATACTTTCCATCCAAAATTACCATGGAAAACAACACGAGCCCACACAGAGCTAATCCAAAAATTTGGATGAGGCACAAATAAGAAAGTGAAGTCTAACTGTTAAAATGTTGAGTTAGGATGCCCCCTGCTGTGGCCTTTCGTGCTAAATGGGGGCTAAACCACAAACAGCAATGTCAAAGTGAAAAAGAAAGAAATAAAAAAGAAATCTGAAAGTGAACAACTTGAATAATTTTAGAATTATTATTCATATGCCAGTCAGACTGGTAGATCCTGAAGGTTTTAACTTGGCACCGGTGTCTGTTCCACTTGCAACTCTGGACAGTTTTAATAAAACGTCTTGGTCGAATGGTTCATGTGATCAAAGTGAGCTCATCACTTCATTGTATTAGCGCATTTTAAGACGTCCAGTGATGAAATGCAAAAATTAAATGATCAAATAAAGACAAGAGACATTGCACCTACAAGGGAAATTGAATAGTCACAGAACCAAAATAAAATAAAAGAAGAGATTCACATTTAATGACTTTGAATATAAGGGATTGTACCACGTCTCCTACAAAACAAAGCACTGAGAGATAGAAATAAAAATACACACTGAGCATTAATAAGTACACAGTAAAATTCAATGTGTCCCAGGTAGTTGACCAAAAGCCCAACACAGTAAAACACAATTAGGCTACAAAAATGTTACTTCTACATAGATAATTTATTACATGACTTTTGTCATTAATTTTCTGTTATGTAAACACAATAAGATTCTCTCTCTCTTCATCTCTTGAGAAGTAATCTGTGAATTGTCATGAAGCCAGCGAAGTGTGTGAAGCTTGGGAAAAGACACCTTGGAGTGTTCAGTATCATATTGACTGACCACCATGGGAACAGCTTAAGGCCACACACTAAACTGCTAGAGTTAATCTTTAAATGTTTAAAAAAATCAACATTAATCTAGGATGATAAGGAAAATCAATACATGGTCGTGGAGGCGGGGTTTTGGAAAATACAGGTGAGTCGACTTCAGCTGCAGTAGAAGTTCGAATAATTCCCCACAGATGGCCTTGAATTTGCCTATTATTTATTAACTTAGAGCTGTGTCTTATAATGAAACACACACCTACAGTTCATAGTAGGAGATGCAAAAAAAAACGGGCTTTAAAGCCGAAACCGGAAGTTCACAGCCGTGAATGCTCTTGCTTCGCCTGAACTCCCTCCCTCTCTGCCCTGTTTGTAAACATGCGTCAAAAGCATGTGATCCTGTCGACGTACATCGGAGCGTCGACCAATGAGAAAGCGGGGGTGTGTGTTGTGGGCGTGGTCTGGTTATGTATCGTTTTGAAAATGTCGATGATAATGTTCGTCGTTCGGGCGAGCGAATAACTCGGAGGCTGATGGTCGGTTATGGACGCGGCTCCTCCGTCACCGCGTCTCATCTGTCTTCCCACGGTAACTGTTCACTTCCGTCCACTTTCTGTCCGGCTCAGTCAAATGACACATTCTGTGTTTTTTTGTTTTTAGCTCGAGTGTGTGTTCGGTTGGTGGCAGGTTGTTGTAGCAATTAGCTTCATTTGTAATTTTTGATAGTTTTTTTCTGCACATTTTTTAATGCTACACGTGTCATGCTGCATTTGTAAAATACAGATGCTTTTTATTTAAATAAAAAAACACAAAATAAATAAATAAATGACGAATGGCTAATCCTAATTACGACCGCACGACCGGGATCCGATGAATATGATGTAGTGCGCAGCTTCCAACGTTAAAATCCACCGTTACCCGGAAATGAGCAACGTATTTGCTCTCAGCTGTTTTCCTTAAAAAAAAAAAAAAAAAAAAATCCGTCTATGCGGATTCGTGGCTCGTTTAGTTCGGAGCCAGTGAGGGTTCGGAGGAGCGGGGTGGGATGGAGAGGTGCGCTGGATCCCTGCTGCAGGAGGATGTTGCGCACTTGAATTTACCTCAGGAGTGAGCGGTCTGTCCATCCGTGCCGTGCTGCCTGGAGATTCTTTGACATATGCTCCATATTTGTTGACACTTTTGTTTGCCAGGAAGGATGAGTATGGAAATGCGTTTATGATGCTTTTAATGTAAATATTGGAAAAGCCGAAAGAGTAGTAGTAGATGCGTAGCAGGATGTTACGTGTGATTTAAAGTTACGATGGAGTTGAAATGCTTAAAAGGTGTAAATTGTCTTTATAATAATTAATAAGATACTGTTTTGTTACTTTTTTCTTTTAGAAAATGTGATCTATGGGTTATAGACTGTTGCACCTGTCAGTTTGTCATGTTTCTTGTGCATTTGTAGTGTAACAGGAATGTGCCTAAAGCAACGTAGACTTAATTAATAGTTCAGTCATGTGTTGGCCAAAGGTCCAAAGTTAAAATTATGTAAGACTCTTTTTCTCACTGTTCGCCTCCAGAAATAGATGTTGTTCAGTTGGTTTGGTAGAAAACACGTTATTGGTTGTTTTACATAGGATCATTTTGGGGGGTTTGTGAACCTGTTTGTGCAAACTGTGCCAGTGCCTTGACTCAGCTCCATCCATCCAGAGGTTTCTATGTCATACGCACTTTTTATTCCTGATGTAAACAAACCCACCAACAGCAATACTCTTATTTAACACAGGATGGCGTATTTGTGCAGGCTGACTGTAGAGCTTCTACTGAGCAGGGAATCATCACAGTCAGATCTCTTATGTGTCTGATTTTTTTTTTTATCGTATAGATGCAACACGGCGGTGAAGGTAAAACAACAGCTCGGACTGTGAGAAGGTGCGTGTATGTTTTGGTTTATCTTGTGCCTTAAATTTGTGTTCACAGAAGCACTCGCACGTCCATCCGATGAGATTTGGAAACAAGACGACATCTGTTGACGTCAGAACCTCGATCTGGCTGCAGTTGGTTGACCAGTTGATTCGCTGATTGACCACATTAGAGGCACAGTACGAGGAAACGTTGTTCAAGGGAAAAGAAATGTAGTAGAGAATCCAACAAAACAACAATTCAGCTTGGAAAATGCAATTATTTACCATCCATGTAAGTATTGCTCATTTTTTCCTCTAACGTCAGTGTTCCACAAACAGAGGCAGCAACACCAACTGTAGGGCGAATGGCACAATAGTGCCACAGCCCACCGTTGATGTCAATTATTGTCAAAACGTCACATCGGAATGACAGTTGGCCGGCTCTGTGTCAGAGGTGCGCAGACGCAACCAAAATTATGAACGTTGGCACTTGTTTCCCTATAAAGGTAATTTTCTGACTTGTATAAAGACGTGATGTCAGTAACTGCTGAGCTGCGTGGAACATTTCAAATTCACGTTTGACATGTCGCCAACTAACGCCTGGGATTTTCTAAGGGCCTGCAAGCTCCACAAGACGGCTTTTCCTTGACCGACGCGTGATGCTGGAACACGAGCTGACCACGGCAGAGGGCGTCTGTTTGCTGTTCGGACAAGGTAATAACAGAAAATGATTCCTGCTGATTAAAAACAATCACGGTAGCCTAAATATATGCACTGATGCCTTTAGGATCATGGCTCCTTGTTAAGCCAAAAACAATATCAATGAAGCTGACCGGGCACCTTTCCAAGGGGGAGATTAAGGTTGAGGAAGTGGAACAGGCATGGCTGATAGATGACGTGGCTAAAATTAACACACTGCCCAATGGATGAGAAGCATAAATAGCAGACAGGAAGAACCAAGTGCCTTGATGCGTCTTTAAAAATGTGGCACGTGTTGGTCAGCATAAACGCAAACCTCCGTCACGCTAAAACTCGCCTTCCTCTTCAGAGGCTAAATGCTGCGGCATGTAGGGAACCACAAGAATTCCACAATAATCAGCAATGACGCAATATCTATAATGATTGAGTATGGTTACAGTAAAACTCAAGCATGATAAATGCGTCAGTTTATTTTTGTTGCACGGACAGTAGCACTTTAGAAAATGCAAATCTTTGGCCAGTCTTGGTGGCAGAAAGTTTAGCAGCCAACAGCGTCATGTGCTCATATTCCTTGATATTATTGGCGCTGTCTTGCATAGCATGCGCATATGGACTGAGGATGTCTTTATTCTAGAACAACAGATAGGCCTCAATCCTCAGATCAATACTCTCAGCATCTACCGATCTGCTCGGAGCAAACCTGCTTTGATCCCTCAGATCCCTTACATTTCCCATACAGCTCGAGGGTGAAAGCTGATTCGTTTGCCGAGTCTCCCCTTTCTCAGTCCTGTAAGGTGAAGCTGCAGGCTCCGTGTCCTCCGCCTCCAGCTGGGAATTACAACATCACAAGCTACAAGTGCTTTAAGGGAAGAAAATTTACAACCACATGAAAATGCCGGATAAAAATCTAGACTTTTAACTGGGGGGATAATGGGAAATTTACGACATCTTAAAAAAAAGGGACGGCTTGTGCTTCATCAGATAAATCGAGCCTTTGAAATATCAGATGTGAAAGTTCAGTGTTTTAGCGGTGAGACGGCACTGCAGCGGAGAAAACAATATTTAAACGGAGTTGGGAATATAGGGATAAACCCCGTCCCTGGTGTGAGCGTTGCTCCAAGATTTTAACCGTTATGAATTATTTATGCGCTTGAATGCACACATTCTCATATATCTCTATAATAAAAAAGTGGCGGTGAGCTGACATAGACAGAAACTTGTTAACCTTTCGTTAACTGAGACAAAGCTTTCTTTTCAGCTTAGCATATAAAGGGGACTCTATGTTTCCGAAACGCGGACAGACCTAATAGGCACGGCCTTGTTTAGATCAGACGAGCTCATAAAAGAGACAGAATCAAGCTCGTTGCCCTTATTGCCCTGCTAGAAACTGCACATTGACACAAATTGGCTAATTTGACCTGCTACCATAACAGCTTCAAATGCCGTTTCTCACTTGATTGACCTTTGTTCTAACTAATTAGGGTCGGTAATAGTGCAAAATCGAATTCATATTCATATTCATCCCTTTTTCTCATATAAGTCAGTTGCAACCAGCTGCTGCAGTTAGTAACATTATCGTGACACGGGACTTTACAGTCCAACCGGAAAGTGTCTTGTCTCGTTTGTATTACTTCATTTCTGTGTCACAAGACAATTTACATAATGTTATGAATCCAAAAGAGTTTGATCGTTAGAGCTTCGTTCATTCTAAAAAGTTGTTTGTCCTTATTTCCCCACAGCTCTGCTGTTCGTAGTGAGGAATCATCATTATCAAGGTATGTGAAAAATCAAAGTGAAACTGCAGACGCAGGTTCTTAAAATAAGTCCCGCTAATGTTTGACTGAACCCAAACTGACTATTTATAAGACAGGAGCAGAGCTCTGTTAAAGACGCAGCTACATTTCTGCTTCGCATAATTTACGTAATATAATACATATTCATAAATAATATGCCTTAGTGCAATATTTAATTTTCAAATCTTGTCTGTACAAATGACTCATGTAAAGTTTTTACTGGATAATATTAATAGTTTGATTAGATGCGGTGGGAAAAAACAGTTTGGGGTTTGCTGTAGGGCAGTTGTCTGATAGGAAACCTCTACACCTCAAAAAGGAAGTTCATGTAACAGGCCCGTTCTGAGCGAGGGTGTGACTGCCAGTCACCTCACGCTGTAACTTTCCCAATGCCTGTTCTCCAGGAACAGCATTAATCTTCATCAGACGTCACTGCGTTACCCAAAATGAAGGCATTACGGCAGAAGTGCACAATGTAAATACGAGCATCATGTAAATACTCCCTCTGGAGCGGATCCGGAGATAAGTGGAATCCCTCATTAGACAATCGTTTAAAAAGCCAAAAGCTTATGCAACGGAGACATAAGCCGGTGATGTGCCTTTAAAACCAGTGGGTTGTCAGGTGATCAAGGAGCCTCAGTCAGCTCAGCCTCACAGACAGAGGAGCCAGAGTGTGTCTCCAGCAGAGAGGAGAGCGCCAGAGAAGAGGGCAGCGGAGAGGGAGAGAGACCCAGTTATAATGGGACATGGGGGGAAATGGGGACACAGCCACGTCACAGAGTTGGGGACAGGGAGCCATGGTGGTAGGGTCCCTTTAACTGCAGTCTTGCTCATGCTCACTTGCCTTGCGTGGCAGCTAGCAAGTGTGTCTCCGGCTCAGCTTGATCAAGAAGCTGCGTTGTGCAGCCACAACAGTGGTATAAAAGCACCGAGAATTAAGTGCTGCGTCACACTCAGGAAGAGGAACAGCGTGGCCGTGCGCGCGTGCTCGTGTGTGCGTGCACGCGCACGTACATATGCATTCGTGTAGGGTGTGCTTTGTTTCTGGGTATATGTGGTAGTTCCGAGTAGCAGCCTAATGGCAGATTTGCTGTTGCAACAAGATGAAAATAAAGAGTGCGTGTGTTTTGAGAGGCAAGCAAAGCGGGAGAGAGGGAGATACAGAGAGGGAGGGAGAGCAAGTCAGAGAGTGAGAGAGAGATTTTGGATTAGTTGCTACGTCACTTTTTTCATGTCGGGAGAAACAGAAGCTGAGATAACAGAAGCCCAGAGTCATCGAGTTTCCCACCTGAAGTGGACACAATGGTTTCGGACAACCTCGGCTTTCTCCTCCTCTTCCTCTTCCTCCTTGGTAGTTTTGATCTGCTCTGCCTGCCGCCACTATATGTGTGTGTGTGTGTGTGTGTGTGTGTGTGTGTGCGTGTCTGTGTGTGCCGTGTAGTTTCTGTGAGCGGGTATGGAGAGTTTCAACATGGATGCTCAAGATGTGACATAATTTCTTGGGTCTCGTTACGACAGCGTGCCGAGGTGTGCGTCGGTCGGGCAGAGGTGCGACAAAGGGGTTAACAAAAGAATATTCTGGAGGCTTCTTAATATCACAGCAAAGCTCAGTCAGGAGTGTTTTGCAGGGAAATATCGAGCTGTGCGAACATTTTCTTTTTGCCACAATTACCGGCAGGAATACAGATGATTCATTGGTGCAAATAGGTGAATTCCATCCTGCGTGGTGCCGTACGACCAGCGTTGTGTCAATACTCCATGACACTGTATGGGAGTGTGTACGGATGGAGCCAGGTGGGCAGCACGGCAGCCACCAATGAAATAACAGGCTGAGTTCGTTACTCAAGCCGGCGAAGACCGACTTTTTTTTTACACGCCGCCGCTGCTTATGTATTGTGTATATATGTGCATTTGTGTTCAAATTGCTGACTGCCGGGCCTAGTTGTGCTTAACTCTTGATGGAGCGGGAGGAAAAAAAAATGAGCACGGGCTAGGAGAGGCAGACATGTACGAGGACAGAGACTGGTTGGGATCCAGCGACATGTCACTGTGCCAGACAACAGATCGGCTTGACGACTGTGGCTCGTGGCCCTTTCGCCGTGTGATTGGTTTTCACCCACCGGGGCCACTGGGATTCGACAAAACCCTTCCCGAGACACATTTGTTTCTGCGTAGTTAGGAGAGACAGAGATGTGACGCAGTCATTTCTGGGCTGGACTTCTCTTCACCCAGTACACAGCTTGTGCCTGTCCCTTTCTCTCTGTTTATCTATCTATCTATCTCTCCATCCCGGAGAAAGGGAGCAGGGGACGGGACTAAATGTCATGGCTCGGGATCAGAGACGGGGAAACGAGGAGAGAGGAAGAGAGAAGTTGTTTACCTTGCTCTCTGGGTGACTCTGCTTTGGCGTCTCTCCAGTTCACATGCGCTGGACTTCCTAAAGCTGCTGCATCACAGGCCCATCGTGCCAAAGCTGGATTCTCATTGGATGGGAGGAGCTGCTCTGGCTCCACAAGCTGCACAGTAGTATTTTTATTGGCTGAGTCCGAGCAAGCAGCTGGAGTTCAGCGTCTGATTGGTCGGGAAGTGCTTCTCTCTTATACAAAGCTTCTCGCTGAATCCATCAGCATCTTGCACATTTTATATGGATTCACTTGTTGCTGCATTAACGGTGGATATTATAATTATGGCACCGTGGGCTTGTTGACATGGGCTTAGGGACTTGGTGATGACTCAGGGTTTTTGTTGGCGACACCTTGTTGGTGTTGGTGTGTTTTTGTGTGTGTTTCTTTACAAGCTGACGGTGCCGTTCTTCGGGCTACATGATTGATTCGTGTTGTAGCTGACGCAGAATTTTCCGTTTCCCTGCGCGGCGAGCAAAGCTCTAATCTGGGAAGTTGCTTCAAAAGAGCAACGTCACGTGTGTTAATGGCACGGGAAATGAAGTCAGCGTGCTCAGACATTATTTTAGTTTGTTTAGCTGTGTTACGTTTCTAAGGCGGGGGCTGATTTCCAGGGGTCTTTTTTTGAGTAAGCGCTAACATTTTAATGATTACATCAGTTTATTACTCTCTGTATGCTTTCCTGTTGAGAGATGTGAATATTTCTATGCGTGACCTGCTGGGCACTGACAAAAAGAGTCTGAAGGCTGCAGCCGCGGTTAATTGGAAGGGCACCAATAGAATACTGTCGCCATTTGCCCGAGAATTAATGACACATAACGCTGCATCCAGGGACCATATCAGTTCATTTCAAGGAAATTCTAGGAATCTATAGGACCTATGAAAAAAAAAAAAAAATCAAAGGCCTTTCTTGTTTATTGTGTACCGGCTCTGCGTAGCACGCCACGCTGCCGTTCTGATGTCTTTCTGTTCAGGTTGAGGCCGGCGACCACACAAAGGATTCGCATCTCTAGACACCGCGAGAACGAGGGCTTCCTGTACTCCTGGCTCAAAGTCCGGTGTCCAAAAGATGCCACTTCGGAGATGATGCAAGAGCATGTGTGGCTGCCCGTGGACTGCATTGCAGCTCCTGCTTCCACAGTCAGTGCCTCGCTCTCTTTCCCTCGCTCCCTCACTCTTTCTCTCCTCTAAATGTGCTGATGGTATAACAAACCCGTACAAGGGCTGTGTATTTATTTTTCCTTTTGTAAAGAAAAAGGATTATTCTTCAGCATCAGTGCTGACAGTGGTGCTGCCCCAAGTCCTTCACACACTATGGGGATCAGTTCTTATGAATGAGAGAACACCACAGTTCTTCTAGTAGTGTGTGTGTTTGTGTGTGTGTGTGTGTGTGTGTGTGTGTGCAGGCTACACATCAACACAGCGTAAACGCGACGAACGCAAACTGAGACACGCAAGCGCATCGTTTCAGCTTCGGACAGTTGTTTCGTTCTTTTTTTAAAGGCAGTAACGGTTTGTAGTTTTGTTGAGAAGTACAACTATCAGGTGAGAATTTGCTTGTCAAGCATGTTTTTCTGCAGTTCACTCACTCAGCAGTTTAACCCTTGGTATTAAATTCCCCGTGTTGTATGATGACAAAAACGACTCCTGCACAGATATTTACCCTCGCGGGTTATTTCCCCGCACAGTTCCATCCTGACTCTGTCGCTGACCGCTCTCCGAAGGCCTCCTGTCCCTTTAAATCTTTTATAAGCGTTACACAACAGGTCCAGTGGCACACAAGCAACAAACAACCCGAAAAAGAAAACTGACGGGGTTGGGTTGAGTCAGCCAGGCGAAGGAATCAGACACCTACGGACAGACAGGCCCTCTGATCAGAGCTGTCACTGTGGCTACCATGCAAACACACACACACACACACACACACACACACTCACCCCTGACAAAAAATGACTTGGCTTGGTCCATTTGAAGCAGATAAGGACTTGTGAGGACAGTGGGGATTTAGTTCTTCCTCCCATTGTGAAAACCACAATCATGTCTGATGTTTTGTGGCCGGGGCCACAGTACATTTCCCTGATTTGGCTTTTATTAGTTTCCAGACGAGTAGTATTTGTGGGAGTTGTCATTCTAAACATGAAGAAATGAAGGCAGACTGTGTGTGGGTGTGTGTGTGTGTGTGTGTGTGTGTGTGTTTGTTCTGGAGGGACAGGGGGGGTTTGAAGCAAGACAGTGAATTGCTGGTGGTCCTTTCAGAGCAAAAGACGTAGGAGGAGACAAAGATGTTCCAAACGGCTGCTTACTTTTGTAGTTCGTTGAAGTACTTTGCAACAAGTCAGTGAACTGGCCACTACCTGTCCCTGCTCCGCCCTCTCGCGGTACTGTAGCTGCTGTCTGCGTCACGGCTCTCGCTGCCAGCAGCTCACTGCCACTTCCTTGCTTTTTTTCCTTCGTAGCGGCTGGAGAGCAACGCACCGTCATGCTCGCTCCCCTACCGAGAAAGCCGAGAGGGGGGAAGACTCGTCGGGGACTGTCTGCATAGAGCTGCAGGTGAGCCCCGCGTGTCGGAAGACTTACAGAGGCAGTGTTTTATTGCGCCTGTTCTTGTTTGGCCCTTCACACATCCACAAAGCTTGGATCAAGTATCAGATCAGCCGTGTGGGTGTGCTGGAGAGAAATAGATTGAGTGAGAGAGTGAGAGGGAGAGGTGTTGGTGCTTTCTCAGTGGTTTTCCATTTCATCTCTCTCTCGCTCTCTCTCTCTCTCCTCACCTGCTTCCCCTCCTCTCTGCTTTCTGTCCTCAACCAGGGCACTGAATCAAAACTTCCTCCTGCACACGAGCACTGAGAGCATTAAGGGATAAAGATGGCGATTCCCGAAATTCGGACAAACAAAATCCAAATTGCGAATTTGTCCCGCTAACAATTATCCAGAATCATATTAATCAGGCCCATTCTCAAGCACATTAGTGAGCCAAACTGTTTCTTATCCAATTTAAGGGTCTAAGGACTGAGGAGGCAAATTTGTCAAATTGGGCTATTATTAAAAAATCTGATTTGAGAAATATGGGCAGTGTAGATTATCAATAAACAACTCTGCATAATAACAGCAATCCGTTTCTCAGTCTGTGGAGCACAGTGAGCATGCTCAGGAACTTTCATATTGATTATTTGTATTATATCACTATAACAATCACTTTTTTTAGTTTTTTCAACCTATGTGAAGTTAGGGCACTTTGTTTTCCAATGATGTAGTTTCCAGTCTGGAGCCGAACATTCTCCACTTTTTAAGTTCGGATCCTGTGTCTGTGTCTATTTGTCTATGCTAAAGAATCTCTGGGCCTCAGGTGTGCAGAGAAGTTTAAACTAGTTTATGAAACATGAAAACTCATCCTGGTCTCTCCCATCCTGCAGCACCTGCAGTCTGGGATCCACATTGACCCGTGCCTTGCAGTATCTACCGTCTGCACCAGTTAGCATCACTGAGGACTGAGCGCAGCGGCACCACCAGTCCACTGCAGTTCTGTTTGGTCTCGAAATCAATCGCCTGGGTAACATCCTCTGAGTACGTTTTTTTTGTCGTTGTTGTATTTCATCTTCTTTATGCTCCAGCTCTTTACCAAAAATCACTTACAGCTGACGATTTATTATTTGTAACTACTGATCCTGTTTTAAGTCACAGGGGGCTGGAGTCTATCGCAGCTGCCACTGGGTAAGAAACACAGGCTGAAAACCTTCACACTCACGTTCATGTAGAGTTGTCATTACCTTAACATGCACGGAGAAAACATGCAAACTCTACGCAGAAAGGATTCTAACCCGGGCAGCAAGCTACTGTCGATTAGAAGTGTAAAGAGAAGGTGGCTCCATATCACGTCCCCTCGTCTGCACAGAACAGGATCACCACTGCTGTTAGGTATTGCATATTATTGTTCATTCAAAAAGAAACTAGTGAAAATATTAGTTTCTATTCTACTATTACTCCACATCTACACTTGTCATGTTTTCATGACTAATCCATCATGTGGTCCCACACGGTCTGCGCAGAAATTCATGTGTTCCACTCACACGGCCATAAGCTCAGTCAGCTTCATTTCTGAACACGATCAGGAGCTCCTGAACGTCCCACTTTAAATAAATTAACTCGGTCCGAATGGGGCTGATTTACTTTCGGAAGAATTTCACCGTTGACACTGGCGGCACATCGCTCACCACACGAGCAGCAACAAGCTGCCTTAGCTCCAACTTTTACTGCTTTGCAATGCAAGACATTAGCGTTTCTGTTTAGTTATTATCAGTGTTGACTCTGAATAGTATCATATTACTGTGCTACTGTATTACATTTAAAAGTAATATTGTTATGTGCTGCATGACTTACCAAAGTACTTGTTCATACGCCGTGATCCCATAGAGTAGCTGTGTGGCTCACAGATGTGTTTGTGTGAGTGGAGCTAAATCAGGTCGGGATATGAGGACTACATGATAATCGGATACATTTATAGTTGATAGTATTAAAAAATACATAAAGTCACGGTTGTTGTTAAGCGTCATTGAGTGCATTACGTTTGAAGTCCCTTACTGTTTCTGAGGATGCTGTCAGGTCTCCGTGGACCCTCATTAAGGTCCACTCCAAAACAAGCCAGAGACAGACAACACAATTGGAAGGGCCCAGTGCTTCTTCCAGTAAGAATGCATCAGGATAATTGAGTCCATGAGACATTGTTAAGGGAACGAATCGTTCTGTCTGTAAACGAAAAGCTCCAAGACGAGCTTAGACGTTCAGTAACACGATCACATACTGTATTTAAGTCAGTCGGGAAGACGTTTCCAGCGTAGCAGTCTTTTGTAATTGAATGTCATTTGTATTTGTGTTTCATTACTGCTCACCTGATGATGAGAAATAGATGTATAACCAATAACACTTACTGTAATAATAATCGCTTCACTGACGACGGGCATTTGTAATACATCTGAGAATGTGGATGAAGCGTTGGAGAAAATACTGTGTGGGCCGAGACATCGAGCATCCCGAGTTGTTTCAGTCTCTGCCAATTTCCATATCGCATTTTGCCTTGTTGAAATATTGATTCAAACATCAAACCATTTGTGTGTGTTGCAGACTCCTAAATTTGGACTGTCTCTCATACCGCCGCTATCTCGATAACTACTTCACATCATCTGTGTCTTTCTCAGATCTGCGTAGTTTCACTGGATGCGAAATCAAGCTACATGTATCTGCCGCAGCATCTGAGCCTCTTTTGTTCTCGCAAATCTTTTTGTTTCTCAAATCCCCCGCGGGGAGTCCTGCTCGTGCGGCATTGAAATAGAGAATTATTTCTTGTTGTCAGCTAGAGTTAATTATTCAGATTAATTTCTGTTGTTTTTCGAGAGCAGGGGTGTTCTACCCCACAGGAAGATCTCGTCGCAAGTTCCCCCCCTGGAAGCTGGTTTCCGATGGTGGCTTAGAGTATCGTCATCCATCTAGCACCATTTGAAATCAGTGTTCTTGGGGTGGGATGTTTGTTTCGCTAAGCAGCGAGGCGTCTGTGAAGTGTCGCAAGAAGCGTCCAGAGATGGAAATGAAAGAGACAAGTTCACCTGGAAAGTACGACTCCGTGAAGCACGACTCGGCGGGCTACAAACCGCCGGTCCACGCCGATGTTTCGACAGCTCAAGCTTTGTCCTCTCTCCAAGGTTGACCGATTTCTTTTGGTGTTCAGAGTCTGCTTTTGTTTCTAGCACCATTTGAAATCGGTTACAATGAAGGACAGATCTCATCTTACCTTGGGAGGATTTGCAACAAAGCTTTGTGGATTGACCCAAGTAAAAATGTGTCACATTAGAATTTGTATTTGAAGGAAGAAAAAATTGTTCTCACAACGGCTGCCAGGATATTTGATCAATAGATTTTGTTCCCACAGGCCGACGTATTGTGAGCAATATCACCATGTACAAACCCAATGTAAAGGCCCTTATTATAAATTAAGTAAAAGTATAAGCAAATGTTTATGTTCTATTTTTTAATCTACAAATTAAAACACAACGTAAGTATAGAACACCACAGTATGTAGACATTTACACACCTACGGATACACAAAAGTGTATGTCGTCAATATATTTGAATAACTGAACCGTACTGACATTTCATCGGATCACTGGAATAACTTTGTAGTCTGTGTCAGATCCACTAGGTGGCTCTGCAGCATCAAGAACAGCACGAGATGGATTTCTGTATCTGCTGTGATTCCATTTGAATGAATTGTTGAAAAATGCTGTAATATGTACATTTACATCTGACCAAAATACTGTAACCTTAATAAATCATGCCCACAAATTGAATTTTGTGGACACATATTTAGTCCCTAAAGTGAATGTTTATTCTCTTGCTCCATTATATATTAGACATGTATATATGTGTGTGTGTTGTTATATATGTTGTATAATATGTGTTGTTACTGTAGCTTTTACAGCACGGTCGGTTGGGCGTGTTCCTACACCAAGGTCAAGCAAGATTTATTCATGATGAAGTTCACTCATTTGGCATTTTGAGGTTATTTTTAGACATAATGGCCGGGCTGAGCTGTGCGCTGAGCTGATGTACAGAAGTTTTATTGTTATATGTGTTTTTTTATGCTTTTTGTGTAATCCCATGTTTTATGTTTTGGCGGCTGCTGAGAATGACGACTGTAAAATGTCTAAATTATGAGGATGAGCAGAATATTGTCCAGTGCAGTGGCCTCCTTACAACACCAGCACCCACTGCTGCTGTCTGATTGATCAGTCTCTTTATTATTTATTATTTTGTGGATGTTCTCAGCGTCAGATTTGTCTCTGCTGAAAGGCATTAAAAGAATAAAAATAGGGCTTTAATTTAATGGAAGCAGAGAGCCAGAGTCAATAATTGATCAAATGACTCTAACTTGTGTTATTTGTGTGAAATGTGGTTTAGAAATAAAATTCATGTGTGTGTAAACACATCACAAGCTTTTCAACACCTGGAACTAATGAACACATCAGTTGTGCTTCATGTACATTTTTCTTGTAAACATTTTATTTCATTTTTTGTTAATCCGGGTGTATCTCCTGTAATCCAGTCCACCTGTCCTACCTTCAGCAGGAGTTTGGGTTATTTGCTGCTCAGACACCACAGACGGATTTAATGAGGTGGGAGTTTTACTGAAGATAAATATGTTTCCCTTTTACGCTTTTTTTTTTTACAAAATTTAGTAAAACTTCCAGGAAGCAGGTTCCGCTTCGGATCAGGGGCGTCAGTCAAAAACCAGATTGGGTGAATCAAACCAACAAGTGCCACCAGCTCAGGTGTTCAACTCCCCGGTTCTTTTCCCATCGGGTACGGTGAGCACTTTGGAAGCTGTCACTGTGAAGTGTCTCGTAGAGCGCATGTTTGCAGGTTTACATATCGTCTTGTATTTTACAATAAAAAATATATTGTTTCACAAATGTGTCTTTTATTGTTACATTTAAGACAGGTGCATCTCTTGCTTCTTCATTTTCATTTCATGCTCTTCCTCAACATTTCCTTGTGGAACTCAACAACTAGCCTTTCATAAAACGTGAGTCCGTCGTCCTGCTGACCAGCTCTGGCAGACGCTGCGTCTGAGGATGTGGAGGGTAAACCACCTGGGGACTGGAAGGCAGTTCCGTCCACACGGCAATCTCCTTAAAACAAGAACAGTTATGTACATGGTCAAAAACTGGAGAATAGATGGAAAGATGACACAAGTTTTCCATTTTTCTACAACACCTCTCTTGAATAAACCCTGTAATGAGAATCCAGTGACTTCACAAAATCGGTTCTTGTAGATGTGTGTCTCTTTGCATTGATTTGATCTGCAAACATCCCTTTTCTGTCCTTCCCAACAAATGGATCCACTGTCTCGTCATGCATTTCTCCGTTTCTCAAAGACAGTGGAGACCCTACAACACAGCATTAGCTTATGATTTTCATTGATTGTTTTTACAGTCTGCTGGAAATGTGAAATTTGATAACCGTATTAATAAGCTTTAGTGGCTGCATCTCTCTCAACAACAGCAGCTCATAACTAACGTTGACTTTTGTTTGGCTTTGTTAGTCACTTGCAAGTTATTCTGTTCTAACCAGGACTGAATTACATTGTCACCATGGATGAGGGTCTATAAGGGGCTTGTGAATTCCCCTAAATCTGTCAGAATTAAAAACATCAGGATCTTCACAGAATACGACGATGGTAAAACACTTACTGACACATGTTGGAGGATCAGGCTTGAAAGTTCCATCCTCTGAGCAAAACAAAAATGAAAAAAAGGATCCAACCAGTGTATAATTTTGGTCACAACTGTACTTTACAGCATCTCCATATTCATACTGTTCTTTGTTTGGACTGAAAACACCGTTCACAACCACAGGGGGTTGTAGACATTTCACCACTGTAAAATAAAAACATCATCTGTTAGAATGCAAATGGGCGTTTTATCATTAGTCATATGTCTTATATTAACACAAAGACATCACCAACCTTCACATACAGGCAACCTGTTCAACCAGCCGAAACTTCCACAAAAGAGTTCTCTGCTGCCGACCAACGTGTAACTAATGAGGAGACAAACAAGTCAGACAGACAACACCATTCAGAAAGGACCAGCGTTGGTCACATGACAAGAGTGAACAGCCAGTAAGTGTTAATTAATCATCGCTGATGTTTTAGATATAAGACACACTCCTCTCATTAGTATTAGTGTCCGTTTAGTTAAGTTTATTACTGACCCAGTGTCACATGTGATCACAGCTTTATCACCAAACTGAGTCCCTGTAGGATAATTAACGTGTCCATGTGGCACTTCTCCAGCAGAGTTACAGTTGTTCCCTGGAAAAAGAAAAGTATTAAATTTCTCCTTTACAAACTAATTCATATTCGGACTGCTCATAAGATCTTAGTCAGCCATTTATACTGCCAGTTTAATCTGGTTAGTAAATATTTTGCTATTAGTATTTTAAAAGTAAAAATCAAGTGTTAACCCACCGCCAGCAGAACATCTGACGACTGCAATGGCTCTAAGCAGGGCCATTTTGAAAACTAATGAAAAATGAAAATGACAAAAGGGGGGCGGCTGTAGCTCAGACACTGAACCCCTAGTTGCTCCTGGTGGGCCAGGTGACTACCCTGCGTGGCAGCCATCGCCATCATATGTGTGTGTACCAAATTACTCTGTAAGTTGCTTTGGATAAAAGCATCTGCCAAATGAGTAAACATAAATGTAAATGTAATGACAAAGAAAAGGTAGAAATATCAAATAGAATCAAGGTCTGATACAAAAGTAAGAAGTTAAAATTCACTGTGAGAATGTTTTATTCACTAAAGCCTGAGGAACTGATAGTTACTGAATCACACACAATGTTATTTTCATATGGTATAATATATTTTTTTTCCATTTTTAATATCATAATGTTATATCAATAATGAAGAGAAACTTGAGAAAGAGTGAAAACATTCAAATATTAGAAAACGTTTTCCAAACTGTAGAGTTGTGGCATTTTTCTGCTTTACTTTAACAATTCCAATAAAATGAATGCTTCTTTAAACCAAAAGGAAAAGCACCTACTCATTAGTAAATTGTCATCTCATTGAAATGATTAAAGGACAAATGCAATAAAATACAGACATATGTAAAGTAGACATGACTTACGTTCACATGTTGGAAGTCCAGGTGACCATTTACCATTTATGTCACAGATCTGGGTGCCCTGTCCTTTCATACTGTATCCAGTGTTGCACTCGAATTTCACTGTAGATGACAGTCTATAAGGAGGTCGAGATCCCGCATCCCAATACCCATTGACAATTTGAGAATCTTCACATTCAACCATTCCTGGCAAAGGAAGAGGAAAAGTGAAGTTATTACAGTTTGTCTACATAGGACAATTTTGAGAAAGAATAAAGAAAAAAAATGAAACTTACTGCATGTCGGAGATTCAGGACTGAATGTTCCATCTTCTGAACAGGTTACTGATTTTGATCCAATAAGTGTGTAATCTTTTTGACAAGTGTATAGTACTACATCTCCATAGTCATACTCTTCTTTGTTTGGACTGAAAACACCGTTCACAACCATAGGCACTTGTAGACATTTCACCACTGTAAAATAAAAACATAATCTGTTACACTGGAAATAGGTGGTTTATGTTTAGTCATATGTCTTATATTAACACAGAGACATCACCAACCTTCACATACAGGCAACCTGTTTATCCAGCCTTGGTCTCCACAAAGGAGTTCTCTGCTACCGACCAACGTGTAACTAATGAGGAAACAAACAAGTCGGACAGACAACACCATTCAGAACGGACCAGCGTTGGTCCCAGCATGTCACATGACAAGAGTGAACAGTCAGTAAGTGTTAATTAATCATCGCTGATGTTTTAGATATAAATGTACTCTCATTACATTTATGAAACTGAGTATCTGAACATTAAACATCCATTTTCTAAGTTTATTACTGACCCAGTGTTACACGTGATCACAGCTTTATCACCAAACTGAGTCCCTTGAGAATAATCAATCTGTCCATTTGGCACATCTCCAGCAAGCATACAGTTCTTCCCTGGAAAAAGAAAACTTAAATTGCTCCTATATCCTTCTCTTCTATAAGAACACTGTTTGCAAGTATTCCATGTCACAGAATACTGACTGAGTTTAAACTGGTTATAAAATATTGCTTTATTGACAGTAAAAATCAAGTGTTAATATTTACTCTCGCATGTCAGTCTCACAGGGCTCCAACTGCCGGCAGTACAAGTAATGACTGAAGATCCTCCTGCAGACGTGTAGCCAACATCACAGGAAAGAGAAACTTTGGTCCCATCTGGGAAAGTTTGTCGGAGAATGTCTGTGTCCTTCAAGTTCATGTTGGGCCTGGTTCAGGTCTGGAACAGTCCTGAGCTGTAATAAAGGTAGACAATAGACAAACCGATACAGTGTAAATGAGGACAAGTTAGTTCGTGATTAACTAACTTGTGTAATAATCACTTGACACAACAACTTTATCCACACTCACCTTTAACAGCGAAAGCAAAACAGAGGCTGCTCAGTAGGAAATAAGCGACACCCATGACGTGATCTGAAAGTCACTGTGTCCTTTTTAGTAAAGTAAAAATTCAAATCAATCAGTGAGTATAAAACTTAGTGAGGGTTTTCGTCACAGCACAATAACGCACGATAACATTAACTTTAACAGTGGATGTTTCGGTACCACTTTTATAAAGGGCAGGGCAGCCAAACGCCCCCGGGTCCACACAGAAGGGGGCCCTATAAAGTTCCTGCAGTGTTGTCCGTCTGGTTAACCCCTGTGACCCCCCAACATTCTTGTTTGGTGAACTTTGTAGTTGAATTTCCCAGAGTTACAAATCAATGTGGAAATGGTCATGAAAGTCAATTTTTCTAGCCCAAACTGTACAATAAAGATAAAAATGTAAAATGATTTGCAGCTTTAGGACCAGAAATGTGGATTGTATCACAGCTGTACCTGGGTTCACACTGACGTTGCAGGAATAAAAGCCGGTAAACGTTTAGAAAAGATGACAGATGTTAGAGAAACAGGCAGTTTAAGATTGAACATTATGGACATTTTATTATTTTTAACAGGGAAAGTATAAACTGGTCTATAAATCTCTTTTCATGATCCAGAATCTTTGTATTAGCACAGTTGTCAGTCAGTTGAAGCTCTGTCTGTTTACATAAATGTCTGTTTACGTTTATGTGTGTGTTTATTCATCATTCATTAATCATTTACCAATAATCATTAACCAGACCAGAGCAGACCTTGTTTACATAAATGTCTGTTTACGTTTATGTGTGTGTTTATTCATCATTCATTAATCATTTACCAATAATCATTAACCAGACCAGAGCAGACTTTGTGCCGTGGCACCAGTGATTTGTCAATGCTTTCTTAAAAATGAAGTTTTAATGTTAAACATATAGTTAGAGTTTACACAGTATCATCATCATTATTAACGTGTTTTCTTTATTATATTGACATATATGTTTCCATCTGTTCCAACATTACTGTGACGGAGCAGGATTAAAACAATGTGCGTGTAGTACACAAGTGTACACAGCAAATCTGTCATAATTAAAAAAACATTGCTGTGGCTAAACTATGTGGGCTTTTACATTTTTCTAACTATATTTCACAACGTGATTGCTGAAGTGAGGAATGTTTTTCTTATTTACTAAATATTAGGCAGCTTGTCCTATAGCATGATGGCGGAATATTAAAGTAGTGAATTTGGACATTTTAGTTTCTATTCTTCTGTAGCAAACTCTTGACACCATGCGGGTCCTTTGTGGTAAAATGTTGGTTCATGCAATATGAAATTTTGATGAATTAATGGTGCAGTTTTTGGTCCTTTCCTAAGCATTCAGATGCAGTGTGAGGTCTCACTGCCTCTCCACATACTCATCCAATGACACATTTTCTGCTGCGACTGGTTGGATCTTTGCCGTCTTCGCTCCTTCTTCTTGGAGACATGTCGACTTGCTGGTGTCTCTTCCTCCTGGTTCGCTTGTGGACCTGCCTGTGCCACAATCCTTCTCCTCACTTCAGGGGATTTTCCTATGAAGTAGGATTTCACGGTTCAGCGATACCTTCTGCCAAAGTCATTGATAAGGCGGATTCGACCTCATGAGGAACCTCAAATGTAAAGTCAGGTGAAAGCCTCACAGGTGAGTCTGCACCGGCGACATCACAAACAGCCTGACTGAAGGCGCCTTCAACATAACGTTGGGTGATGACATAGAAAAAACTTCAGAGGTGCTCAGAGGTCAAATGTACCGGATGTGTCAGATGACTGATGGATCGACTGCAGGACGATTTTAAAAACAGCATTTGAGATGAACCTCAACACACGCGTGGGTGTGACGATCAGCATCACCTTCACGTCATGATTATACAACTTTACTTACTTTCCTCCACTGCCTAAAAAAAAGCAAGAAAAAAGTTAAATACTTGAGAAAATAATGCAGCCAAATCTACTAGAGTTTTAGTTAGGAAGTAAAAAACTTTAGAAAAATCTGGAAAAATCCTTCTAATGCACAACTAAGGACAGAAGGATTCAGGATAAATCGCTGTTCATCCCTGATCCTGGAGCTCAACGTTTCAGTGACACGGCCTTGGTTAGAGGTGCTCAGCTGAAGCCTCAGCCCGGACATTCTGGTCCTTTACAGAATGAAAAGAACAATGTGAAGATCTGACGAAAAAACGACCTTCCACGTCAAGACAGTGACTGATATGTTGTCTGACTCTCGAAGCTCATGACACGAGTGTTCAAAGGTTGCCTCACATCCACTTGGCGGCGCTGTAACATTGGATCATTGTGCTCATAACTTTGTTGATTTCCCAATTTTTTCACGCGTGTTCAGGCCTGGTGGCTCAATGGGTAGAACCACAAAACACAGCCTGGGTTGGAACGCAGAAGGCTGCGGGACTGAATCCCCCCCCCATCAGGTGTGGCCCAGCCCAGCCACCAAGAACCACCGTGGACAGAATGGGAGGCGGCAGGAGTAAAAACTCCTGTGTGGAACCTGTTGGACTGTGGCGAGTCCTGAAGGGACAAGCTGAAGTTCAGAGCAACTAGGGCTTTCACTTTACTTTGATCTCAAGTTCAATATTTACATGTGGGATCTTCGGTTATACAAAAATCCACAGGCCTTCAAGGGAATCTTTTATTGATGCAATTAACATCGACAACATTACTGCCATATATCAAAACGTTTTAAAGTGCTAATCCGCATCTGTATATAATGTGGACAAAAAGCACAACTGTCTGTTTTCCCCGTGACTCATATACAGAATATTCAACTATTCACAAACACACGCAGCCTTTTTAATGTGTTACATATTGCGTATACCAAACCAACGTAGTGAGAGCACTGGCAAATCTTTTGTCTATTGGTTTAAAAAAAGATGGTGCACACCTGCCACAACAATACAGGCTCTGTGAAGTTCTAATAGACTTTATTTTAATAAATAAAAAGGTAAAAAGCCAGCAAGTGCAAATTTCTTCAGAAATCACAGTCTATATATACACACACAACATATTGTAACAAACACTGCTTTGACTCAATGCTCTTGAAATTACTTTTCCGCAGATTAGTGTGGTGTTAAAAAGCCAAAGTGACACACAACAGAAAACAAATCAATTTAGGAACGTGAAATCTCCAAAGGCAAAAACAAACCGACATTAAGACTGGTTATTTACTAGAAACATTAAATCAGAACATAACTAAACCTTTTTAACTGACCAACAACACGTTGGATTTTTGAATCAACAGGCAAACACAAGTGAAGGCATATGAGATATGCCTTTATTATAGGCACTATTCAAGGTTCTGTTTTACAGACCCCATTGTTCTCAATACAGTGGAAGGACAATTTACAAGATTAAAGAACTGGTCCATGATAAACAAAGGCTTTTATATATCAAGAACTTTCTGTGGCATTCAAAACGGCTTTTATAACTGATAGAAAATGATAGTTACTTCCACTGTAATTATAAGCATTAAACAAAAGGTTTGGGTAAACTAAATCTATCCACTCCTAACCGATGTGGGTAGAGTCAAGCATGCGTTCTTTGCAGGTTTTGCATTCTAAGATTACTGGTGTAACTGAGCTATGATGGCATGGCTGAGCGCTCTTCTGAGTTATAGTGCAAACGTCCAATCAACATGGGACTACCAGCCTCTCCAATAATGTGGAATTTCACTCCTTCATAATTACAGGTGTCCTGTTGTGATTTCAAGGAAAGAGAAGGTGTCCCAAATATCAACGAATTGAATGACGGACAACAGAAAGTCACCTAGCAAAGGTGTCTCTTATTTCTAAATAATCAGACCGCATCACGTCTAAAATCTGGATTGAGATGCATGAATTTCCAGGGAGTGTCCTGCCATGCACATGGAGGACACAAGCACATTCAAAAGCTTCTCCGGGGTCTTTCCTCTTCTCAATTACTCGGCTTTACCCCCAGTAATGTCGGACCAACAGGGCTGTTGCGCTTACTACAGCAAATAAAAGAGACAAACACAAAAACCAAATGTCATTTGTTGAAACATTAGTAAATAACAGATTCTTAAGCTGTAAAACATCCCACATCCCTGTGAATAAAGAAAAAAATAACTGAAGGGTTAGAAGAGAAGTAACACCAGCAGTTTCCAACGGGCCAGTTATAGCTGTTCAAGATAATGAGAATGGGGGGAAAACAGAAAGCTTGAACATCAATGCAATAATACAATACTATGTAGACATGAAATGTATTTATAAGTCATGATCATAAGCATTTCCCTCATGTCATTATCTTTGTGATGTGCTTAGTGATCCATTGTCTTACCGAGAGTGCTACTCGCTCTGCTTCATCTTTTGTAGCCTCTTTGTTAGAAGAACTTTGCCGAGAGCTGTAATGATGATGTCAATGATGACTGGTCAACATCACTGCTTTTCTATGTGTTATATTTATATGTGCTACGAGAGTTTAAGGTGGCCCACAGTAGCACCACTGTACCCCACAAGACTCCAGAAAACCCAGCTACAAAAGCTACCACACACACACACCAAGCCCCAGCCCGGACCATCGCCATTAAAACATTATAACCAAGTTATTACCTGTAACAACAAAGTCATCTCGAACACAGTTGCAACAAATTACAAAAAGTGGAGTTTATTACACTCCAGGAAGGTTTTAATAACATTATGAGCCACAATTTGACAATAAGCTGCTGGAAGAAAAAACAATATTCACACAATAATCCAGGTCTTCACATATTTTAGGTATGATAAAATATGTGGAGGCCCTTTTCTGCATAAAGAAAATTTGACGTTTATACCAACAAAGGCTTTGTTGTCACACTGATCACATTTCACTGGCGAGGTCTCATTGAATATTTAAGGGCCAAAATTGTGTAACGTAAATGTAAATCTTACGAGACCAATTTAGGTTTTACCACATTCATAGACCAAATTTGTAGAATCCTGAAGATACTTGTCTACGCAGCCATTTTGCAGCAACAGGAACTGCCACATTTAGAAAGTACAACATTTCTATAAATGTGTTACACCAGCAAACAACTTCCTATTTTGCAGAAGTAAAACTAGGCAATATAAAAAAAAAATAATAATTCTCTGAACAGCATCAAACAGGTACTACTGATTGTATTTATAGTTAAGAGTGCTCTGGGACATTTATGGGACACCTAAGGATATTTTCTCCGTTTGGTTTACCCATAAAACCCTCAAATCACACAAGTATTTCTAATTTTTATTTTTTTCTGTTTTGCTGAAAACAAATGTGGGACATGAGTTAATACAATCATGTCATTTTAATACTAGTCTATTACTGGCATTTCCTCTTTGGTCATAAACAGTGGTGGGAGTTTCAGGCAGCGCGCCTTCTTCAGAATGCAATGTACAGCTCTGTGTGACAACATTGGCATTGTGGTAGAGGAAAAAACGACAAACACAAATGCCTAACCCTTAAAAATGCACACAACAGCATGCAGCACCTAATGCAAGCGAGAGGAAGCTAAGACGTTAAGAAAATGCTCAGCACAAAGACATAAACGAAAGGCTGCTGAGGCCACAGTAGAGATCGAGTTCTGTTAGCGGTTGGTCTGGGATCCAAACAAAAACAGAGAAGGCTTCACAGGAATAAGGCAATTTTAAGGGTTAGTCTGCACAGATGAATAAAAGTGTTTACCGTTGCGTTTTCTTGAAGAATATCACGAGTCCAGCAACGATGATCAGTAATATAAGTACTGTGATAAAATAAATTAGGATGTTTGGTGATTATTGGCCAGTGGACCAAACAAACAGACAAAAAAAAAAGGTTATGCGACTTAAATGCCAGAAAATATGCTAACATAGAACACACTTGCTTGGAAAAGCAGCAAAATTGTTAAGTTCAGAAATTTTGCACTTACACACACACACACACACAGGGATGCCTTACTAATGATATCAGTATGGTGACTAATAGTTACTGCAGATCTCCCAGAGCAAACAGGGAGATACTGTATATATTAATTACAGCTTTCCCTGACGTTATTTGGCAGAGTTAATTTAGCTGCGTATTTCTCTGTAGACTACAGTACGCTTTGTCGGCGAGTCTCCATTCAAGGCCTCGCCCTAAATCTGTGCTCTGTCCTTTAGTTTTTTCTGAAAGTTGATACATTTATGAAAGCTGGAAAGAAGAATTTAACAATGTTTTCATATTGCGGCCAGGGCACAGATACACTTTGCCGCACCAACATATTTAAAAGACCATTTATTCCTGTTATTAGGCTGGTAAATGACAAATATTTGTTTCACGTTGCATTCTTGCTTTTATGTTAGATTCATGTATGTATTGTTTAATGTTACATGGACAAATTGCCCACTGGGGAACCTTGAATTTGTGTGAAAGATTTTTTTTCTGAAGAGTGTGAATTTTCCAGGCTTTGAAAGTCTGTAGGTGTCCCCCACGTCTCTGTGGACAAGCATGTTTCTGATCAGCTAAATTAATGAGGACTTTACTGAAGTTACACCAGAAACACAGGTCAGTACTTGCATTGGTACTTGGTATCAGCAAGTAATCAACTGAAAGAACTAAATTTGTGAAAATGCAGTATTGGGACATATCTAACAAATAATCTCATGCACAAACAAAGGCTGAAAAGGCTCAATTTGTTGTTATTACTTAGACTAAATAAAAAGACGGTGCCCTTGGAGAAGATCACAGACATCTGTTTTGTAACCATGGTGTCCTGGCACCATCATGATCTGATTGGGTGAACACGAACATATTATTCCACTGTTCAAGGATGATGTTGAAACTTACCAACAACAGAAGCTACTATTGGAGCCAATTTAGTTCCATCGTCTGTTAGAAAAAAAAACAAATGACAATTATTATTTTAAAAACACAATGTGAGGTCATCCCTGCGAAAGAAAAGGCAAACTATTATGGCACCATGTGGTTACACAGACTGACTGACTCACTGCTTTGTTTCAAAATGTTATATTATTTGTAGAAGTTTTTTGTAATTCTTTTTTTTTCCACACAAACAGAAAAGTTGAAATTAAATTGACCACAAATCTATGAGTATATGCAGTATTTTTCAAACCATAGGTCAGTGTTTACTGAACCCCGTTTCGTATATCGTTTAGCCTGGGGCATAAATTCCGCCCACTGTCGATACAGGACACCCCATAACTGGTCAAATTTGTCTTTACAAGTTTTTTTAGCAGGTGCTTTTCATAGCCTTCAACTTTCTGGCAGAACTCCATATTTGACCACTCTACTTGGCAGAATATGTAGAGTTAGTAAAATGTCTTTTAATTGACCATGGCCCGCATATTTTGTCATACGGTTACATACATACAGAGAAATGTTTGTGCCAGAGATGTTCATTATAGATAATAACCTCAAGTCTGAAGTCCAAAGATATCAGCTGATGTGTTCTTTGATGATGCTACTGAAATTGTTCTGGGGTGTTCAGCCTTCACCAAGTGAAAAGCAGCTCAGTTGGATTTAGGGGACGAGGTGATAAGGTGACTGACTTCCCAATTGCATGGAATGTTTTTCTAAACATTTACAGGCATTTTAAACATTTTTTGACAGGACATGGAGGACGCGCACTTTTGTTGCACGGTCGCGTCGATACGTCCGCGGGTATAACGCATTGAGCTCAGCTGCAGTGGACTAGAGCTCGGAGGGACCGCGATTCCTGTTCTGATTCTATATGCTCTCTTGGATCCCTAAGTTCGGTTTAAGAATGGCTTTGAGTCTGTTGCCGACCTCCGAGCGTGCTCGTCTGGCTCGCTCGGTGCCGTGAGTATATTGTAACTCTTGGAAGTGTCCAGTCCATGCTCTGAGACTCACTTGGTTACTTGTCCTAAAACTGTCTGGGTTGTCGATGGTCCGAGGTAAAACCCGGACCGGACTCCTATGTAAACTGATTAACACAAGGAAGAGGAATGAACTGAGGGGTTTTGGGGAAAACAGTTGTGGTTGTGATGGATTGAACTTATATAATATACACTATGGATTTGAATTGTTGGTCATGCAGTATTTGATGCTTTGTTTTTGGTATATTCTACAACCTTTTGTTTTATTGTTGTACGGGTTAACCTTACACTAGGAATAATCATTTAATATTTTGTCAGACATAGCGCTGACTGGCACCCCATTTTGTTTCTCCTTTTATAGTTGAACCCGTTGTAAATTTGCTCCTTTTTTTTTTGGGAGACTTAACAGTGGTTTAAATCTTGTGATAACCCCTCTCTATTTTGTCTGGTAAGGTCTTTCTCACATCTTGGGGATCTTGAAAATTCTATTTCTACCTGTCTTTTTTATCTGTTGTTTTCTGCAGTCTTCACACCTTTTGATATTTCCAAGTTTACCAGTGTTTTCTCTCTTCATAAGAACATATCAAATATGTAAATGTAATAAATTATCTTTCTGATGGACTTGCTTTGGTTTTCCAAATAGTTATTGCTTATTTACTGAAAGTGACAGTTCTTCAAACTTTGGAAGGGGTTTAAATGGAATTCAACATTAAAAAATAAAATAAATTAAATCTGATTACTTCTAAATGACCTAAAGAAAATATTAGACACCAAATTTGGGGGTCTATGAAATAATTAAATAATTTAATATTTTTTTAATAATTAAAACCAAATAAAGATTGGCCTTAAAGTTTATTTCAAGAACTTTTTGTTCATTTCATATTCATTGTAATGTTGTAAATAAAGTGTCAAAAGGATGAAATCTGTGTCTGTCCCAATTTGCTATTAAACACATCACCTATAGTCATATCACATATAGTATTAAGCATATCACCTATAGTCAATTTGCTCAAGTCTAACTGAGATAGTTGAACTGAGATGTTTGAAAAAAATACAACTGCAAAGGTCTGTTTATAGGTGCACCAATATGGTATCACTGGGATCATTTAACCAACAGTCTTTAAAACAAAAGCAGTTTGATATCTAGTATCATGACAGAGAAATTTGAATCGTTTATTATATCAATCAATTTAAAAAATTACTTTTGGACCAGAAGAAATAGCACATTTCATCAGATAAGTGTAAAACTTTCATTGGTTTATAGGAATTACTATGGACTCTACCTGTTGGTGTCGTTGTGGTGGTGGTTGTGGTGGTGGTTGTGGTGGGGGGAGTGACAGCTGAGCCTAAAACAGAAACAGTAAAAAAAGACCAAGGACAATGATAAATCTTGGATATGTTAAAGTCACATATTAAATAAATTAAATCACATGTAGGACATCTGAAATTTGCATAAAATCCCTACTTCAGACATACATCAAGTAGACATGACTTACGTTCACATGTTGGAAGTCCAGGTGACCATTTACCATTTATGTCACAGGTCTGGGTGCCCTTTCCATTCATTCTGTATCCATCTTTGCACTTGAATGTCACTGTAGATGATGGTCTATGAGGAGGTCGAGATCCCGCGTCCCACTGACCATTGTCGATTTGAGGTTCTTCACATTCAACCATTCCTGGCAAAGGAAGAGGAAAAGTGAAGTTATTACAGTTTGCCTACATAGGACAATTTTGAGAAACAATAAAGACAAAAAAGGACACTTACTACATGTTGGAGGTTCAGGGCTGAATGTTCCATCTTCTGAACAGGTTACTGATTTTGATCCAATAAGTGTGTGATCTTTTTGACAAGTGTATTGTACTACATCTCCATATTCATACTCTTCTTTGTTTGGACTGAAAGTACCGTTCACAACCACATGCACTTGTAGACATTTCACCACTGTAAAATAAAAACATCATCTGTTAGACTGGAAATAGGCTGTTAATGTTTAGTCATATGTCTTATATTAACACAGAGACATCACCAACCTTCACAAACAGGTAACCTGTTCATCCAGCCTTGGTCTGCACAAATGAGTTCTCTGTTACCGACCAACGTGTAACTAATGAGGAAACAAACAAGTTTGAGTTCATGCAATTACTTCCATGAAGAATCTGTGTTAGGCCATTTTAAATGACAACACTAAATAGTCAGCAACAACGAGTAGTGAAAGTTATTGTTAAATTGACATACACACACACACACACACACACATATATATACACACACATATACACACACACACATATGTATGTATGTATGTGTGTGTGTGTGTGTGTGTGTGTGTGTGTGTGTGTGTGTGTGTGTATATATATATATATATATATATATATATATATATATATATATATATATATATATATATATATATATATATATATATATATATATATATATATATATATATATATATATATATATATAAATATATATTGAAAGGCATGATGAAGAAGTACAACCTGCCTGAGAAATACAACAACCTGTCCATACCTGAGGCCCTTGAGACTGCCAAACAAAGGCTCACAGCCCTGGCTACCCGGCTGAAGAGATACACCGAGAAGTTGAAACCAGGAGAATAAACAGGATGTTCTCCACTGAGCCATCCAAGGTGTACTCACAGTGGCAGGGTATAACACACGAGCAGACCCGCCAAGGCTGGAGACTGAAGAATACTGGAAGAACATATGGGAGAAGGAGGCAACACATAACAGCAATGCCCAATGGCTGGTGGACTTGAGAGCAGACCACAGCAACCTTCCTGAACAAGATCCAGTAACCATCACAATGGCAGACATCCAAGAGAGGGTCTCAGGCATGAAGAACTGGACAGCACCAGGGCCTGACATGATCCATGCCTACTGGCTAAAGAAGCTAACTTCCCTTCATGAGCGACTGGCGGCACAAATGAACACGCTAATAGTGGATGGAACCCACCCTGAATGGCTAACAGAAGGACGAACAGTACTGATCGTCAAGGACCCCCAGAAGGGAGCAGTCCCATCCAACTACCGCCCAATAACCTGCCTCTGCACAACATGGAAGCTCCTGTCGGGCATCATAGCGGCTAAGATGACCAGGCACGTGGATCAATATGACCAAAGCACAGAAAGGAATTGGTAGTAACACCAGAGGAGCCAAGCACCAGCTCCTGGTAGATAAAGCGGTCACCCGAGACTGCAAGACCAGACATACCAACCTGTGCACTGCCTGGATTGACTACAAGAAAGCCTACGACTCAATGCCGCACACATGGATCATGGAATGCTTAGAACTATACAAGATCAACAGGAGTCTAAGAGCCTTCATCCAGAACTCAATGGGAAGGTGGAAAACAATAGAGGCCAACTTCCAGCCAATTGCCCAAGTCAACATCAAGTGCGGCATATACCAAGGAGATGCTCTGTCCCCGCTGCTGTTCTGCATAGGCCTGAACCCCCTCAGCCAGATCATCGCCAAGAGTGGCTACGGATATCGATACGCAATATCAGCCACCTCCTCTACATGGATGACATCAAGCTGTATGCCAGAAGCGAGCGAGACATATGATACATACCACCAGGATATACAGCCAAGACATCGGAATGTCATTCGGACTGGACAAGTGTGGCCGGATCTTTAAAATTAAAGTCATAGGGGATTGTACTACCAGAAGGCAAGATAGCAGATGTGGAAACATGTACCTTGGGATCCCGCAGGCAAAAAAAGGACCCATCAGTTTTCCTGAGAAGTCAGCTGAATGGGAAGAACAAGGTTACGCCCTCCCGGTCATCAGGTACCCAGCTGGCATAATAAGCTGGCCAAAGGAGGAGATGGAAGCCACTGACATCAAGACAAGCAAGCTCCTTACAATGCATGGAGGGTTTCACCCCAAATCCAGCACCCTGAGACTGTACGCTAAGCGCAAGGAAAGGACTAGTGAGCGTCAGAGCCACTATCCAGGATGAAACAACTAAGCTCCCGTGAATACATCAGGAAGATGGCCCCAAGTGTCCATACCTCAGGCAGCAGAAACCAGAGGAGGAGCAAGGCAGCAGGATCCATCATCCATGCAGAGAAGAAGTGGCTGACATTGAAAAATCCTACCAGTGGCTGGACAAAGCTGGACTGAAAGACAGCACAGAGGCACTAATCCTAGCAGCACAAGGCTCTGAGAACAAAATTAGAGGCTGGGATCTACCATACCAGGCAAGACCCCAGGTGCAGGCTGTGCAAAGATGCCCCTGAGACAATCCAGCACATAACAGCGGGGTGCAAGATGCTAGCAGGCAGGGCATCATTAACCAAGTGGCTGGCATAGTACACAGGAACATCTTGGACTGGAAGTCCCAAAGTCACGATGGGACACACCTCAAAGGTGGTTGAGAATGACAGAGCTAAGATCCTGTGGGACTTCCAGATACAGACTGACAAACTGGTAATGGCCAACCAACCGGACATAGTAGTTGTGGACAAACAGGAGAACAAGGCTTAGTGATAGATGTAGCAATCCCGAGCGATAGCAACATCAGGAAGAAGGGAGAAACTTGAGAAATACCAAGGGCTGAAAGAGGAGATAGAAAAGATTGGAAGGTGAAGGCAAGTGGTGCCCGTGGTGATTGAACCCTGGGGGCTGTGACCCCAAAAGAGTGGCTCCAGCAGATCCCAGGAACAACATCTTTAACAGTTTAATTTGTACAGGACCCTCAAGCTCCCAGGCCTCTGGTAGAGGACCCGAGCTTCTTAAGACCGCCCCAAAGAGAAGGGGGCGAGTGGGGAATTTTTTTTTATAAATATATATATATATATATATAAATATATATATATAAAAATATATATATATATATATGACCTCTTCAAAATTAAAATACACTACTCACAATAACATATTTAAAAAAATGACCCATCAGTTTTCAGTTTATTACTGACCCAGTGTTACATGTGATCACAGCTTTATCACCAAACTCAGTCCCTTGTGGATAATCAATCTTTCCATTTGGCACTTCTCCAGCAGAGCCACAGTTCTTCCCTGGAAAAAGAAAATTCTCGTAAGTATTACTTTGCATTTACCCTTCTTATCTATAGGTCTTTGGGAGATTACGTCACCATTCTCAGACACTTGACTGACAAACCGGTAATATAAAATTTCATGACACTTGTCATGTAAATTTCAACAAAAAGGAGGGATGCTGATGGTTAATAAGGCATCATTGAATGTAAGTGTTGGAAATTTTAACATTTAATTTGTACAGCGATCTCACTGTTAACACTTCTTAGCCATATAGATAATTTACATTTTTTTTACCCTACCTGTAAAATCACAGACGAGTAATCTATAGCTGTTTAGAACACCAGTCACACACTCCCCATTGCTCATGCTAATAATACCTATAATTAAGTGACTATAGAAATAGATGTGTGGATGCCACATGTCTGGATGTCCCACTTATGCCGATCATGTATAATTTAAGAATTGCTGACCAGCAGAACAGATGATATAATTATAGTAACTGGCGATAAAACAAGTCTATGAAGATTCAAGAGATATTTGGGGAAGTGTAGTAAAACAACTTTTCATGTTTAGAAATTCAAGTATTCATCGTCATGTATTGATTTCTTTTAACCAATGTTTTTGTTTTTGCTGAGTTGTGCGGTGGCAGCTGCCCACTGCTCCCCCAAAGGATGGGTTAAATGCAGAGGACAAATTTCATTGCAACATGTATGTGCAAATGTATATGTGCTCAGTGACAAATAAAGTTCTTCTTCTAGGTAGCGGTTTTGTCCACCAATCCTACAGTTTTCAGTTTGATCCTCTGGTCTAATGTCGCAGTGTCCTTGTGCAAGAAATGGAACCCCCGCTTAGTTGCTCCCGGTGAGCGCTGGCCATAGCATAGCAGCTCCCTCATCAGTGTGTGAATGCGAGTGCAAATGGATAAATAAGAAGCAGTGTAAAGTGCAGGTATATAAGTGAAAACCATTTACAATTTAGTATAGTAGATTATAAGTAAAATGTGTAGATTATACTTCCAGTTTTAACTAGTTACGAAATATTTCGGGTCCTATTAATCTAAATGTAAAAATCAAGTGTTAGTATTTACTCTCGCATTTCAAACACAGGGCTCCAACTGCCAGCAGTACAAGTAATGACTGAAGATCCTCCTGCAGACGTGTAGCCAACATCACAGGAAAGATAAACTTTGGTCCCATCTGGGAAAGTTTGCAGAGAATGTCTGTGTCCTTCAAGTTCATGTTGGGTCCTAGTTTAGGTCTGTTACAGTCCTGAGCTGCAAGGAAAAAGATAAAGAGGAAAAAGGAAAGATGAGTACTAGGAGTGAGGACAGGTTAAATACAGACCAACAGACCAAACACCGATAAGCTTATCCACACTCACCTTGGGCAGTAACAACAAAGCCAAGACTGCTCAGCAGGAGGAAGGAAGTGACGCCCATGACGCTGCCTGGTGAGCCGATGAAGTCACTGGGAGAGAAACCAAGAGGTCGATCAGCGATCACCCTGTGTGGCACATTTTAGCTGGAATCACTCTACATTAGCAAAAGAAGCTGCCACAAAAATCTGCTCGTACAACTGGGAACTGGCGTGTCGCATGTTCCGTTTCCTGGGCGTTGACGCGTCCTGACAAAAACGATGCAACGCTCAAAATTAAACGTTCAACGAAGAGCAGTGTCGTATAATTACGTGTACGTGCCCGTAATGACGTCACAACATTGGGGGGAAGCCGCCCAAGATCTGCGCTTTTTGTACGAGCTAGGCTAGCTAGCAAAGCTAATGGCTAGATAACGTTATATTAGCGAATTCACGTAACATCAGCGAATGTTAGCGACACACATCTTCGCGATATCAGTCCGAACTCGCCTGTCAGCTGTTCGGAAAAGCGAAAGACACAGAAACTCTCACCTTGACCGAGCGAATGTGAAGAGCACCTGGCGTTAATATCAGGTTCGCAACGTTTCACTTAATGTTCCTGGTCTGAGCAGCGATTAAACAATGGGGCGTCATACTGGAAACGGGCGTGGCCAGTGACGTATTTCCTGTCAGGCCTACAAAGTGTTTTTTGTTTGTTTTTTTAATTATTTTTTTTTTTTGTCATCTTTAAACTTCCTGCCTGTGTCTGAGGAGTTTTTTAGTTTAACTGAATTTGATAAAACACACTTTACTAGAAGTTGAATGTAGAAAAATAAGAGCTTATAGAAAAATAAGCGTGGATGTTGTTTTAGGATATAAGTTTTATTAAAAAAAGTCTCTCTTGAATATTAATAACAGTGTTGGCAAAGGAGTTCCAGCCATCAGCTGAGTTTGCACTGCCCTGAATGTAAGAATGAATGCTAGATCAAATGACCTCTCCCAGCCGAGGAGGCCGAGAGAAAGAGACACAGATGTATTTCCTCACATTCATATGTATGTACATGTGAGTGACCTATTATATTGTATACAGTGACATAATTTGACGTAATTTATATGTGATTTCCAACTTGATCTGTTATATATTAATGCTGCTAAAAATGTAGTTTTAACCAACTTCTCAAAAACAGTGTAATTACAATAATAGTTATTGTAACTACAAATGTAATGAATATTTCATGTTGTGTCACAAAAGGTAAATATATTCATTTAAATATGATCTCTTCTTTAAACACCGCATGACTGTTACCGGTACTGATTCCTGTTTGCTATCACTGCAATGGCAACACTGCAGATGACAGACAACTTTTTATAGCGAGTGATGTAATGGACCCAACCCAAGCAGGAAAAGGAAAGTCCAGTTTTCAGTGACTTCATCTTAGCATAGCACAAAGAAATTGGGCTGCCTAAATATTTTTGTACAAATCAAATAGCCCCAAAAGCAAAAAATTGCATAAAAGAGGCATTTTATAGAATAGGGTCAGAGTAAATCTACTGTAAATCAAAACCTACTCAATACAAGTAATACAGAAAAGCCTGTGTTGAGACTATTGTATCACTGCCCACACCTAAATGCAGAGGCTGGTCGATTGTAAATTACTGGAATGTTATTGCTCCAAAGAAAAATGAATGAGTCATTTGTTAATGTAGGGTAGTCGCATTAGTTCTGCCAGTTGGCAGTGGTTTATTTGTGCTTCTGCCAGCCAAATCTTCAAATCTAAATGGAATTTTTACTTACAGACCGGTTGTACTGGACAGGTTCAAGGGCAATGTCTCTTTTTTCCAGGAGCTAAGTTTGTTATTCACAGTGTAAACTAGAGCTGTAACATATTCCTTTTAAGAGCTTTGGAATAATTTTCCATGCCATTAAATAGCTCACAGCTGATTCATTTGAGGAAGTTTCTAAACGTGGGTGTGGAACTTGAATTTCCTTATATTCTGAAGAAACAATCCTTATTTACATAAGCCGGCATTGCTTGTTATACAATTTTCAGAGTCTGTCGTATCTCTAAAGCACAGCAAAACATTATTTTCACTGTACTGTATCACACAATTCTTCATTGATTTCAGTTATTCTCTCTCAAATCCCACTAATGTAAAAAAGCCAAAATATGAGAAGCCCTCCTTGTTTTAAACAAGATAAAGATGGGGCTCTATTAATTCTTGTCAAGAAATCCATTAAATTATACTTCCGTTTTAATGTTCGTCTCTATTGTCCTACCTAAAATAACAAACATATGATCCGTGTTTCCACTGAATAATTGAACAATGAAAACATTTGCTCAGAATGGAGGGAGGATGGAATTTTTGGAAAGTGCATTACTGCTCGTAAATGTAAAAATATATTTTACATTAATGCAGTACACTGTGAAATACATTTACACTATAGTGGGACTGATCTGAGCACTGGATAATTACAGCTAATGGACACAATAGACACTCCTGCTTGTACTGAAGACAATGTGAATAAAATAGAAAGTCATGTTCAACAGATGTTTGAAATACAAAAGTAACTATAATTAATTTTATTAAGTCAACTGGTTTTAACAAGTGGATGATCAATGACAGTTTTAACTGTATTGGTTATACTTTGGCTTTTCCTAGTTGTGCTGTGTCTTGAAAGGTTGAGCAAAATAAAAAATATATTTAAAAGTGTATGACCAATGACATCACATCATTGCCTCTGAAGTTTCCCAAAACTGCTGTAAAGGAAATGAATGTTTGTATTGTTGGTTGTAGTGAGATAAAGATGGGAGCAACGAGTTAGGTGTGGAAAGCCAGTGTGTAGCTGTGGAGGTACAAGGTTCCTTACCTTGGAATTTTGGTTATCATATCAATGTGATCTGTGGAATTGGTTTATTATCAGCATAATTGTGGCACCTAGAATTCAATAAAACTTCAGTCATTTATAATACACTTTCAGGGACTTTGCCCTACAATCCAATTCCACTTGTCTTTTTCCCAAGGAAATCGGTTTCGTTCTGTTGTTGATGCACATGTAACGTCTGGATTCATGTCTTTCTCTGCGTAATAAGTAAATCCTTCACATGTGTTGCTTGTGTTTTTGTAGTGTTTCAAAAGGTTCCATCCTTGGGCCACTGTTGTTTTCAACATGGAACTGAATATACAAAAACATAACTAAAAAACTCACTTTTTTCCTGAAGGCAGCTTCTGAAAGGAAAGAAAAAAAGAATTCTATGTTCTAAATCTTATCTTAGGGTTAGGGTGGAGATGTAGTGGCAGCCTCCCATGACTGGAATTAACTGAACAGCAGTTGAGTAATTTACTTACGATTTGCCTACTGGTGTCCCTGCTGCAGTGAGGATCATTCAGAAATATCGTTCTCGTCGTCATGCAAGCTGGAGCTAACTAAGGTCCCTTTCTGTGGATGAGGGTTGTGAGATTACAATCTGGACGTTTTTGGGATTATGTGGTTTGTTACGTTTGTCCAAAATTTATTGGGAGCTGTTTTCAAAGCAACAAGTCTTTAAGATGATGTCTAATGTACAATTATCATAATGCAGAACACACATATCCACAAGCCATATATGTGCAGAAACATTTATACACAAAACTATGAATCCATCATTGCCTAATAAAGTTTTACTTCACTTATTGATTGCAACACTCATCTGATGAAAAGTAATGACAAGCAGCACTACACCTGTCAAAAAAAAAGAAAAACAGACTGATGTTCTCACATTTTATTTTGATAAATATATAATAAAAAGGCAAGCCAGTGCAAAAAAATTTGAGAAATCAGTCTCTATATATATACATATATACACACAAATCTTTATGTAACCGCAGACACACAACTGTGTCCTAATACTGTTCCAGCATTTTTCTCTTCTCCAGTGTATGAGGGACAAAAATTTCAAGTTAAACATTTATGGAAATGGAAATCAGATATACACAAGTAAGAGGACTTTGACTCTTTGACTTTGACATTGTGTCTCAACTTAAATTATAGATACAGCAATTTTCTGTATAAATATCATTGTTCACCCCAACAGACACTAAAACCAACTTTGAGTCTTCTCTAATAGCCTTTAGCCACTTGTCAGTCTGCAGTCTGGATTGTCTCTTTGGTCTGTGCCATAAACCTCTGTTGTTTGTCCAAACCATTAAAAACATATCAGCTAGTCACACCACTCCACTTGGCAACATTCTTCATTGTGTGCTGTGATCTGTGTATTTTTAACAAATGTAACTGTAGTAAAGCAGTGTGATTTAGCATTGGTTTTAGCATCTCTATGTGAACAATACAATTAAGTTAGAAAATGACTCATGATAGCCTCATAATTTTATGGGATTAAACATTTCAGTTACAGAAATGTAGTAAGGTGCATTCAGCATGGTTTAAGCAGCAAAGCAAACACACAAAAAATTACAATTGTTGGCTTATGTGATGATTGGTGGAGCCGAGCTACAATGGCTTGGCTGAGCTGTGTCCTGAGTTATTGTGCAGAAGTTTACAAATCAAAGCATAATATTACAGAATATAAAAGCTGTTTTGATGTTGAACAGCAAAAGGAAAGTGTCCAAAACATCATGAATTGAATAATTGACAAAAAAAGAAAAAAAAGGATCTCTTATTAATCACATCAAATGGCATTCCTTTGATGAGGTTTCTGAATCTCACTGGGCATTTAAGACCCTCATTTTTTATGGGGGTTCCTGCCATGCACATGGAAGGCACAAATACATTCAAATGCTTGTCTAGTGACATTCATCTCTTTTAGGTGTCAGCTTTGCATTCAATGTTTGGCCAGCAGGAATTACTACAGGGGGAAGATAGGGAAAGAAAAGTAATGTTAATAAGGGATTTTAAGAAAAAACAATAACATAAAACAAAACTCAAATAATTTGGCATAAGTGAGTCCAAGCGTTTCTTGTGGTATCTTACCGATAGTGCTAACTGTTCCTCCGTGTCTTTGTTATGAGAACCTTTGTTAGATCTGCAGTTAAATAAAGAAACAGTCAACATTACTGCTTTTATATAACCAAAACTCAGGAAGCTGCTAGGAGGGTCTGAGGAAGTCGAGAGAAAAGCTTGGCTGTTTTTGCAAGTGGATTTGTTGTTACATTCCAACAAGTTAATATCGGTGTTCTATATTCATATCACGTCGCACCATGTTCTGCAATTTTATATGAAATTAATGTGGGGGTTATCCAAACAATGTTTACACGCAATATCAGGTCTTCACATCTTTTATTTCCACTGTAAACATGTGAAGAAAATGATTATAATCTAGCCACTGCATACCTATCAGTTAATAGTTAATGTTCTGTTTTCTGTAGGTTACATTTATAGCATGTGACACTTGTGCACGGAATTAGTTTGTGAAAGCATGATTAAAGTAATTGGGGCAGAGCTATTTTTACTTAGTGACCTAGGAATGTGCTTTCAGTGTTCACAGACCATAGGGAAGAGAGAAAAATAACAAAACTTCACCAAATCACAAAGGCAGGAAGAAAAAAATGCTCTACCTTCTGTCTCTCTATTAGCTAATGCTATGAGCTGTTATCAGGTCAATACCTTTTCTTACTTTGTATTCTGTTGTTTTTCCTGCTTATTGGTTAGATCTTGCTCAGTTTAATGACAATGATAAATATGATAATGTATATTTGCACTGTCCATCTCTTGGAAAACCTGTGAAATGTCTGTTTTGTTTATTCAGCTGCTGAGGTCAAGTGTCAACAATCTTTTGCTAGAATCAGACTTTGTCCAAAATAGTTGGTTTTGGATGGAAACAAACATGGAGAAGCCAAGACAAGAATTAGTCTACACGAATGAGTGAAATACTATACCTGTTTTTTTTCTTGTAAAATATATATAGTCCAATGAGACCAATAAGAAGGACGCCTGTTTGGATGAAAAGAAAGGTAGATATTTGAATGATGTGAAAACAGTTGATTGGTCAAGAGACTGACAAAAACCATTTGCAGTTAGGATGCTAAGTAAAACGTAAATACAAAGGCAATGCAGTGATAGACAAATAATTTGAAACCATATCTGTGATTGTACATAACATGAAGAAAAAAAATCCAATGTTAAAACTAAGAATTTGTATTGTTTTGTACATATTTGTTAATTTTAAACTTGATGCCAGCAGACAGGGGGACATAAAGAAAATAAAAGATTGGAAAAGTTCTGTAATGATAAAAAAAGAAAGATAATTGACTGGAACATCTTAGAACTGATTAGTCCCAGAGAAAATGAGTTTTATTTATATTAAGAAAGGCTTTGCTTATTTCAGCAATCCAATATCAAACCACATTTTGCATGTATTACAACAGAATGGCTCCATAGTAAATGAGTCCATCTTTCACAGAGTAGACCCCAGGCTCTCTAGTAGGTGAAATCCTATATTCAATCAACGTTTGGAAAAAATGTGTCTTTGAAAATTGTTCATCATCTTAGTTCCACTTACACTGGTGTTAAAAGAAGAGATGTAAACATGTAAACATGAACCGGTCCCAACATTTCTGAGACATGTTGATGACTTAAAAATTAGAAAACTTTTATATGTTAAATGTGTATTATTTACAATCAAAAATGGGTTTTAAATCATTTACAATCTCAAATTCTTTTGTCTGAAGACTGTATTATCTTTTGTGATACATCCATGTTGTTGTGGTTGATTTGGCCAAACAAAACATTTTTCTTCTATTGTTCAAAAAGTTTAAACTTACCAGCAACACAGCCCAGTATCACAGGCAAGTTACTTCCTTTGTCTGTTACAAAAGAAAAGTTAGTAAAATATTATTCTTTTGGATTACTAGGTGTGTCAGTTGGTCCAGGATTAATTTTGAAAGAAATCCATCAAATATGTCAGGACCTACTTATTTTATTGTTAACAGGAAATATGTGATGCAGTGACAACTTGTTTTACCAATCAGTAAATGTAACTATTTACTGAAAGTGAAAACTGTGGTTTCATATTTTCTGGTGCACTCTTGTTTGTAATTGATGGATTTTTTTTACATTAATTTATTTCTGATGCATAGTTAGACAACTTAGCTCAAGCAACACAATCACATTTGAATTGAAATTAAAATATTTGGAAAAAGGAAGCTGTGATTAATAATATGGTGCTTGAGCCCTTCACAGCTGATCGTACCTAGATTAAATGTTTAGCTTTATTTTAATCAGGACTATATTTTATATGAGACTCTATATTCCTGTTCATCCGATGCTCTGATGTGACTGAAGCTGGTTTAAATACACACTTGTGTGCAGCAATTAATCTAAAATATAAATGTAAATGAGAAGCTGAAATAAAAAGTATTTCAAGCACATAATTTAGTAAAATGTCTGGTACTTCTCTCTCTCTGCCTAGAGCTTATTTTAATCCATCCATCTAATCGCCTATCCATCTATCAGATGACATAATTCATATGTAGGACCAAATAGTTATTAGTACAAAATCAAATTCAAACTTAATAGCATTTTTTTCTTTTCAAGTACTAACTTTCACGTATGACTTACATTCGCATGTTGGAAGTCCAGGTGACCATTTACCATTTCTGTCACATGTCTGGGTGACTTCTCCTTTTATGACGTATCCAGAGTTGCACTTGAATGTCACCTTAGATGAGGGTGTATGAGGGTGTCCAGAACCCCCCTCCCAGACACCATTAACAATGGAAGGATCATCACACTCAATTATTCCTGGCAAAGAAAATAGGAGATGGAAGCTCATACAGTTATCCTAAATAACCTCCACAGTATTTAAGAGCACCAGTCAGAGCTTACAAAACACTGGGAAAGGTTAAGAAGGGTACTTTCATAGATCTACAACTATTAATTTTCATGTATGACTTACGTTCACATGTTGGAAGTCCAGGTGACCATTTACCATTTATGTCACAGGTCTGGGTGCCCTTTCCATTCATTCTGTATCCATTGTGGCACTTTAATGTCACTGTAGATGACAGTCTATGAGGAGGTCGAGATCCCGCATCCCAATACCCATTGACAATTTTAGGTTCTGCACATTCAACCATTCCTGGGAAAGGAGGAGGAAAAGTGAAGTTATTACAGTTTGTCTGCATAGGACAATTTTGAGAAAGAATAAAGACAAAAAAGGACACTTACTACATGTTGGAGGTTCAGGACTGAATGTTCCATTTTCTGAACAGGTTACTGATTTTGATCCAATAAGTCTGTAATCTTTTTGACAAGTGTATTGTACTACATCTCTATATTCATACTCTTCTTTGTTTGGACTGAAAACACCGTTCACAACCACAGGCACTTGTAGACATTTCACCACTGTAAAATAAAAACATCATCTGTTAGACTGGAAATAGGTGGTTTATGTTTAGTCATATGTCTTATATTAACACAGAGACATCACCAACCTTCACATACAGGTAACCTGTTCAACCAGCCTTGGTCTCCACAAAAGAGTTCTCTGCTACCGACCAACGTGTAACTAATGAGGAAACAAACAAGTTGGACAGACAACACCATTCAGAAAGGACCAGCGTTGGTCCCAGCATTTCACATGACAAGAGTTAACAGTCAGTAAGTGTTAATTAATCATTGCTGATGTTTTAGATATAAGACACACTACTCTCACTACATTTATGAAACTGAGTGTCTGAACAAAAAAACGTCAATTTTCTAAGTTTATTACTGACCCAGTGTTACATGTGATCACAGCTTTATCACCAAACTCCGTCCCTGTAGGATAATTAACGTGTCCATGTGGCACTTCTCCAGCAGAGCCACAGTTCTTCTCTGGAAAAAGAAAAGTCCTATAAGTATTAAATTTCTCCTTTAAAAACTAATTCATATCTTCACACACAAATGATGTAACGGACTGCTCATAAGATCTTAGTCAGCCATTTATACTGCCAGTTTAATCTGGTTAGTAAATATTTTGCTATTAGTATTTTAAATGTAAAAATCAAATGTTAATATTCACTTTGGCATTTCAGTGTCAGCTGAGTCCAACTGCCAGTAGTACAAGTAATGACTGAAGATCCTCCTGCAGACATGTAGCCAAGATCACAAGTGAAAGAAACTTCAGTCCCATGTACAAATGTCTGTAGGAGCATGTCTGTGTCCTTCAAGTTCATGTTGGGGCCTGGTTCAGGTCTGGAACAGTTTTTAGCTGTATGAAAAACAAATGAGAAAAATGACTTTTAGAACTTTGTTAATGAAAGACCAAACACCAGGTTGTGTCACAGTAGGAATATTCACTCACTTTGAATAGTAAAGCCAGACCAAAACTGTCAATTAATTTTCATGTTTTCAATAATTAATTTAAAGTCTCTACTATCAATTCATACTATTTTTTCTTCTGTGCCAATTTAAATGTACTGTAGTGCTTTGTTTAACTTTTTATAAAGTGACCAGGGCTAAACAAAGCAGGGCCATTTTGAAAACTAATGAAAAATGAAAATGACAAAAGGGGGGTGGCTGTAGCTCAGACACTGAACCCCTAGTTGCTCCTGGTGGGCCAGGTGACTACCCTGTGTGGCAGCCATCGCCATTATATGTGTGTGTACCAAATTACTCCGTAAGTTGCTTTGGATAAAAGCGCCTGCCAAATGACTAAACGTAAATTTAATGACAAAGAAAAGGTAGGAATATCAAATAGCAATAATTTTATATCCATAATGAAGAGAAACTTGAGAAAGAGTGAAAACATTCAAAAATTAGAAAACATTTTCCAAACTGTAGAGTTGTGGCATTTTTCTGCTTTACTTTAAAAATTCCAATAAAATGAATGCTTCTTTAAACCAAAAGGAAAAGCACCTACTCATTAGTAAATTGTCATCTCATTGAAATGCTTAAAGGACAAATGCAATAAAATACAGACATATGTAAAGTAGACATGACTTACGTTCACATGTTGGAAGTCCAGGTGACCATTTACCATTTATGTCACAGGTCTGGGTGCCCTTTCCATTCATTGTGTATCCATTGTCGCACTTTAATGTCACTGTAGATGACAGTCTATGAGGAGGTCGAGATCCCGCATCCCAATACCCATTGACAATTTTAGGTTCTGCACAATTAACCATTCCTGGCAAAGGAAGAGGAAAAGTGAAGTTATTACAGTTTGTCTACATAGGACAATTTTCAGAAAGAATAAAGACAAAAAAGGACACCTACTACATGTTGGAGATTCAGGGCTGAATGTTCCATCTTCTGAACAGGTTACTGATTTTGATCCAATAAGTGTGTAATCTTTTTGACAAGTGTATTGTACTACATCTCCATAGTCATACTCTTCTTTGTTTGGACTGAAAGTACTGTTCACAACCATAGGCACTTGTAGACATTTCACCACTGTAAAATAAAAACTTCTGTTAGACTGGAAATAGGTGGTTTATGTTTAGTCATATGTCTTATATTAACACAGAGACATCACCAACCTTCACATACAGGCAACCTGTTCATCCAGCCTTGGTCTCCACAAATGAGTTCTCTGCTACCGACCAACGTGTAACTAATGAGGAAACAAACAAGTTTGAGTTCATGCAATTACTTCCATGAAGAATCTGTGTTAGGCCATTTTAAATGACAACACTAAATAGTCAGCAACAACGAGTAGTGAAAAGTATTGTTAAATTGACATTTATATATTACTTCTTCAGAATTAAAATACACTACTCGACATTAACATATTAAAAAAATAATAACCATCAGTTCTCAGTTTATTATTCACCCAGTGTCACATGTGATCCTAACTTTATCACCAAACTGAGTCCCTTGAGAATAATCAACCTGTCCATTTAGCACTTCTCCAGCAGAGCCACAGTACTTCCCTGGAAAAGGAAAATACTGAATTAATTAATTAATTAATTAATGCATAACGTCATGTACAAATGAATTACCAGACTGGTCACTACATATAACCAGGTCTTCATATAAAAGAGCACTTGCATATATTTAAAAGTTAAAATCAAGTGTTAATATTTACTCTCGCATGTCAATCTCACAGCGCTCCAATTGCCGGCAGTACAAGTAATGATTGAAGATCCTCCTGCAGACTGGTAGCCAATATCACAGGAAAGATAAACTTTGGTCCCATCTGGGAAAGTTTGTCGAAGAATGTCTGTGCCCTTCAAGTTCATGTTGGGTCCTAGTTTAGGTCTGTTACAGTCCTGAGCTGTAAGAATAAGGTAAAAGAAAAAACTTGTTGTTAATCAAAGACTGAACACCAGCTTTTCTATCTAATCACACAAAAGTACAGAAAAACTTTAGCTACACTCACCTTGAATAGTAACAGCGAGACCAAGACTGCTCAGCAGAAGGAAATAATTAACGCCCATGATGGTATCTGGTACGTCTGACTGAAGTCACCTTGTCCTCTGTGTTAAGGAAAAACTCTAATTTAGACACAACACTGGGAGCAGTATCTGATTTACAGGGACACTTAAGTTACAAAACAAGACACTTTTCCTCCTGTTTCTGCACTAAACACAGGCTGAAACGTACTTTTAAATATGTCAACTTTATTTATAAATGCAAACAGGGTAATTTTATTACACTGACACTGAGTCCAGAACAAAAAAAAACAATAAGTCAAATCTGTAAAACATATATGTAGTTTGACCTTTGTAAAACCTTTTATTCTATTTGGGGAAAACACAAAAATGCCCCATTTGTCATGTTGTCTTTGACCTGAACCTGGTCTGACATGGTCTACACGCTTATTGCGTTTATGTTTTTTTCCAAAGAGTTACCAATGTTTGTATGATGCCGAAATCTCACTGAGAATAACAGGAGACTCAATAAACAGAGAAAAAAGTCCCTTAAATTTCCCATTAACTTCCCCTTAACTTTAGCATCGAAAATCACGGATTCATTTAAGTGACCCAACACCTTTAATGACAGACCTGTAGCTAGCCGACATTAATAACAATAAATCAGCAATACCTACTCGGTTTAGGCCCAAAATACCGAACATAATATGTTCGTGTATTAAATATCTAGCATTAATACAGAATTTGTTATCTAACAAAACATCAACAAATGCTAATGGGAGACTCGCATTCCTGGCTGCGGTCCCGCTTGTTCGCCATTTTGTTTAGAGCCGTTTGGATGAAGACGACCGACAACTTACCGAATTACATGTGAAATGCGCTGGTGTGTGTCCTCACGGTGGACTTCAGCTTCCTCGTTGAACATCTGCGTCCGGAACACAAGGCGTGTCCGCGGCGCTGACGCGTCTCCTGTCCTCAGCTAAACCCAGAGAAGCTGTCAGAGAAGCAGACGCGTCATTCACGGGCACGAGGAGACCGGAAGGGTGTGCGCGTGGCCCACCCTCGCTTGTGGTCGCAGCGAGAGAGCGAGAGAGAGAGAAGCTGCCATGACGGAGACGCATGATCGATAACCAAAAGCTTTTTTTTGTCGAGCAAACAATACACAGAGCCATTACGGAAACCCCGAGGTGCCAAAAAGGAGAAAAACCAAACGATCGGGCCACTGCCCGGCCTCGTTAATGTCAAGTCGAACCGAACAGTTCACTGCACGTGTAAACTCATCACTTTCACTTTATCACAGAATTGCAAACTCTTACTTCAAGTACAACGCCATGAAACCCTGTTTTATACTCTACTTAATATCTGCATGAAGGGTTAGGTTTTTTTTCCAATTAGATATTTCATATGTGGGAAAAAAAAGTCCAAAAAAATTCCTTCTAGAGATTTGGTTTATAACAAAAATGGGCAGAAGGTGGATTTTAGCCACTGTAAAAACTGTCACATGTTTAATAGAATCAAATAATCACTTACTGTGTTAATACACTACATCTGCGCCACTAGGACAACAACAGCTGCATGATGGAGGTGGAGAGAAAACATTTTTTACATCTAAATTAAAAGTAAAAGTGGCATAAAAAACAGCTACAACACTGTAGATTACTAAAGTACAGTATACTGGTGGATGGATTTCAATAAGCAGCGTGTATTTTATGGGATGCTGTCTGAGTAAAATATAGGCAGTAAATACAGAACATGAGCTGAGTAATCCCTGAGCACAGTTTAGCTTTTTTAAGTCATTGACCTTGTTTAATTGATAATTTGGGCTGTTTTCTAATTTAATCATATTGTCCACAATTACAATACAGCCATGAAAATCAACACTGAATCTTCTCTGCGTAGTTGTCAGTCTGTAGTCTGGATAAGCTTGTTTGTATGTGCCACAGACCTCCATTGTTGTCTAAAAATAATTAAAACCACATCAGCCAGACACACTGGGTGCACTGAATGTCATAAAATACATCGCTCACATAGATATTGTAACACTGTGAAAGAGGCCGTTCAGTGTTAAAAAAATAAAAAATAAAACTTGTACATTGTAAAGAAAACAGGTGGTTTTGGAATGTTAAAAACTATTTTAAGACAGTAATTATGCCAAATAAATATTTTAGAAAAGATCAGGCAATTTCGAAAAACAAATTGGCATTGCCAGTCAGTGTGCAAAACAATGTGAGTATGAACACATCGTTGATGTAAAGGCATCTACCCTAACAATAGAAATGAAGAACCTTGTTGGCGTTTACTGAACAAATCTAAAAGCAGAAACTGCCCAACTGAATTTGCATGCTTGCTAAACTTTGAGTTCCGGTATTGCGTCATAGAAAAATGAATGGGTGACTTTTTGTTCTCAAACACAGATGTGTTCTGCTATCAAAACGTGGCCTAAAGTGCTTTTATATTGCCAAACCCTTAAAATGTGTAATATATTTTTACTGTCTATATGGGAGCAGTTTTATTCAAGTGTAATATCTCTTCTTTGTGGATGCTAAGTTGTTTACTGCTCTAGTAAACTGTGTCCAAAGCTGTAAATATTCCTCTGCCAACATCTGGCTTTACTAAAAGCGCTCCTAAGTTATTGTTTGTGAGAGAATAATTTCAAATATGAGGTGAGGATGAGGTGTTTGTATTCCTTTACATCGTGAAGGAACAACGCATATTCAGACAGTCCTGCATATGTATATGTGGGCACTGGAAAAGTAAATATAACCAGTATCAGAATAAAAATTGCTGCAAAAAGAGACTGATAAACAATGTGGATTATGACCCAGACAAGTCAAGGAGCATCACGTGATATTCCAGAACCTGCTTATGTCCTTGAAAAAAAACATAGGTTAAATCAGTGTCTCGCTTTGTGAAGACAGTTTAAAAATTTTACGAATAAGTCTCATTTCAAATCATCTGTGATGGTTTGTACTGATCAGGTACATCGGGAGGCTGGAGTCTCTCCCAGCTGTCAGTGGGTGAGAAGCGGGTCCACCCTGGACAGGTCATTATTCATCTCAGGGCCAACAAAGAGACACACACACATAGACAGACACTGACACACATCCACACCTATGGACAGCTTAGAATCACCTGTTAGCCTGACACGCAAGACTGTGGGTGGAAACTAGAGTAGGGGAGAACATGCAGACTCCACAAAGAACCACTGCAGCTGGCCGGATGTCCACCACTGTGCTGCTCGCCGTTACGACGAAAGAACACACTCAAAAACTAATAGTAGTTAGGAACTCCATCTGTGATTATGACCCGTTCTGCTTGAAGGGGGTTAATAATCAATAACTGAAGAATGGGAAGGATGATCAGAGTTGGGATGTTTTGAAGCAGGGACCACTGTAGGATTCCAGGCATCTTTATTTTTGCAGTCAAGGAAGAAAAAGAGACGTTTCAAAATTGTGTTTGTTATGGCCAAAAAACTTGGAAGCAAGTTAGAAACAAGAGGCAACTGAAAATGATCATTGAGCAATTTAATGAACAATTCAGTAAAACACAAGAAAACAAGGAGGAGAGAGGAAACATATATATGGTATGATGATATGGTCTGTTAAGGTGTCAAGGAATATTCTGGGATTCAATGTTTCTGCTAGTTCCCGTGGGCTTCCTACTGAGTGGCGGGGACTTTTTTGTCTGGCCTCTGCCAGAAGTGGGAACAGATGGTCAGAAGGTCATTGATCAAAATTTCCCTCACAGTGTTGACACAGAGGAACCCGCCACCACCTTCCTTAACACTGAGAGACAAATTTACATTCACTGAGAAATGTAGTCACATTTGACAAATCACACAGGAAACCATAGAAATGTCAGTGAGAAACACCTTGTCTTTCTCATGATGAAACACACTTACTAACCTGCTGTCTATTTAATGGTGCAAATGTATTGACAAAGATAAAAATACTGCACATGTAAGACGTGGATTAAAGCAGCTACCAGCATTTCTTACTACAACTACAACTGTCTGCACTGACACTATCTGTTAGTTGTTACAAACACATTGTTACCTGCCATAAATAATGATAAGGATTTAAACGGTAAAGAAAACACACTGTGACACTATTTCTTCAATAAATGTGTCATATCATATTTCCTGAAATGTCTAATATATTGTTGAATACTTATATACACCTACTACTACTACTCTTTTGGCTTTTCCCATCAGGGGTCGCCACAGCGAATCATCCTTTTCCACTTCACTCTATCCTGGTCATCTTCTACTCTGACACCAGCTAACCTCATGTCCTCTGTTAGAACATCCATATATCTCCTCTTTGGTCGTCCTCTCGCCCTCTTGCCTGGCAGCTCCATCTCCAACATCCTTCTACCAATATAATCACTATCCCTCCTCTGCACATGTCCAAACCATCTCAGTCTGGCCTCTCTGACTTTGTTGCTAACACAGGCAACTTGCGCTGTCCCTCTGATGAACTCGTTCCTCATTCTATCCAACCTTGTCACTCCTAAGAAGAACCTCAACATCTTCATCTCTGCTGCTTCCATCTCTGCCTTTTGTCTCTTTCTCACTGCTACTGTCTCTAACCCATAGAGCAGAGCTGGTCTCACCACTGTCCTGTACACCTTTCCTTTGAGTCTTGCTGACACTCTTCTGTCACACAACACTCCTGACACTTTCCTCCACCCATTGCAACCCGCCTGCACTCGCCTCTTCATCTCTTCTCCACACTTCCCGTCACACTGAACTGTTGACCCCAAGTACTTAAACTCCTGCACCTTCTTCACCTCAGCCCCCTGTAACCTCACGCTTCTACCTGGCTCCCTCTCATTTACACACATGTATTCTGTCTTGCTACGACTGATGTTCATGCCTCTTCTTTCCAGAGCAAACCTCCACCTCTCCAGCTGTTCCTCCACCTGCTCTCTACTCACCTGCAAATCACAATGTCATCTGCAAACATCATTGTCCAGGGAGATTTCTGTCTGACCTTATCTGTCAACCTGTCCATCAGCATAGCAAACAAGAAGGGACTCAAAGCTGATCCTTGGTGTAGTCCCACCTCCACCTTGAACTCCTCTGTCTGACCTACGGCACATCTCACCACCGTCATGCTTCTCTCATACATGTCCTGAACTAGTCTGACATACTTCTCTTCCACTCCCAACATCCTCATACAGTACCACAGCTCCTCCCTCGGCACCCTGTCATACGCCTTTTCTAAATCCACAAAGACACAATGCAGCTCCTTCTGACCATCTCTGTACTTTTCCGTCAACAACCTCAAAGCGAAAATGGCATCAGTGGTGCTCTCACGGGGCATGAAACCATACTGCTGCTCACAAATCTCCACCTCCTTCCTAAGCCTGGCCTCCACTACTCTTTCCCACAGCTTCATTGTGTGGCTCATCAGCTTTATCCCTCTATAGTTGCTGCAGTTCTGCGTGTCACCCTTGTTCTTAAAGATCGGCACCAGAATGCTTCTCCTCCATTCCTCAGGCATCTTCTCAATCTCTAAAATCCTGTCAAACAGTCAGAAACTTCACTGCTGTCTCTCCTAGGCACTTCCACACCTCCACAGGTACGTCATCAGGACCAACAGCCTAAATACTTAATAATACTTGTATACACCAATTACCCACAATTTTATTTATGACTTAGTGGGTTAATAAAAAATAGGTAATGGTTTTATTAAAATATAATGAGCTGTAAACTTGGTGAGAATCTTACAAAAAGGGCACTGACATAAGGTCAAACCAAAGGAAATGGAAACAAACAAGAAAGTGAGGAGGCAAGAAGTTGGTAAGAACTAGGAAATAATTATGACATAATCTTGGCAAAACAAAATGACTGAGCTAATATGAATCGACATGACATGAATATCTAAACTAAATAGTAGGCGAATGAAGGCAGCATGGTGGTGCTGAGGTCTAGTTACTGTGGAAGAGGAGAAGCCAGTGGGAACATAAGTGAAACCTAGTACTCAAGGGGAACCAGAAACCAGGTTGTGACAATGCCACTTTGCGGCGAATGTGGCTGTGTTTGCAGACTGCTCAGGAGGCCATGTTGACTCCTGTCCTCCGTGACAGTTTTAATGTTGTGGCTGATCAGTGTGCATTTATGGGAGAGAAACAACATCCTGTTCCTTCCTACCTGGCACACTGACGACATAGATACAGCTGCTGTTTGCAGGCATCAGAACCTGCACAGACAGGACGTCACTCTCCTCACGACTCATGTCGTTACTGGCAACGCAGTGGTAACCGCTGTCTTCTTCCACTGTGCCACAGTGTAGGTTCAAGTCTGAAGACTGCTGAAGCAGGACGGCCTTGTGGGGAGGGTGTCGATACCAAGCGTGGCGAACGCCAGTGCCCTTTGGTTCATAACTACACACCTGAACTTTGTCCTTAGGCTACAGCACAATGAAGGAAATACATCCCCAAATGTCTTTGATTTCTGAGCTACAAATAAAAATAGTCTTTGTTCAAAACAACATTGTATTTTGACTTGACCGGATAGTAAAAACCTCAGCAAACCGAAATGAAACATGTTGATACGCGTTGTAAAACGGGAGAAAGAGAAAGTTCACAGACATTTTTGAATGTCCCGGAAAACACCACCATCCTGTGGCCTGTTTGTGTTACTGTGAGTCACCGGCCACAGCAACATGTTTCCTTTTGAGAATAATCTGTCTCCCACTAATATGAAGCCGTTTTGTAATTCTTCCAGTCAACAGACCTGAGTGATTCTCCATGTTACAACTTGGCAGCCAGTTTTGTACAACCAACAGCCCAAGTAAGATCTTATTACTGTGATATAAAAGAGGAAAACCTCAAAACTAAGAAACTGTTTTAATAGAAAAAAGAATGAAATAATATGGTAAACTATAAAAATAGCTGAAATCTGTTGACTGACACTTGGCAAATGAATACGTTTAAATTCCTCACCTCTAAAAAAGAGCAACATGTTTTCTTTTGAGAATAATCTGTCTCCCACTAATATGAAGCCTTTTTGTAATTCTTCCAGTCAACAGACCTGAGTGATTCTCCATGTTACAACTTGGCAGCCATGTGGATTATTAATATATACACGCTCAGCCTCCTCTGCAGCTGTAAACGGCTTTAACATTGTGATGAGGTAAATTCACAGTAAACTACTGACAGCACAATGGATGAGAACAGACTGAGCATCTGTTACAGAGATTTCTAGGTCCAAACGCAGTGTTCTGGATTCACATTGTGGTTCTGTTTGACATGGTTACTAAGATTGTGGAGGGCTTGATGGCGCTGGTGCCGGTGCAGGTGAATGGCATTTGACTCAGGTATGTCGTAGGTTCTGTAATGGAAAATGTTTATGAACTCAGTTGAACATGGCTTATACTGTTGAACTTTCTGTGCACTCCTCATACTTATTAGCCTTTTGGTAACTATTATCATCTCGGGTTCCTCTTTGTAGTTGTTAGGGTATGTGTTTCGTCTTGTATGTGGCATGAGTCTACCCATTAACCTGAAGGCTCTGACCTCCTTGAAAGAGGAAGCCAAACTGTAGAAATGTGTATGTCACCTGGACTTTTTAACTCTGCAGATTACCTTGCACTGTGAATAACTGCACAACCTTCTCTGCAAAATTTAAACCTAAAGAAGACGACTTGTCTGTTTTAGTCTTTATTTCAGTCCTCATTACAGCTAAAGTACATGTTTTTATCACGACAGTTCCAATGCAGATGACACCAGAGGCACGAACTGATGGAATATGCTGACGCTGCCGTGGCAGAAGGTCGGCTGAAGGAGTCGTCCAGCGAGAGACCATGTGTGTGTGTGATCGGGTCGTAGGCTTCCACCACATCAGACAGCTCAGAAGTATAACTAAATCCACCAGACACGTATAATTTACAGTCCGGAGCTGCCATACTTCCTCCAATATGAACCTGGTACAAGGAAATACTTTTTTTTTTAATGTACATTGGATTACACAAAGCTCTAAAAGACAGGCAAGTCTCTTTAAATAAAAAAAATAGATGAAAATGATAATATTTAATGACAGATGCGGGGCCGATGCATTCGACAGCCACCTCGGAAACAGGATTCGGACCAGGTGCGGGGCAGGTGCATTCGACAGCCCCCTCGGAAACAGGATTCGGACCAGGTGCGGGGCCAGTGCAGTCGACGACCCCCTCTGAGACCAGATCAGAGCCAGATGTGGGGCCAGTGCAGTCGACAGCCTCCTCGGAGACCAGATCAGAGCCAGTTGCGGGGCCGGTGCAGTCGACGGCTCGACTCAACAGAGCCTCCGCCAAGGTGTTTAGGGAATTCAGCCAGGTAATGCCACTGTCCAGTCTGGGGGTTGTAACCATCCACTGTAACCAGCTCATCGCAATCCTGGTCACAGCCTCCCACCACCACCAGGATTTCTGCCAATCCTGTCATGGGCCTGTCATGGCGGTCATACTCGCAGGACTGGAAGCTCGGGGCTTACCATGCGGAAGCAGGTGGAGGAAAAGGTAAACAAGTGGGTCACTCGCCAAAAGGGCCAACAGGAAGCACCTCCTGACGAAGGGGAGTCGGACCTGCTGGAGCAGCTCGGGCCAGTGGTGCAGTCGCCGCTGCAGATCAGCCCTGACCCAGCGTACCGCAATTTGATAAACTGTCTCCTCCTTGTCCACACAAAGCTCATCATCTGACACAAGGTCAAATAGCCGGTTCCAAAGTAATTGCTAAAAGTCAGTCTTTGGCCAGCTCCATTGTGTTTTTCAGGACAAAGCGGCGAGCGCTAGTTACCAGCTCTCTGCAAGCATACGCCTCTGCAAAGTCCTGGATCTCTAAGCAGTTGGAAACATCCAGCCGCTGTTCCAGAAAAGCACAGCAGGCCTCTTTGACGGAGGGAAACTGAAACTGATCTGCTGTGTTCAGCAGGAGGTCCACATTATCCTGAGTGACCATGACCCTTCCTGAGTAGCAAAAGTCCACCAGCAGGCCTAAAAGCTCTGCTGAAACCTATTGCAGAACTACCCGGTCAGAGGTAACATCACTACCATCTGATCACTGCCTCTGATTGTTGGATTGTGGACTTGGCTCTTATTATTTACCCTATTGGCTATTTGGACATAACTCTGTCTTCTGAATTTGACCCTGTGCCATTTCTCAGATTGTTGGACCTGGACTTTTGCCTCAGCTTAATATGATCTGCCTCCTGTCTCCTCGGTACAACCAGCTTGGCAAATTGCTCAAATAATGATCAAAACTGCTGCAAATTGAGCTAAACAAGCCAAATTTATTAAATCTTTACAACAAAGGACAGATCAGACCCAAATAATTGTTCTTTCCTAGCTGAAGAGACTCTCCAGACAGCAAATTAACAGGGCTCAACAGTCAGTCACCGAAACGGTCACCATTTTTGTGGTCAGTCATTACTAGTAAGTCTACTATAATAGACCCAGCTGAGCTCCGGCCTCCTCAGCAGAGCAGGAAATGAAAACCCAGAACCTCCGGTCATAATGTTCTGCTATGAGTTTAGTAAAGTATTTCAGTAATACTACTTTATGGACATCAAGGGGTGGTGTGCCTTTGATTTGTAATGAGAGGGTGGCGGTGACGGAGTACAATGTAAGACACCACGACGAAACCAAACCTCACACCTACATGTCCTCTAGTGGTGTGGAACGAGAGCAGAAGGCTAAGCAGATGACAGCTATCTTGCTATCCCAAAAACTGTATTTTTCCTGTGCCAAAAACACTCAAGAACATGCCACAGTAACCAGCTAGGACCTGGCTCAACTCATTGAATGCTACATGGGAAGGCTTTTTCAGATGGTACATTCATAAAACAGTGCCTCACTAAAGTCGCAGTCACAGGAAATGTCAGATCAGAGCCTCACGTCAGCGTCATACACCCCTAGACACTCCCTCCTGGCAGTCGGGCAGTCGCTCCTGGCTCTGCTCAGTGGTGCATCTCTGCCTGAAGTGAGTGCTGCGATGACGGCATGCAGTCCTCGCCAATCCTCTGAGGGCAGGGCACTTGAAGCACGGAACCCTCCAGAGCCAGAGCTAGGTGAGTAGCTGTCTGCTCCTTGCTCCAGTGGCAGCCGCCGTATCTCTGTGCCACGCTGGCCCTGTCAGGCTGATGTGAGATCCTGGTCTTGCGCCTGGCCTCCAGCTGCAGATGTTCAAGCAACATGCCACTCTCCATGACTCTAGGTCACCTAAACTCTGCTCCATGTCATCTTCTAGATGGTCCTGATCCCACTTCTGACACCAATGTAGGGCTCAGCCTAACTGGTGCAGCTAACTAGAAGCTAGCTTGGGCACTAGCAGGCTAACGTGACCAGGAAGCTACCCAGGAGGATGGGTGGGTGATAGCATTTTTAAAACAAATATTAGTTTATTCATTAACAATCCAAACTTATTTGCATAAAAAGCTTGAAATATAGTATACAATTTATTTTATATCCCCAGCCCCTCCGGTCTGTCAAGAAGGACCACCAACCAGAAGAATTCAGAGGCAGTTGTTTTGAGAATTATTTTTTTTTCTTCTAAAAGAAAATCTCATTCATGATAAGCAGTGTTGCAGGCTGATGGATTTAGTTTACTTAAATAAACCAGATGATTAAATACGTCTGTCATCTCGAGTGAGTGATTTTACTGCATATGGGCCCTTGGTGAAAAATGTTTGGACACCCCTTATGTAGGCCATACAAATACTTATTGTAGTTTAAATTGTTAAACTTGGGCTGCCTTAAATATAAAAAAATTACACAATAACACAAACATTAGACATGGTGACATGTTCTGCAGCATAAAAATAACCAGATTTGTGTGAATAGACTCTCTGCTTTCCCTGCAGGCCGCTGGGCCCAAGGTAACATCAAAGTGGAGCAACAGTACACCCCAGACTGTCTACAGCTGATCCGAGTCTGGACATAAAAAGGCCCAGACTCACTGCACCACACACTCCTCTTACCATGTGGTGGAAAAGGGCCATTATTCCCCCACAGAAAGAAGTGAGAATGAATATATTCTTGGAATAGTGGTGCAACCAAATCTGTCCAAACCAAACTATTAGATTTTTCTACCAACAAATGCTTCTGAGAATCTGAAATCAGAAAAGTTTAAGTTTTTCTTTTGGCTCAGAAGTAAAATAAGCAGTTCATTGATAGTGAAAATAAGAACTAGAAACTAAATTACAACCAACCAATTGTAACAGTTGTACTGGCAAGACAATTTGAAGCTGCCTGGAACAGATCCACGGAACAGACCTTTCCATGAATAAATGTACATTGTGTCTGAATCAATCAGGAATTCAGACCATTTTAGTGCCACTGAGAAGATTCGTTTCATGGTTTGACTCAGGTTTCAGGGACAGTTTTAAAGTGAAATAGAGGCAGACTTACTCGTGTCCGGTGGTCCAACAATTATCCAGAAAGAAAACTGTGTATTTTCACAACTAAACATTGACTTTCTGCAAATAACTTCTTGCTTCTGTCCCTCAGAACTAACAGCAATCAAACATTTGTTTCCTTGGCAACTGCTCAGGCAAACTTTAAAGGCAATTGTGATGTTGCTTATGACGTAACTGATACGCTTAAACATTCACCGATTAATTTAATTCAGGGTTGGCGTGACTGCTGCCTGTGTACCAGGACTGTCAGGAACAGGACACAACTTCAGTCTAAAAACTGAGCACAGCCCATTCAACAAATGATCCGGTGTCTACTGCTCATTTCCAAGTCTGATAGTGTAAGGGTTAGTCTACGTGCAGTGACAAGTTTATCATTTCCTAAATTCATTTGCTTAAAACCATTATGAAACAGTGAGGTTATTCACCATTACAGGATCGGATCTCAAGAGTTTTATTGCAGTTTTCCTGCCCTTAATAAAAATGCCAGCACCTGGAAAATCTTTCCTTTGTATTTGGTCAGCAAGCAAATGTATAAAATAATGACTAGTAACTTCATTAGATTCCCACTGTTGTTTTGTCTTATGTCTTGAGTGTTGGATGATAATCAGGGATTATACTGCATTCTGTGATGGGCTAATGGTTGAATGGCCGATTGTTTAGAATCTTCATAGATTTATGACAAAAATAAATTCAACCATAACATAATAGAAATGCTGGTCTAAAAAACACTTGAAAGCAAAAAAGGTACAAAATATTAAGAAAAGCAGTTTTTCTTTTAATATCTGGCACATTCATGTTTTGTTTGGAAATGTCATCTACAAAGATTGAGAGCTTTAACTACAAAATGTGAAATTATTGTCCATGTGACAGAAAACATATGAACTTTACAGAGCCATGAATTGTATATACATCAGTAGGGCGTATGACATGGTGAGAAAATACGACACAGGAAGGACGTCCAACAACAAGACAGCTGCCGTCATCTACTGCGGAGTCTATGAACCTGGCTGCTCTGTCAGATTTAAATTTTCTGAGTTCAGACTCATTCTTAGTTCTGTACATCCAAAAGGTGAAGCTGACTGGTTTTGCATGAGACATCAGTCAAAAATGATAAAAGCTGTAAACTGAGGCCATGTAGGTAAATTCATTACATCCCAATTTGACTGGGCCTCATCAGTCCTTTGAAGACTCGCAGCTTTCCTGCACCGGTGAGATCAAAACTGTAGTTAGTGGTGACGTACGGAAGTTCTCCTTCAAAGCCAGGCTGAAACAGACAGAAACACATCACGAGTCAAAGAAAGAAAGCTGCAAACAGAGGTATATAACTCACTCTGTGATGAATGAAGGAAACCATGGTTTCAACTGCGCTGTGTCTTACTTCCCTTCCACCTGATGGAAATTCATGATTTCTCACATTTGGCTAAATAAATAAAACATGACTGGAGTTAAACCAGAATCTGACCTGAGTTGTGAGGATGCAGGACGGCAGCGATATGGCTCCCAGTAAAAGACAGTTGACGTTACGAAGGATGGAGGGATCTACGGCCGTCAGCAAGAAGTACAGACCTCGCACCATGTCAATACCTCGAAGCACACCTGGAACACAAACAGGAACAATATGTGGATGTCTGACTAACAATTTTATTTTACCTCTGTCTTTATCAGGTTTGGTTTATTGTTCTTTTGGTTACAGACAGCACAGCTAACACAAAATTAGCCAGTTAATTAGGCACGTTAACTACATTTTGAGCCCACAATTCTTGTTTAGGATTTCAGAAATCAATAAAAGTCATGACGAATTAGCTTCCACAGGATTATTTTTATACTGAAGTAAAATGATATATGGAACATAGACATGTTTATCCACAGTAAATATTTAAAACACTGAAAACCTTGGAAAGACAATTATACTTATAAATTCTGGACTTAATCTAAGCCGCACCCGCTAAAAAAGTGCATTGGACTATGTATCTGAGAAATAAGTAGAAAGATTTTGCAGTTTATAACCTGAACCTGAATGGTGCCTGTAACACAGTAAAAGTGCTGATGTTTGCTGTTGTGCGTCAGAAGATGGCGCTTTTTTTGTTTGCACTGACTTCCATCTAAGGCCCATCTGAGGGCTGCAGAAAAATTCATAGAAAAGCCGCATCTCTGTAAAAGCCCATGGTTTCTAAAAAAGTAGCGCTTATAGTCCATAAAAAAGTATGTCATCTCTGTCTGCAGATAAGCATGACACCAGAAGATCTGCTCAGGTGCTTAAGTGACCATTCATGCATAAAGTCATTAAATACTTACCAAAGCCTACACATGGACAGATGGGGGCCTGTGGGAGCAGGACTGGACCCCCCTTGCTAGTTACTTTTTCTCCCAGGCAGCACAGTCCCACCAGACTGCCGTTGGCAGCATAAAACATGTGACTGGGCGCCACCTCACAATGGATTACACCTAAAGCCACGGCTGTGTGGGGGACCTACAGGTTTAAAGGGAGAATGGTTGGTGCCAATTAGTACATTTCTTTGTCAAGTGTTTATCTGAGGATTTATGGAAACTTATATATGGAGCTTCTTCTTAAGTGAATGCAGTAACTAGTAAAGTTGTACTGCTTCTTAGTTGTTCGTATGATGTCATCTAACTGCGCATAATAAAAGGGTCTTTGTCTTAATGGAAAACTCCAAATGACATCATTTGCTTTTTTGCCGTTTCAAGAATACAAGTGCAACATTAGTTTTCTGATGTACCTGGTATGGAGTAAGGCTGTGCAGGGGTCTAACTGGTCCAGGATCAGGAGATTGCAGTTGACTCAGGTAGGCCAGCAGTGACAGCTCCCTGTGCTCGTTAGATCGTTGATGTTTCCTATCAAATGCAAAGCACGTGTTAACAATAAAGCAAGTGGTTTGGAGTGATAAAAGCTCTTCTGTGGTTCGCTCACGCTGTTCCTTGGCATCCCACGCCCTGAAACTCGGTCTGCACAATAAGGTGAGTGTAGCTTCTGGGGGGAGTGTGTCTCTCAGTGAACTCATCCAGAGCAGTGTGGGCAGGTGGGTGTGTCTGGCAGCCATGTGCCGTCCTGAGAAAGTCTGGAGTGAGGGCAGGACACTGGGTGGAGCCACTGTGACCGAGCTGGACGACATGCGAGATTGGGAATAAGCGGATCATGTCCACAAGCAGTTGAAATCCAAATCCTGTGGAAGGCGAAAACGAGCGCACGTTAAGACACTGTTTATTAACTGTGTAATTTAGGTTTTTCCACATTCTTTCGCTGCTGACCTTTGACCCAGCCCATGGTGTTAATAATGACAGGAGTCTCTCTGGTTTGGGAGCGTCTACGCCACAAAGACTTCAGGGATTCCAGGTAGCGGTCTAAGTCCGACTCACACGATGACTGACCATAATAAATCATGTGCTCTGGTGTCCGCTGATGTGTGAAAGGAGGACCTAAGACAATTTAAAAAACTCAATATAAGTTTATTAATATTTACAAATATGATATAGAGTAAACACATGGTGGACACTTTATGGCCACTTAAATAAACTCGTCAATCTTCTATATATAATACAGTGTAAAAAGTTAGGTGGTGCATGAACGAACCCTGAAACCACTATGCAATCGAGTTAAACATATTGTCCGCAGTGATGTTAGGTGCCAAAAATAAAAACCTACCCAGGAGTGGTTCTCTGACAGTCGACAAAGAGAGGCAGCCAGCTGGGGTGAATTCTGTTTGACCTAGGTCACCTTCCAAATAATCTACACTCGTGGTGCTACAGACACACACACAGACAGACACACACACCTTTAGCTTTCATGGAAAAACAGTATTTTCCTCTAATAAGTCACAATGACTCGTGTGTAGAACTGTAAAGACCTCTATAGGAATCTTGGGGCAGCAGCAAATTGTAAGAAAGTAAAACGTAACATGTCAAGTACCAACTTTAACATCAGATATATGATGAAATAATAATATAAAGAATACCTACTGATTTAGTAAGATGTTGATCAGGGTGCGGATAAATGTTGACTTGCCCACATTCTTGGTCCCACACACAAGGATAACAGCACAACCATCTATGTCCCCTGTCAATGAAAGACAGGTTTTCACAACACCAGATGCTGGATAATATAATCATATCTATAAAGTGGAAGGGCTGCTGGATTCAAGAGTTTTCTTTGTTTGTAAAGGAAAAATATCATACTTCCAAACACCCTTACATTGGGAATTTGATGACAGACAGGAGCTTACCTTTGCAGGCACTGACCACTGAGTTAAGAGCCTCTTTGTAGCTCTTCGACATTTTCAGACCCTCAACACTACTGACTAGTGGAATCACCCCCAAACCGTTGAGTGGAGTGTCGAGGACAGCAGACATGAGTTCACTCTGCATATGAGCAATGAGGAAAAGCTTCTGTTAAGACATTTATAAAACTGTCTTCGAATTCGAGTGATTTTCAAAATAAACAGTTGTTGTGTTGAGTATTGACAGCAGCTAAAAGTGAATGTATCAGTAAACTTACCACGGGGGGGCTGAACAACTCACTGAGCTCTGTGAAGCTTGACAGAAACCGTGTCAGAGGCGTCTCCATGGGTTCTAGCAGGATGATGGACGAGTTTGACGTGACTCTTTTCAGCAGCTTCTTCCGTGATGCTGCAAAAAGCACAAAAGGCAATAATGGTTAACCTAAAATATGTATCTACAATCACTAGTGATGGGTCGTACCTTGCCCAATGCACAAACCATATTACAATGGCCATGACTGTAATAGCTTGACCTGTTTTCATTCTTTTTGTTCAGTAGGTCGCTTAGCAGAGCAAATGAAGCCTCATGAAGCTTTGCCCTCAGTGAACCAATTTATTGAAGCGCTTCAATGCTTCATGAAGCTTCATCGCCATCACTAACAATCACTGTCTTATGAGAATCCACCTGCAGCCAGATGCTTTCGGAGGATGAGTGAAGCTTCTGATCGGTCATCTCTGGTGCCATCAGAGTTTTCCAGGGCTCTAACGGTCAGTGGAAAATGCGAGGCTGGGGAGAAGAGAGGATATGACTGCTGGCCTTCTTCAATAGTGAATCCCATCACTTCGACCCGGCCATACAGGCAGGTCAAAAAGCATTTCCCACGGAAACACAGAGTCTGCAGGAAGTGATGCAATAGTTAGTCACAAAAACATATCTCATATTCTTAGGCAAAATATTTCAAAACATACCTGATCCTTCTGCATAACGAGCACTGCGTGGTTTTGCCGATCACCTCTCTCTGCACAGAAATGAAGAGCCTCTCCATCCAGTCTACCGGGCCGGGCATCCTCCGCGTCCACTGAGATTTCCACACCATTCCCGTGGATGGACTGGGAATACTCCTTCCAGTCCTGTGAGTCCTCTGAGTCACTGTCCATTGTAAAAGCTGAACTTCCATTCGTCCGAGTGCAAGATTTATTCACCTCAGGCTGAGAAGCACTTTTCTTGGAGTCTGAGACCAGCTTTGCCTTATTTTTCAATCTCTTGACATTGGGCTTTTTCTTTACAGACACCTGGTGCTCCTTTATCATCCTGTGCATGACTGGGGAAGAGCTGAAGTCGGAGGAGCTAACGGGAGGTCTCAACCGTTTCCCCCTCACGTCCTTCCACTTCTGAGACTTGGCATGACCCCTGACCTCTGAGGGTTTCTTCACCTTCATGACTCTGAGATAAACACTTCTTGGATGGTGGCTGATACAAAACTGAGAGGACGCCTGCAACGAAAAATACACGACATTTGGAGGAAAAGCTTGTATTTAGGGCTGCACAATGATTCAGGGGGGTTTCTCTGAAGGTTAAGGTCAAAGATAAGAACTTGGTGAAATCAGGTCTTACGTTAACGTTAGGCTGAACGTTTCGATGACTAATCGATTAACAAATAATGAAGTAAGTTACTGTTACTGACATAACCTGTATATTTGCAGACAGCTGTTTTGATCCGGCATTCAGACAGTTGGGCAGCAGTTGGAAGCTTACGTTGAATTAGTCATTTTAAAACATGAGAATAAGTTCATATATGGTCTAAATTATGATCGTTTGATGGTTGACAGGCTAATGTTAGCAATTAGTTGGAGCCTCCACAGAAACTAGCGGTAGCTCGCTGCTATGCTAAACACTGTTGCATTCAGTTAGAGAAAACTTACCCTGTGTGGGCGTAAAACATTGAAGAGCTGAAGAAATGAACCGTAACAGTTCTACTAAGTGGACATGGCTTATAATTCAGTGAAGTGAGGAGCCGGCCAGCTGTTTGTACAGCGGCGCTAACGTGCTAACTTAGCTAGCCTACATGTGTGAGCCACAAACAAACACGGCGTCCACATGGTCGACAATGACTTTACCCGGAGTGACATTATTTACCATATTTTTGTCGTACAACTTTTGGAAATAGATTTTTTTTGTTCTAATACGAATGGCATATTTAAAACGCCGTGAATTCGTTTACACAAATAGTAATTTTGCGTGAATTAATTTCGCCTTTAACGTTAGGAATGTTAATGATCTCGATCAACAATAAAACATCTTTCCCGGAGTTCGGTCGCGTAAACAGCGTCACATCCTCTTCCTCGTGCGGTTTTTAGGGGCCTACAAGAAACAAAAACAAGCTACATGCAGCTGGGATCTGCTGGTTTTTCCACTGCTCGCTAAAACACACGAATCTGGCTCCGATTTTCAAGACATAAGAGTAAATAATCGGTTTTCATCATCCCTGTCTGTGGGCGTCTCCAAATGCAGCTGTCAGGTGAGTGGCGCAGTAAGGGAGCGTCTTAAAATATGTGCTAGAACATAAACGTGGGCGCAGGTGGCCAGGGGTTAGTGATCATGTGAAGAAATATGTCTCAGCTGCAGAAACACGAGTATTCCTGGAAAATATACTGGCCCAGTGATTAAGATAACTGCATATATTTCATTAAGTGGGACACTTGAGGCCCCTTATTTCATCAGATGTTATCGACAGAGTATCTGCAGCTCTTGAACATTTGAGGAAATATTAAATTCAGTTCCCTCAGAAAAAAAAAATACTTTGCCTAACACTGCATGCAATACTGTATGTCTGTGTGTTTGGAATTTTAACCAGTTCAACCAGCACTGCAGTTTTTTTAGATATGATATCTGTCTTAATAATCTGCAGATTCTTTTTTTTAAATAAGCAGAGATGTCACAATTTGCAAAAAGTCAAAGAGACAGTAAAAAGATCAAAAGGAAAGGCAAAAGATTTTAAATTTGAGAAGCTGAAACTAATAAATTTATGGCTAAGATATTTATTTTGAAAATTGCCTTTGATGTATGTTTTAGACATTACAAATGAATTAAATATATGTCTTAACAGATTTAATATACCAAAATCTTAGTTTGTAATGTTACTAAAGTTGTCACTAAGTATATATGAAGCACAACAAAAAAAGTAAAGAAAATATTTCCCTCTGAAATGCAGCAAAGTAGAAGTTTTAAGTTGCATAAATAATCAGGTCAACTACAAGTGTCCCACATTAATACTTACAATACTGTAAGAACAATACTGGAGTAAATGTATAGAAAACATGACCTTCAAATTGCATGATTTTTCTCATGATTAACCGAAAACACAAAGATAATCAGTTTACTGTAACTTTACACCAGTAAAGTCTTTACTTTTGAAATGCAGAAACCAACATTTTTATAACAATTCTCCACGGAACCTAATTAATTAGATAGTAAAATAATTGCACATTAATTTCTAAACAATTTACTGATGAATACAATTGCATCTTCAGGAGGTTACATACACATAATTTAGCTAAAACATGGCATTAATCTGCAACTTCTTTTGACGTCATATCCAAACATTATGATTTTTGTGTGTCATGCAGCACCAGTGTTCTCTGCAGCTGGAGAGGTCGCTGCAGGAGGGATCCACCACGCACAGCGTGTCCTGTCCTCCCTGAACCAGCAGAGGGCAGTAGGAAGGTTCTGTGATGCGGTGTTGAACGTGGGAGGTGGGGTGGTCTACCTCGCCCACCGCAGCATCCTGGCCTGTTTCAGTGAGCTCTTCCAGCAGTCTGACGTGCCAGCTGCACCGTGCATGGAGTTCGGCCTGCAGGAGTGTCCCAACGATGGGCTGGAGCTGCTCCTCAACTTCGTCTACACTGGAGAGCTGAAGCTGGACTCTGACAACCTGGACAAGGTGCAGCATGCAGCAGCCAGCCTGTGTGTACCAGAAGCACTTGCACTCTGTCAACAGTTTAAGGAATCCTCTTTGGATGCTGGGTCTGTGAAGCGTAAAAGGGGCAGACCTAGAAAGTCATCAGACACTAGCGCTCATTGTTCGGTCAAAGAAGAGAATTTGCTAACAGAGACAAAATTTGAGTCCAGCTTTGAGAGTTGTACAACCAGTGTGTGTCTGGCTGCTGCACCACCACTACAACCACCCGTTCTGGTCGGGTAGTGAAGGGCCCCAGACGACTGGTGACTGATGAGAGCCCCACCATTGATTTTACAGTCAAAGACAAAATGAGCAAGAGGACTTTTAATATCTCTGCGGAGAAAGAAAGTGATGAAGTGTTTGCGGATAATCCAAACCCTGATCCACCAACTGGTGAAACTGAGGTAGAACACATGAGCATAGAGCTGAGAAAGTACAAATCCATTTCCAGAAAGGTTTGAAAATTGTGCAAAATGTAAATAACGTGATGCTTTGCAAAATTTTACACTGTTATTTGAGATAATGTCTTTTCTGAGAATTGTTTATTTGAGCAACATCATTTCAAACCACATTCTGCACATATTCGAACAGCACGAAGCCTGGGTGCAGTGCAGACCTGTTACCCAATGGAAACATTTATGGCATTTTGATGTAAAAAATGTGAAAACGGAGGCTTTAAAATTCTATATCAAGCAAGAATGGGAAAATGTGCAAAACAACTTTTCTGGACATGGGATTTGTATTAATGCATTATCTGCTACTGCAAATATTGATTTTGATGTGGAATACAATATTTATTCTCACTCTACCTTGTGCTGTTTGCAGTCAACTGAGTTGCAGATTGACGTAAATGACAGTAGTGTCAGCCAGGCACTCGAGCAAGTAGAAGACGACGACGACGTGGGGGATTTTGAGGGTATCACAGAAGGTTCAGATGACGAGTATGTGCCTGTTGCTGAGCCCAGTCAGTCAGCCATGTCCACGTCATCAACACGGAGACGCAAGACCCAGACAAAACCAGACACAAATGCGGCCGATGGGGCTCAGGAAGAAGACCTCAAGAAAGACTCTGTGCAGTGCCCCACTTGCAGCAAATCCTTCAAGAGCAAATACTACCTCAAAGTTCACAACAGGTTGCACAGTATCAGCATCTTCTCTTTGAAATGAACTCAGAGAACAGCCACTAACGTTTGTCTTTCACAGGCGGCACACAGGGGAGAAACCCTTCAGTTGCCTCAAATGTGGAAAGAGGTACTTCAGGAAGGAGAATCTCCTGTTGCATGAGATCAGAGATTGTGCCAGAGTCCAGGTGAGTAGGAAAGACAGACATCAAAGACGCAGTGACGAGAAAACCAGACCCAAAACATGAGCATGTGTGTGTCTTTATATAATTCCAGATGTATAGCTGCTTGACATGCTCCTCGACATTTAATGGAAAAGATGAGCTACGACTGCACGTTGTCTCCCACACGGGAGATATGCCTCACAAGGTCCATCACTCACCAAAAACACGGTTATGTCAGGGACTGCTGAAGTTGCTTTATTAATTATGATGATTAATTTTTTCAGTGTTCAACCTGTACTGAGCAATTTATGCACAAGAAGAACTTAACACTTCACATGATGAAGGTCCATGGTTTTCCCAAACCGCATGCGGTACGTTGTTTTCCTCATACTGTAAGGCCATGGTGACGTAGCTGTGATTCCTCCTGTAAACTGTAGCCTCGTGGTCTAAAGTGTGTTGAGGAACGTTTCACACAGTTGCTCGTGTGTTTTCACTCTTGAATTCTTTGTCATTTGCAGTGTCCCCAGTGCCCCAAAACCTTCTTAACCCGGACAGAGCTGCACATCCACGAAGCATCCAAACATCGAGGTGAAAAGCCATTTGTGTGTGAAGAGTGTGGCCATCGAGCGTCCAGTCGGAACGGCCTGCAGATGCACATCAAAGCCATTCACAGGTAGGGAAATATGTTTCTTTGTTTAGGTTATGTCAGTACATTCCGAGATAAATTTTCATAACAAAATACAATTGTCTTGAGTCTTTTTTCCCACTTGGCCTTACAGAAACGAGCGCCCGTTTGTCTGTAACTTATGTGGTCACGCATTCTCCCAGAAGAACAACCTCAAGATGCATCAGCGTATCCACAGCGGTGAGAAACCATACCAGTGTCACCTCTGTGGCAAAACCTTCCGGACACAAGGTAATGGCCGCCCTTCCTGCTCCGCTACGGTCTTCAGTGATGGGAGCTTACTGTGACTACTGTAGGCGAGGCAGGCGTCGTCAGCGCCAGACAGGGAGAGATGTGAGGCAGGCAGGCATTCGAGGAAACAGTAGCAAGGTGGTTCTTGTGTCTTAGTTTGCTGAGTTGTCGTAGTCATCAACATGGTCAGCAGAGGCGGCAGCGATGAATTGTCTATGAAGGCGATTAAAACAACTCAGTTTCTGTCACACTGCTACACCCACAAGTCACAACTTAGTACATTCTGAAGACACACATCATGCACATTTTTAGATTTACTGTTAGTTGTACTCTCCAAGAACAAATTAAATTCCATTGATGTCCATTTAAAATGGCAATCAAAATGTCCAGTAATACATTTTCCAAAATCTGCTTAGAATGAAAAATGGCACTGACTATACTGTAATGCCAGAACATGCACAAGAATTGCCATGTTTTATAGTTTCCTCAGTATCAGAGTAATCAAGTCATACTTGTGTGTACACCAATGGATGCTTAGCAAACAGGAACTAAATGTTTTATCTGCCATAGTCTGATTAAAAATTTCCAGTGTTAGTAATGATCAGAAAGTTTCCAGGAGGGGGAAGAGAGTAGGACACTTATAGCCAGGCAATAGAAAATCTAGAATTTCATTTTTTTATTACATAAATTGATCCAAGGTCTTTATCTTTTTTTTCTCTACCAGCCAGTCTAGATAAACACCACCGGACACACACTGGCGAGCGTCCCTTCAGCTGTGATGTGTGCGAGCAGCGTTTCACAGAGAAAGGAGCCCTTGTCCGCCACAAGGCCAGCAAGCATGAAGAAGGCCGACCTCACTGTTGTCACATATGTGGCAAAACTTTCAAGGGTAAGATTCACCATCCTGATCATCAGTACATGGGCTGAGTTTGACCTCCCTAATAAATTGCATTAACTTGGCCTCACTAATGTGATTCTCTTTATTCTTTTTGTCATTACCAGCAAGGGAGCAACTCCGGGTTCATCTGCGTCGCCACAAAGGCATGAGGAAATTTGAGTGCATCGACTGTGGCTATAAGTTTACTCGACAGGTAAAATCTTTATTGATCTGCAAACTTGAAAAAATGCTTGAAACTTGAAAATATTGAAAAATGCTTATTATAGCTTGTTCACTTTGACCAAACAATCCAAGTCTCATAGGTATTCTTTCTGTTTGTAAAGATCCTGACAGAGCAGAGAATAGTTTCAATCCATCTGCTCCACACCACAGATAGGACGTGTTTGGCCTATAAAACATCAAAGCAACAAGTAAAGGTGACAAAGGTCACGCATTTTACCTTCTTCAATGAGATTTGGATCGTCAATGTCTAGGATTTAAAAAATCCATTAACTTGTAACAGCATTTCCACATTACATATTGTTGTATCATTGGTCTCTATGCCGACACATGCAAGCTGAGAAACAAAAGTACGTTTTCTTTAAAATTATGGCAGGAAAATTAACTTCTAGACATCTCATGGCTGACGTTAGGGTGTTTTTCCTACACAGCTTCTGAGGACTGGGCACTATAATAGAATATGACATTGTTCTCATGGCAGGTTTTGTTCTGAAATTCTTTTGAGGGAAATTGAATTTGAGAAATGTGTCCTAAACCTTCACATCTCTACAATTTTATTCCAGGCACACCTGCGACGACATATTCAAATCCACAAACGGACTGAGAACTACAACCCCCGGCAGAGAAAGCTGAGGAACGTGATAGTGCAGGATGTGGATGGAGGTCCTGATGAGAACAAAGCCACCAAACTGTCCAATGCAACACTAATCACTGATGAAACGGACTTCACGCCAGAAAGTCCTGATACCCGGGAAACCACAAACCCCGAGACCGACTCCACGGACCTCAGTTCTAGCTGCATCATGAGGGTGGTGATTGAGTCGAGCGACAGCGCAGTTGAGGAGGTGGTCTCCAGCCAGGACCTGGGACACGCTGAGGCAGTGGAAGGTTTTCTGTGCCACAGGTCCTGCAGCAAACCCAGCTGGTGGCTGAGGCGTACGAGTCTACACTGGATATGGGAGGAATTGTGGAGAATATATCAAAGAGTAAGACCTGAGGAGTGAAAGAGCAGAGTCGTTGTGCAACCCAGTCCGAATCAAATTTACTGTGAATACACCTCAATGAGCAGCACGAGGGGGGGACGGTGGCGGTGCAGGCTGAAAGATCTGACCTTTGACACATGAAAAGGAACTGCGACAATGTTGGCTGCACTTGAACAGCACTTATTTCTCACTCTCAGCAGTTTAGGTGAACTGTATGGTTACGAAGGATGCTTGAAAAGGAAATCATTTTTTGGCACATTTGATTAAGCCTTTTTCATGATGTAACGCCTGCTTTTGAACTCTGGAATATAGATAAAGACTAATCGACCGCTGTATTAAGATTTGTTACTGCAGGTATCAAAGGAAAATAGTTTATCTGGTGTTTAATCTATACAAAATATGTAGAGGGTTTTTTTTTGTTTCATCTTGGATTTTTCGTCAAGAATTATTTTAAAATTAGTTTTTTCTTAAATCATGACACTCAAGTACTGAGCGTTAGAGGTGATGATGTGTAGATTTTGTTACCCAACTGCTGCAAAACTACAGAATGTATTTAACGGAAAGATGAAATCCTTGGTAAACATGGGTCACATGAGTCAGAACATCTGTACTTGGAATTAAGACGCTACACAGGTTTATGATTTTGAGATAAAATATACACTTTTATAAGTGAACGCGTTAGCTTGCTGTTGCTATTAATATAAAACTTAAATTGTTATTTTAACACACAGAAATATATGTGAAATCTAAGAACCAGCTAACAGCTCATTACATGTGTCTTAGCAGAATAAACTCTCTTAGACCTGCCTGCAGTTCAATTTATGGCAACACACTGTAAAATTTTTCACAAATATAGTGTCTTTAAAAAGCTAATTCAACATCACAAACTTGTATGAAAACTGACAAACTGATGCATTAAACAAAACCTTCAAAACAGGCAAAAATACAATTTTCTTAAAAGCAGAAAATCTGGCAGCAGAGCAAACTGAGATTCTTTTGCACTTCCAGTTGACACTGCTGACCTATCACCTCCATTAGGTGTTCCTGCTCGTTTCTTAAGCAACCATAGCACAAATAAAGTAAATCCATAAATAAACACACAAACATTAAAACATCCATAAATACAAGAAAACGCTTCATGCACGTTTGACTGGTGGTTACAAAGGTGAACTAACCTGGTACAAGTTAACATCACATGCAGCCATCCTCAAATTCTACGATGATGACAAATGACTCAACACACATCTGGTACAAGACGGGTCTCCTGTGTCTAGTTGGTGCTGATGTCAGTTGTGATTGCCTTCATTTTAGGAATGTAAACACTTTATTGCTTATCACCCACAATACTTGAGCATAAAAATCAACGCATCTCTTTTGCCTTCAACACACTGGTGACTACAAACCGTGTGTTATGCTACGAGCAGCTAACGAAGCCTTGAGCCACTTGCCTCATGCGGAGATGAAAAGTCCTTAGTCCACAGGTGCTTTGAGGATTTGCACCACAAAACATTTCTTTCAAATATTTTTCATAAATGCAGAAGTTCTCCTCTAGACCCTAAACTGATTTTTTTACTCTAACATCACTTGTCCTATAATCAGTTCCCTGCGACCAATTTTAAGCCTAAATTTATGGACTTTGAATCCACATCCACTGTGTGAGACGGAGCTGTGCGCTGCTCCTTAGTGCAGGTGGGGCAGACATGCCCAGGCTCCATCCTTTAGGTGTGGAGGTTGTTGCAGGCGGTGGAAAATTAACCAACTTTAAATGCAGTTCTCACAGTCAGGCACCAGTGGGTGTTCTTTCTTTGCAGCACAACATTCTAAGAAAATCTAACCAGCAAAACAAAGGTGAGATTTACACTGGGGCTGTATCTAACATATGTTAGACTGTATATTATGATTAGAATTGTTTGGAATATGTAATCTCTGAAAAGCATGGAAAATGTTGGTCACAATTTCCTGAAGTCAAACATCATGTCTTCTAATGGACAGTTTTGTACAACCAACAGCCCAAGTAAGATCTTATTACTGTGATATAAAAGAGGAAAACCTCAAAACTAAAAACTGTTTTAATAGAAAAAAAGAATGAAATAATATGGTAAACTATAAAAATAGCTGAAATCTGTTGACTGACACTTGGCAAATGAATAAGTTTAAATTCCTCACCTCTAAAAAAGAGCAACATGTTTTCTTTTGAGAATCATCTGTCTCCCACTAATATGAAGCCTTTTGTAATTCTTCCAGTCAACAGACCTGAGTGATTCTCCATGTTACAACTTGGCAGCCATGTGGATTATTAATATATACACGCTCAGCCTCCTCTGCAGCTGTAAACGGCTTTAACATTGTGATGAGGTAAATTCACAGTAAACTACTGACAGCACAATGGATGAGAACAGACTGAGCATCTGTTACAAAGATTTCTAGGTCCAAACTCAGTGTGCTGGATTCACGTCGTGCTGCTGGTTGAGATTGTTATTGAGATTGTGGAGGGCTTGATGGCGCTGGTGCCGGTGCAGGTGAATGGCGTTTGACTCAGGTATGTCAGTAGGTTCGAACGCAGACGACACCAGAGGCATGAACTGACGGAATATGCTGACGCTGCCGTGCCAGAAGGTCGGTTGCGGGAGTCGTCCAGCGAGAGACCAGGTGCGTGTGGTCGGGTCGTAGGCTTCCACCACATCAGACAGCTCAAAAGTGTTATCGTAACCACCTGACACATATAATTTACCGCCCAGGGTTGCCACGCTGCCTCCAACATGAACCTGGAGAAAGAAAACATTTTTCTTTTTAACGTATCTGGTAATACACAAAGCTCCAAAAGAGAGACACCTGGCAAAGATCTGGTGTGCAGACAAAGTGCTCAACATTTAAAAATGGTTTTAGACTTTTTGTGGGTCTTAAAGCCTAGATCAATAGCTTTAGTTAATACTGACCACTCAGTCCCTTTGCCTAACCCTAACCATCTTTGTGACAACAGTTTCTGGTAATTTCAACTACTTCCTTTCAAGTATTCTGGACTGCTCTCTGTCTGCAACTAGTTCCTGTCATCCAAAATTGACAAGAAGCAGTTGAAGGTTACAAGATAAGTCAAAATACAAGTGAATACAGTAATACATATTGTAGTTACTTAATGAAAATGGAGCTTAAAACCAAATATAACACTTGATACACAGAGACACAGAGCTGCTCATCAGCCATGCCAGGAGACAAGAAGTCGGGTCTGAAATACAAACCTGGGTCATCGGACTAATTTTGTCCCATACGTTCTTTTGAGGATTGTAAACATCCACCTCAGCCGAGTCATCCCTACAAATAGAAACATACACAAGTCAAACCACTGCCAAACAATCACTGCTTCGTGTAGTATTAACCAGTGTTTTTATCTGACCTATGAAACATTAAATCACTTCCTAACAAATTAGGTCAAGATATGTATAACCACCCATTGTCAGTGTTGTACTGAATGAATTTATGTCGACAGCTGTAGCCTTTATCTTTAAGAAAACAGTCTTTTAATAAATGGACGGCGATTTACTGTAAGGCCTAATAAACCAAAATTTTGGGGAACCACAGGTTTGATGTTTAGCAATGAGTTGTATTTTATAAGCCTGTCACAGCTTTGATGTAAAAGTTATCTGGAGAGTCAATCATGACTGCAGCTGTCAAATAGATACACTGAAGCAAAAAGCTTTGTATTGTATTGAAGAATTACAAAGTAGCATTAAATAAAAATGCTAAAAAAGTACAATATAGTATAAATTGTTCATAATTACAGTATTGAGGTAAATACTCTCCAATATTTTCTGCGTCAAGTCCGTATTCATTCAGTGTCAAACTTTCCTCATTAATTCCTAAAAAGTATCTTGTATTTAGCTGCAAATTACTGTGATATTTCAATGTATGGTAATATGTACGCATTGCATACAGTGCATATTTATCATCATGGTCTACATGGTCAAAACCTAAGGATTTGTTTCTTATAGAAGAGAAGGACAGAGCCTACGAAGCTTATTTAGATTTTGACCGCATAACAAGGGACAGTAAGGTGTCCATGATGGACTACATTATTGACTTTGAGCAAGATGTGCACGTACAAGATGAAACCCCCCGATGTGGTATTGGCTTTTAAACTGTTAGATACTGCATGTTTGGAGGTGAAAGACCACAGCTTGTGAAGATCTGACTTATGCATCAATGAAGTCTGCACTGAAGAGGATCTTTAGAGGAAATGCATCTAGACTTGGACTTGGAAACACTGCCAGGCACAAACCCACTGAACAGGTATGGTCACAGATCAAAATGTGCAGTATGTCAGAGCACATTTCACTGGGCTTAAGGACTGTCCCCACAGAGTGTGGCAGCAAACATTCCACTGCTGTTAGGTAAAAGGTCCCTAAAAATGACAGAGCACTGATGTTCAAGCAGCCTGTAGAGCTGGAGTTCACTAGCTCAGAAAATAATGGACAAAAATAATAGACCTAAAGACGTCCAGCATAAAGAGAAGCATTCCAGTAGACCTAAAAAAAAATTAGGACGGGACCTTGACAATCTCAGAAACTATGAATTCAGCAGAAAGACAGAAAATCGTGTTAAAACTTCACAGACAATTTGGCCATGCTTCTGCTGACAGATTACAGAGACTTCTCAGTAGCTCAGGAAATAAGGACACTAAATACAACATAATCCTGCAAAGAATGTGAACGAATGTGAAGTATGTAAAAGACAAGGTAAGACCAAACCAAAGTCTGATGTTGGCCTGCCACTGGCACCACAGTGCAACGAAACAGTGGCTGTAGATCTGCATGGACTTGAACCAGGTGTGTGGTAGCTCTATATTATTGACCAGCTCACACAATTAACTGTGAAGACAATAAACCGTGTAAAGATAATAGCTGCATATAGCCCATGGAGTAATGGACTTCTGGAGCGACATAATCAAACACTTACAGAGAACATAAAGAAAGTGAATGAAAGAAACAGATGTGACTGGCACGCTGCAATGGTCTATTGGCTCTTATGGCAAAGAACCCCCAACAAATTGTCCACGACTAGAGCCCTCATCACCTAGTGTTCGGACAGAATCCCAACTTACCCTCTGTGCTAACTGACAAGCCTCCAGCACTACAACAAAGAAAATGGGTGGCAAGACAAATCTCTGTTCTACATGCGTCAAGAAGAGCTTTTGTTGAAGCAGAGTGCTCAGAGAAAATCCTGAGACCATTACAAAAGTAGATTAAAAATATGTTATGGGTCACAAAGTTTACTACAAAAGAATGGACTGTCCAGAGTGGAAAGGCACAGGAATTGGTCAAGATGGCGCGGTAGTGTTTGTTCAAAACAGATGAAGCTGCATTAGGGTAAATCATCTTAGACAAAGAAAAGTGAATGCAGAAAATGACATGGACGATGCACAAGATAACAGAAAGCAAACAGAAGAAGAATCTGGGGAAGATTTTCAGCAAGACTTATCACAAGTAGGGGCACAGGTGTCATCACTAGTGTGAAGGATGCAGCAAAGCGACACGCTAGTGAAGACACAGAGACACATGTTGGTACAAAGTATGAAAATACTGTTTTCTTGAAAACAGGACAAGTTGCTGAATACAAAGATGGTGACAAAGGGATTCTGCATACGGTTAAAGTTCTGGGAAAGATACAGGTAAATATAAGAACTGGTACGATCCCATGATGCTGCAGGCGTTAACAAGATCAGATGACATGTCAAATGAAGATAGCCTTCAAATATAATCCACTTTCTCTACAATTGGTAAAAAGAAGATGAATTGGTAACAAAAGATTTCAAATTTGACTTATAATAATGTGTTATTATGTGAAGAAGTTAAAGATCAAGGAGAAAAGTGCATTTCTACCAGATGGGTTTTTACACTAATAAATGCTGTAACTGGTAAAGTTACACTTGTAGCTAGAGGTTTTGAGGAGCTAGAGGTGTCAGAGATAAAAAATGACTCACCTACATGTGCCTCTGAATCACTTCGGCTTCTTGTTGCAGTTATTTGTCAGCGACATTGGACACTTAATTCTAGGGATATAAAATCTGCATTTCTGCAGGGAGTGGAACTGTCGTGAGACCTTTTCATCAGACCTCCTCCTGAGGCCAACTGTTAAGGTATGATATGAAGCTTAGAAAGAGTGTGTATGGTCTCTTTTTAAAAGCTGGAGGAGTAATGCCCCGAGTGTATCCAGCTGTGTTTTTTGGCCAGATCAGGCCCACAATGTGATGGAGTTCTTGCCTGCCATGGATGATTTTATCTGTCTTATTCACAACAGTGATACCTCACCTCGGAGCCATGTGTCAAGTTGGACATGAGGAAAATGACACCGTCTGCTGGGAATGGACGTTTAGACGGTTAACGGGAAAAGAAAGGGTTACAGATGCATCAGGACTACATTCAACATATACAGTCCATACACGTGGATATTTCACAAGCTGTGGAACAAGGCTCGCCTCTGTGTGAGAAGGAGAAGGGTCAGCTCAGGTCAAAGATTGTTCAAATTCTTTGGGTTACATGACAGAGCAGACCAGATGTTCTGTTTGATGCCAGTAAGTTGACATCAAGCATCAAAGATGTAACTGTGAAGACTGTTCACGCAGCAAACAGAGTAGTGTGCAAACTTAAACCCAAGAAGGTTGTTCGGAGCTTCCAATACTTGGGCAGAGTAAGTGCACTCAAGATGGTTGTATTCGGTGATGCATCGTCTGACAGTACATCAGATGGTGGCACTCAAGGGGGACACTTACTTACTGCTGGCGATACAGAACATGTAACACCAATGACTTGTGTCACAGACAACCATTCAATTGTAACCATTCAATTGTAGCTGCACTTCAGTCTACAAAGTCAGTTGCTGAGAAAAGACTTTATCTGGAAAATAAGCAGAGTGAGTGCTGCAGTACAACACAAAAGAACAACTGGCTGATTGTCTCAACAAAAAGGGGCATCAGCTCTCCAGTTACTTAAAGCCCTTGGTGAAGGACAATGGAAACTTGATTAAAGTACACATGGCACAATATGCTGTTTTTGTATTTAGAAGGGGTCCCTCAGTCCATGTACTGTGTTTTTTTAAAGAAGAGATGGAGTTTAAATTCAATGTATGTTAAAATGTACATATTGCATACAATGCATATTTATCATCATGGTCTACATTTGTGTTAACTGAATAACTGCCTCCATAAGAGTGTACATCCCTTTGCTACAACAGGAAGACACAGGGGCTCTTATGGTGAAGGATTGAGATGATAGGTGTTCACGTGAGTGGTGTAAGGATGATGGCTGCTGCTAAATAAAGGAGTTTATTGTAATTGCAAATATGTGTCTTTCGTGCAGTAACACTATCAGTGTTGAATATGCCGCTAACGAAGCTGCCTGTATTAACTTAAGCTGCGTGCTTGTCTAGGAAATGGCATTTTAGTGTTTCATTTGACACCATTGATCACAAATTTTTTTTACAGAGACCAAAACATGTAATTGGGATTAAAGGAACAGCAACAAGTTGGTTTAAATGTTATTTATCAGATAGATTCAATTTGTTCACGTTAATGATGAATCTTCCATGCGCACAAAAGTTAGTTATGGAGTTCCACAAGGCTCAGTGTTAGGACCAATACTTTTTACTCTAGGCAAAATTATAGAAAACACTGTAAATTTCCATGGCTAAGCTGATGACACAGTTATATCTATCTATGAAACCGGATGAAACTAATCAATTAATCAAACTACAAGCATGTCTAAAAGACATAAGGGACTGGATGACGTATAATTTCTTCTTCTAAACTCAGATAAAACTGAAGTTATTGTGTTTGGGCTTTACTGTTACTTTAGATGACATAACTCTGGCCCCCAGTACTACTGCAAGGAATCTCCCAGTCATTTTCGACCAGGGTTTGTCATTTAGCTCACACATAAAACAAATCTCTAGAACAGCCTTCTTCCACCTACAGAAAATTGGCAAAATGATCAGCATTCTGTCTCAAAGCGATGCTGAAAAACTGGTCCATGCATTTGTTACTTCTAGATTGGACTACTGCAATTCTCTACTTTCAGGCTGCCCCAGTAACTCTCTAAAAAGCTTCAATTAATCCAAAATGCTGCAGCAAGATTACTGACTGGGATTGGTAAGAGAGATCATATTTCACCTTCATTAGTTTCTCTCCATTGGCTTCCAATTAAATGCTGAATGGAATTTAAAACCCTCTTCTTACCTGTACAGCTCTAAACGGTCAAGCTCCATCATACCTAAAAGATCTCCTAGTACCAAATCATCCTAATAGACCACTTCGGTCCCAAAATGCAGACCTACTTGTGGTTCCCAGAATGGGAGGCAGAGCATTTTGATATCAAGCTCCTCTCCTGTGGAACCAGCTCCCAGTCCAGATTCAGGAAGCAGACACCCTCTCTACTTTTAAGACTAGACTCAAAACCTTCCTCTTTGATAAAGCTTATAGTTGGTTATAGTCATGCTGCTATAGGCTTAGACTGCTGGGGGACCAACCCTTGATGCACTTTGGCAGAATTGTTGTTTTATTTTTTTAAATGTCTGTATAGTCTTGACTAATATGTAAAGTGCCTTTAGATTACTTTGTTGTAAATTGGCGCTATATAAATACAGTTAAATTGAACTGAATTCAATTGAATTCATTCAAACTAGATGGACTCCAGTGTAAATGTAACAGAAATTAGTTTTCTACTAACCTGACAAAGTAAATGTGGCCATTGAGGGTCACAGTTTTTGGTGTGAAGGACCATGGGGGAAGCTGTCCACAGTTAACCATGGTCCAGCGGTTGGTGTCTGCATCATAGCTTTGGACGGCCATAGTGTCCTCTCCAGTCAGGCAGCCGATAGCATACAGGCGTCCGTTGCATGTGGTGGTGGAGCAGTTGTCCATGGGGTGCAGCATGGCTGGTAAGGCCTCCCAGCAGTCCAGGGCATGATCATAGCGCTCAGTGCTGTCTGACGCCACCACATAGAGCTGACCTTTCAGCACACAGGAGCTGTGGTACTCACGGGCCTTCAGCATGGGCGACACCTCTGTCCACTCATTGACGCTGGACTTGTAGCGCCAGACACCGTCATAGAGACGAGAGCCATCAGAACCACCTGAAGATGCAGATGTACAGCTTCACTAATTATCAAGCATAAAGGATTTTTTTCCATTTGTTGCTGCTTACTATCATGTACAGAGGCAGCAATGCTTTCTTTTCAGTTTCCAGCATTTTGAATCAGTTTGAATTATTAAAAATACCTTTTAAATTCTTAACAGTCACTTACTTAGGGACCTTTTTGGTCTTCCACTTCCATTAGGTAACTTTAAATTTGAATTTGCTGGAGATCATGGAAGTATGTAAAATAGTATGTAAAAACATACTGCCACAGATAAGTCAGAGTTAACAGTTAACAAAAGCCTTGAAACTGAGCACTGACCAAAGGGCCAATAAAAACAGTATTCAGAGTATTTTTAATGTAATCTGACTAGCCTGATATAGATATAAATATATAATATATAATATTGTGATAAATCACTTGGAACCAAGAGACACACAGGGCAGAGTGGCTTCTCAGTGCTCTCTGGTGAACAATTTCTGGACTAAAAAAACTAATCTGGCAATTATTCACCATCAATGTGCCCTGTAAAAGTTTCTATTTCAGAGTTTCTCTGATACCAAATTTATAAATGTCTTAGTTATATTTAAACACTATATCCAAGGTTATAAAAACTACATCTGTGAACATGATACAATCATACATTTCTGCATTTTCTGTCATGAAACAAACAGTGCTAATTTTATGGCCCCCGTCATGAGTGAATGTTTAGAATGATTTCTCTCAGTGATCTGCCTTCTTTTCAGGCAGATCACTGGTTACGATAATGATGACAACGCCACTGCTGACCTGGCTGCACACTATGTCCTGCCTCACTTTGCCTTGTTCACACACAGCCACTAGTCAGAGAGCAGTTTATTTATAAGTGCTGCCGGATGGTTATTTCATAAGATGAAAGAGCAAAAATAGAAATTTACTGGCTTGAGCACGCTGCAGTGACTCTATTACACATGGTAACTGTGACCAATGAAATCTGTATGAGGCATGACCTTCAGTAAGCCTGAGGTAACTCAACTTGCAACATACAAGGTTGTGATGGGACAAAAGGCTGAGCTGAATGTTGTGATTGACCTAGTCTAGTTCTTCTGAATTGTGACTGTATCTGGTGTCCTCGTGCAACATGGTAAAGAACATGCATAGATGTTGTTAAATGACTTACCTGTGACATACATGTCATTTCCAAGAGCAGCTATGCTGTAACCTCCACCGAGGTGGTCAGGGAATTCAGCCAGGTAGCGCCACTGTCCAGTCTGGGGGTTGTAACAATCCACTGTGACCAGCTCATCGCAATCCTGGTCACAGCCTCCTACCACCACCAGGATTTCTGCCAATCCTGTCGAGGGCCGTGGGCGCATGCGGTGACAGGGCCTGTCATGGCGGTCATACTCACAGGACTGGAAGCTCCGGGCTTCGTTGACCATTCGGAGGCAGGTGGGGGAAAGGTAAACAAGTGGGTCACTCTCTACATGGGCCAAAAGGAAGAATCTTCTGACGAAGGGGAGTCGGACCTGCTGGAGCAGCTCGGGCCAGTAGTGCAGTCGCCGCTGGAGATCAGCCTTGACCCAGCGCACAGCAATTTGATAAACTGTCTCCTCCTTGTCCACACAAAGCTCATCATCTGACACAAATTCAAGCAGCCGCTTCCAAGGTAATCGTTCAAAGTCAGTCCCTTTGGCCAGCTCCATTATGTTTTTCAGGACAAAGCGGCGAGCGCTAGTTGCCAGCTCTCTGCAAGCATACGCCTCTGCAAAGTCCTGGATCTCTAAGCAGTTGGAAACATCCAGCCGCTGTTCCAGAAAAGCGCAGCAGGCCTCTTTGACTGAGGGAAACTGAAACAAATCTGCTGTCTTCAGTAGAAGGTCCACATTATCCTGAGTGACCGTGACCCTTCCTGTGTAGCAAAAGTCCACCAGCAGGCCTAAGAGCTCTGCTGAAACCTCATGTAGAACTACCCGGTCCATAACACTCTCCCTCAGCGTTCCTGCAAACATAGCCCGGAAGTAGGTGCTGGCAGCAGCCAACACCGTGCGATGGCAGTGGAACTCTCGGCCTTCGGCGCATAATGTCACATCAAAAAACTTTTTTTCAGCACGGAGTTCATGGATTCCCCTCAGCAGGTTGAATGCATGAGCTGTGTCGAAGAAAGGCAGGGTGGATGGTTGTGACTGCAACACCGGCTTTTCCATCTCTACTCTGTTTGGGTGTCTCAGATTCTGGTAGTTGTGCTCACACTGCAGGTTTCATCTAAAACAGATAAACACCACAAACATATATCAAATTCCAAACCAGCTAATGATTATTACTGAATAATGGGCTAATTATATTCTTGATTCTTGAAATTAGTACTTGTTTGTTCAATCCCATGTAAAAACTAGTGAAAATACCCATCACAGTTTCCTAAAGACCAAGTTTTTCTCTTCAAATAGCTTGTTTTTACTGAGCAACATTCCTAAATAAAACATAATCTGTTTTTAAATACTAAGAAAAGCAACTAGTATTCATGGCTGAAAAGCTGGTAACCAATGATTTAAATAGATGCAAAATGGGACAAACAAGCCAAATTCATTCCCATATTGTAATTTTACTAAAGAGCGATCCTTATAAGAACTTTACAGCCAAATGTCCAAGTAATGTGACAGACTACTACCTAAAATGAATGGAGAATTTTGTGATAGAAACACAAATTGTTTCTCTCCTACCTGAATAGACTCTCCAGGCAGCAAAATGACAGTGTTCAGCAGTCCAGAATGCACGACAAAGCTCAGCACAAAGTCTGGTGAATATGAGCAGCTCCTTACCCGTGTTTAAGACAGCGAGCTTGGTGGTGCTCAGGGGCTATAAATATACCAGCAGTCCATTTCCAGGGAGGGTGGGGGAGTTTGGGGAGAACACCTAACATGTCATGGGGTAAAGCTGTGGGGAAACTAAACTCCCCCTCCCGCCACGCATGCATGCAGTCACTGGTATGTCTTTGTGGTCAGTCACTGCTAGTAAGTCCAGTTTGAGAGAAGAACCAGCTGAGCCCCGGCCTCCTCATCACAGCAAATGGAAACACAGAACCTCCTGTCATAATATTCTGTAATCGGCTTAGTGAAGCATCTCAGTAACAAAGACCTACTATGATCACAGCAGACAAACTGGAGCAGCAACAATTCAGATGTCAGAAACAAACATTCTAACCTTTGAGCTGGAAATAAACATTAAAATTACTGGACACCTCGGTGCCTAATTCTGACCCGTTATTTCGGACAAAAAGCTGGTATATTGGCTGCTGTTACGTTAAGTTAAAACCAAGAACCACATACATCAGGAGATGGAGGCTGGATTACCGTGACTGACAAGAGAAACAAAAACCCTTGACCATAGACATATATAGATAGCTAGCCAGCAAACAGTTATTAAAAGGTTCATAAGTTGCACCAAGTACAAACCAGCACTAGTCCCCACCCAGAACTATCACCTACATTATTAGTATAGTACTATTAGGGTATTATAAGTAGCACCTGTACAAGATTTGGTGGTACCACATCTTTTACAACAATGTAAAGTAAAAATATATATTACCTGCAAATTATATTAAACTATATGTGCACCACATATACATATGACAAAATTAACAAAGAGAAACACCATGTAAGCTTTGTTGAATTTAAATGTACAGCTCCTCTCTCACATCACCAAAAACACATAGAAAGATAACGCTGCCAACTAAGTGATATGAGAATTTGCATAATTTGTGTCATGCTGTCATTTATGTAGCTTTAAGATTTCGTCCTCAGTGTTAGGAGTATTAGTATTACCAGTAGTGCAACACCAAAAGGGTCCTCTACAAACCACCCGTGTCAAAATACCCCTTTCATAATTTTTTTTGTAGCAGTGATTTATTCAACTTTCTCGTTGCTCTCTTCATTCATAGTACGTTCTCCGTGTTTTTTGGCAGAGTGTTGCTACAGTTTTTTGGGTACTGTATACACCTACTAGGAACTGTGGAACAGGAGGTAGGGTGGTCGTCCACCAATCCTACAGGTGCTGGTTCAGAGTGTGTGTGCATGTAATTTTGAGAGCGAATGGGTGAAGAAAAGCATCGTAAAGCGCTTTGAGTACCAACAGGTAAAAAAAAAAAAATCGGTATAAGAGTGCAGACCATTTACCATTACTTCTAATAAAAAAAGACTTGACAGTACACTTCATGACTGCAAATGCTGAATGTGCTAACCTTCCAATTGCTTGCATGCCTATTATTTCTACAGTTATACTACAACAGCTGTTATTTAGAAACTCCAATAGACCTTTTTCACACTTCCACATTCCTAAACCTGCGGCAGACGAGAACAGGCTGTTTAACTTCCTTTGTAAATGATTACATAGGAACAATGGCAAAACTGGAGCTTTTGTAGCATACCTGATATTCTTTTTTGGTGCAAAAATCAATATACTTGTCATTTTACTCTTTCCAAAAGATCCAAATGTAAAAATAAAAACAAAGCACACAGCTAACACACTTAGCCTGTAAGGTAAAGCTAGCAAGCTTCACATACTTTAAACTGTCGCTCACAAAAGTAATTAAGTTTACACATGTGAGGTAGCACATAAAATAATGTTAAATATCCTTGTCAGAAGTTGAAAAGAGTCCTGCAATCCATTGTTACCGTGTCACTGCATCATACAGTTGTTACCCATTTGCCAAGTATGGTCCAGTTTTTGTTTATTCACTTATAAGCCACTTAGTTTATTAGAATAAAATGTATTTGAAATTATTTACTAATGCTAATCTGCAAGGTACAAACAGATGGCTTTTGAAATGTTCTAGTTGTATTTAAGATATAATGTCAACCAATCTTCTGCAGCACAAATATTTTTTGGATGATAATTAGCCCAACATATTACCTTCAAAGACCTTCAGGTTTTTACAATTTAGTTGAGCAATCTTTGAACAGACTTGAACAACTTTTATTTAGGATGTACACATTAATAAATAATCTGCAGATCAGTAAGATCAAGGGCTTGTTCCTTAAGGGGTCCAATTGTTTTCCAGGCTCAGGACCAGCTGGGTGGAGCCACTCCTGGTGGGGTGGGATTCAAACCCAGTGTATCCCAACCAAAGGTTGTTTATTAAGCTTCAAATAATAAAATTATACACAACATTAATCTTACAAATTAAAATCTGCCAATTGTGACAACCGAGAGAAAGAATACCCGTAGAAATTGGATGTTTCTATAGACTTTATACGAACCTGCATTGAAGGCCTATTCAAGATTGCTGTCAATATTTGAAGTTGATCATTCCTTCTCAAAATACAAGTATCTCCTTACAGTGATTTGTTTAAAGGTTGTATTAAAGCCCCTGGTCCCCGGGCCAAAGGACTTCCATTCGACACCAGAGTTCAACAATGCAGCAGCCCACATAGTTCTGTGAGGCATAGAACTGGTCTTTGAAGGGCAGACAGGGCCTAACAAACCAGACCTACACGAAAAAAAGAAAAGAAAAAAAGCCTTCCAACTTCTGTGCAAGTTGTTAGATGGATAATGACATTTCCTTACATGCAAGTTATAGTCTTGCTTTTTACTGAGCGTTGTACATTATTTCCTTCCCCTCCTCCTTCTTACATGTTTTGACTGTTTTATTTCCTACAAATTATAACAAAAAGCTGAGCGATGTTTTCTCAAAATGTTCCTCTAAACAGTCAAGGGTATTGAGCAACTTAAAATCAGTGTGTTTACCAACCAGCTCCAAGAATAGCAGAGAGACATTTATACTCTCAAAGGAATGGGGAGAAGGAGGGAATGGTGGAGGTGTGGAAACAACCTTTCTGCTATGACTAAGGAGCACAGAGAGAGCAGTGTAACATTGGCATGTAACAGCTCATGTCCACAAACCGCCAACTACTCTACACACCTTCACAGTATGGCTACATGGGTGAATGGATCGCTATTCCCTTTCATCATGTAGCCTAGAACAGTGTCAGTCTGTCAGCCTGTAGAGCTGAAGTCATGACTTCCAGTTATAAGCTGGATACGACTTCACTGATCCAACAGTGGGTAAATTCTTGTGTTAAAGTAGCAACAGGGACAAAACAACAAAAAATACATCAACACATTTCCTGGCTATTGCACATCAATGAAATACACTGTGTAGTTACACATTGTGTGTCACTGCTGTGATGCGTTTTATAGTCTTGTGGTTGTGGGGAGGAATTACCAACGGTAGCATCATTCCTGCACTGGGGGTGTAATAGTCTTGTGCCGAAGGAGCTCCTCAGAGCCTCCACAGTGTGGGGTGGGGAGTCGGAGGGGTTATCCATTATAGAGGTTAGTTTGGCCAACATCCTTCTGGACTCGATGGAGTCCAGCGTGCAGCCCAAGACAAAGCAGGCTCTCTTCAGCTGCTAGTTAAGTCTCTTCCTGTCTCTGTCCGTACTGCCCCCTGCCCAGCACACAACGGTGTAGAAGACTACTGAGGCCACCACAGCGTCATAAAATGTCTGTAACAGCTCTCTGCACACACCTCAGTCTGCTCAACAGGTGAAGGCAACTCTGGCCCTTTCTGTACAGAGAATCTGTGTTGTTTGTCCAGTCCAGTTTTTTCTGCGCCCTGAATGGTCACTGGTGTGGGTGCTGGAGGGTTCTGTCTGAAGTCAAACACTAATTCCTTTGTCTTACAGGTGGTCAGAATCGAGTGGTTGTTCTCACGTCAGTCCACAAAGTCAGTGATGACCACCCTGTATTCCTGCTCATTCTTCCCCACAGCCACAATGGCTGTGTTATCTGAGAACTTCTGCAGGTGACAAGAGGTGGGAGTTGTACTTAAAGTCTGATGTGTACAGTGTGAGAAGATAGGGGGAAGCACCTTCTCTTGAGGTGCCCCAGTGATGCAGACTACCACATCCGACACACAGTTTACATACAGCGGGTCCCGTGCTGAGCTCACTTGAGTGTGGGGGTAGCTGAGGACGATCCTCTCCATGGCCGTCATCAGATGGGAGGTTAAGACGACAGGTTTGTAGTGGTTAGGAAAACAGGAGGTCTTCCAAAGCCGTGGTACTCTCTCCAGACTAATGCTCAGGTTAAATATGGATAGGACCACCTCACAGAGCTGGTATGCACTCTCCCCGAGGAGCCTGGAGCTGATGTGATAAGGGCCAATGACCTTCCTGGCCTTAGTCTTCCTTAACTCTCTCCTATGCTGGTCCACAGTGAGGCAGACGGAGGTGGGCAGTGACTGGTCTGGACCTGTGGGTTGTTGGGAGCCCTGAGTGGGAGGAAGGGCAGAGTGGTCTGCAGTTGGGAGGAGACGACTGGCCTGGAGAGGTGTGAAGAGGGGGCCGTGTGGATGGTGGCTAAGGGACTGGGCAGAATCAAATATATTAAAAAACAGATTTAATAATTAAAGTGGGGTGACCATTTCCACCCTCTCCGTGGCCTTAGAGGTGTTTCAGTCATTTTCACATATCAAGGATGTTGTTCTGCTCCAAGCGATGCTCCAGCTTCTCCTGATTTTGTCCTTTAGCTCCCGCTGCACTCTGCTCAGCTCCTCCTTCTTCCCTGACAGAAAGGCCCTCTTCTTCTCATTCAGCAGGGCGTTCAGCTCAGGGCTCACCCAGGTCTCGTTGTTGGGAAAAAAAGTGTTTTCCACAGAGAAGTTTATGTAGTCCGTGATGCAGTGGGCGAGACTGTCATTATCCTCCCCATGTGGATTGCTCGTAAGTGCCACTAGTTCGTCCATCTTGTTGTGCAGGCGTTTCCCATAATAAAGGATGGTAAATATGGCTTGTACCTCCGTTTTCTCTTCGGGCACTTAACAACTCCTCTTTATCTCCGTAGCTGGTCCTGAGTGTAAACAATTGAGCTGCAACTTCCTGTGAGGCTGACTCAAAAAGTTGGCAAAAAATTATAAAACATTGTGCAAACGTGAGAAAATTTGTTCCACTAGAAGCACGATATATTCTGGACAATAACACTCAGGGAGGTACAATACTGTTAGTCAGAGAACATCATGGCCATAAATGTAGAAGATGGTCAAATTTTTTTTTAAATAGGTTGATGAGAGGTACCGTTTATGCACGGAACTATTTTACTAGTGTACTAGATGCTTCACAATTACTGTAGATACAAAATAGTAGGCGTGTCAGTGATGATGGTCCATTCTATAGAGTGTAAAATAGTAAATGGTAAATGGTTTGCGCTTATATAGAATAGTAGTTATATATAGTATATAGTGCTTTTACATTTACATTTCGTCATTTAGCAGACGCTTTTATCCAAAGCGACTTACAGAGTAATTTGGTATATACATACACAGTGGTGATGGCTGCCACGCAGGGTGCTCATCACCACTGGGAGCAACTGGGGGTTCAGTGTCTTGCCCAAGGACAGGTTCCCTGCTTGCTACATGACCACTGACCCTGTGGTCCATGGACGACTTGCCTTACCAACTGCGCTACAGCCTTTTCTACCTGTTGGTGCTCAAAGCGCTTTACACTGCCTCTTATTTACCCATTCACGCTCACAATCACACACATGCATACACTGATGGAGGAGCTGCTGTTCAGTGTCTTGCTCAAGGACACTTCGATATGTGACCAGACGAGCTGGGGATTGAAGCAACAACTGTAGGATTGGTGAAATGACCGCGCTACCAACTGCAAAGATTATGATTTCACACAAAGCCAATGCTAGCATTGTTTGTGTAGCATATTGTTTACCCCCTTAAAAATCTTAGTTTGGTTTTGTTTAAAACTGACCTGATAAAAAAAATTCTGGTGTTGCACTAAATGTGCTTGGCTATGATACACAATGTAACACACAAATTAGAAGTTAATGTTTCAAAAATTGTGTGGCCTAAATGACCCAGAGTCTTTTAGATCAGGTAACAACAAACACCTCTCACTGTCTGAATAAAGTTGGATCAAAAAGCCACAGAGACGAAAAGTTAATTCTCAAAAATCGCTGTGAGGTTTCAGGAAAACACTGGCACTAAGGCTTGTCAGATGGGAGCTTGGTAACTGTTTCAGTCTTCCCATGGCTGGCTTGGGTCTCATTCCTCCATGTTCATTAGGAGAAGAATTATGCATTTTCCTGTTGAATGATGTTTTAATGTCAACAGAAGCAAATGCAGAAACAACCCAAACTGCCTGGATCATTTTAGAACATACCCTGACGTGATTCCAAAACAACAAAAGTCAAATGTTATGATCGTGTAGGAGGAAAAAGTCCTTTGAGAGTAACAAGACGATCTGAACAACATTTTAAATTCAATTACAAATAGCTGCCAAGTAATTTGAGCACAGACCAAAACAGTGGACCAATCCAAACAACAGAGGACATGCAGGGCAAGTCAAAAACAGACTGTTTACATGTAGGCACTTCCAGTGTTTTCTCTCTCTTTTTCTCAGTGCCAACGTTGCTCCTTGGTAGCGCAAGCTTACAGTAACCCCCAACAATTTACATACACGTTTGAACACTATATTATATCGTTTTTTTTCCATCTCTGTTTCACAAACAATCGAGAACATCTAATCAACAACATGGTGACAAGTTCTGCAGCATAAAAATAACCAGATTTGTGTGACGTCGCACTAAAACAGATCCACTCTCTGCTTTCCCTGCAGGCCGCTGGGCCCAAGGTAACATCAAAGTGGAGCAACAGTACACCCCAGACTGTCTACAGCTGATCCGAGTCTGGACATGAAAAGGCCCAGACTCACTGCACCACACACTCCTCTTACCATGAGGTGGAAGAGGGCCATTATTCCCACAGAGAAGAAGTGAGAATGGATATATTCTTGGAATACTGATGCAACCAAATCTGTCCAAACCACACTATTTGATTCTCCTACCCAAAAATGCTTCTGAGAATCTGAAATCAGAAAAGTTTAACTTTTTTTTTTGGGGGGGGGGCTCAGAAATGAAATATGCAATTAATTGAATGAAAAAAAACATAAACTAGTAACTAAATTACAATCAACCAATTGTCTCAGTTGTACTGGAAAGACAATTTGGAGCTGCCTGGAACAGATCCACGGACCAGACGTTTCCATGAATTCAGCGTCTGAATCGTTCAGGAATTCAGGGCATTTTAGTGCCACTGAGAAGATTCGCTTCATGGTTTGACTCAGGTTTCGGGGACAGTTTTATAAAGTGCTCTTCTTCATTATGGGCCTGTGGACCAGGACCGTCAGGTCCTGCTGCCTGTGGACCAGGACCGTCAGGTCCTGCGTCGTGGCCTGAAGGACCCGGCTGAGCACACTCGGTCCTCAGTCCTCACCTGCTTTGGTCACTGTTCAGCGTCCAGCGCCATATTTGGTCCGTGACAATATTCAAATGAAGGACAGAAAGACTCGGTCACAGCTGACGGTTCCAGGCCTAAAGTCCAACACAGATGCAGTGTCACTAAAAACTAACATCAGACCCGGTCCGTCCTGGTTTACGTCCCGCTAAACTCCGTGCGTCTAATACCGGACCGTCCACGCACGGAACCACGTTGACGAGCCGTGACCGCGGTTTCCCCGGTCCAGTCTCCCGAATGTACGAAGCCTGTGGGACATGACGTTACTGTCCACCAACGTGTCCTCTGCTTGAAGACAACAACCACCCTAAAAACCCGTTAATCTACTTACCGGTGTTGGTCTTCACTGAATGTTAATGATGTCCTGCGGTAGAGTTCGGACACGCAGCAGAAAACGGGCTGAAATGAAAGTTTGACGAAGCGAGTCTCGGCCTCCTCTGCGCCATGATACCCTGTGCTGGAACGGACGATGCCTTCACGGACTACTGGGAAAAACCAACGTTAAACAGAACACGTTTACCTGTAGCGGCTAGTCTGGGTCAGGAAGAAATAGTCAGTTTCAAAGGTATAAAGACGTGGGCGTGGGCGGTTAGTTTTCATGGGTTGGTATATGATTAATTAAAACATAATGAATCGATTCCTCGAAATAATTGATCAACTCAAGTCGGAGCAAAAGCACGAAACAAAGTTCTTTGAATGTCTTCAGTTGCAAATTGAGCCATAGCTTGTATGTACCTGAACGCAACAGCAGCTCTGTTTGAAAATGCTTACAATGTTTAATTATTCTTATTTCTCTCACAGACTCCTATTTAATAATTTTAATGTGAACACTTTTGGATGTTCTTCTCACACTGTAGCTATGTAATTTGATAAAATCACTGAAAAGCCATGTGGAAAGGAAGATGCTCTTCCAAATGTTATGTTATTTATACAGATAAGACAAGTTTAAAATGTATATTTGTATCTATTATTTCAGCAATCACACTCATGTTCTACAGAAAATTCCCAGTCTAGTTATTATAATTCCCAACTTTTCAGCGGAAATGTGGTGCACTGCTGCCATCTACTGAGCTCATTGTGATTGAAACCTTCCAATCCCCTGCACTTGTAATGCAATGTAAATTACATCTGGTTTCATAATTCACACATTCAGCTTAATAACAACTTCTACTCTAGCATGAAAAAGGACAAAGGAAGCGAGAGAAAAATTACTTCTTTGTCTTCAGTTTTTTTGTAAAGATTCTTCTGTATTTTTTTTTCTTCCTCTTGTCAGTCTCTTCTCTTTCTTGTCTCCCTCTTTGTCTGCCTTATCTTTGTTTATCACCTCTTCTTTGTTTGGCTGCTGCAAAAAAAACCTGCAAAAGAAATGGAAACAATCTTTTCTTTTGCAGGTTTTCGTTCAGCTTTTTACTAACATCTTCTTTTTTTCCACTTTTGTGTGGTCTTCCTTTTCTTTGTCTTCTTTCTCATCATAACCCTCTACTTTGCCTTCTGCTTCTTTATTTTTTCACCTATTCATTCTTGTCTTCTTTTCTTACCTGTTTCTCTTTTTTTTATCTTTGTCTTTCTTTTTCCTGCAATACAACTATCTCAAACATAAAAACCTTAAAGAACAGACAGATTATGATTTCAATTCATTCTTCTTCTTTTTTTTCTGCAATAGTGACCTTCATCTCTATCATAAAAACCTGGATAAAGGACAAACACATTTTTTTTTTGCTTTCTTCTTTCTTCATTGTCATCATCTTCCTTGTGTTCCACTTCCTCTTCTTTGTCTTCCTATTTTTTCTCTTCTCCTGCTGTTTACTTATATTTTTCTTTTCTTGTCTTCCTTTAACTCTTTTTTGTTTCCTTCTTTGACATTCACTTTTTATTGTTTTATTGTAACTACCAGTGAGTTATTTTTACAGCCTCATTAGCACATTTTCCTTCTACAGTACATATATTATTATTGTTTTTAATCTTACAGAATTTTAGACAGATATTTCAGAAACACATTAAAAAATAATAACGTTCTTAAAAGGCATTTTTTTATATTACAGAATGCACGAATTACATGCACTCAACACATTAAGTAAAAGTAAACATGGTTTGAAATTACCACATAACTTTAAATGACAAGGCTGTTAATGGTCAAATATAAAGAAAAAGCATACAATCAGTATTTATGTTATTGACACTAAGCCTAAACATACAAAATAAGCAAAACTACTGTTGTGCTACACAATCAAGTTCTGTGGAAGCCATTGTTACTTTCTAAGAAAAATACATACAGAATATTTTTCTGTGAATATTAACCAACTATTAAACCAACTATCAATTTTCATTAAAAAAAACTAAATAACTACACAAGATACTTTTAATGTTAAACACTGTTGGGGTTCAATTCAGTATCAATGCCTTGTGTCTTAGTTAGAGGAAATACTAAACTCCTGTCACAATAACACCATACAGTTCAGAAACTGAACTAGTTTTCAGGAGATGCATTTAATAATCAAGCAACTGATGTTATGCTGCAGGTCGTATGTGTTTCAACTAATTCAAGTTTTTCCAGTCGAATTCTGTAAGCTGTCAAAGGAAGGACGAACTCTTGTTAACGACAGTTGTCTTCCTCCTCACCATCTTTCCCTTCTTCCACTTTGAATCTTTATGCAATGTTTCAAGAATTGGAAAAAAAAAACATGTCATAAATTGTCTATGAATGATTCAAATGTCTTGTAATATTCACTCACAGGCCACTTTCTTAGGTACAACTGTAAAATTTAATGCGATCCAACACAGCAGCTCTACAGGTGTACCTAATAAAGCGACCAGTGAGTGTGCACTGTATTATCAGCAGTTTGTGAGCTGGCTCCTGGTACTCAATGATGAAAACATAAAAACATCATAAAAACACATACAAGGCTTCTGCAAAACTCAAGTTGCTTCTCCAACAGGAAGGCCACCTTTCCCTCAATGCTGACCATCCATTGGTTGCAGTAAGTAGTTTTCTCCCTGAAACTATTAATTGCATACCTTTAAAATCAGTACTTTTACTGCTACACACAATCATTTCTTAGAATTACACAGATCAGGCATAACATTATGAACTGTGCAATTTCATACAATCCAATACAGCAGCAAAAAAGGATTTTGTCTATTTAGTTATTTCAACAATGACATCTAGTCCTTTCTTCATGTAAGCACAACGTTTGTTGCTCAGAAAAATCTCACCCTCCACTTTACTGCTAAAATCTTTCCCTTAAATTCACACAACTAAGGATTTTTGTTGAGTGATTTTTTTACTTTAGACTTGTCCTATCTATTCTCTTCTATTTTCTTCAATAACTCCTTAAAATAGAATCACAAAGTCTGGGTAAATTTTTAGTAAAGTAACTTTAAAATATAACAACACGAATCACAAATATAACAACATGAAAATGAGCAATGAAAGCTACAAGAAACTTACACTATTGCTAAACCGAGGTATGCAGCAAAATAATGCAACTCTAACAATAAGTGCATATAATAATAGCACATTAGCAGTGAATATTAACCCGATAAATTAGCCACAGCCTGCTGTGAACTAATGTGAAACTAGATTTTACCAGCAGAGTTTCTGAGAGGTTTGGTAATGATTAACTTAGTGTTAGCAGTGTGTCGATTCGACGACAACCTCCCCTCCCCTCGTGGAAGAACAAACCCCAGCATCGTATATGTACCACTGGCAGATAGAAGTTGTAGCTGATATTTAAAAAATCCAACCAGTTGCTGGACCAAGCTGGACTGAAAAACAGAACAGAACCACTAATCCTGGCAGCACAAGAGCAGCAGGGGCCCACCACACCAGACAGGAGTCCAGGTTCAGGCTGTGCAAAGATGTACAATCTAACATATCTATTTGTCATCCGTTTACCACTTGCGGACACATCCAGGGAGGTTGTTCAAGCTCCATGGACCTTAAACGTCTGAATAATATGTGCAACTGAGGTCACAGGAACATTAAGCCTTTACCTTTAACATGTTTGTCTAGAAATTCTTTCGAATCCTGAGACAACTCTGTCCTCGGCACACACCATGATACCAAACAGCACAGTGACGACTTTTCACCTTCTAAATTGTCAGATTTAGAAGGTTATTTCAGGTTATTTCAAGTTATTTCAGGTATTACTGTGTGTTATTCTTTCTTTGATGGAAGGGTAGACACAATTCTATCCGCGTCCATGGAAAAGTGACGGTGTGGCTTGCTGTGGCTGAGTCTGCGTTGTTGATGTGCTGCTCAGCACCACAGACCCACACCCTCAGCTTTGATGGCTGTGACAGATCCTTTACCTCACTGTTCATGACACCAACCAGAGCCGCCCCAACCATTTCCTGAAGCTGAAAGCTGTTCTTGTCCGCCTGTGCAGAAGAAAGGAGGACGAATGGGGATGTAGAGGAAGCTACTGATGTTGCGACACTGAGAACGGGCATCTCTGAACAATTTGTGTGTTTTTCCTCCACGTATCTGGATAGTCTTGACTTTATTATGTAAACTGTCTTGAGATGACTGTGTTGTGAATAAAGTTGTATATAAATAAAGTTTAATTTTGTATGGCTAAATAAAATGAAACCATGTAAAGGAAATAACTTTCAAAATGTAAATAAACTCTCAGTCAAACACTTTAAACCACAGATGTTTTAAAATGTATATATTTTAAAAAATAAGATTGATATAATCAGTAACATAATTTGAAAAATAAATATTTGTTTAAAAGTAAGTTCGATCTTTGACTTTTCCTCTGGCACTGCCAAGAACATAAAGTTTCTTTTTTTACTGAAATATCAACTAGTGGCTGTTTAAAAAAAAAAAAAGTGCCTTAGCGAATAAAAATAAATTGTGAGAACTGACATGAAATTATACTTTTAAATTCATCCATTAGATATTCTCAGTCACTTTGCGCTGATTTTGACCAGCAGCATGCTGAATATCCACTGAGGCCCTCATAATGTTAAACTCAATAAACTGATTAAAATTCAGTCCGTGAACGACATGTGTACTTTCATCTACCTTTGCTGCTTAACCCTCAAAGAGGAATAATGAGGGAAGCAAAAAAAAAAAGAGATGATGGCCGTGAATGTAAAGTAGGGTTGAAGCAGTTAAGGCAGCCTGCTGTTGAACTCTCTCTGGCCTCATTGTGTCCCTCAGGCAGCGCAGTGTGGGAACTGCTGACGGCAGATGTTTCTTGGGGGTCGCAGTAACATTGCGCACACGATCTAAGGGTCTTAAAGCAGACATTTTATACATTTGACTGAAATTACACAAGCGTGTATAATCACCTTATACACATGTCTGTAAAATGTCAAATAATTCTGATTAATGTATGTATAAACACTTTTAGCTCTAACTACACTGTACTGCATATTAATGAAGGTGTTGATGCAAATTTATTTTGCTTGTGCTTTGGATCATATGGGGAAATGAATTGTGAACACCCGTGTTCACTGGGCAGGTAGCATCGACTGTGGTTTTCTAAAAACTACTAGAACAACAACACAGACAGTAATTTTGCAGCAGGCACCAGCTGCAGTCAGATGAAGGTTATCTGAGCCTTTGTCACCGCTAATTATTTTTTCATACACACAGAATAATAAAATGTTTATCACAGCAGCTTTAAGGTTAAAAAAAAAGTAACCGGACACAAACCACCAAAGATAAGTGTGTTTGGTCTTTCCAACGGCCCAGAGCCATTATTCTCATTACTGACCCCGTCTTATTGGCTATTCATGGAAAAATACATTTCCTGTAACTCCTATTTTGTGAGATTTATGCTGTTGTGCCCCAAGAACATCCAAAGGAGAGATGAGCAATGAGGAGGTTAGGAAGGAAAATGAAGGTATAAACCTGTACAGTCACTAGATGGAGACATGCCATAGATTTTAGTTTGAAGCCACATTTACAGTCTTTTACAGTTTTTTGTCATTTATGTCAACTCTGAAGTCACATTTTCAAAACAGCTGAGAGACACAGGTCGAAACCTGAGCTCATTTCAGGAAATATCACTTCATTACACTGACAAAACATAAAAAAAAACAAAAAGCAATTGTTCCCCTCGACCAAGAGAACTTGTAGTTCTTTTAATCAATCACGGCATAAGAGACAATAAAATACAAAATAAAATTTGCTTCACTGTGCACCTTCACCTTCTTTAGATTACTGTGAAAAGGATATTTCCGAAGAAAGTTTTCGTGATTTATTTCCCTATTTCCTGTCTTCTTGCATTCGAATGTCTTTACCATGCAAGACCCACAGGGTCCTGTGAATTAGGCCTTTAATTACTTGTCTTTTGTCCACTTTTACTGACTAGGGAGTCGTCATTTTGCAAGTAATTTCCACCAGCTGAGAACATGGGTTTTCGTTTCATTTCAAAATTCGTTTCAAGATTTTTGGTTCACAGAATGACGTGTATGTCATTACTATGTAAAAGAGTGTGAAAAATGATTTCTCTCAATTTATATGACAAGATTTCTGATGTGAGTTGAAGGTGATGATGAGGATCAAGTGGATCCCAGTTTCATTAAACACATCTTAGCAATAGAAAAAATATTTGTACCTCTTCAGATGATCCTGGCCTCATAATACTTCTAAGTATCCCTGAATAAATCAGTTTGGATGCAGACAAAAGTCTCCCTCTGCAATACACAAAATTTCAATGACTGATAGCCTTTATGAGAATATTAATACTTACTCTATATTTTATAATGTGCACCACAAACCTACATGACCTTAGTACTAAACCACACATATAAATGGTCCTTACCAGCTGATTTGCATGTGTTTGATACCATTGGTGGCTTTAATTTTTTCACACCCACATATGGAACATGTTATGTTATGTGCTTTTGGCAGACCCTGATGACTCACACCACCCATGCACCCCGACAGCGCAAAATTGTGCCTAATATTTTGCTTTGTTATTGGGCTCTTGCAGAAAGATAGAATTCTGTGCCATCAACAAATCTATAGCGATAACTTTTTTCGACATGTCAAGGGAATAAAGAAGGAGAGCAGGACAGCTTAGAGCTGTGTCTGAGAACTATCAGATTGTCTCTCTGTAATCCCAGAGCTTCGCACCTGTTGAACTGCCGCCATCGACTGTTTTAAAGGTGACACTTACAGTCATGCGGTTTGCTCGGATGCAGTTTTACAAACCTCAGTGTTCTTTTTAGACAGAGGAGGCTTTTTTTCTGGCAACCCTTCCAAACAAACCCAACTTGTTCAATCTTCCACTAATTGTCCTGTCATGGACTTTAACATCTAACACGCTCATTGAGCCCTGCAGGCTCGGAGATGGAGCGCTCAGGTTTTCTCTTGAATTTCTCCGAACAACGCTTGGCCTGACCCTGTGTGGGTGAATGTGCTGACACGTCCGCTCCTGGAAACATTGACGGCTGTCTTAAATGCTTCCCACTTGTGAATAATCTTTCTCACTGTAGAACGTTGAACTACAAATTGTTTGGAAGTGCTTTTATAAGCCTTACCAGGCTGATGTGGAGCAGCAGTTGCTTCTCTGCTCGTGTCTTTCCCTCCGGGCATCGTGTTAACACACACCTGAATGTTCCAGACCAGCAAACTGCTAAAACTTCTGCTTTTATAGACGCCCGCAGACCAGCTGATGATCAGCTCCTCGAGGGCTGATGATTAGCAGCGCGTGGCTGCATCTTCCCCACTTAGATCCCATTGAAGCAGTAAGGGAGAACTCATTATAACCCACATGTTAATTTATTTTTGTTGAATAAATAATAGAACAATGAAAAAGTTGTATGTTATCATATGATCACGTGATTTTTATTATGTCTTTACCCAAAACAACATTTTTGAACACAATTTGAACATGACTGTGGAGCTTGAAGGTCCAGAACTAAGACCTATTCGCAGGCCTGTTCAGTCTCAGATCACTTTCTGCTTTTGTCTCTGTTCCTTTTGAGAAATTATGGCAATGACAATATGTTGCAGGATTTAGGAGATAGTTAACACTAAAACATATCCCGAAGCTTCCAATGTTTTCTGCGATCGTTCCGGAGAAAGACGTTCCTCGAGCAGTTCTCGATGTACAGCAGGCAGTGAGAATGTCTTCACTAATGCTACTTTCATTTCCTTTGGCCTGCTCCAAGCTGCGTTAACAGACAAGTTCAATAACGGGGCTGTTTCGCCATGACGCTCTTTTTGACCTTAAGCAGGGCAGCTTGATCCAAAATATTCATCAGTCTCAGGTCAAAAGTATCAACCACTTAATTTAATGAATTTGTAAGTTTTGCAAAACTCTTAAAACCTTGTGTTCACAGTAAGTTCTGGGATGTCTGGGTTAATCACTTGGACACCTTCAAAATCCACAAGGGTGATTCATTTTTAGTGTCAGCTTCCCTTGATACAAGCAAATCTAATATATTACCATAACAGGCTGAGTCAGCTCTTGATTGTCAACAAGATTTATACATTTAATAACTTTTGCTTTATTGTTGATATGGATATTATTGTCCTCAAAATAATAGTTTATTAAATTATTAAAATCACAATGTCAAGGTTTATACTAACAACTGGGAGCAGGTCAGTGAATTCAGGAGAGAACAATGGTAAGTGTCTTAGTGGTGTACAGTGTAATAAGAAGCACATAGTATCTATCACGAGAGTCAGGTATGAAAAATTATAGTCCACATCAGTGCAGGTGAACGGATTTAAGTATATTGTGGGTTTCCCACCTCACTTGCCTTGACTACAACTATTATATTACAGCTTCTACACTATAAATTGTGATCCATCAAACATGACATATATCTCTGTATTCAGTAGTAATATAAAGAGCCAGTAAACAGGTAAAAACTTTATGTGAGTGACTGTAAGCTAAGCTGAGTTATGCTATGGTTATTTCAGAGACACGTGTTAAATGGTAATTATTTTTTCCTATTTTTAGATGCATATTGTGGTTTAATGAAAACCTGTGTTGGACATGATTGTCCCAAAAGCCTGGATGAATTACAAAACCAGCAGCCCATGGGCCAAATATTCTGTTCCAAAAAGTCACTGTTCATATTTCCAATTGAAAGGATTTAGTTAAAAGACTCAAAAGATGACTGACCACACAAGATGTCAAACCATTAAAAAGTGATGAAGAACTTTCTGCAACAACAGACACAAAATGACCAGAAACTCTGCAAACAGACACAAATACCACAGTCTCAAACAACCCAAAAAAAATAAAAAATAAATAAAAAATAGAAAGATAGAAAGAAAAAAAGAGAGGGGCCTCTTCTGCTACTCGACAGAAAAAGGACAAAAAATGACCTCAAAGTGGCAGGTGGGGATGGGACCCTGTCGGTCTTGGGTGTCAGCAGGCTCAGTTTTGCTTTTTATTTGTGTTGCATATTTAAAGGCGCAGCACAGTGACTGTGTGAATTATTGATATGACAGACTGCAGCTCTGAATGTCAATACATCCCCCTGGAGACACAAAGAGACAGAAACTCCAATATAGAAGTTTGATCGATAGAAACCGAAGGGGTGGCTCGAGGAGAAGTCGGGTGGAATAACACATGGGAAGCAAAAAGAGGCAGGTGAGTTCGAAATTAAACAGACAGTGCTGCCGAGGAAACAGAGCAACTTCTGAAGCAGAAAAAAAAATCCGTTTGGCATGACGTACCTGGACACAGTTACGTAACCTGTGATAATAAGCCCCCACTCCTGTTGTTCCGGTATCAGAGGTCATGATGTGCTTGGGCAGATGGAAATCCAAACTCACTGTTGCACTGTGCTGCTTCTCTAAGGGGTGACGGCTTTGAAGGACGAGATAATAACGAACGCCGGGCTTGTTGGATCGGTCGGTGCATCATTTGTGGATCTGGGTGTCAGGGGAAAGCGAACACCTTGGGTTTGCGCATGAAATATCAAACAAACTCGTCTTTCTTGTTCTCTTTATCTTAACTGAGAGGCAGCGTGCTGCTGTGGCCTGGTCAGCATTCATCATTCAGTGGATAAATAACGGCTTAAATACTTTTTTTTTTACATGCAATTCCATTAAAATTGTTTGATCATTTGTTTGTCTGATGTTATTTATAATTGTCTACAACTTGTGAAAAATACGCTGGAGGGCAGCTACAGTGTTTTGAGTATTTGTAAGCTGCTCGACTGGGACCCCACCAATTTATTTATCTGTGATAATTAGATTGACTCCGGAGGAATTAGAGCCACACTCCCTCCCTTGGCGTTTCTTAGGGCAAAATCAGAACAATTCTTCTTAAAACTTCCTAATTGTTTCATAGCTTAATAGTACAATTTCTACAACTCAGTTCATTGTATATTTGACAGATTCCTCAACACCGCAGAACTTGCAAGGAAACATGATAGAGCAGTGCAATGGGCTCCCCGGCGCTCAGAGGTGATCCATGTGTTTGTGTTTCCATACGGCGACGGTGTTCGTGAGCTGTCATAATAGGCGCCTTTCCATCAGGCATCGCCGTGTGCACGAGCGCAGACTGAAAATCCTTCAGTTGTGGTTGTAAATTCCATGAGTCACGAGCACTCCACAGCTAATGGCAAATCACACATCGTGGCCACCTCTGTGTGCTTGAGACACGCTCGCCTTTCACCAAACCACTGTTTACATCCACTGCTGAGATTACAAGCAAACGGGAAAATTATAACATCACATCTGCGCTCATTCGTCTGTGAGTTATGATTATTGCTGGTGTCACAATTTAAGACTTGGACGCAGATGGAGCCCACAGGGAGCAGTTCAGTGAGCAACAGCGCTGATTATTTCAGTAAGGAGTGGTAAGACAAGAAAGGTGAGCAATGAAGTGATGCAAAGAAGAGTAACTTGACAACGAGTATGAAACTTTACAACAACACGAGGCAGAGAAAATACATAAATATGAAATCTGGTTTCTTTGATGTGAGAGCAGGTAACATGAAGGCGTCGCCAAAACATGAGACCAGAATAGACTAATGGTGCACTTCACTTGGAGTTGACATCACACCACATTCCAGTTCCTCAGCTCGTTTACCATCACAGCATGGAGGCCAGGCTGGAAACACTCTGTTTTTTACATAGCAACATGTCTGCAGATACAAGTTGAATGGTGAGACCGTTTTATTGGGACGTAAATACAGAAGTGCTAAGAACACAGTATTATTTTGCTCTGCACACAAACAGATCAGCGATAGCGGAGTTTGAGCTCACGCTTGCTCAGGTTCATCTAACTTTCTGAGTCAGAGATCCAGCCCTGAGGGGCAACTCAAAAATACATGTTGAGGGTAGTGGTCCCAACTCTCTGAAGCAGCAAGGGGTGGGAGAAGTGGGGCTGGAGGTAAACTCAAAACCCAGGGTTATGATTAAACCGGTTTCTCTGGTAACTGGGCCATATTAATAATGTTAAGCGCACAGTTACCATAGTGTAATGTTGTTTCATACTTTCTCAATGTTTCCTGAACAAAATAGAACAAAAAAATATTATTATCAGCTCATTGTATGTCAATAAGCCAGTCCAACAGGCAGTGTTAGAGAGACTCCTGTACAGAGAACCTATTTCAACCACACCTCATAACTTTGAAGGAAAAGTAAAACGTGAGGAAACATTTTTTTTTTTAAAGCTGTGTTTAAACGAATTGGAATTGGGCCCTAACGATGTGTGTTTGTGTGTGTGTGTTTGTGGGCATGTCCACACAACTTCAAAAGGTTTTTTGAGGGTCAAGACTGGGTTTTAGGGCCAGGGCTTAGAATTAGGTTTTGGTTCGGGTTAGGATAAGGGGATTGTATTCTGTCAATGAGTGTCCTCAGAAGTATAGAAAGACAAACATGAGTGTGTGTGGAATCTAGACCAAAGGGCAAAGGGGACCAAAGAACAAAAGTCCAAGATGATGATCATGGCGCCGCATTGCATTATTCTGGCTGCTGAGCAATTTTGTACAAAATCCCCCAAAAAAAAAAAAAAAAAAAAAACCCAAAGCGAAGCAGAATCATAAAATGTGTCAGTTGTGAGTGTCGGCATTGAAATGCAGATGACTGAAAAGCCTTTTGTGTTTGGTTATAAATTGCTCTGTATGGCTACGAAACTGATAAACATGCACATTTTAGCTCCCAGTCATCAGTCCTGGCTGTGCTGCGCTTGCAGTTGCATATTAAAGTCACCCAGTACGTAGGAGAGTTTCCCCATTTTTATGTAGTTAATGTATTCACAGTGGGAAAAAGAGTGTTCAGTGCTGGCTTATTGTGATTAATAATTTGTGAAGGCCTGGTGCTCACAGCCTACATGATAATCTGCAGTCTAATCCAATCAGAAGTCACTGATTAATGCTACTTCTGCCAGCACATCTGCATTTGCTGAGCGCTCACTAAAAGAAATAGAGTTGGACTTTACGAAGTCCTCGCGTTCTCTGTGCATTTGTCTGATGTCCCTCCCCGGTTTTTTGAAATTGAATTTGATGGTGATAGTTTGTGCTGCCGTCACAGAGGCTATCGAGGCGCCTAAACGGAAGATTAGGACTCGTTTATCGTCGTGTGAAATATATTGTTTGGAGATTCCTAGACAGCCTTTTCCAAAGACATCAGCAAAATGCTCCCGTGGCTTCGTTTGTCATGATATTCTCCTTCACACGTGGAATAAAGTGGTACTTCTCTCCCCACTTCCGAGGACCCCAACACACGCTGTCCGTCTCTTAGTTTAGCTTGCCTTCAAACACCACGCAATTAATCACGCTGTCATTGAATTTATGCATGAGTGCTACATGGCCCAGGGTTGGCAGGCACGGAGTGACACAGCAACAGCAAAACGTGCGGGATGTTAACTGCTCTCTTACGTACAAAATCGGACTTTTAAGCACCACGGAGTTGGCATCGGCAGAAAAATAATTTGTACGCTCGCTTTAATCAGTCTGTCCACCGCTCTCAAAGATGTCATGCTCTTTATGTGGGCCCAGCAAAATATAATAATACAAATCCTTGTTAAACGAATACAATGGAAAAAAAAAAAAAATCATTATCCCGGTTATTCATTCGAACTGTGAACTCACTGCATGCAGTTAATGTGGTTCCCGGGACTTGTTCTCCTAATCCAAAAATGTGTTGTAACAGGAACAGGAGCAAACGTATAAACTCTCCACAACTAGGAAGGCGACAGAACGCGATAATTGGATAACTCTACATTTGTCTCTGTGCTTGTGTTTTCCAATCTTGATCCTTGTTTAATTCATCCGGAGAATGTGACTGATCCCTCACCAACATGCTCCTAAATTATTTTTACATATACATAAAATGCAGCTAAATGAGCAGCTAAAAAAAAAAGCGATTTCTTCCAGTTTGCCTCATTTTTGATGCCACTGCCTCCCTCGCACTGTGTACAGCGGAAGTGACAGCAACACAGCAGCGTCCCCGCTGACAAAACTGTTCATTTTGTTGCTGTCTGTGGGAAATAATAAGACACTTAAACCCTGGGAGGGCCGGAGAGCCTTATGTTCGTTGCAGCCGCTTCCAAAGAACAGCTATGCCTCACCAGAGGCACTGACATCGCCGGCTCCTGCCTCCTGCCACGTTCCTGAGGCAGCTGTGTTATTAGGGAAAGAGATTACTGAGCGTTGGTGGGCAGAAGACGACCTCAACTGATTATTAGGGAAACAAAGAGCGCTGTTTGTTAAGGGCGGCCTGCTGGATTGCTGCTTGAACAGATTTGCCCAGCGCTCTTAGAAATTTTCTCTTACAAAAAGTGAAAAAAAAAAAGATTTGTGGAGAATTTTTTTTCTTAAATGGAGAATCGCAGCAACCCCTTAAGACAGGCACACACTTATCGACAGAGGCGATTGTGACTGTGACAACTGGTTGGACGGGGGAGAGAAAACTGTAAGTGTGTGATGTGTAATAACTGAGTCTTAAAGCTCAGACACTGCACATGTTTGATGACACGATGCTGGTTCGTGCCCAGTGGGGACTGGTTTCTGCTCCACTGAACAGAGTTCTTTCTGGTTTTCAAGGTCGTTCCACCTCCAGAACTTGTGTCCGCTGCTCATTAGGTGTGTCAATGTCAAAGGTCAAAGGTTAGAAATCGTTCACAGTTGGTGGAAACTGTCTTTGAGAACTGTCCAGGCTTTGAAAGTCTTCAGGTTTGTCCCCACCTCAAAAAAACAATGGAACTAGAGAAAGTGTCTCATTCAATCATTATCCAATCAGCTGTTATCCAATAATCCTAAAAGAATCATATTTTATTGTTAACTGACTTACCAAAGTGGTTGTTAGGATTAGACTTAGACCATTGCCCCCGGGACTGGCTGGTGGGTAAGATCACCTGGCTGGTGGGGCCGCACAGCGCTCGCCACATCTGTGCATTGTGGACAGACTAACCACAGATTCAAAACCCAAAATATAATAGGGACAGCGTGAATTTTGGCACCAAATTTTGTTTTACTCTCACTAGTTTTTGGTTGCATTTGTAAATACAATCTTTTTTCGTCCTATGCTCACGTGAATTCACGAAAGTTCGAAAGTTCAGTGAATAAGACTTTTCATGTCCCTCTTTCTACACAGTGGTCTGACAAAACATTAAAGCATATCGTAGTAATATCACTCTTAAAAACATGTCATCAGCACATATTTTTTGCCGTAGTTTTTTGTGTGAATGAATTATATGATATTATTACAGTCCAGGTCTAGTATTTAAAACTGCTTCGATACCTGGCCACACATGTCCACACAACTCAGCCTCCAAGGTGTCATCAGGTGGGACAGAGCACTTCTGCTCCTTTGGCCAATACTTGGATGTAGATTTGGTTTGGGACTAATGTGGCTTTTGAGAAAATACCTAAAACTTATGGATTCTGTTTCAGGAGTAAACTGATTTTGATGGAAGAGATGAAAACAAACAAAAAAAAATAACCACTGTTTTTACAAGGAAGTTAGGTGAGTGGCTGTGAATATTTTGTGCCTTTCACACCTTGTAATTGAAATGGAAAGTGTTCGGAATTGCTGAGACAACAGTCAAGGCCGTGTTTATCTGCGCAGGAATGTATCTCACGCTTCCGCTCCGCAGCCAGCTCGTCCCATCATTCTGCCTGAATGATTTCATGCTTGGGGAGGCTGAGGTTAGGGGGAATATATCAGGTAGAAGGGACAGTAAGAGGCGTGGGTGCTGGAGTGCCTCCTAAACACAGACACGCCAATGTGCTTTACCCACATTTTACAGGTGTCTTGTCTTTTTACTGCTCAGAGGCCTGTTAAATCTCTAAACTGTTTTTACAGCATCTTAGTAAAGCTTGAAAGAATCCACGCGCTTTCTGATTCACTCATCTACAGGTTGAATAGTCATATTACAGTCAGTCAGTGACGCTTGAATGAATGAGGCGTTTGGTTAAAGCCAAACAAAAATATCTATTTTTAAACCTCTATGAGGCGTTTGCTGTTCAATAAAATAAAATAATTTTGTGGGATGCCTTCAAAATGTCAGAGTTGTACCTCTTGTTGCTGGCACATTGCTAATTAAATTCTGATGTTTTGCTCTTGCTTCTCGCCTCACCTCGTCGTTTAATGGGTTAAGCCTGTCTGCACCCTTGGGTTCAGTTACCGTGGTGACTAGATCCTATAGAATGAGCACGAGCTCATTTGGCTCCTCGTCTCTGCGCTCTGTGCTCCTGCACCTGCTCGATACAAGCCTGTCTGTTAGACCCATAAAGCGTATGGTCAGACCATAAATAGGTAGCCCACAGCTGCAGATCGTTGGGTTGGGCCTTCTGGGCCTGATAAAGAAGAAGAATCTTTCACATAGACAGGCTCAGTGAGAGCAGGGACTCAATCAGTTCAGTTGCTTTGTACTTTAAATATTTGAACTCATAGGTGGCGTTATTGAGAGGAAGCAGAATTATTGTTGGAAGAAAAATCATGAGAAGCTTCAGTACGTCACACTTGAATTAGAAAATTCTTGTGCGGATTTAGAACTTCAGATATATAGACTTTACCGTTGTGACACAAGCTATTTTAGAAAGAGAGAACGAGTAAGTAAATCTACGCTCAAGTCCAGAGTGCTGAAGGATTGTGTCCTAAAAGCAAGAACTCTGAGGCCCTCATCATAAAGTATGTGTTTTCTTTAATGGGTTTTTGTTAAATGCTTTTAATTTAATTATATATAATTAAATAATATAATCAAAATATTAAATGACAATTTCTGTGGTTTACACAAACTTACACTGCCAGTCAAAGGTTTACACCTTTTCATTAATTCTTCCTTTATATTCATGACTATTTACATTGTGGATTCTCCCTGAAGGCATCAAAACCATGAATGAACACATATGGAATTATATAGTGAAAAATCAAGTTAAAGTTAATTGCGGGACAAACAAACCTATTTACTTATAGCTTCTGAGTGACGCTAACTTAAAACCAATCAGGTAAAGTAGCAGCAAATGAAGCAATGACACTGACACGCCAGTTGGAAGCAGCACAAGACGTCTGCTGGGAAAACCTGTGGGCACGAGAGTCACAGCACCTGGGTGTGAAACATCAGCTCAGCCCAGTTCACCAACATCACTGCCCATTTTCAGCAGCCTCTGCTGGCCTGGGACCGATCAGGGAACTGACACAAGGAGCTCTCTGGTGAGAGAGACAAAGAGAGAAAGACCGGGGAATGGAAGCAGTAAAGAAGAGGGCGGCTCTACCGATTCTGAGAATATAACAGTGTGGCCGTACGTACGTGGGATGTTTACCATGGTACTTCACATTCATACATTTTCAAAACCATCCATCAACCAACGGCAGACTCCGCTGCTTTTATCCACATATTACGTGTCCTTGGGCGAGACACTGGACCCCAGGAAGCTCATGGTGGGCCAGGCCAGCCACCTTTCACCACTGGTGTGTGAGTGTGTGCCTCAGTGTCTTAGTATTAAAGTGTTAATGCTTCTAATCATACTGCACATGTTGGGGCTTAAGTCCTGGAACCTCCCAGGGGTAAATTTATGTTTATGTTTATGATAAAGCAGCCTAACATTTCACAAAAGAGAACACAGCTTCACATATGAACTATAGGACAATGGTGTAGTAATTAGTTATTGGATGGAAATTGCAGTTCGTACTTTTAAAATTAATGTTTGAAATGCTGTTAGTCCATAGAAGTTGAGGTAGTTTATTTGTTAATGATACTGGTGGGGATAAATAAAAAATATGGACATCATCAAAGCCAAAATGATTCATTCTCTGCCACCATAATTGTAAAAATTATGGCTAGAAATGGAAATTAATCCTAAAAAAAATCACAAGATTCTTTCTCTGGCAACTACCACTGTTTGTACCAATATCTCTGATAGCGGTTAAGATCTTTAAGTCTGGATCAAAGTGGTCAAGAACCAGACCCCATCCATTTATTCATTCATTAATGCATCAATATCAAAGCTGAAACCATTCCAATAAGGCTCCGCCAGGCACTCGCCAGCTTTTGCAGCCTGGCAGTTTTTCCATTTGATCCAACTCACCACCTGATGGGAAAGCAGTTGACCAGACCTTTCAGGATTGATTCACAATGAAAAATTCAGGAGTTTCTCCTTTCCCAGGACAGATGTAAAAACTGCAGAAGCCTTATGATATGCTCAGATACACAAAATATGTTCAGAGTGTGGATGTTAGGATGGTCGATTGTTTTCCACGTTTAAACTTTTGCATTATTGTGCATTATTGGAATATGTGTTACAGTAGTTAGCACTAAACAATCGGCAAAACTCAAGGAGATGGAACTGGCTTTAGCAAATGTGTGTATAAATTTCCACGGAGGCAGCCCATCCAATATGATGGATCAACATTTCCATATAAAACTCCATCTAAAGTACAGTCCGCAAAGTGGTTCATAGAAACATTTGCAGTGCAGGTCCAGTTTTATTGCAATAAAATTGGACCGATGCAAATGTTTTCCACTTCGGCAAGTGGGGAGAATAACCGCAGCAGTGGGAAAATCATGGCTGGATGAAGTGGCCTTTGTTCCCTAATTTACAATGTCGCCACAGCTTCACTGGAAAGGTCTCGTTGTCAATCCCCACGGGAGTGAAAGATTTGGAAAAGTACAAATTATATTTCTCCGAGACACACTGTTGTTTATGATTTCGTGGATGCTTAGACCGACAGTTTGATCCAATAGTCTCAGTAATTGTTTTTGTTTGCTTATGAATTAAGCTAGTAAGACAGTAAGATTAAGAATGTGCACCAAGACTTTCAACATGAAGCAAATAAAGAGTTAATAGGGTCTAAAATTACAGTCGTGTAAGTAGAAGCCTTTAAAATTGTCATTCAAAATGACATTTTACCTGACAACTTCCCCAGAAGCCTTAAAGATGTGGAGAGGTTATTTTGCATATTACATTCAATTTAAAAATCAATCCAGGCTGCTTTACATAATACATTAAAACATAAAAAGGGGATACGGCATAAAACATAACATAAATGCCCCTCCGACATCTTACTGGTTTTTAGGTTCCAACTTTAAAGGCTGAAGCTCTTGTGTGTCAGCCCCTCTGTAAAACCTAAAGAATAGATCAAAGACGGCATTGATCCTCTCCGCCTTCGCTGGCTCTCAGATCTGAAGGGGAGCCCCCCTGCTGCCGTGATCCACTGGACACTGAGCTGCTGCGTTTAGTCCACCTACGAGTGTGTGTGCGTGTTGGCTTCCTTTCATTAAAGCGCTCAGTCACTGGTTACTGGTCAGTATCAGTGTATTTATCATGACATCGTGTCATTGGGAAATGGTCAAATAATCGTCCTTTGTCCAAAACAGTTAACGGTGGGAACTTGGTTAATCATGCTACTGTATTACACACACGCAGACAAGTTTCCTACGAAGTTTACTTGCCCAAAATACTGATACCAAAGTTACTCCAGCGCTTAAAAAAAAAGCAGCTACAGCTGGACCCGACACATTTACATTTAACGTTTCCTTTTAGTCATTTGGCAAATGCTTTTATCCAAAGTGAGGTGAAAGTAAGCAAAAAAAAACGGAGTCAAGGTAAAGACATTATCGCAAAGTGCGACACAAGCGCAAGAGCAGATAGGAATTTTTTTTTGTTTAAGTGCATGCGAAATTATGAAAGAGAATATTGGGAGTGAAGCTGCTGCGTTTGCAGAGCTTGTTCGGGAGCTTGTTCCACCATCATGGAACCGCTGAGCTGAAGGGGTTTTGCTGTGTGGTGAAGGGACCAATAGATGCTGTTCATTGGCAGAGCGTGACGGGTGGGACCTGGATTTGGGTGTTTAGGGAGGAAAGTGAAGTGAAGTTTAAACGTGAGACGTGCTGCATTGTCCTGAGGGGTTTGGTTGTTCATGCTGGAGCAGCATCAACACGGCCACACAGGAGCCAAAAAGGCCACAAGATATGACACGTGGCTGTACAAACAAAGTTGGGATACATATTGACAAAGGTAGGGTCTGATATTATTGATGTTCTATAGGGCAAGTATGAGACAAGACAGAGGAAATGTGGTCAAAAGCAATGACGCTTGGTGACTCGGTCAGTGTGAAAAATGCAGCGAGGTTGTTTGTGCAGGACGCTGGGGAGAACCGTTAACTAATTACTGCCATTTTATTTGTGGAGAAGTTGGCAAAGTCATCACCTGGGACAGTGGTGATGCTGACCTCGTCCTGGGAGTGTTGAGTTTTGGCCTAAAAACTCTGTGGGGAGACACTGTTTTAAAACTTGTGTCACTTCCTTTGAACAGTCCTGAGTGTGTTGCCTTGTTCAGAGATACAACACTAAAAATTACATCTGTACAAACGTTTGCATTGCCCTTAAAAAAATATTATTTTACTTAAAAAAGTTCTGATAAAGAAACATTTGCACTAGTTCAATATGCAACAAATGTTATGTTGTAGAAAAACAATAATTTTAAGCTTTTATGCAATTTTAAGATAAGGGGACGAAAAGTTTTGCCCCCAACTGTGAATCTTCATCGGTGTCACCGATCTCTCCACAGGGATCAGTAAAGGAGTTAGAATTATTATCTTGCCAGGTTGCAGCTTGTGGTCTGTCCGGACCCCATCAGTTCATCCATGAGTCTTTGCCAGCAAGTGAAAGAACATTAGTTTTTTTACTTTTAGCAAGAAGATAAGAAAAAAGAATTTGCGTGATGATTTCATTATGTTTTAAATGACAAGGTTATGCAGAATTCACGGGATTTATTATCTACAGCAGATCCCGGAGGAGCTGATTTATGTTTAAGTTTGGAACAATGAGCTTTAGAAGAGAATGTGGGGACGTCGAGTCCGTCGAACTGTTTTCCAGCTTCTGGCCTCATGCTGAGTTAAGCTCCAGCTTTCTAATGAATCTACACAATTCCGATAAACTTTGTGTAGAAGCAATTCACAAAAAACTCATCTCAAGTCACTTTACATGATAGTAAGGTCAAGACTTTACAGACTCTAAATGCTGATTTAGTGACGGGGGAGAGGAAAAACTCCTCAGACAGAAGCAGGTTATTGTCATGCACAGACTCCAGAGAGGCATAAATCTTTTCTCTAACAGCGAGACGTCAATAAAATGTTTGAACGTTTCCTTTGTCTTCATCAGCTGTGGAATACAATCTAGTTCAGTGGTGTGACACATCTTGTAACTGATAGTACTTTTTAATTACTTTTTTCTGATTACTGATCGGTTTTTATGGTCCACCACCTGTGGACGAAACAGTGTGTGTGAACATTAGAAATAACTCATTATAAAGCCTATGAGCAACGCGTGTTTTTATTTCCAGTTTTTTAGGAATAATACTAAAAAAGTTTATTTTAAAAGAAAAATCTGCATTTCTTGTAAGTCTTTTATTTCCCATTTAAGTCCCATAAAAGTTTTAACATAAGTAAAACTGATAATGGGCATGAAATAGTTGGTGCAGTCTCTGTGATCAGGTTTTCTACAATTAGCTTTTGCTTTTTATTTTAAAATGCAAAAGCGTGGAGGATTGTGATTGTCTCTCCTCAGCACACATTGAAGTTAACGAGTCGTCTTAAAGGACGCCTTCACTGATATTGAGTAGTACATGTGCTATTAAATGTCCCTTTAAATTCCCTATAATAAAATATCTCCTTACTTCTTGCTGAAAAATTGCCTCAATCACTTGGAGGAACCTTCACCCCCAGATGACATCATCCAATCTCCTAATAATGAAAAACTCCTACCTGTGATGTCATCTGGAGAAGTTTTTGAACTAGTATTAGAGGAATATTTTAATACAGTGAAGTCAGAGGGAAGTTTAAAAGCATGAATGTACATTTACACCATAAATTAAAGCCATGGAAAGCAAGTCGAAAATTGTCAAGTGTGATCTTCCACTTTTGGACTTGTTGTTAAGCTTTTCTTTGTGTTGACTGCCAGAGCAATTCTGAAAATACGGCACAGGAAAAAGTTGCACTAGGTTTGCAATGCATGACAACGACTCAGGACTATCGACTCTCCTGGACTCTATCGCTCTTCTGGGCTGTGCTGACATGCGCTCAATTAAACACCTCATCTCGGTGACATTCAGAGCATGTTTGGAAGAAGCGATGCCTCTCTGTGCTCATTTCACCTCGGTACAGAATGATTATGCCGATCCATATCCACGCTGGGGCGAATGTCATTCTTGTTTATCACTGCGCTGTGCGCTTGGCCCTGCTGCAAAACTATTGTGATATGCCTCCATAAGAATTTTAAGCTCTTTTGAGGGGCTATAACTGAAATAGCATGTGTGTTTCATTGTAAATCCTACAGGCTCTTGTGTAATATTTACTGGCAGATCTATTTGTTCTCAGATCATCACATCATCTGTTGTATTGTAGCTACGGGGCATCATCCATCAAATCCTGCTCACACAATTTAAGACTGTTACTAATGAGCTTAACTACAAATCAAAATAGAAATATTCTGAGAAGGGATATTTCATTTACACGTTGTGACAGAGAAACACACCCACTATTCCTTGATCAGCCACATCATTGATACCACCTGGTGGTTCTAATATTGTGGTCAGTATGTGAAACATTAATTTCACTGCTATGATCAACAGGTGGCAGAACACACAGTGCACCACAGCTTGCTGTGTATGGGGCCGTGTGGCTCCCGACTGGTCACGCAGACGGCCCATGCTGAGCCCCGTCCACCACCAGGTGGTGTCGGGGTTGGAGCTGATCTGTGCGTATTATATAAATTCGGCAACTGTTGCCCTCCGGAAAAGTTTTTGAGGCGCTGATTAGCTGAGCTGATGAGTGAGCCAACCCTTTGTCATGCGTTTGGCACAATGAATCAAGTTCAACGTTCACACCCACCGGGGCTGTCAACACAGGAAGATTTGCCACAAATGAAGTTGATTTGCATATCAAACCAAAGACCTCATGTGTCACATCCCCCTCATTTGCTGTGAAAAATATGCCCACACCTGCAACAAAGTTATCAATATGGCCATCACAGCCTTCCTCATTTATTTGCAGCTTGTAGGCAGAGTGACAGCGGAGAGAAACATTTTAAATATGTCAGATCATGCTGCTATTGTCTGCAAAGACAAAAATAACCTACAATTTCTCCAAAGTGATGTGCAGAGCTGATAAGCACATACGTTATTGCTGCAAAAAGAGTAGCCACTAATAAAGGAGTATCACATACTTTTGCCACAAACGGAACTTTTAGATTGGGTTATTTTCAAGTCCAATGTTTGTCATTTGTTTGTTTGGATTTCCTTTATGTAGTTTCAGGACGAGCGTTACAATCTCATGACGTCATATTTATGCAGACGCAGAGCAAAGTCGGAAGGGTTCACATATTTTCGAGGACTGCTGAATATTCCCATTCGGTTTATTTCAAACGTGACGCATATGGGTTTTTCCCGGAATGAAACGTGCACATAGAAATAAAATTGGCTTTGCTTTGCTGCTGAAATGGAGCTCTCTCAGCACTTGTCTCGATCAGCGCATTAATCCACCATTAGCTCACACAAGTCTTCTATTTGTTTTCTTTGAGGCGCGCTTAAGGATCTCTGAATTATTTAGGGATGGAAACGCTTTTATATAAGAGACACTATTTTGTGTTCTTTCCAAATGTGCCCCATGAATAATTAACAGAGAGCGTAAAATGTAGTGCACAGTTAAATCCGAGCCGTTTAATCAATGTTTTAGTCCATTTAACTTCCAGAGAGCGGTCATCTCGACACGTTAACTATTAGCTGGGCCTGAATAAAAAAAAAGTGATGATAATCTGTGTTCTGTGATTTGATTCTGCTGCAGATATTTTCAGCTGCCTCTGTCTCACTTAGTATCGTCTCTGTATATTATCCCGCTGAGGATTAACAACTGGTTTACCCCAATAGGATTATTATTAATGTGGGCAGTGGGGAGGACACTTTTCTTGGTAATGGTGCATTATCTTTTCTATGGCAGGTTATTTCCCAGCTGTCTCAAAATGATGCAATATAAGTTAACAAGAAACCATTACATACGGCACAGCAGCATTCTCTGATGTTCTGGGCATCCTCGGACAATACCTTCTAAATAATGCAATGGCACAGGGAAGAACTGCTACACCCCAGGTCTATTTTCTTCTGCCATTAACGCCGGTAAATTGGTAGTTGTGTGCAGCACTAAAGGGAATCACAAAGTCATTTTGCTTTGACATCTCAGTTTGTAAATGCAGGTAGCGGCAGAACCAGTCTGCATTAATATGTGTGTGTGTGTGTGTGTGTGTGTGTGTGTGTGTGGGTGTCAGGTGCAGCACAAACGGGGAAAAATCGACCTCTGCTAAACACCCGAGACAACAAACAGTTTACCCGCCTGTGATCGGGATTGTTTGACAAAAGTTGATCTAATCTTCAGTAACGGGAAGCACATTTCAAAAACTTTAGCTCTGAGTTAAGCTGCTTCCGAACAATAACTCAGCGCGTAGGCCTGTACTTACGCCCTGACGTAACTTCATTAAGGAAGGGAGTCAACCAAGATCTGGTTAAACTCAATATAATTCTCTAATTGGAGAGGCGTAAAATCCTTCTTTCTCTGAGGCCTGACGCATCTCGGCCTTCAATTAAATTACTATGATCAATCGTTAAGTTGGTAGGAACATAATTAAAGGATAAGGCCAAGCGCATTTTCATATTCAATACGACGTAACAGAAAAGTCAAGCCAGTTACTTTTTTCCCTGCGTCTGGGGTTTTTAATGTAGCTTCACATCCTTGATATGAAATTAAACGTATTTGACTGTTACGATATGAGATATGAGGAGTTAATTTGAATTAAATGCTCAAAGGTTAATGGAGAAACAGCCAGGGATCAGCTACCAGAGATATTGCTGCCTTTACCAAGCTTCATTAGCTAATAAGTCCCAGCAGATAAATTAAGGAAATTAAGAAATTTCTCAGCCAAGCTGACACTCGTTTACATTTACACACAGCTCCACAAAGCTGGGGAGTCATAAATAAAATTAAAAAGACACTGTTCATCTTTTATTTGAGGTGTTCAAGCCTGTTGTTCTTGGTTTTCTTGAATCACTTTGGTGAATGTTCTGTCTGCATTTTTGAGATATGAAGCTTGAAAAATCAAGTTGGTCTCAAAAGCAGTGTACTGATCAGCGAATATGATATTTTTCAATTATAAGAAATTTGGGCAATGATTCAACAAAATGCTCTCAGACACAACACACAAAGCCTCATCACTGAAGTGAAAATAAAAGTTTTATTTCAATAATTCAAAAACAATAAAACACTGATTTTAAACTTGCTCTTTCTGGTTCTAGTTTGTGTAGTACATGTTAATCAATGCTATTAAATGTCCCTCCGACTTCCTTACATTAAATTCTCTCTCTCTTTATGGCTGAAAAACGCCTCCAGATGACATCACTTGGAGGAACCTTGAGTTCAGATTATGTCATCTCGTTGTTAGCACTAACGAGTTTGTAACTATTCTCAACTTGCTTTTCCAGAGCTTTTAAAGAATGAATGTACATTTATGCCCCAAACTAAAGCCACAGAAAGCAAGTTAAAAACTGGCGAAGTTGCCCTTTAAATAAGCGGTTTCAATCACAATGATGTTTCTTTGTCTGGAAGTTTGTCGTCCGTTGTTTGTCGTCGGCTGTTTGTCGTCAGCTGTTTGTCTTCCTTTTGGTGCTTAGAGAAGCTTAAGTTATCGCTGTCAGACTCTGCTGAAATCCACAACTTTAAGCATTAATTTGTCACAAACCGCTCAGGAGAATGAGAACGCTTCCAGCAGCCTGCGTGCGCCTTCAGAAACCAGTACAAAGAAATGCCCACGACCTTTTGTTCAATGCCATCGTTTCTTATTAACCCTTTCAAACAAGCATTTGAGGTTTCTTCCATTCATTTTAAAAGGGCGGCCAGAACATTAGAACCACCTCTCCACCCACCGTGACTGCAGTAACAGACCAATTATGTCCTTTCTGACAATTTCATCTTATATACTGAATATATGTATAAACACTGATTTCAATTAGAACTTCTGACTCCAAAGCTACAAAACGTTTCTGTCATGTGACCAACTCCTCTGCTGTACTGTCCATGTAACTCAAAAGCATCTCAGATGAATAAAAATGTAATCTTTAAAAGTTAAACTTTCAATATTTGAATCAAACTTTCCATCAACAGTTTCAAGAAAAACTGAAATTGAAGGACGGACCCCGTCCTTGGTTACACTGTGTTAGTTTCATCTGTAACAAACCAGCGAGTGCGTGTGTGTCGGTGTGTACACCGTGTACTCTGTGTGCTCTCTCGCCCCATCCCTTCGGCTCTCTCTCTCTCTCTCTCTCTCCCTTCGCGTACACACACATTACGACCCTCATTATTACAGGCTGTAAACACTCAGGGATCACAATCAGAGCGATGGGGGATTCAACGGGTGGGTGCAGTGAGACCTGGCAGTAACGGGTGGTTCAACTCAGGGGAAATGAATCACGGGAGACTCTTGACCCGCAGGGATCAGTCATGTCAGTCGACCTGAGAAAAACAAGCTCAGTGGCTATTATGGTGGCTTTCGAGTTCAGTCAAAGGAGAAGTGGCGTTGGTGTTGGTGGAAACGGAGGCAGAAAGAAACGGTGAAGCGGTGGAGAGGGAGGACGGGGGTCATTATGCTGCAGCGCTGCTTGGCATATCAAGTATATCCCTTCATTGTTGTGCTGCATTTGACTTGCTTCTTTCGAATAGATGTGATGCAATAATCCTGCCATTAGATCACATGGGGACATTAGGTCTCGAAAAAACACTGTTACACAAACACACACACACACACACACACACACGTATATATGTAAAGGCGCATATGACATAACAAACATGTAGCAGGTTCACCCACTTCACAGTGTTGTTACTACTTACACACACCCATCATGTGTGCACACAGACTGAATCACACACACACACACACACACACACACACACACACACTCTCAAGTCTGTTTGTGTGTAAACACACTTGAGAGACTCTGGAAGAAGGAGAAAAATCTGCCGAGGACGGAGACAAGTTGCATTTGTCTTCTGCTGCGTGTGTGTGGGTGTGTTCGCCCCCCCTTGGATGAGCACACACGGCTGAAGATGCAGCTGGGAGCATGAGTTCTGACCGAGAGGAGTATGACATGGTCTGTCAGAAAGCCGTGACCCTCATTGTTGACCTTTGCCTCCACAACAGCACGCTCTTGGATCAGGACACCTGTCAGGATTTTCTCTTCCTGTTGTCCAGCTCGAACTCTGACCACAAAGAATTGGGTAAGGACTCTAATTGACTCCTGATTTACATTGGATGTGAGCCAGTTGCTTTGTTGTTGGTGTGCTTCTCGTTTTTATTGTTAGTGAAATATAATTTGAAAGAAATTAATACAGCAATGCTTTACTTGGAGGCGGCCACGATCAGCTCTTTTGCAGTTTACTTTTAGTTTACCACGTGTGTAGACACAGAGGGTTGCTCATGCCGCGCTGTGACCGGGTGTTTTAAGCCGTGGATACATTCCTAATGTGTTTTTGTGAACTGAGGGCAACCAGGAGCAAAGGGTGTAGAAAACAAAGTCACACGGATTTTCCAGTGAGCTCATGAGAGCAGACAAAAAAAAATAAAAAAAGGTGTAGGGAGCTATAGATGTCAACACATGAACGACAGCTAGTGCAAAAGCAGCGACGCGTGTTTAATGTGATTTGCAAAGTTCGCAACATCCTAAATTGGACGTTTGATTTATTGATGAGGGGTGATTTCCACATCTGTTGCAGCCTTGTGCAGCTGTTGCTCTGGCACTTGTAGGGAGCTTCACCCTGTTAAAAGAAATCATCGCTCGCTTCACATGCATTGTTAATGGGGCAACTCTACTAGCACGGGCAGACGTGATGTGGTTCACGTCGGGTGAATTCTAGATGCCGTGATTGTGCTGTTCAGGAGAGGAAGACTGATTTTTTTCTGAGTGTTACAATGCAAGATATGACCGGAGGGTGTGTGAACAACTGTGGGTATAAAGCTCGAGAAAAGAGGGTTCAACCCAGCACAAAGAAAAACACCTTTTATCACTTTCCATAACCAGTCATTACTGGGAAAACTAAGAAAGGCTAAATTTAACTTTAGCAGAACCAAAAAATATGAGATAGTATTTCACACCAATTATGTGATCTGATGTATATTAAATATCCATAACTGTAATCTATAATTACTTGAGAGACTTTGTTGTATTGGCACTGAATCGATGTTCTTTGTTTGACAGAAGAACAAGTCTGTGGCTTTGTCAGCAGGTGCACAGCAAAAAAATAAATAAAAAAATCGTTTGTGGCTGCTTATTTGAGGATGGGTCTACTCCGCTGTCAGAGTACACGTCACACCAATCCTGACCAAATCCACTGTCACCTCACATCATCCTCAGTGGAGGAATTGAACGTACATCACAGTGCCACTGGCATCCACGACTGAGCTGTGGGGACATTAAATGCCATTGCATGTTATGTTGCAATTGATGCTAATTATTTCCGCCACATAGATACTAAACACAAGCTGCTTCTCATATTGTTGCAGGATCTGTATGTTGGGGGTTATGGGAAATGTCTCCATGTATATATTTGCTTGGGGGTAATGCATGGAGCTCACAGAGAGCAGGACCTGCTACAGAGGGTGGAGGTGAAAACAAACCTCAGCAGGACTAGGCTTTCCTTTTCAAAGAAACTAAAATTAATTAAATGAAAAAACACATTTGATTATGTTTTGTCAAACAAACAAACAAAATTATTAAATCAATAAATACATTATTAGTATTGCACTATACTAATAGTTCTTGAGAATGTGGAACCACCGTCTTCAAGGCCATTAGAAATATTAATAACTTTCTGTTGGAGGATGGTTCATGAAATACCAAACACACACAACTGTGTCCAAACTCTCCAGAAAGTGTGTGCACAGTACAATGTAAACAAGAGAGTGCAACACTTTGCCTATGGCCTATATTGGATTGTAAATATTACAAAGACAAATGTTGAAACGGTGAAATTCCATTGTTTTTGACAAATATTTGTTTAGTTGAATTCGGGACGGGGGCATGTTTGTGTTAAAAACATTTTTTTCGGATTCTTGTTTAATACAGATGCTGAACAGTTTGGGGTGTTCGGTGTTTTTATTTTGGCTTTGGTTTTTTACTTCATATTGCTCTAGATATTTTCAGTGGGGAACAGGCCGGGACTGCAGGCTGGCAGCAGTGCAGAATGTGGTTTGCCATAGTGTTGCTAAGATAAATAAGGACTTTCCTGAAAAAAAAAAAAGATGTCGTCTGTATGGCAGCATGCAGTTTATTGCTCCAAAACATTGTTGAGCATTGATGCACATCCACAGCATCACAAATTGTGGCTTTCAAACGTTCGTGCGTTCACAACAAGTCACATTGTCCCGCTTCTTATTAATATGTAGGATGCAAGTCTGTGAATTCCAAAAAGAATTTCATATTTTGACTCATGAGACCCATAGGGCAGTTTTCCCACTTCTTCTAAGTCCATTTTAAATGAGATAGGATTCAGAGAAGGCAACGTCTTGATCTTGTTTATATGAGGCTGATTGATGAAAAAATAAAAAATGAGCGTACAAGTTTTTAAAGCCAAACCTCTTTTTTTAGTTTCAATATTTGCTATGTTGTCTTTGAATTATTTACAGGGACAGACAGAAAAGCATGGTGGTGAAGTGGTTAGTGCTGTGATGTCACCGCTAGAGGGTCCCAGGTTCAAATCCACCTGCTAGCTGCAGGTGTGAACAGTTGTCTCTCAGCAGCAGGCTCTATGAAACTGCATGCAGTAACAGATAATGAAAAATAATTATTATAAATGTAAACTTTTTTTTTTACATTTAACACCTGAAATGGGGTTTAGGTACATAGTTTTTTTGCACAGACGGCACAATGTGATGTAAAAAATTCCGTAGTTTGAATCTTTAATCTGTATTATAATCTGAGATGTTCAATAACTGAGTGACACACTTAAAAACACTTTATAATATCTTTTCAAATCCAACAGCAGTGCAGAGGGCTTGGCTTCCAGCATAACACACGGACTGCTGAGCTTAAAGGAGTTTTGGATATGAGTTTTGACAGTTTGTGCAGGTTTTGCAGATGACTCAGCAGGTGTTCGAATAACGTAAATGAGAAGTGACATCGAGTGGGAACCATTGCTTATGTTCGCAAGCGAGAGCAACTGCGGTGAGACAGAAAACAAAAGCATGACAAATGCATTGAAAGCCAATGGAAAAACACTGCTGGGAGCACATTTGCCCGTGGTGCCATAAATTGACGCAAAGACACATCTGCACATGTTGAAATTGGTACTTGAGTGAAAAATGTGTGGCTATTCTAGGACTTCATGAATACACATGCACAGAAATATTGAGAAAAAAGGGAGCAGAGTTGGTGGCAGAAATCACTAGTTTCCAAATGTTGGGGGATGTAATTAGGGTACAGTATTTTATTTATGTATGTAACTCATTGTGAATATTTTTAATTACTAGAAAGGCTCCAACACATAGATCAGAGCTACATTATGTCACATGTTTCTAACGTTCATTGAGTAGATATGTTCCAGACTATTCATGCATCCCAGTGTGAAGAGGTGGCGCCTATCGAAGTGTAGCAGAGTGAGGACTGGGTGAAGCAGGGAGGATTGGTTTTGAATCCCAAGCCAGTAGCTACCATGTTTGGGAATCAAGCTACTGTTCACAATGACACGAGGTGTCTGCAGCACCTCGTCATATTAGGATAAGGCATGGATCATATCTCTTCTTAAATATTTGAGAAAGACACATGTGGAGCAGCAGCTTTAAGTTGCATAGATGCTACAGTGTTGAAAGCTTCTATAACACAGAATGGACCAGGCAGCAGGAAATATTCACTTCCACAAGTTTTTGAAAAGGGTTCTAACCAATCAGAGAAGACTTTAGAATTATTTCTGATTTAGTACTTGTTTTTTTTAGTAAATGAGTAATTTCTTATGCTTTGGCATATTGTGGTGGAGTGCAGCAGAGCGAGGACGGGGGGGGGGAGCCGAGGAGAATGATTTGGATTCTCAGCGTAGCCTAAGTTGCAAAAGTTTCTGCACTACAATTTTTCACGTGTAATTTTTATTCATGTATCAGGAGCATCTGTAATACTGTAGCTGACAGTCGGTGGCCAATGAAACTGTGTGTTCTGAAGCTGTAGATTATGACAAACTACAGTCAGTCGAGCGCCGCTGAAGTTGAAAGCACGTCTCCTAGCAACGGTGGCTCTCAGATGTCAGCAAACTGCCCACCCTGAGGCTCAAAGGCTTGACAAAAGATGGGCACAACAGCTGAAATATCATTATCCAGTAGTTTATATCTCCGCACACAAAAAGTGAGCATTCAAATTCCACTTTGTCATCTCAGTTTCACACACACTCCATAAACTCTAAACTAAAGATGCTTGTTCCACACTTTGCTCCAAACGTCATCATGAATTTTCATATTTTATCTATTTGTTCCAACATTCAAGAGATTCCTACCACATCTCCTGAATGTTGGAAAATGTGGAGCTCTTTGCTAATACAATCAATCCGCATCTGTTCCCAAACACGCCCTACAGGACGTGCATTCTTAAATCCATATCTAATGTTCAGGTTTAATGTTTCCATTACTTCTCAGGAGAGTATAAAAAAAGCTACTGCTTTCATTTCCTCCCGTTTCCTCCTCTAGCAGCACACTAGGCTTGTGAACATGCAGCTGCTTGAATCTATCTTCAGCTATCAGGCTCACAGCAGCCTGAGTCATTCTACCACAGCAAATTTCCCTCCAAACTCTCTGCCGCCGGCTCAGTATTCCCTCACACAGTTTCAAATCGATTATGATAAAATAAGAAGGACTAATTAGAAAGCCTGGGATTTCAATTTCCCCTGTCCCGATGCAACTGGGACATAATAACCCGTTGTCTTTATTGAACAATTTGTTGAATCTTGTATGGATGAGCTGTATCCCAATCAAGGCTGAACATGTCGCCGTGCCGAAACAAACCTCCCGCACCAGACTTTTCCAGGGAGAAAAACGCGAGCTCACACCACCGGCTCGGTATTGATATTCACTCGAGGGCGTTGATACAGGTTACAAAACATATTCTTTAAGCGCGCGCATCCCCTGAATGGCGGCGTGCGCTTACAACCCGCCTCCTAACAGACAAACGCTCACCCTCATTACAAATTCCACTTCCATTATCAGCTGCAGCTTCTCAGGTGTGTGGGCTTCAGTTCACGAGGCTTATTTTTGATCACATTATTTCTTGCACGCCCATCTCATCTCGAAGTTTATCAAGCAAGACCTTGGCTGGCAGACGACATTAACATCAGTGGATCGTTCATTCAGTTCCCGATGGTCTGCTCTTCCTTGTCCGTGGTATTTGCAGGGACAGCTGGTGCATTGCAGGCTGAATCCAAAACAGAAAAACAAGAACATCAAATTAACTGCACTGTAGAGATTAGAACCCCATCCGAACCACTGTGCCTTTCAATAATTCATAGCCACTGTCTACTGTCTTGGTATTTTATTGATACATCATTTCACAGTGGACCACAAAGGAACACAGGAAACACTGTCTGTTCCTGTTGTGAGAGATAACATGCAGGAAAAATATCTGTCTCAGCTAGCATACAAAATCAAATGCCAGCCCAAAGCTTGTGCCATTATTGCTTTAATCATTAGAATAATAAAACAGGTCTTTACATCTTTTTTAAAATAGTATTTATTGAGCGAAGGTGTGCAGGTAAAGCTCTGGCAGCTCCTGTACACAAGTGGGGAGGTGAGATGATATATCACGAGGGTGTTTTGATGACACCATGGACTAAATTTAAACACAAATATATAGAATAATTTATAAAACGCCTATTTCGCGACCGTTCCACTCGCTCGTCACACTTTCCTCACCCATCTGGTGAAGTCAGACCCATATGTGGGATTCCCGTTTGTTCCCTCTTACCTCGTCATTAAGGTCTTGATGGGATCTCGGACGGATCGGGGGCCTTTTGCAGCTGGATCCTGAACTTTCTAACAAACAGGCCCCAGAATGTGAGAGTGTCAGGACAACAGGCTCCATCCCGGACCAGGGAGAGGGTGTTTGACTTCAGGAGGACACATGGAAGACACAGTCAGCAGACACCTGTAGACTGAGATGACAGCACCCAGTTCCTCAGGGTTTGGATAGTTTGAGTAAAGACTTTAAAAGGAGGACCAACATAAAGTCAGTAGTTCAGACGGCAGAGCGGCAGCTTTTCATCCTCCGGAGACTGATTTTGCATGGACCAGAGGAAACTTCAACAGGTGCAGCACTGAGAGTTTCCTCTCTGGGTCCGTCAGCTTCAAACGGGATTGGATGACAGGATGGAAGCCGAGGATGTATTTGTCCCAGAAGTTGCGCAGTGTGAGTAAAAATGTTTGTGTGTAAGTGTGTGTATTGAAGTGTGAGTGTGTGTAACAAAGACCTCAGCTGCCTCGGTGAGTCGGGGCCCGATTCTGCTGTGCTAACACCTGATTGTTGACTTTACAGATAAACACCGGACAGTGGTTCAATATGAATTAAAAAATTCATCAAGAAAATGTAATCATCAGTGCGCAGCTATCAAAAAACATATGTGCAGGGCTAAAGCTGTCATGATTTGAATCCTGTAATAAAACGACTAGAATATCAATGAGCAAATTATATCCAAAGCAGCCATCAGCAAATTAAAATATATACATTCTAAAATTAGCATAAGTAGGTATAAAGAGGGGGCCGTTTATTGTGCTTTTTAAAATTTAATTTGTGATTCCTGGGATTAATAAAGTAATGTATATAAGCCCATAGCAGCACCCGGCAGGTCATGGTGCTGCCACCCGCTATCAACACGAGAAAAAACAAAAGATTTCTCGTTAACAAAGGTGAAAGAATTAAACTGAGGACCACACAAATTATCAGGCACTTATGGAGGATGTGCTGGACCTTTAAGAAATGTCGAAGAGCTTTAAATGAGACACCAGGGGAGTGGGCAGCCGCTGATAATGCTAGTAATGCCAGTAACTTCACTTTACAGCAATTTGTTCCCTGTAACTGATTTTAATAAAACTGTTGGTCCTCACATAAACGCGCTGCACAGGTGCATGATGCAGAGTCATATTCCCTCTCTCTCTGTGGAGGAGTATTTTAGATGTCAGTGTAGACAACCACAAATGACAAAATGTGTAATACACCGCGCATCCTACACATTACCCGAATGAACGTTATGGAAATAAACTGCACATTTCTCGGCAGAAATGGGATGGAAATGCATTTGATGCTGAAACGATGTTAAAAACATTCCAGTTTCTAACTTCAGGTGAGAGCAGTGTCCATAGCAACCACCGTAGAAAACGATAGGCGCGTTATATTGCTACAGTCTTCTGGCAAAATGTTCGTAATAACTAATAAACACTGATGAAAGCTTAAATTAAATGAAATATCGTGTTGGAAGTGCCATTCATTGGGTCACATGACATGGATGCAGGCGCATACGTAGCTACGGTACATTTTGATGTGAGACAAAGCTGATGAGGCCAATGAGCTGGTTCAACTAAGGCCCATCAAACATATTTTCTGTCGAGATTAAATAAAACGTGCTAAAGACAAACGTGACTCTGAATCGCACACGGCTCGTGTGTAAACAGCATTATGAATGGGAACGGCTTCGTCGCCGTTTGTCTCTCTCCAAAGTCTTCTCTCTGGCGTTTCTTCCTCTTCCATTTTCATTTTGAAGCTCAGTGACAACCGGGATGTCCCCAAAGGTGCTAATTTCTGGTGATGCTATCAGCTCGTCAGCTGAACAGCTGGGGCACTATTGTGAATGTGAATCCGTCTCCGTGAATAAAAAATAAAGATCATTTCTCATGGACTTATGGTGGCAACGACACTATGTGGTCTTGTACTTTCTGTAAGACTTTCTCAGACAAGTGTTTGCTTTTTCTCTACAAAATGCAACGGTGTCATTCATGAGAAAAGTGTTAGAGGGCTGAGTAATGCAGGACCCTGCTGTGCGTTACCCAGGCCGCTGCACCAGACAAGGCCTCTGCTGAGCCATTGAAGACTAATATTGGAGTATTGATTAAAGAATCAGGGCCCAAGTGAGCACAGAGGAACACGACTGACACAACAGACAACAGAGGAAGAGAGATTTCTTCATTTATTGCCATCTCACCCATTAAAGCTCAGCTTCATAACACAAATTGGTAGAGATAAACAGATGAGAGCTAATTGACCGTTCAGTATTGCTTCGTCTGTCAAGCTTCTCACATGGGGAGAATTTAAAGGTGCAGTGTGTGAGATTTAGAGGGAGCTGTCTGCAGAAATGGAACATAACGTTCACGTATTCATAATTATGTTTTCAACCCAATTTTGGTTGTGTTTTGTTTAGAATGAGTTGGGAGAGCAGGGGCTTTTTTCATGGAGGCCACAATGTCACACAGGCATGTTTGCAGCGCAGCCCGGCATGGACAGACCAAACACTGGTAAACTGGAGCTTGAATTTGGTGACGCAAGATAAAGAATGAAAACTGTGAGATTTTGAAAACCAAAATGTGGAGAAATGGAGGCTCATATTGATCATTTATTATAGGAAAAAGGGAAGAAAGCATGAATCTATGTTGTCAAAGAAGCAAAAAGATGAAAAAGCAAATGAGCCTGGGACGGGCAAGTGCACGAAACGAGGATAATAACTGATCCAGCCAGCAAGAGTGATGCAAAAGTTGCCAGTAATGGACAAGTAATTTAGTCTGTGTTATATGAAATATTTCAGTAGCGTCATTGGCAAAGACCCACAATTCAACTAATCAACAAATAAACTAATGAGCATGTTGATTTTTTGAACTAACATTACTACATTACCAAAGCAGCCAAGTAAGTGTCACTTTCTGTATTGTTCATGTGATGCAGACCAATATAAAAAATATGTGAAAAATAAAAAACTTTGGAAAAATGGTGTTAAGATAATTAGTCTAATCACCTACTAATTCCTTTCAACCTAAAGTAGCAAAGTAAAGTCGCTGGCTTAATAGTGCGTAACACTAAAATAATATCTATATTTACATTTAATCATATATTTTTTACCATGACGTTTTTGAATCTTAAGCTCCTTTCAGACCTGCACCAGAACTCTAACAATTTACTGACTTTTTCAGGCGGGGCGAATGTGTGAACAAAAATGTCTGAGGAAAATGCTGCCGACATTATCCGGATTATTATACGTGCGTGAGCTTGTGCGTGCACCACGCTGCTCTGTGGCAAATCTTTTGGAGGTTTGAAAGCCGTGGAGTGGGCGTGTTTATGACGTCTCTGTCACTCAGCTGCAGCTGTATTAAATGATTGAACCTCCGATGTGCTCTACACCAAACACGGTTTCCAAACTCTTCCACCTGTGCTTGCTGATCAGGCACGGACTCTTTCATGTTCCATGTCTTAAAGGCCGTTCTGAGGCTGAATTCTCCTAACATTGTCCGGAGTTCAGATGTGAAACAGGTTTTAGTCAGTTTTATTTTACTTCTACCATTACTTGGGGTTGGGGTGCAGGAGGCCGTGTGATCGAATCCCACCCCACCTTGGTGCTGGTCCCAAGCCCAGATAAAATGGAAGGAAGGCGGCAGAAAGAGCACCCAGCGTAAAAAACCCAACTTGTGGAACACGTTCCGCTGTGGCGACCCCTGAGCGGACAAGCCAAAACCCATCGACCTACTATCAGTTCAAGTTCCAGAAATATTAGTGGCTAGTTGCTTTTTTAAACATATTGCTTGACGCATCCACAAGTTGCTTAATCTAGTGACACATTTGCTAAATTTGAAATTGAACTGCAGCTCCCCTCAGTTTATGTTGTTTGCTTGTTTTCCACGTTTTCTAACTCTAGACAAAGCACCAGACAACCGACTTATTTTCAATTAAAATCCTACGGGCCTGCCAGTGGGCCCAACACTCTTAAAAGGTCATAGAAAGGCAGTGCATTTCTTTTTCCTAAAATTTCTAAAAAATTAGGCCTTAATACTATCAAGAAACGGTCCAAATGGATTTTGTCCATGTTTTTTTTGTTTGGCAGTAATTTTAATGTCTGTCAACACCAGCCAGGCCTCCTTGCACCCTAGGACTTAAAAAGCTGACATTCATCAGGTGATGACAAACATGATTCCAGAAGATTGAATCAATGTTGCCAGATAACGACTGTCCAACTGCAAGACAGGACTAGATAAGTCACAAGAGTAGATAAGTCATTTATACTGAAAAAAAAAATCCGACATAATCAATTTGTGCCACTGTAAAAGTCTAAAGCTAAAACTATGAAGACCAGGGAAAAATCAACGTCTTCCTCTCACAGTTCGTGTGACCCAACTCACAGTGCAGGCACTGGTCAGACGGAATCTGATCCTGACTATCGATGGGACTTCCAACCGTCACACCCCACTTCAGGTTCTCAGCTCTCACTCTCATTTACAGAATCACCATCTCTCATTCAGGTTTACAATCGCTTCCACTGTCTGCGCTCTGCCAACAAATGGAGTCTGGTGGTCCCACAGGAAAAGAACCAGCGAAAAGAACAGATTGACTGTAATGCATCTGTGCCAAAGACATGATGTAGATGTGTAATAAGTACATGTTCTACATTTGTGTGTAAGGTACAGAGGGACGTGTTGCGGTTTGTACCCACTCCCCTTTGCACACAACGGTGCTCACACACTGCAGAATTCCCAGCTTTAATATGCTGCATATACTGTATTACTGTACTGGGAATTTACTGTAATGGACGAGTTTCATGTTGTTGTTGTTGGTTCTTTTACATACGTTTATATAATTTGTATTGTCACTGATGCGTTTCCTAAAGATCAAGGTCAGTGAGGTCAATGAATGCGCCTGTTGGTACGAGAGCAGTTTTACAACCGTCCAATTTCATGTCTCAAATATAATGCAACTTTAAAGTGGAAGCGTGTAAGATTTACAGGGCCCTATTAGAATAAATATGATATCGTATTCATGATAATGTTTTCATTAGCTTGTAATCATCTTAAAATAAGAAGATTTGCACTTGCCTTTGGTTAAAATGAGTTAACCTTGAGCAGGCTCCCATGTTTTTAGGCTGGTCTTGTTCTAATGAGTTTTCAGAGGGTCGCAGTCTGGGACCGAACCACTAGATGGGCCTAAACCTCACACGCTGCACATTTCAGAGAGGTGTACAGCGGATTAGACTGCGGTGGTGCAGTGATTAGCATTTTTGCCTCACATGGGTTCAGACCTGGTGGCCTGCTGGGACCTTTGTGCGTTTCCTCCGGGTTGAACCAGTTTCCTCTCAAAATCCAAACCCAGGAGATGAGGTCAAAAAAGGCCCGTAGGTGTGAATGTGAGGTTCTTGGGGCGGGGGGGCGGGGGGGGGGGGGGTGTCAGCTTGATCTGGCTCCAGCACTGGGCGTACAACGATCTGCTTCGTGCTGGCTCTCATTTAGACACGGCTTACTTGCTGCAGCCATTCATATTTGTACAGGAACAATGGAACCACCACCAACGTGTAAATAGTCGCTTGTAACCTGATGTACATCCCCTACGGAGGAATTTGGCTTCTTTCAACTCATTGTTCTGCTGATTTCACGGCCTGCAACGTCTTGGTTTTAAAAATAGCGGAACATTTATCTCATCAGGAGCCAAATACGTCCCTTGGGAGAGAACAAAATAGAGATAAAAGAAACGAAGGATTATGGGACTTGGATTTACTGGGTGACTCGGATCAGTGCTGATTTTGCAATGTGTCCACTCGATGTGTAGTTATGCAACCATTTGCTAACAAAAGCACTGGTAATATGTCAGTGTTACATTCACAAGCCCCCCCCACGACCACCACCACCACCACCCACCCGCCCAACTACCGAAAAAAATCTATTAACACTGCTCTAAGTCCGAGGCTTCAAAGATTTTTGACCTTCATTTATCACTGTGTAATTAGTCCGATTAATGTGCTCTGCAGAGATAGCTGGGTGTGTGGAGCCAGGCTTTGTGTGTTTTAGCTGGACTCCCATGTGGTTGTATAGTGTGTTTTGGATTTCCAGGATGCCTGCCTCAAACTGTAACCGCCCACAGGCTGCGACAAGATTATAAGGAGGAGGTCTCCTGTATTAAAACTTTACCCACTAATTAGATAGAGATGTTGCACGCACGACTTACTAAATTAAATAAAAATGCCAATGCTTAAAGGACAAGCCAAGTGTGTAATATATATGCAAAGGCTTCTCTGTGGCCACATGACTGTGACCGACAGTGTTTTCCTTTAAGGTTCAGCCAAAAAACGTTTATATATTAGTCGATTAATATAAAGGTTTATATATTAGTCAATTAATTCAGTTTTTCTTGTAGGTTGTTGACCGAACTCTCTTGTGTCTGCCCGTGAATCCTGTGTTCATGAGCGGCCGATGCCAAAATGTGTTAGTCACAGAGCACCTGGAACATATGGTGCCTAAGGCTCTCCATCAGTTTGGACTGTTTCGTTCCCATTTCCTGGAATCTCTGCTGCTTCCTATATTTTGTGTTTTCACTTATACTGCCATTAACAATCCCCCGAGGAAACGGGACCCACAAGAAGTGTAATCAGGCAGATCGGGGAAGGACAAATTGAATAAGAACCGCATGACAAAAGACTTGAAGGCATCGAAAAAAACGTGTCCGTGTGTGTGTGTGCACTAATGCAAGTGTGTGAGCATGTCAATATAGGTGTAAATACACGCATTAGTGTGTGAGTCAGGTCACGTGGTCGGCAGAACGCTTATAAACATCATGGTAATCATATTTGATTAAAAGTAAGGACAGACTTTCATTTTTTCCCCTATTTTGCACAGAGCGGAGAAAATAGAGGTGCAATTTGAGGTTTGTTGTGACATTTCATCCTGTAATTATATTAGCGCCCTCTGCAAAACAGGCACTGTCTGGTCTGAAATGACGTTACCTGAGCTGACAAGAATTGATGGAATGACCTTACAGCTTGTCCACCGGTGGAAAATTGCGACGTGGTTTCACTGTGAAATGCTGGAGATGTGAAAACGGCATCTGTGTTGCAGGTTGCAGTTTCATCAGTCGTGTTACATCAGCGGAGCATATAGTGCACTGTGGCACAGGAGATTAGAGGAATGAATAGTAAAAAAAAAACTATTAAAAAATATACTGTATTGCTTTTTTGACATAAAGCCAGACAAGTCGTTATAATCACCTCGTACACACACACTCTGGGGCCCTTGTTCCATTATTCATCAACTGACGCATGCATTAAATTTGCATACTTCCTTTATCTGTAGATGCAGTAATAGATATCCAAATAGAGATTGTGTTCTACTACAAAAGTACTTGAAAATCATTAATTCTGAGGCAGAGATTCCAGTTTTGCCTCGAAAACAATCCGATAAGCAATACCAGGAAATGCAAATGGTAGAGGTGGATCTTTTCCGACTCAAATATATAATTCTCATAAATTCCCAAGCAGGTACAGGTTGTGTATTACATCTTTTAACATTTCTGCCAGATGTACAGACATATAAATACATAAGCAGGTACAGGAAGGTGAGACTACATCCCATTTTCAGCATATTTTTAATGTGTGGATAAAAAATAAACAGTGATAGCGCATAAGAAAGGAAAAATGCAGCAAAAGCGCAACGGACGAAATCATGGCAGTACACAAACATCTACTGTAGATATTTGTTGATGAGGAAACTGTGAAAGTGAAAAATCCTGCAACACTTGCAACAAAACTGTTCTTTAAATACTACAAGTGTTGCTGGAGTTGTGACCTTTGCAGATTCCTTTCTCCTCTGCATGCAGCTTGGCCAGTAGGTGAAGCTGTGCCAGAAATTCTTGCTCTGATGCGGAGTCAAGCCTTAACCTTCACTTACTGCATGACACAAACATACTGTAAATGCCATAATTCCTTCCTGTTCTCTACATTGATTTCCACTGCTTGATGCTGGACTGAACTCTTTAACCTTATGGATGTTAATGAGGACCGGACGCGGTGTTAAAAGATGACACGCAATTCCTTCCTATTAACGTTGCTCACTGATCGCATACTTCCGTGATTTGCACTTGTGTCGTTTTGTCTTTACGAGCCAGTTTAGGTCACGTTTGTTGGCTAAGACGGCTGCCATCTTGAATGCCGTCTCCGACCGTGACTAGATACTGTAACTGACCCAAAAGCAGAAGACGAGAGGCGCACACCGAGTGCAAAAAGTGTGTCAGCACATGAACTGCTGATGCTATGATACTCAGCACGGACACTGGAGGAAAGAACAATATCAACTCAAAGGCAGAGATATGAACTATAACAAAATCACTCGAGAGCAGGTGAATGTTCCTGAGGATCACTCTAGTGAGGAGGCAGCCACTTTAAAACAGAACCACTCCTAAAGAGAGGGAGGGACAATCACTCTGAACGAGGACAATAACAAACCTACTAATAATTTAATAAATGATTGTGGAATCCCGTTTAGGTTGTTTCTGCTCACAGTAGAGGTTTGACTTTAACCCGGTGGATGCAGCAGTGAGTTGTGTTCGCTGACAGTGGTTTTCAGAGGCGTCCCTGGTTTCCACTGCACAATCTCTTCGACTTTTAATGCAGTACAGCCTGAGGGCAGCACTATAAAGTGAGTCCTCAGACATTCTTAGCATTGCTTTTTGTCCCTTTCATACACATTTCTCTGGATTCTCTGAACCTTGATAACACATAAGGACAAATGATGAAATTACTTACAAATGTGCATCATTTTTTAAATTTCTAAAAAACTATTTGCCCACACAGCCGTTCACTGTTCCATCCTCACTTCTCAAACGCTCTTTTTACTGACATGTTGCTCAGTGTTAACGTTTGATATGTTCTCTTTGTACTTTTGCAGTTAAACATATTGGCAAATCTTTGCATTATTTCTTCAATTTACATGTTATCCATCATCTCACCTTTTTGGGAAGGAATGTTTTAATATGTATAAACCTTTACTTAATATAAGTAAAGGTTTATATAAGTTAATATATTTGTCTCACCACTATAAAATACAAACATGAACACAATAGACACTGCCAAGAGGCAGAGATATAATTCCACGTACAACACATAACAAATAATGTTGTCAATAATAAATAGAAATTGAATAGTTTCAATGTAGCAGAGAAAGAGAAATGTCACTTTTTTATACATATGAATTTCTTCCAACTTCATGAAATGATAAGAAGATTTGTGAATTGATCAACAGGTAGATCATAATTATGTGCATATTTTCACTTATACGGCAATTTCTGTCCTGTGTGCTGGTATATTAGTGCTGCCGTGTCTTCCAGCCTGTGTGGCACCAGCAGTACATCAGGTGAAATGTGTTGGGAGAGGGGCACATACGAGCCACCTTCATTTACAAGCTATCAGTGATGACCCGGGGGTCACTTATGGAAATCTCTCAATGTAAATAAGTTTTAGAGATGGTAATTCATCCCCTGGTAGATAATAGCCCCCTCTTTGACAAGCTAATTCCCAGCCAAGCGTGTAATTAAGACCAGAGTTGGGCATGCTGGGAATGCAATGCGTGACATGACAGCGAAGCAGCGGTCGGAGCCATCGGCGCCGTAACCAATCACCTGTCACCGCTGAATGTTACTGACCAAACACGGTCAGCGATGAATGTGACGAGCCAGGTTCGGATTAAAGCAGAGAGGAGAAGCATCACTAAGTGATAAATGGTGCATCATTGTCAAATTTAACCTCTGACATGAATGTAAACGTCACATGGCATGAGATGTTTCATCAGCACGAGGCTGCGGCAAAGCATGAACATGTCGTCCCGTCGGCCTTATTACAGTGAGGCTGACGGGACGAGTCAAGGTTTAGAGTATCAGGGAAAAAATCTCATTTGCACTGCTGGATCCATGTCATAGCCCTATATAACCATATATATATTAATGGTTATATAGTTATATATAACTATATAACCATCTTTGCTGCCCCAGAAGTACCACTGACCTGAAGACGTGTTACTGAGAATCTCTGCTGCTACATTATAATAGTTCATTAATCAGGGTCACACCTACCTCTCCTCTGTGGGTCATACTGCAGATGAAACTACATAATTTTGAAGAAAATAAAGTGAAATATTCTCTGTAGTTCTGGCAGTGTTAAAATAAGTGAATTTATTTACACATCCATTTTTCAGTACAATCAATAACATATAAATAAAAAGAGAACAGACGTATTATGCAAAACAATAAAAACCCAATTATGACGGCAAAAGTACTAAGACAATGAATCAAATCTTGCAACTAAGAAATTGAATTTGAATAATTTGGAATTTAATAACAACAACACATTGATTGACTGATGATTTAATGATGGCTACTATAAATATTAATGCCACCATGCCATTATCAGCCCCTAGTTATATGTTGGCAGGTGACCCACTCTCATCCATCCACCCCGTTATCTGTAACCGATTCTCCAATTCGGGTCGTGGGCGCCTGGAGATTGTCCCAGCTGTGATCAGGTGAGGACCCACTACCTACAGGCATGTTACTATGAGTAAGATCAGCATCTAGTGGTTGTCTGAAACATCCCCTATATTTATATTTCATGCCTATATTTCGTGACATATGTTATAGTGTTTCAGGCCAGATAAACAAGTAACAAAACACAGGACGTTTTTGAAAACTTCTGATTTCCCTTTTATGTTTCACCTTAAAACTGTTCTCCACGCCAGCAGTTGCTGTCAGTTTTTCATTTTGACATACTAGGATAAGACATTGGATCTACAACCACACCAAACAACCAAAGTGTTTTGAACGCGTTTATCACGTTTATCATACCTCTGGTTTTACTTGGCCCACGCCATTCAAGAACTGCCGTAGAGTTTAACATCTGATCTTTCCACATGCGTCTGCAGCGCCTCGTCTTCCTGCTCACTCCTGCCACTTGCGTGTTGAGCGGGCTGCGCCATAGATGAGGTGCTGATAACAACTGATAAAAGGAAGTGAAAAGTGCTGTGACAACTGAAAAAAATACTTGACATATCCACTGAAAAAGAGAAAAACGTCTACGTGTCCTGTCATCTGAAGTCATGGAGTCGACCTGACTGACAGGTGATCTGAGCTGCTCTTTGACATTTAAGCTGCCAACAAATAGTCCACAGGAGCAGTAGTGTCAGGGGAAAAGTCCTCTAGTCATCCGATCATGGATGGCATCACTGCGTAGGACAGATTAAAAAATCAAGCGGACAAACGTATATTGTATGTTTGGGAAACCGGCAGTTTTCCAGTCTTTTCACTGGGTTAGTTTAGTTTATTCAGCCATGATGCATTTTTCTACAGCGTGTGGCTGGTGATTTGGCCGCTGCACCAAAATTGCTTCACGCTTCAGCATCCTTCACAAATCTAGCAGACACAGGACAAGATTACAAATCATCCCCAGGGTCCCTGAATGTGTCTGTATGAGTTTTTGGAACTTTTACGAGGTTGTCCAAATAAAGTGAAATATGTGAAATATGGGCTGTAAAAGTACAACAATGACCTTCAAATGCTAAAATGCACAACCACATTTTCTCCTTCGTGTAAATGCACGGCAGGGCCAGTCCAGTCTAAAACGACCCACCGTGGTCTGTTTACCAACAGGTTCTACATTGCGATCCAAAGAAAATGCATTCAATGGCAAGATGTCCTTATGGCCACAGCTCTGTGGCATTTGGCCAAGGCTGAAAAGAGAGGCTGCATCGATGCTGTCAAGCTGTCCCGCATTCAGAGGAGAGCAGCTCAGCTTGAGAGGGGAAATGGAAACGCTCTCCGCGGACTGTTCACACCGCTGGAAGGTGAAGTCCTGTAATATCCGGTCTCTGGCTGCCTTAATGAAGAATTGATATTTCCCACTGGATCTCAGCAAAAGGTTTCTGTGCTTAAGTTTGATCACCATTAGAAAATACTAATCACCCTCTATTCCTGCATTTTAAACAAGCTGTAATTAATGGCATTATTAACAGCCACTGAGCCGCTAACTAATTGTCTGTCTTTATTGAAGTAGAGGAAGCTCCAACCCCTGATGAACCTCTCATCGTGTCTTCTTGTGTCCAGTCTTACTTGAGCCTCTCCTTCCACCTTTACCCGTCCTTTCCAAGTTAACTCGCATTTCCTGGTGAGTCCTGCTGATGCGTGGCAGGATTTCAGGCAGCTGTATTAAATCTCCTGGGAGTATTTTTATTCCTGAGGCGTCAGTCCCCGAGGAACGAAGTCCTCCAGCCCGAGCTCAGTTCACTTTGAACTGTACTTACATTTTCTGGTTGTTCCACCAGTCAAACGCAGATCCAAGGTGTTGTTAAACCCACAGGCCCCCGATGCGTCGATCATAAGAGGGAAGAGTCTGTTTCGGTGACTAACCCGTGAAGACTGACCCTGGATGTGCTGCAGATTTAGTTTTACTTAAATATCTCTTGCTTCCTCTACATTTCCTGGCAGAAATGAGGCATGTGAAGCCTCTGTTTAAGCATGAAAAGTTTACTGACACACAGTATGTCATGAACCAGAACCATAAACTCCCTAAAACATATTATTAAAAATCTGACTGCACAGTAAGTGTTTTGATAGTATTTTGTTTTATTAAATTTATTTAATTGCTTTGGTTCCTTGCAGGGTTCATGCCTCTTATTTTTACCATCATTTGTAGAAATGATGGACAAAACACTGACAGGCATCTATACTTTAATCACACATGAAGTGCTGAAAAGTATTGAATCATTTTGTTGTAAAAAGCACCACGAGTGAGATTAGGAATACAACTTAACCAGGCGACGAAGGACCTATGAAATCACTCTTTTGTCCTCCCCCTAAAAAGCAGAGCACACTGTGCCATGACACTCTGACATTTTCATGATGAAGAGAATGATAAAGAGTCGATGAGCCACGAGAGCCGCCCTCAAGAGAATACTCAGCCTTCTGTGTGTCCTTGTGCAAGAGGCTTGGGATTGTTAGGAGTAAAATCAGGAGGAAAAGAGTCTGAACCTGGTTCCTGTGTTCCGTAAAAGTGAGCTGTTACCGAAGTTTACTTCAGTCCATTTAGTCGAATGGAAATCAGCCAATTGTGTTTTGTCTGTGATTCTTATAACCTGATTCAGGTTCAGATCTGTTGAATAGTAAAAATGATGCTAGTTAGCAGAAAATACCAAATCAATCAGAAAATGTTTAAACACAGAACAGACATTGAGAGACCTTCCTATAAAACGCGACCACGTAAATAGTTTATATCTGCTTCTCTTCTCTCAGGGGTCGCCACAGCGAATCATCCTTTTCCATCTCACTCTATCCTGGGCATCTTCTACTCTGACACCAGCCAACCTCATGTCCTCTGTTAGCACGTCCATATATCTCCTCTTGCCCTCTTGCCTGGCAGCTCCATCTCCAACATCCTCAACCCTTCTGCCTCCTCTCCTTCTAGTAGCCAACAGTAGTCCAATTTCCACCGGCACCCTGAAGGTTAACAGCACCGGTGGCGGTCGTTGTTAACCCAGATCTCGACCGATCCGGTACGAAATTCCTATGAACGATTCGCGTGGATGGTTTTTGGCAAGTTTTACGCCAGATGCCCTTCCTGACGCAACCCTCTCTATTTATCCTGGCTTGGAACCGTCACAGAGGTCACTGGCTTGCAACCCCTGTGGCAGATGAAACCATACGACCGGTCTTTAAAACATACAAAAGGTTTTCCGGAGCAGGTTCAGATGGATCGATGGGTCCACAAAGCAACGCTAAAGTTCTGCCACGGGAGAACAGATGTTGAGCCCTCTGGGGTCATAAATGTCGAAGGACTTGTTGATTACTCTGTTGTGCAACATTTCTTTTTTAATTTCTAAATGCTGCACATTTTCACAAATTAATTGCATTTAGTTAAAAGAGTAAAACTGAACTTATGACCCAGAAACAGTGTGAAAGGAAAGACTGGAAGCATCCTGAGAAACACCATGGGTGTAATGATCAAAGATGGGCCAGGAAGCTGTTTGTTAAGTGATGTTCTCATTAGCATTTGGGGCAGAATAAAAAAAAATGGACGAAGCTATCTGTAGCAAAATGCTTCCTCTTCCTTCTCGGCTGCTTGAGGCAATGTTGGATATTAATAGACATTAAAATATTAATAGTAGATAAGACTGACTCACACATGCACAGGTAATGAGATTTTAACAGCAGTGCCTCTGATTTCTGACTTAATGTCCTACATTTGACCATATCATCCGATCACTTCACACACTTCAATAAATCAGCCGGGCGGGTGGTGATTACTCACTCAGTTACCTAAGAATTGATATTCATAACTTGCAGGTTCCAGCTTAGTTACACGTAAAACTGTACAAGCAAAATCACAATTAGACAAACAGAAGCATCATTCATTCATCCCTCCACGGACACATCGTGGTTCGTGCACGTGAACTTCACTTTCCATTTGCTTCGGCGGTTCGACGACTGCAACTTTTCCTCCTCTGACTTACATCTCATACTGCATGTGAGTGTTTTCGCTGGCTGACTGACAAACCACCTGGGCGCCATGACTTTCCTCTGTGTTTGTGATTGCTGCTGCTGTTCTTCGGTTACTTTGTCCCGTTGTGACTTTGCTTTTAGTCATTTATCACACTGGGCTGTTTTGTAGCCCGAGCATGTGAAGTGGGACGGCGGCCACCTTTTTCTCTGCTGAACCAGCTGAGATAAAGAATAGATTTGCCTGCTGCTCCGGCGACGGCCTTTAGTGCCACCGTCAACATCATCGCCCTCACCCGGTAGGACAATTGGCTACCCGCGGCTCGCTCTGCGTGCGGTTTGCCGTGTTTATCGGTTCACCTCGCATACTTTTTCCCGGCAAAGTCCTAAACAAATGCCTGCTGCGTCAGTGCCCAGACTGGATGTCCATAATGCAGAATTATAAAAGTGCTGCTGAGGCAGAATCAACAGTGGTGAGATAAAGGTTGTAGCAGCTCTGCAAAACGATGACGGCCTTTTTTTGCTTCTTGCACGGACTCTTCAAACACGCCATTACTAGAATAACACGGAATCTGATGCTCCTTATGTCGGATTATACAGGAACAAGATGAAGGAATAAAAAATGAACATCTTTCAGTCTTCCTTCCCATGTGCTGACCCTGGATTTGTCCACAGCGTCCTCTACTGTGTGTGAGAACAACAGCAACCCCTGCATGGATCGGAGCGTGACATGTTGTGTGTGTGAGGTTGTCGTCGTAGAAAACGCACACACACCCTAATGACTCACTGCACAGGCCACGCTGAGAGCTTGACTCGGACCATATGGATTCAGAGCCAGAAGGACATTGTGTGCTTTGCCTCAGACCCCAGAGTCAGGCCATGACCCTCATTACTTTGGGCTGGATGGAAAGCTTCCTCCCTCGTCCCTAAATCAATTTTGTGCCGGGGCAGATGCTGCTGCAGTCCCACGTCTATAATCGAGTGTTAGAAATACCGTGTGGTCACAATCAGAGGTGTGTCGCACATGTGGAAACTGCTCTCTGAAATAAAAATGGCACATTCAGCGCAGCTTTCAGCAGTGAAGCTTCACGGTCGTGGGCTTAGCTTGTTAAAAACCCCTCAGTAAATGCATTCTGTTAGCCTGGCAACTTGGACTGCTAAGACATAAACACAGTTTCCATGTAGGAAAAAACTCATTAAGATGAAGATTAAAAAGGTCATCTTCCTTAGTGGATTTCTATAGTACGACAGTTAATTACTGCACTTGTCAGTACAGAGAGTTTCAGCATCTTTTCACTGATTGTTTGGGTTTTATCACCCGCAGGTTTGCTCTTAAGGCTCGTGTAGAATGTTTCTGCTGCTCCCAAAGAAGCCAAAACTATGAATCAATATTGCTCTGGGACGTCGGAGGTTAATGTTTCTACCGTGCAATGCTCCACTGTAATTACTCAAATTAATGTGATTCAGTGTGGCCTGTAATTATTATCCTACTTTGGTTATATTTTTACATTGCGTATTTATACTCGGAAGAATTGAATTCAAAGTCAGACGAAAATTAGGCCGCGTACGTCAGAGATGTCATGTCTGAGTAAAAAGGTTACTGGTAATTACCTTACTCTCACCCTTTATGTGTGGTTCAAAAGGAGAAAAATATGTTTTTTTTAATGTGGCGCTCCCAGCTCACACATCGTGCTCAGCTGGGCCAGCACCCATCAGCAGTCTTTACCTTCCGCTGAGGCGCTGTCCCTTCGCTTGTACCTGTTAATGCCCCATCAAATCCCCGTCTGGCTGCCGTCAACCAACTGTCATGCTGTTCGCTTCCTATAAACCAATCTGTCACGCGTATTCAGTGTTTAAAGGATGCCGTTGTGTAGGCTGTTTACAGCGTCTACGTCACAAGATACTGAGAGACGTGGTTCAACCACAGGACCGCTGGACTGCTTACACATGCCGGAATTGATTCGAATTGTTGTCGGAGTGAAAGGATGATGCTGTAGTTGTTAAAGCAGCTGGTGTATGTTGATCCAGACATACTCAGACAAAACTGTAACAACATGAATCTAAGCTGTAGAGCAACTTTATTTTATTTCATTGCGTCGTTTTCTGGTGCATTCATTTATTCTTTAGGTTCATCTCGTTGTTGTCATAGTATCGTTTTCTGCTGCAAGAAGCAGTTTTCTTCAGAAAAAAACACTGAAGATTCCCTAAAACAAATAGAATATGATCACAAACCTCACTCCAGCTGCACACGCTGTATGAAAATGTTGGCCGACATGTTTATTGCATCATTGTCAAAGTGATAAAAAGTTGTCATGTGTCATGGGGCCCAAAAAGAGCTTTAAGGTTCTGAAATGATTATCTTTAAAAAAAAAAATTGTTTACAATCGGAAAGTTCTACATTTTGTTGACCACTGTTCATTTTTGGATCTCCTCTTCGGCCAGTAACGAAATGCGCGTTTGAAAGAGCTGAGGTCTGCTCATTGTCCAGCTTTTTTGTGGACTTGGCAGCATGTTTTTGATCATCGTCCCGCTGCATCATTAAGCCCCTGCCAATTAGTTTTGATGCATTTGTCTTTGCAGACAATTTGCAGACAAAATGTTTTGTCTTCATCTGCCGCATCCATCCATCCATCCATTACCTTATCAACTTATCCTGGTCGGGACAGGTCTCCAGTTATGTCAGGGCCAACACGGGGAGACATACGCAGACAGACAAACATTCACATGCACCTTCACACCTACAAGTAAATTACAGTCACCGGTTTAACTGGACTGTGGGAAGAAATTGGAGTACACGGCGGAAACACACACAAGCGCGGGGTGAACATGCAAACTCTGAACAGAAACTTTGGCCTTTCCGTCACTTTGATGAAAGTTAATTCCAAGACTTTTTTTCCCAGAGGTTTTGTTATTCATTTTTGTGCTACATGTTTCTTTCTTTTCTCCGGATGATCCAAACTATTATATTTACTTTACCCAATGTTTGTTCAGTGCCTTTGATTATTTTCCCTCTTATCTCAGATTTAAAATGCCTTGCTTTTCTCTTTGCCTTTGATTTATCCTTTTTATGAACAAATGCTGTCGTCAGCCTGGTAAAATCTGAGGCTAAAAACGTGTAGTTGTTCAGAGCTTTGGTTTTAGCAGAGGAAACAGTTGTAGGTCTAAACCAGGAGTTAGTGATTCCACAGATTATGCAGGTCGATTCGTGTCATTCATATTATCCTTTTGTGTTTGTAACTTTCTTACTTCTAACCATCAAAAATTTCACAATGTATTCTTTATGTCTTATTTAGTGAAAAATAAGTTGTCAACAAGTTTTTTTAATATACTTACTAATAACACTGGTTGCTGAACCAATTGTTCACCACAGCCTCATCGTTGCTCCGTAATTACCACGTGGCCTTGGCTCCTTAATGTAAGCATGTTTGACACTGTGCTTCTTAGTCGTAGCGTGGTCTCAAAACCTTGGACCCGTCCCGAATTCTTACAAGATAAAGTATGAATCAGAAGGAGCCGACACATTGCACATATCACGCCAGAGTTAGAAAACACTGTGCAGGAGTATTTCGGCGTGATGCATAATGCATGAGACAAGAAATGCAGTTCATCTTATCCACAACACACTTTCTAGGATCAGAGTTTTGAACGCTTGCCAACTGCGCCATTTCATACATGTGTGCCGCGCTTCAAATGGAATTCATTTCTATTTATTTTGCCAGTGTTGCATGTCTAATTGATTTCAGGGTGCCCCGGCAGTTGGAGCCCCCGGTCCGAGGAGCATCCCCCGCGTCCACAGGGCTGTTGAGGAGCTGATGCTAATCTAAAGGGGGGGTTTGGGGGTGGACTTTCTGTCCCCTCCACTCTCACTCTCTGTCTCTCTCTCTCGCTCTGTCGAAGATTGTAGCGATTGTGCTGCAATATGTCGCATGACCGCGGCCAGAGCTGCAGACTGAGGCGCAGCTTCTTCTCCCGTGCTTATTAAATCAGTGGCGTGTGCCTCGCGAAGCAGGGCATAGACGCACATGTGTTCACCACAGCAGCTTAGCACAAGCTCTTCTCACACAGAACAAAGCAAGTGCCCGTGTTACTCATCAAAACCAAACAAAAAAATTACCAAAAGAAAAAACAAAAAACAAAGACTCCCTTTTGATCCCCTATTATGCATGTGCCTAATTTAATTCTCCGTAGAAATAAAACAACTCTCGTGTATGTTATAAATGTGTAACCTGGACATCTATTCAAAGACAAGCTTTGATATTTATGAGGACACCCTTATTAATATTCATGCTGCCAAACTTATCCATGTTTCCTCTCTTTTGCTGCATTGCTTGTGCTCTCAGGGAGCAGGCAAATATTTCCCCCGCTGGCTTTCTCTTTTTTGCGTCTCACGTTCGCTGCATTGTGAGTCTCCACAGTGCTTTCCACAACAGAAGTTGAAGTGGCTTGCGGCTGTTTTAGCACAACAAGATTGAAGTGAGAAGCTATTGAGCTTGTCTGACTGTTCGCTGGGCTGAGTGAGGGATCTGCCCCTAGACATTTGCACTACAGTATCCTGCTGACTTGCTTGCTTGCTCACACTGCCATAGAAACAGGGTTCCTGAGTGCAGTGGAGGCTCATTCTGTTCAGGAGCCAGCGAGGGAGAGGATCGCGAGGACAGTGTGATAGGGGGATAATAAAAGAGAGACTTCAAGAGGAAATAAAAGAGAGAAACAGGGAGGGAGAAGGGAAAGAGACACAGAGAGAGAGAGAGAGAGAGAAGGGAGGGAGAGAGAGAGAGAGAGTAAGGGATCAAGAGAGGAAAAGTGAGAGACGCTGTCACTGGTGAGTACATAGCTGTCACAGCAGATTGAATCAGCGGTTCCAATCTGATGCTTTGAGCTTCTTCTCTTCTTCTTCTTCTTCTTCTTCTTCTTCTTCCCGGTGCCGTGTTTTTGGCGATTGATTTCTCCGGCGTAGTTTCAGTGCAGCTGAGGCGCCGTGAAACAGGTTGCAGGTTGTCAGTTTGTTGTGGGATGCGAGAGACGCTCGGTGCTTTCTGCTGCTCTCAGATGCGGAGCAGCGTTTGTTAATCAGTCATAAATACTGCTGCAACCTCCCCATTTGTAATCTTTTTCTAACTGTGTGTATTTACTTTTGAATAATAGATGCTGATGTAAAACTACTTCTCTTTTTTTGGCAGCCTGGCCGTATCATACTCTTCTCTATCTTTTATGAAGCACCGTATTAATATTTGATTAGAGTGAATGTCTGCAGCTGCACTTTCCGTCTCTATCTTACACACCTCTGCCCATTATATCGCTGCTTGGAATTGATGAGATATTGACTTGCTCTTTGTACAGATTTTATCAATTATTGAACAACTGACCCAATGCTCTATGTTCAAATCTCCACCTGTACACAAGAGGTGGAGGGACTTGCTCAGCTGCATAGCGTAAAATGTGAAGTCGGGTCTCTGCTTTGTGTGTACGCGCATTGTTTCTACTTTTGTCTTTGTCTGTTAGTGTTTGCACATGCTTATGTCACTTTTTCTCCCCCCTCAACCCCCTTCCATCGTCGCCCCCCCACCCTCCCTCCCTCCCTCTTGCTGGGTTTGATCAACGTGCATCATGACACTTTGATGAAACGCCAGGGCTGTGGGTCTAATAGCGGAGAGCTGCAGCAGGGCACCCTGTGGCACGTTGTCGCTCGGGGTTTTAAGTGCTTGCGAGAGAAGCAAAGATGCAAGTACCGTTGGAAATATCGCTTACAAAAAATGTACAACCTGTTATTTGGAGCTGAGCGTTAATCCTGCTCAGGTTTATCTCTGTGGTTCGCTCGGATCCCCTGCCTCCCCTCACCTGTTCCAACAGTGCTGTTACGCTCCCCCACCACCAGCCGTAGCTTTGGGAGAAGGCTGAATTAAACAAATCCAACCAACCTTATCAGTTTTATGTTGGCTCCTGCCATGACTGGACCCCAGTTGGCCCTTCCGGGCAGCCAGTGTGTGTGCGTTTTGTGTACGCGTGTGCAGATGTACATGGCCACAAAGTGCATGTGACTGAGTGCATGCATGCATGTGAGTAATATGTAGTGAGCAGAGCTGACATGATTGTGTGTGATCAGGATCGCCGCGGGGGTCGTTTGTTTTTCTCTGCGAGCGGACTCGGGGTTTCTGGGTGGTTTTGTCTTCTTTCCTCTCTCCTGTGACACATTTTACAACTTCTTGTTAAAATGTCACTCATCAAGACTGGACTGTAAAATGTCCCTGCATGGTAGCTTAGTGTGTGAACAATAGCGCACCGTGGTGTAATAAAGCCAGGAAAGCACACAGTCGGGAACGCAGGGCTTGCAGGAGGGTGAGATACTACTGAGTTCTCTGACGGGCCCCAGTAGGTGCAATTTGTTTCAATACAATATAAATTTGGGCAGAATTTTGACAGCCCGGTAGCCTGGATCAATACCCCGACTGTGTATGAGGGGAAACAATATTGCTCTTGTAAACAAGAGGATATGACAATAATCGCACTGCTTAGTGGAGGCACATGAGGCTCATGTTAAATAAAGAGCCTAAGAGGCAAATCTTGTGTTCATGAGATGACCAAATGTTGCATCTGTGAGAAATGGCTCTGCAGGGAAAAACTGCTACTGAAATGCAAAAGGCTGTTTGGCACAAAGAGGGTCGGATCCATTTACATAAACATGGATCCGTTAAGCTCCGTGGCTAATGAATCCGTTATTGAATATTTCATTCATGATCACTCTTAAATCTGTTTGGCCCCTTTCTGACACAGAGACACGCAGAAAAAAAAATAAACCTGATGATGTCGTATGCCAGTGTGCCAACTCAGCGACACACTTATTACCATGATAAAACGGACATGGCAGTCGACCTCGGCAGGAGAACACTCATGACAAACAAGTCTCCTGTCTCCTGTCCAGCATGTTAAAGCAAGAACTTGTGGCATTTTAAAAAAACTTAAGGTCGAGCGCACAGACACAGCCGGCTGCTGGTGTTACACTGCATTCAGTGACCTGCAACAACAGGAGCCAGTACCTTTTTTGCACTTGTCATGTTGTGGCACAGCTGTCAAAAACAGAAGTGATCATAGAAGTCAGGTTGGGACGTATTTATGGAAAAGGTCACAGTTCTGTGACGAAGCAGTTAATAATGCTTTTACTTGGGTCATCAAACTAGCATTGTCTAGCTGTTGTTCTGATGTGGGCGTTATTATTTCACTTTAACCTGTTGTCCTTTTGGATTTTATTGTATATAATGTGTATATAAAATCATAATGAGTGGGCAGATGGACTCAAATGCAGACCACAAAACAGGTACGGTCAGCCAGAATTTATTATCAGGCAATAAAAGATGGCTGAAACATCACAAATGGTTTGCTGGTGTCTGCACTGATAGTAGTGAAATAACAAGGTGAACAACAAAAGGCTTCCCCAGAAAGACAGAAAAGAAATGTAAAAAAACATTTTTCTCACAAAAACTACTGTCAGGAAGGAAAAGGAAAGCAGAGTCAAAAAATACAAACACATGGGAGAAAAGAGATCAGCGCGGTGAACACAATCAAGCACTGAATTAAAAGGACGGAGGGTTGATGAAGATCAGGAACAGATGAGGAGGGAGCCCAGACACCACAGTTCACAGGAGGTCGTGGGGCTTGTTCCTGCCCACAGAAATGTTAAATAATACATGCAGTAGATGATTGATGCTTTTGCCTACTTTTCTCAGCCCATCCTTACATTTCAGACCATCTTTGGAAAATGTGATCATACTGTATATTTTTCACAAGCCAAGTTCAGTCAGATTCAACAAGAAGATTTAAACATGATGCAGATCATTGCATCCTATATATATATGTAAGTTTTACACAGCATCCAATCTTTTCTGGGAATGGAGTTTGCATTTTCACTGTGCGATTTTGCAGGTCCAAAAGTAACACGTTTGCAGCACTACCCATGACATACTGACTCATCTGAATACATGAACACGCTGAGGTGATTTAGACATTTAGGCCAAAAGAGAAAAAAACCTGTCCTTTGTACCAAAATTAAAAAATACAAATTTATCATTGGGTAAAAGAGTTCACATTTGTGGAGCGAACCATTTCTTTTGAGTATCTTTAATTTGAGAAGTTGATAAAATTGCATAAGGACTTGATGACTCCTATAATAAGACAAAGACAAGCAGCAAATCTTCACAACTGAAAATCTGGAAGTTGAGAATATTTGTTAATGTTTCCTCCTTTAAAAATTCACATGGACATTTAATTGATGATTGAAACAGTAACTAATTATTAAAGACATTATTACATAAGACTGGCTACCCCAGAAAAAGTAAAAACAAAGAAATCCAGTGCAGTCAAGCTGCAAAGCCTGTACTTCATCATGCGCTCAGGCATTGCTTCTTACTTTAACTCATGTTGCGGCCATATACCACAGCTTTAATCACAACCTGCAGTTGTTGAACGCTGTAATCTCTTCCCAAACACCACCAGCCGAGATAATACCACAACACCCCGAAGGCACTCCTTCCCTTTTTCTGTTCTTCTCTGCTATAAAGAAGAATACATATATTTAGTTTTCTTCAAATGATCGAATCAAACAGTGGTGTTGAAGAGTTTCTTCATCGGTTGTACTACGCTAGAATGTTTTTCAGGATACATAAAGCGCACGTGTAGCGGAGCTGAACTAAAAAAATAAAGTGGTTCCACCGAAAACATGCTGTCAATCTGTGATTAATTTGCTGCTTCTTTGTAAATGTAAAATAGCTTCGGAGCTATTTCACTTCAACAATTACTTCATATGTAAAGAGCTTCTGGGCTTAGGTGCATTGCACAATAAATATCATTTATCAAAATGGTCCTGGATCAACACAGATAAAGAGATGAGGAATGAGCGGATTTAGCTCGCACGCTCGCGCAGGTGAACTGCGGCGCTGAGCAGTGCTGGAGTTCCTTTTAACCCGACAAAGCTCCCATCCTGATAAAAGGCTTTGTGCTTGCCATTTTTCTTGTTATCAGCTGGGCTGTAATACATCATGAGGCGACCGGCTTCTAAACACGTGGGTCCCAAATGTCAGGCCTCGCTTGATTCAACACAGTCAGAGTGATGGATGCATCATTTGCTCATGCTGACTTGTTTTTGGCTGCCATCATTCAGCACCATAAGGCCAAAGGTCAGGTCAAAGGTACTGCCCCAGAGAAATGGATGTGTTGGCGTTGTCTCCTATGAGCGCTGCTGCAAAGAATATTTCATGTGTCCTTGAAAAGTAAACTTGGGCTAGAAGTGAAGAATATGTAAATATGGAAACATGACAGTCAGCAAATAGTTAGCTTGGCTTCGTAAAAGGGGAAACAGAGGAAACAGCTGGGCTGGCTCTGTCACCAGCTCCTCTAAAACTCAGCACAGCCTTTGATTTCTGGTTATGTTGCAGATTTGACAGTCATAGTTTGAAGAGACAATAAGAAACGCGCTGAAACAAATGTCTGAGCCAAGAAATAGGTTTTGTGCAGCTGCCCCTCCCTTCTCCCAGCCAGACCCACGCAAACAATATAGATAGAGTTTGAGCTACGTTCACAATATTAATTCAAAATATAAAAACACAGAAAAACACACAAAACCCCGTGGCCCAGTTGGCCACATGTCCAAGTGTCCCCGGACACTGAACCCCCAAACTGACCAACCCCAGTCACTGAGGTCAAACAAGGCATATCTCACCGTCAGTCTCCAGCCTTTAAAACCGAGAAGGTTTGCGCCAGAAAGGACATTTCCCATAAAAACGTATGACAAATCAACGCGAGGGCCAATGATCCGCTTTGGCAACCTCAAGCTCATCGGATAAGTCAAACTAAAAAAAACACTCGAATAAATGAAAATCTGAATAAAATCTGTTTAAAGCAAATTCATTTTATCACCTTTTTCTTTTGATATTTGGTTTACTCAGGCAAACACACTGCTGGATTTTGTGACCTTTGGTTGTATTGTTGTTCCAAACCCACGTTGGCCTTTTCCTGTTTGTATATTTTATGCTAAGCTAAGCTAACGTCTTCACAGTTTTGGCTAATTTTAGTTTATAAACAATAACTAGTTCGACCTAATCTAAATATTGCATCTCAGTGCATTCCCACAAATGTCGGGTTTCTACTACAACAGTAGTAGATATTAATATAAAACACGTAAACATATTTATTGCTGCACTCTGTCTTTTTAACCCTATTGAATTTCCATTGCCCTCACATCCTCTGGTAAACAAGAAACATTTTTAACAGGCTCCGTCGAATGTGCGAAAACATATTACCATTTCAATTATGTTTCTCCCACATATTTTTCTAAACCTAATCAGCGGCATTAAGAAGCTATACTGTAACATCTTCCCACTTCCTCCACATCATTCACTTCCCCTCCATAGAGATGACAGGGTAGCTGCTAGTAATATTTATTTGTCATGATTAACAATGTAATATTTCAGGGCAATGGAGCATTTTGACTGGAGCAAAAGCTTTCATCATGAAATTCCAGGCACTTATAACTCCTGCCTGTAATGGATGTACAGAGCAACACATCCATTTTAAATCCCTGGTGATGAAAATTACTAAGACTGCAAATGAGTATTTGCTGTTTCTAAAGGGCCTGTTTTATTGTAATAACTCTGGAAACTAAAACATCGATATGACATGCAGGAAGCATTGGTCAAATCAAAAAAAGGATGTTCACCCTTGTAATGTCATAAATTGTCTGACTTGTTCTTTATTTGATCATGCAGTCTGTCTGATCTGCCTGTCCCATGAGTCCTTTGTCATAGAGATTAGTACTCCAACTGGTTTATGATATTCCTTTCCTTGGAATCATAAACAAACCAAATACAGTAATGCAAGGTCATGTTGAATATAATATATATGACTCTCTGTATGGTAAGAATGATAAGGTGAGTTCGTAAGACAAGGCTGTGGGTAATGATAGATTTGGCACAATGAGAGTGAAACAATGAGAGAAGGTAAGATGTTTTGCAAAACAAAAACCAAACATTTGGGCATATTTGAGCACAATTTAAATTTGATATTTAACTGTAAGTCAAAACTGCCTGATGTGTTTTTCCCAAAAGTAAGTGTGAATAGTTTTAAGTTGAACACATGTGTAACTCCCAGGTGTTACAACATCTTAAAATAATTCCATGGCTAGTAAATTTTAGATTTTGCCCTTCCTCACAGTTTCTGACCTGTCATTTTCACTCTAAATTTGAACTTAAATGGAAGGGAAGAACTTGTGAGTGTCCTCACTTCTGCTTCTGAATGTGCTGCATCATTGAATGTAACAAGAGAGAAACCAGTGTCCACAGACACTATGCATAAGAGACCCAGACTAACTGGCCTAATGGGCAAATTTGCTAAGAAAAATACCCACTTAAGTTTGGCAAAAGGCAAGAAATGTTGCAGTGGGCCAAAATGAAAAAACAGTGGACTTCAGATGAATAGAAAAAATCTTGTGGACTGTCAGTGTTTGAGGTGTTTGGATCCAAGAGAAGAACATGTGTCCGTTGCAGAGCTCATGAAAAGATGATCGATACTTACACATCAGCGAAGCATTGACGTTGAAACTTGGTGTTCTGGGGATGCTTTGGCAATGGAAAAGTGGGTGATGTGTATCGCAAGGGATCGTCAATCAACATGGGTAACACTCCACACTGAAGAGGGAGACCTGCTGTTCCCTCCGTTACTAACTCCATTTTGCATCAAGACAATGACCCCAAGCATTCTTCCTGTTCTGTAAGAGTTATCTGGAAAAGAAAGTAGCTGCTGTAATACTCTGATGGCTTGGCCACCTCCAGGACCATCTGGACCTCATCGAGCTGGTTTAGGACTTTGGAAATACTTGCCAACCAGCAGAGCTGACCTTGGGGACGTTCGAAAAGTTATTTTCTTTTTGAAAGTAAAGTCCACAATGCAAATTTGATTTGGCGATTTGACCATGATTCTTTGCTCAAATATGCAAAAAAAAAATAAAATAAATAAATAAAATGTAGCAAATTTTTTGCAATCAATTTTCAACCATTTCATTGATGAAACCAACAAGTTTCTTTGCAAATATTTTTCTTTACTTTTATTGTACACAGAGTAGATCCTAGCGATTTTATACACTAGCGGTATTGTAAATTTGTCACACAATCCTGTGAAACACCAGACGTTCCATGTGATTTCTTGTATTACCCACCCACAGCGTTTGGCCCTATTCCCCCCGTGAGTTGTTTAGAGGCTGTTACCTGTCCTCTGAGACCACTGCCTCACAGCTTTCTTTTGTCACTGCTTTTGCTGTTTGGATTGTTGCGTTCTTTATTTGCCAGCTTGTGTATCTGTGATGCATTTGCTTGTCTCTCAGCGTGATGCATTGGTCCTCTGATGATGTGGTCACGTTTCTGCTCTGCTTGATGTGCTTTAGATAAAACTCATCCATTTCCCACAAAGTGTGTTGGAGTACCGTGCACGGCCTGATTACAAACCCTTCAATCTACTTATAATTTGACTGTGGGACGGCTGCTCTTTGCTTAGAATAACAATGTTCTTTAGCCACAAGTTGTACTAATACTTACTGTAGAAAGCAAATGTCTGCTATAAAAAACTTACAGGCATACAAGTATAACATATCAATTATACACCATATTCTCCCAGTTTTCTTTCGCTTGCATCATATCTAACTTAGGCTTATAAACTTAATAAAATTCAACGAGGGTCTCCAATGTTTGGATCAACTAGCTCCTGACAAATAATGTGTAACCTGCAAATGGAAAAAAATTGAGTAAGCCATACAGCTGTTATTTTAATATGCTCATTGAAACTGTCATTTAAAAAAATCAACATTTCCTGTCTAACAGCTAAATACACAGTAAGTATTGGATCATAGTAGGTACTGGAGAAAACCTACAAACAAAGGCTTTAAAAGATCAGTCCTGGGGCCAAATGAAGTGGATCAGGGCCACCCACAGATGATAGTTAGTTTTAATACGTTTTAACACCAAGGATTTACCAAGGATGACTGAACACAAACCTCTGTGGACTGAAAGTCTTCCCACTGCGTTTATGGAGGCAATTTATGAATATTCAAGTTTCTTAAACTTTTCATTTTCTTTAACTTCCTGTGGGTGCAGAAGATGATTTCCCAACAGTCACATACAGGAGCTAATGCATTTTCATTTGAGTAAACAAGACAAATTTCCAGACATCTCATTTGGCACAGCCTGAAATATGGTGTCGGTACTTTATTTAATTTAAACTTCATCTACATTTCAGTCATATTTACAGGACAACTTTAGCACATGGAATTATTATTTTATTATTTTCTGTATTATTATTAGTATCTCGTCTTTTTTTCATTATTTCATTAATCATACTTCCACACTGGGTTTATTTCTTAACTTAACTTTGACATGTTACTGAAAACTAAATCCATAAAATATTATAAATATTTATAAAATAGCAATTAGTAGCTGTGATTTATTTATTTATTTTTGTTTCATCTGTTGAGTAATCATCTGGTCGACAAATGTAAAAATACAAATAAACGTACTCATCACAATTTCACAGAGCTTACGGTGGTGCTGATATTAATTTCCTATCACATCGTACATGTTCTCCTATTTACCAAGCACAACCAGTTGCTTGAAAAATGTCATTTCATCATTTTACATGTTTCTAATTCTTTATACATTGAACTTTTTGTTCTACAGATTTTCATTTCTCAGATGCTAAGTAATTTTGTAGTGAGTCAATATTCATTTGTGGCTTCCCGTTTATAAGTCACATTTTTTGGATTGAACTTTCACAGCAAATGTAAATTTTGCAGATATCTACTACTTGGGCCCTTCCTTTCCTTCCTTTTTCCTTTCTTTACTTTTTATGCTTATTTCTTTAAGCCGGCCTGTGAAGCTCTGCAGCCTATTTCAATATTTGCAAATGGCCCCCATGAGTAAAGGAAACCTGGCAGACTGGAAGCTGTGCGACAGAGATAGGGGCTCCTGGTCAACAAGCAGGTTAATTGTGTGATAGGTCCAGATGCTGACAGCGGCCTGAGCTCGACAATCAGAGGCCCGTGGGAGGCCTCCCCGACTGCCCACAGGACACAGCTCTCACGTGACACTTGACACTACACACTAAAACAGCAGAATGAAAAACTATCTCAAATCGGAATGGATTAAAATTTGAAATGAGTTTAATGTTTTAACTTCCCTGGATAGATGACAGCAGTTTCTGAACCGTTTGGAGGATTAGGAGGCGCGGAGAAGGGAGACTGCAGTTTGATTAACTTCACACTTATGGAGGAGATAACAGCTTTCTGAGAGTCTCTCTCGGGTGGATTATTGAGTGTGAGGCCTGGCACATTGTATCAGACCTCTGAAGTCCATTAGCAAACTCAAGTCTTTCTGTAGTGAGACGGAGGGAACACAAGACTACATGGAGTATGAGCCTTTTGGGTGATGAAGACTTAGCCGCAATGTCTCCAGTTAACAATCGTAATATGATTTATGCTGAAGTCAAAGATGTCCTTATTAATGATATTCAAGAGGAAAGGGTGCTCATTTAGAAAAATACAAAATATACACTCTTCAAAATGCAGCACTGTAAACCTTTTTGTAAACAGAAAGTCGATGACAAATTAAGAGAAAAATCCAGATTAATGAGAAAATGCACATTTGTTTGTGTCATAAACTGCAGGATGTGCAAAATTAATAGCTGTAAATGGGCAGTCCTGTTTTTTTAAACCACATCACTTTTTCTAGCTTTAACCAAGTCCTATGACATCCAAACATAAATATAAAGTTTAATATATCTTCAGTTGAGAACAACAAGTACTCTAACCTAAACCACCATATACTGTAAGTCATTTGTCCCTATATGACTTATAGAAACGTCTGTGGTGGTGCGGCACCATCATTGTTATTTAAACAAACACAAATGCACAATTATCGAGGCAGATTATCATAACAGAACGTGCATTTAAAAGAAAAAAAAAGTGGCATTGAAAAGACTTTGTTTTGCTGCTTTATTATCAGAAATGTTTACCCATAACAAGAGACATAAGAAATCATCTGGGAAACACGGAGACAAGAGTCAAACAGCAGCAGCATCAATCCGCATCCAGCTTCCCTGCCTCCTTCAGCCGTCACTGACTTTCAGCTGAGTTCACTTTCCTGGACATGACATGTTTGTTCCACATTCCGGCAAACCGAGAGAGAAAAAAAAAAACCGCCAGCCTCCTCCTCTAACAGACAGCTCTAAAATATTTGAACATATTTCCACTTGGCCTTGCAGGTGGGAACTGTCAACCAGACAGAATGATTGAGCATACAAACAAGGGCAAATACATTTAAGTGGATATTGCAGAGCAGGTGCATCCCCCCAAATCCTTTATCTGTGCTGCTGCGTTTGACGTAGTATGCAATATTCAGCTTTTTTGCTTAAGGCTGCTAAGTTCACATAATGGGAGAAAGTTATCTACTGTGTCTTTAAAGGTTCTGTCCCCTTTTATCTTTATTGCCACTGCAGCTGGGCACTCTGAGAGGAGGCAGCATCGCTCTTTTCAGTGCAGCATCGCTGAAAAACAAATGGATTCAAATGCAGGCGACAAATAAAAAGTCGGTAGGTGTTTTAATTAAGGATGGTTAATAGGAAGATAAACACATTTTTAAGGTAATTTAGGGAACTTTCTTATGTTTCCCACCTTTCTAAGGTGTGAAAGAATGATTTCTCTCCCCATCCACAGATTCCTCTCCGCACCTCAGGCTGTTCTGCTGGGGTATAAAGTCCTCTTTGCATGTTGTGGGGCTTCAGGCTTTGGGGATCTGGAGGATTATGGGATTTTCTGGTTGCTCTGAAAAAGACACCGTTGGATACAGAAATCCAAAAATGGCTGAGGCACCCACATCAAGATTAGAGTGTGTTATTTCCCCCCTTAGGGGAAGAAGAAAGGAAGAGCGCTGACAGCTTTGAAACAAATGTGTTTGGGAAACATTTACTGTGTGAGGAGTTGTAGTCGACTACAAAGCCTGTTTCTGCTGGAATTAGTGAGAACGTTAGTGCACTTTGCCAATTTCATTAAATGTCATTGCCTGTTGTGTGAAAGTTTACTTTTGCCAAACCACTTTAATTTTCTCCGGAAATTGCAACTATTAATATCAAGTCAACGTCACATGATCCCGTTACGCTTAATATCCGGGCTGAAATTGGTTGCTGCAATTTATAGAGAACCACCACTGCACCGTGTGTGCGAGACTCAAGCATACCTGCTGCAACAGCTTCTCGGAAGATATATAAATGTGTCAGAAAGACTGAAGACAGTTTGTCATTTGGAATGAAAAAAGAAACGACAAAGGCAGACATTTTACTTTTAAAAGTTGTGGCTCATCCACGTTCATATGGTTTTGCAGCTCTTCTCTTTTCCCCGCAGAAATACGAAATGTCATGCCCATGTGGCGGCACATCCACTCACCACCATCGTCAGACCTAACGATCACCAGTGATGGGGTCACTACTCAAATACAGTAACATATTATTTTTTTCTGTTCCCTTTACTTAATAATATTAAAAAGTATAAATCTGTTTAAAAAAACTCCCATCAGGGAGCCGAAGCGCTTTCCTGACTAAAACAGAGAGAACAGTCCATTATTGGGGTGGGTGAGGTCCTTCACTATCTCCCTGGCCTCAGTCCAGTACCGCTTGATGTAGATAGAGTGCAGGTCTGGGAGCTCGGTGCGAATGAGCCCGTCTGTCCTGCATGGGGCTGTTTCAAACCAGATTGTGATATAACCTGTCAGGATACTCTCTATGGTTTCTAAGCACCCTGGAAGGGAATCTAACGTCTTTCAAGCATCTGAGGTGGACAGACGCTGCCAGGGCATTTTACCCAAGGGGTTGATGTGACAGGTCTTGCGTGATGTGAACACAGAGGTACCAGGAGCAGTCCCCTTTCTACACTGGTTCCTTGTTAATGATGGGGGTCTGAAAGTTCTTCTACTGCTTTGTGCTGAAGTCCACTATCAACTCCTTAGTCTTACTGATGTTCAGGAGGAGAGTGTGGAGGGAATTATAGTGTTAAATGCGGAACTGTAATCAACGAACATCATTCTAACATAAATCCTCTTCCCAGTGTCCAGGTGGGTGAGGGATGTGTGAAGGAGGTGAGAGACGGCATCATTAGTCGGAGGGTTTAGACGATATGCAAACTGCAATGGGTCCAGTGTGTCAGATAGCGAGGGTATGATGAAGTCTCTGACTGGTCTTTCAAAGCACTTCATCATTACTGAGGTCAGGGCTACAGGGCGGTAGTCATTAAGGGAGGTCTCTCCGGTACAGGGACAATGATGGACTGTTTGAAACACGTGGGAGTAATCGATTGTGTTCACAATATTACAGTGAACACAGGTCCCAGCTGGTCAGCGCAGGCTCTGAGGACTTGCCCTGGGATGCTCTCTTGAACTCCTTTCTGGTGTTGACGTTCACTTCCTTTCTGCAGCCATTTTCGCTGTTACCGTTGGCAACTCTATTAGCAATGTTAGCCGCAGTCTTGAAGCGAGCGTAGAAAATGTTCAGGTCGTCTGGCAGAGACACGTCCACGTTGGTCACTCCAGATATTGGGGCTTTATAGTCGTTTTTTGTCCTTATTCCTTGTCAGACTCCTACAGTCATTTTGTTGGAGTTGTGACTCTAGTTTCCTCTCGTAGCGCTGCTTCGCCTCCTTCACCACTTGGCGAACGTTGTAAGACGCAGCCTTGTATAACTCCTATAAGACATTGCGTCTCTCCAGTCATTTATCAGACAACCTATTCTTTCTCAGAATCAGCACAAGACTGTCCAGGCTGCAGAGCCTCTCCATTGGGTTCACTAGACGCCATCCGTGTTGAATTTCGTGGATAAAGTCTTTCCCCCTGACTTCAAATTTTCTGTGAATTGTGTTGGATTTGAAAGAAGCTGTAACCGCCAGATCTAAAGTGAAGAAGCCATTAATTCTCACTGCTGCTGGAGGGGGAGTGTGTGTAGCTGAAGTGCTGCTGCTACTTAGACAGCAGTGTCCTCAGGGCTTCTCAATGGTAAACGGTCAAACTTTTTATTGTACTTTTCTACCTTTTCGGTACTCAAAGCATTAAGGTTTGCAAGCGCAACACCTCCCGAGCCAGAGCTGCACCATTTAGCACTGTAACGAGCTGCATTGCTGCAGTACAGAGAAATGTACAGAAATTACTGCGGTGTTGAATCAGATGTTGGCCTCCCAAGATTTATTAATATCCTTGGACAAACATTAGATTCAAACATATTCATTCCCATGCAGTGGAGTTTTTTCTGTTGGTTTTGGTAATTTAAACTTTTGATGTAACATTTACCAAGTATTAGGTTTAAATATTAAAAATCTGTCTCTGGTGTTATTGATTAATAAAAAAAGTTAGTTACAATATCACTTCAATGATAATTACTTCCTAGGTTACTTTTTGCGTCACTTACATGTTCATAAATGAAGATCAAATATTTACGTGGCCAACTCCAGTTCTCTCACAGTTGTGAGAGAACTACGTTAAAAAAGAATTACGTTAAACCAACTTCCTTTCTGTACAAACTGAATTAAGCCCAGCAACACTTTTTCATCCTTTGAATGAAATGACTTTGTAAAAATTGGATATTAACCTTTCTGGTCATTTAGAATGGCTGAGCATCCTCATTTATTCCGCGAGAAGACGCCTTAGCTTCTCCAAAGACTGTGTTTTAAGGACAAACACCAACTTTTCCTGCCTCACACACACACACACACACACACACACATGCACCACACTAGGACTCACTTCAGCATCTGCGTCTGACTTACATGCATTGTGACAGGCAGTGGACTGAAAAATCCAAATACACAAAACATAATTGTTCTAATGTAACAAATTACTGCAGAAAAGAAATTAAATCAATATTAAAAATACCATTTGTATAAATACAAATATATGGTAGTAATAATAATAATAATAAAGAAAACATTAATGATTAAGACTGAAATATACAATCTGCAAACCTGTGTTTTTTAATTCAAACAATGACATGTGAAATAGAGCTCCATTAATAATACAACTAGCTCACTACCACTAATGACAAATCATCTGACTGCAGCCACTTGGGTAATCAAACCTTTTTCACCGCCAACGCAGCAAGACAGCAAACCAAAATTAAATTCTACTTTATTATACTATATTCTTTTGCCGATCAAGTGATCAACCAAAAGTGATCAGGTAGAAATCCAGCTCCCTTCTAAATATAGTCAAATTGAATCCAAATCCTAAAATTATAAGGGGTTTTGATGAATTTTCTTCTCAAAATGGAGATGTCGACCCTGTTAGCTGCTGGCTGATGAGCCAAAGAGGCTTTATTGTTGCTCATTATTTTTTAACAGTTCTGAAATGGAATTCTGAGATCAAACCTTCAGCCTTCAGCGTGGCCCACCCAAACTACAGCACGCAGCTTGTGTAAACCCACTCACAGCAAACAGCATTTTGATGTCACTCTGACCTGTGTGTATTACCTTCAGTGGAGTGGACATTTCCTGCCGAAGATGAGTCAGTTCATAACAGCAAACAGAGAGACTGCATATTCCCTCTAATGACCAGGTTACTATGGAAACCAGGTTAGGTTTGAAAGCACTGGAGCAAAATAAGGCAGGCCCCCAGGTTTCACTTCCCTCCCTCACTCCACTTCAAAACAAACCTTGATTAAATTTGCGCTCCCTCAGAAACATTTGATAATATCTGAGGCGAGCCTTGTCTTGATGGGACGCAGCAGGAAACAGAAACTTACTGCTGCTCTTTAAACAGCGAGCCCCACTGAAACATGCAAAGTGGCAGCCACCGCTCGCTCGCCGCAGACCTCGGAGCAGCTCAGCTTGTGGAAAAGGGTAAGCGTGCCACAACATTTTTCAAGCGCCGGAGCTGTCACGCTATTCTCCAAGCCTAAGAGGTCAGTGCCTGAACAATTTCACTTTTCAAACCTAAATACCCGTATTTCACACAGAAGTGCCTGTGGACCTTCCCTAAAACACACCTGATAGGGCTTTACATTGAGATGGATGCACGCTCTCAAGTATTGATAGGAAAGTCTCTTCTGTGCCAGAAATCACCTGAAAGGCCCATTTGGATTCTCTGCAGCATAGTGAGAGTCCACTCCCCTGTGCTGCGGGTGTGATCATTAATAGTAGGCTGTGCCGAGCCCTGAGGTCAGTCTAGTCTCACGCTGTCAGGGGAGGTTGTGAGGGAGGAATATGTTCACACAGCTCTGCTCCATTACCCATCTGTCTGGAGAGGAAGAACAATGGCTTTTCCATCACTCCACTTCTCTCACACGCACTTCTGTCTCACTCTCACCACATCATTAGCTCACTCCATATGTTGCGTCTCATATTCTCGTCACTAGAAGGCAGAGACTGAAAGGGGATTATCGGCAACGCAGTTTCGCGTTTGTGGTGGCAATGACTTATTGTACTGTAGGCATCGCAGTGCTTTTTCTCATTAACCTTCTCTATTCTGAGCTACGCTGATGACAGGAGCACGATTCAGATCCGTCTGCTACCACAGAAGGCATAATTCAAACACAAATATACCTTTGTTACTCATGGCCTGTTCCTCAGCCATACAAAGCGCAAACGTGTAAAAATGTTCAGCTGCGATGTCAACAAAATGTCATTATTCAAACCATCAGCTCACGCCTCTCACACCTTGATTATTTCCCGTGTGTCTTTCATGATTAAGGTTCTTTAAAACCCAGTTTGCATCTTATCAGGCTGTTTTTAATGTTCGATTATTGGTTCCCATTACAGGGGAGGTTGCGACTCCATCGGCAGAACAATTGTTTATGAACCGCAGTGTCGCAGGACAAGACACCAAAGCTCTGACACGTGTGCACCTGTATAACAAGTACTGCCCCACTGGGATCAATAGAGTATCGAAATGATCTTCAAAATCAGCCCACACATATCGATTAAGCTATTTATGCCTCTGCAGTGAATTCGCACGGAGCCTATGTGGGCAACCTTTGTCGCTGTGAGCATTTACTCTTCTGTTCTGCTCTTTCTGTGTCGCTCTGCTCTGCCACTGTGATTGCAGTATTTTGCCAGTTTGATGGGGGGGTTTTTTTGGGACGTACGACTGAAACGGACAGAGCCAACAACTAACCTGCAAATGCATTTTTTTTGAGGAATGTAATTGCAGCCATATTAGGTTTTCCATTAATTAATTTGAACATGACCACATGTAACGTAACAGTGTGTTGCAAAATGTTGGTACTGAAAATCTAAATAAAATGTTACCAGACAATGTGATTTTGTTCGCCGAAATATGATATGTTTCTAGATTTTGCAGTAAAAGATGTTTGATCTGCTGTGAAAAAAGCAATTTTTTGCATTTAAGCACTCAGCAAACGGGTTAGGCTAGAAGAAAGCCTGACTTAACTGAGAAAAATTGAGCTGTAAATTATTCTTTTTCTCTTATTTTTTTTTTTTTTTTTTGCCTGAACCTAATCACATACAGGACTCTGGAAACTTGAGTCTGGCAGTAACAGTCTCCTGCAGGTTGGTTACCACCTTCCCCATCCACCTTCCTACAGCTTTTTCTCAATAAGTTTATGAAATCCTTCCTAACTACCTAACAAAAAGTTCAAGGGACATGCAATGCTACCAAGAAGACGGAGCACAGTAGTTGTGGTTTTGCATCACCCTGAAGTGAACTTACATTTCTGGGGAGGTGCATGTCAGGCTAAAGCACAGGGTACGATACTAAAAGAGGAAGTCCAACTTTCCTGTTTAAACACAGAAATTGCAAGGTAGAGTTATATTTAGTCAAAATAGAGCTACAACACGGGCTAAAGTTACAACAGCACTGAAGGTTTGAAATGGAAAACTAACCGGTGTCTCTTGTTTCAAAGTCCTGTGTTTAATCCCTGTAACTACTCAGTCTGTACAGGAAACTCAGTTTGTTGTATACGTGTGAAAATTGGGTATTTCACAGGAGGGTAAGGGTCAGGGAAAGATAATTGGGTGAGCAAAAAGAAACCGCAATAAATAGCTTCTCCTCGAACATGGGGAAAAGAAAAAAATGTAGAATCTTTTAAATCTAAGGTTTTTTAAAGTTTCTGTCTGTTCCAGTTTAATTCAGTAATTGTCTTCTGTTGATCCATTGAGTCCTAACAGCTAATTCAGCAAATACAGCAGGTTTTTACTCCCAAAATGACAATGTTGTCCTTCAAAAGTGCATGATTTCAGTTTCTTTTTTATCCAGGACTAGTAATGAAAGTGACAAAATCTATAAATCCATAATCTTATAGGTTATAGACTTATAGACATTATTAAGACTCGATTTTGTGGTACCCATGGAGTTACATATTCGAATCAGGTTTCTGACCAGTTAATGCATTTAGGAGCAAGAGACTGTCAACACCGGGTGTTCACATGGCATACTTCAGCGCACGAGCACAGGGTCAGTTCCTATTTGCCGTGACGATGGATGAAGACTCTGCAAGCGACAGTCCAGTCAAGATGAAGCTTTGTGGTGAGCTGTGTGAAATTTCAGATGACATGGAGAGACCGGGGCCATGGACAGCTGAGAAATCCCCCGGGCATAAATCCTCCAGACTTGAAATCCTGGCTAAGCTATAAATACGCCTTAGTGGACACTGCATTTAGTTTGAATTTCAAACATAAAAGCTCTAAATTTGTGCAAATAAGGTGGAAAAATGTTTTTTAATAACCTCCTGGTCATTTGGGGATAATTTCTCCATATAATTTTGTCATATAGTTGTTCATATAAGTGAGTTATTTCAAATTTAAGGACCATTTGACATGCTGTAGGGAGCTGCGATGAGATGACAATAAAGTTGCTCATATTTTACTTCAGCGAGACGAGGCGGATGCCAGTGAATACGAGTTAAGAGCTAATTCAATGTTCGGCATGTGAAACGGCATCTGGCTCTTTCTGGAGTGTTTTGTGGCGATGGGAGAGTTCAGGGATCTTCTGAGAGGCCACGGAGACACTTCTCAGCATGACTTACTAGAGATAAGTCTGAAGGGGCAGCGTGAAAAAGAACACTTCAGCAAACCGAGAATTGAATTGAGTTTCGTGTGAAAGTGTGAAAAGTATCGAAATATAATTACTTTAAATCAAGAATGGAGAGACTTTGGCAAGCGTCCCAAAGGCAAAAGCCAGAGATACAGTGTATGTTTTCTGCATTTGTTCTTTTTTTCCCTGGGTGCCCATGAATCCTTGCAAAGTGCTTGTCAGCATTCTTGGTGCATCGCCAGGTCTTTGTGTGTGCTGCTTGTTCCCCAGGAAGCATATTCAAAATGTGCTGCACCCGGCTCCTTTTATCTGTTTCAGAGTAAAAATCCCCAAAGAAGATTACTGACGCCTTGGGTCTTCTCCCAGAGAGGAAAAAAAAGATGAAATAGATTTTATTGTTTTGCTAGACTACACGAGTAAATACACATGCTTACATGCTTTTCTCTGCTATGTTGAGCTAAAGACAAATGAAGGTCCCTCCATGGGGTCGTTAGTCTTACATAAAAAGCAGAGATATGGCACCAGACTGTTTAAAAACCATGTCCTAATACATTGTCTCCCTCTCTCTCCTCTCTCACCCTTGTAATCGCCATCTGTTTGTCCATATTGTGTTATCCTGTTTCTGGTACCCGTGGCTCGTCACCAGACGCTACTTTTGGCCTCCTGCTCAGTGTGTTTGTGGTCTGTGGACTGGCTCTGCTGGGCCTTCTTACGTTCGTCTCGTGGAAGCTGTGCTGGGTGCCTTGGCGAACTAAGGCCCATTTCCCCAGTCCAACCCTCACCCCGCCCTGTGGCCCAGAGCACCGCCCGCTCCAGCCGCCTCCCCTGCTGCCCAGTCCCCAGCAGCCGTTGGTTACTATGGCAACAGAGAAGGTGAAGGATCCCATGGGCTCGATGGGTTTTCTGGAAGCAGCAGTGAAGATAAGCCATACATCTCCCGACATCCCCACCGATGTTCAACTGTCCATGAGGGAGCACTTCCTGCGCCGCACGCAGCGCATGCAGAGGCAAACCACTGAGCCAGCTTCCTCCACTCGGTTAGTCACACACACACACATGTGCGTGTGATGTGGTTATTGAAGTGCAAATGTGCATGCATGCGCACATACAACATGAATACACGCAACACGAATCCAACATGAGATAAAGGGAAAACTGAAGCCGCCTCACAGAGAAGTCACCAAATATCTTTAATATTTCACTAATGAAGGTGGACGTTTTCTATTTAGGCAATTTGGTATACACAAAGTTAATTATAATAAATACTGTGCAGTAGATCATGTTGCACTCTGCCCCTGAGGCTTCTCTTTGCAGGTCATTATGGTAAAGCTAATTATATGTGATGGCTTCTTTGTTGAGAAGCAGTGAAACATACTGGAGAAAAGCAACATTTGCCGCAGCAATACTAGCAGCGTGCTAATGATTATTTTGCTCATTGCAAATTTAAAATACATTAATTTCTCCTCTAATGAAAACCTTTCTGTTTAGGGTCCTGACACAGCAAAGCATCGGTCACCCCCGAAAACGCTTTGCTTTATTGCAGCTTTATCTTGAAGTGACTTCTTTCCTTCTGTTTCAGCATAATGTCCCCCGTGCAAAACATCCAACAATCAACGTGCAAAGCAATAAAATGCAAAACTTGTTAGTGTCAGATTCTAATGACGCATTTTCACTAATCATTTCTACTTACAGGAAAAGACTCAGCTCTTGGCGGTTGCCTTTGTTTATCGACTGCAGCCTTAAATATGGAGCTGTCCATTTTCCCTGCCCATCTCTGCTGCAGCTCCTCAACACAAACCACAACTCTTCCCTTCATGCTTTGTCTTTTTGTTCGTGTCTTTTTCCCCTGCAGGCACAATTCCTTCAAAAGACACCTGCCCAGACAGATGCAGGTAGGCAGTCTGGACCTGGGAAATGACTATGTGGTGGACAAAGATGAAAAACCCACCAGCATTGGCCGCATCCAGCCAGAGCTCTACCAACAGAAGGCCTTGGAATCGGAGGATTCTTCCAGGAACGCCAGCAGCAAAAACTGTGGCAGGATTAATTTTTCCCTCAAGTACGACTATGAAAATGAGGCCCTTCTGGTCAACATACTCAAGGCAGTAGACCTGCCTGCCAAGGACTTATGCGGCACATCTGACCCTTACGTGAAAATCTACCTGCTGCCCGACCGCAAGAAGTTCCAGACTCGCGTCCACCGAAAAACGCTGAACCCTACGTTCGATGAGAGCTTCCAGTTTCCTGTGCCTTACAACGAGCTGGCCGCCAGGAAACTCCACATGAGCGTCTTTGACTTTGACCGCTTTTCACGGCATGATATGATTGGTGAGGTGGTGCTGGACAACTTGTTTGAGACATCAGACCTCTCCAGGGAGACGAACATATGGAGGGACATCCAATACGCTACAAGTGTAAGAACTGCTTTTTGTGTTTCTATTAGAACTATTAGCAAGGGGTTGCAAAGAGAGATTTGAGGTTTGACCTTTATGTCTAACTTAGAGGGTGAATCAAATCTTTCGTGCTTTGTCCAAATTCAGCACAGGTTGTGCGTTCACTGAGCTGCTGGTACTTTATAGGAAACTGGCATTTTTACATCTACCTTCTTAAGTTCATTATTTCAAACTGTGGTTCGTTTTCCCACTTGGTCCAGGTTATTATTCACATCTGAACACCGCAGTCACACTTGTGAACTAAATGAACTGCACCAAGACCCTTTCCTGGACGGGGTCTTGGTCCAGTCCCAAGCAAAGTCTGTGTGTGACGGGGTGTTGTGTTTAGACATGCAGGTTTAAAGTGCATTTAGGATTCTGCAGCAGAGTTCTGCTTGGTTTATTGCCCAGATACTGTATTTGCCTTGGTTAATAATAAATGCTAATTGTGGAGTTGTTCAATGTTGCATAGCAATTTTTATTTACAGGAATATTTTAGAACACAGATCACTCTTTCTTCATGCGTTCTCTCGTGATGTTTCCCCATTGATCCATTTATCCAGTAAGTAGACGAGACCAATCCTCACACGACTTCCAGTGATACTTCACTTGGATTTTTCTATGTGGAAAAGAAAAGCAAACCATTCTTCCACTTCTTTTTGTTTGTCATTCGTCAAAAGGAAACAAATCCGAAGCTCTAGTAGCCGGCTTGACATTTCCCAGCAGAGTCAGACAGATTTAGACTCTCGCTCAAGGAAACAGTAGCTCAACAAAGTTAAAACTCCAGTGCTTGAGCGGATGAGCGCCAAAGTGACCCGGCTTGGTGACGTTTAGCCATGACAGTCGAGGAAAATGATCATGGACATTTATATTAACAGGCAACAACTCAAATGAATTGAGCCATCATCACCTGTCTATACTCAACCAGTCAATTACTACAACAAGATCAAACAGAATACTGGAGCTGAAGCACAGCGGTAACAAAATAATGCTTAAAATACTTCAAGCATTGATATTAAAGCTTCGATCACAGTCTGAGACTCTTGCTGTATCTGCTGTCCACAGCTCTTTATTTTTACAGCGTGAATCACTTCTCTAATTTGAGAAATGGCACACTGCACCATTAACAACGCAAGATAAATTACAATCGTGAATGAAAGGGTGTGGAACAGATTCAATCAGTTTTTCTTTGTTTCTAGTTGATTACAATACAAACATGAAATAATCATGAATTAATTCATAATCCTTACCAAAGTTAAAAGTACCATTGAACTGAATAATTAAAATCCAATCAATAAAAAAGCAATTAGAAGACTTCTTTACAAGTGTCTGTGCACCGAGGGAATTAAATCCTGGATACTGCCCTCTAATGTGAAATAAAGCTTTAGAAATACATCAAACTGAAAATGTAATTCGAGGAAACGGTTCAGTTTTCGATTCTACAAAAAATATTGTCACATGTTAATATATATATATATATATATATAGGAATTGCAGTCACAAGGTGTTAACTCCTCAAGCATAAAAGGATAAATCTGTCTCACAGCTTACTCGTGCAATTACAGAATTTTTTTTCCTATTTTTATTACTTGTTAATGTCCAGGGGCCATTTCCAGGGAAGCGTTCCTCGTCTCTGGCGCCGCGTTCGGCACCTCGGAGCCTTCATCACTTTTTCACCTCCTCGGTGCCCTTATATCTGACACTTCCCCCTCCGGTTGTTGAACTTGAGCTTCTTCAAGGATTGTTCGATAATCTCTGTGTTATTGCTTAGAAGGCAGAAAGGAAAAGCGGTCCTCTCCTTGGCACACAAACTTTATTGAACCACCAAATGATTTTATGACAAAATCCCTTGCTCACATTAAATTCGAGATTGGCAACACAAAGAATGCACAGATGGTGGGATTTCAGTAGAAACAAACAAACATGAAGTATTGAAGTAAGTAATGAAAGTCTTGGGATAGAAAGACACCGCTCTGGAAAGGAACTTAATGAGTAAAAGAGACGGCAGTATTGAACAGACAGAGAAAACAAGGGGGGAAAGAAAAGGGCCAGTGGCTTCCCCCAGTTCATAGATCACGGAGGGGCTATTCATCAATAACACCGACCTGCAAACGTTACTAGGATAAAGAGTGTGGAGGAGAGCAGATTTCGTATTGATTTCAGACCATTTCTCATGATCTAAACAGACTACGAGGAGGGTTTTTACATGCTAATCAGCGGTACGGGTGGAGGCCATAATTTGTCAAAGGTGGAGGTGAATAAAAACCAAACTGTAATCACTCTTTGTGATGAGGCATCCTTACTGTATAATAAAGAAGGAGATGTAAATGTATGGGTGCACTAAGCTACAGAAAAGCGGGCATGCTTCCATGTTTTGCAGATTACAAACTTTGTATAATATTTCAATTAAAAACTAAAATTTGTGAATTGTAAATGTACAGAGAGTTTGGCGAACATTAGCACATCGATTACAATATTGGACAACAAGTCCTGAAAGCAAAAAATCCTCCAACTTAAACGCCAAAATGGTTCATACTGTCATTTGTGTAATACTGTAATAGCAGGTTACAACAGGGCAGTTATAACAGTTTGGTTGGGTTTAGGCACAAAGACGCATGGGTCGGGTTTAGACGCTAAACATGGTTAGGTTTAGGAAAAATTGTTCAGTTGTTGTCTCTCTTCTTTCCAGACTTTGCTGAGGTATTTGGCTGTGCCGAAGACCTCTAGGTCTTATAATAATATTTATTATTGTGATGGGGAAGTTAAAACCAAGATGGTAATAGTTGTATAATATTTAACAATACGTAATGGCTGCTTTTTGTGCACCAGATGTTTTTAGATTTGCAAAGAAAAAAATTTCAAAAGAAACATTATAGATACAGAGAGGGTAAATGTCTAAGACATTTAATAATAAACAGGTATTTTCTTCATCTGAATTTAGTTTGTTTAATTTTATTTTGGTGCCTGTTGATGAAACTGGTAGTTGCACATTAGGTTATGGGGAGCTTGCACTGTTTGTGGCTATGATATTAATTATTTATGACATTTGGCTAAACCACAAAACTCCTGTCTACAGTCCGAAACAAAGTATTAGAGTTATGTTGACCTGCCACGAATTGAGTGAAGCAGTCAGGAAGTTTTTGTGATTCATCCTCTGGGGCTGATGAATCAGTGACTCACATTTTGTGGCAAAGCATCCATTAGTTATGAGAGATTTTACAAAAAAGTCAGAATTCTGTTGCGCTGCAGGGGAAGTCAGAGGGATCACTAAGGTCAGTAGGATTCATAAAGCACTTGCACAGTGATGGATGCCTGTACAAAGTTTCCTGCCAATCCATGTACAGCGGTGGACCGACTAACTGACCAGCGCTGCCCACACTGCTGGCTGAACCATCATTAAGGCAGTACAGATGATTCTGACTGGCCACAAAAACAGCCTGTGTTTCTACATGGACAATCAAAGTTTCCCTTCATGCCTTTACAACACTTGACATATCTGCTGTCCTCTCACATTACGCCTGAAACTTCACACCCTTCAAATGAAATCCCTCGTTTCCGCAGCACAGAAAGCCAAATCACAGGCGTCCAGTACGTGTGAGGAGACATTAAGTCCACAGAGTGCAGACATGCTGGGATTTGCCAGTCAGTGCAGCTTCTCGCCCAGCTCGCTCGCTGTGATCAGGGGTCTCTGTGACATTAATGCTCATTCTCGGATGGGGCTAAGAACTCACGCGGGACAAATAATAAGACTCTCACTCAACTTGAGGCCATTAGCACAGACCTGCCCCTACAAAACTAATGGTTAAGTAGCTAGATAGTTTCTGCCTCAGCTAGTTACATCAGAGATTATGATTATATTATTTTTGATACAAACTAAACTTAAAAACTTAAAATTGTTGCTCAAAATTATTGGGAATATGACTTCCTCTGTGTTTGTATTTGTTTACTATTTTCACTCAGGATGATCATTAGAGACATAACTGAAAATTATGCCTTCGTTAATGTAATGAAAAGTGCTATGAGAATAATAAAATTAGATGTTTGGCAAATGCTTTAATGTGTTTGGAAGATAATTTCGGAATTGGACCAAAGCAGAAAGGAGTTGACGCAAAGCCCAGTTGTTCAATTTGCTTTTCTCTCTTCACTATTGTAGCTCTATTCAGTTGGTTTTGCATTTCATTCTCATTTTTTCCTCATTCTTAAAACCTTAAAAAATTAATATTCCTAAATATAAAATAGCATTGCGTGTTGTTTTATGCTGTACATATCTAGGAAAAAATTTGGACATTATTAAATACATTGTCTAACTAATGAAATACAGTCATTTGGGTTTTTTTGGCCAAAGGCAGAAGTGTGCAAGGTGCAGAATGTGAAGGGGATTCTTCTAACGTAACACAAAGTCCCCACACAGCAATAAACAGGTCACCTGGTTGACATACCAGAGCCTTTTTAGTTCACCGATAACCATTATTCTGTGTCTGTGCACACGTACTAATGCAAAACTTCACTGGTTGGTCTACGGTAAATGATGTGACTAAGGCTGCCCTTCTGTAATATACGATTAAGTACGTTGTTTGTAGCAGCCCCCAAAATGACCAAGAGAAACGTATTACTGCCTGGCAACATCTAACCATCACATAGTATTTAGGTCATACAGCCCAGGACTTTTGTGAAAGAGGCTGGAGTTCAAATCTAGTGTGAGACAGCTCTTACTGTTGTTGTTCAAACATGTGACACAGCCTCAAGAAGTTACAGATTTTTTTACTAATCCCAACATTTTTATCTAGACCCTCCCTTTAACAATTAGTCTAGTGACATACTGTACTTGTGACTGAACTTTTGGCGAAGTCCTCCTGCCTGTCTTCACGCCCATGCAGGTTAACTCTATGATATGATAGCATTTGCTTGAAGTCTGCCCCCCATGTGTTGAAATTGCACTTGTGACATTTCATGATTTTTATTGTGAGTCATTATAAACTGCATCCACCAGGAACCAAAATGGCGGGTGCTGTCTCGTATGGTTCCAGCAAAATGTTCTGTTTGGACACAATTTTTGGCACATCAGGGAAAGGTTTAGCACTAGTTGTACACAGCTGCTGCACATTGCTCCATAGTAAGTTGTCTACGTTGGTCAGTAAAGAGTCGTATGTGACAGGAAGACATTCTCAGAAGGTGTATTCTTTCATTCTAATCTCTGCAAGTGTAATTTGCGGATCTCATATTTTTGTGCTACGAATTCCTGACAATACAACTCAATACAATTCCCATACACATACATTTCCTGTCCTCCAATGCACTCTGGCTTTAGACCCATCTCACAATTTCCCCGAATACCTGAGCAGGAGATTTAAAAGGTTCCTGTTAACAATCAGGCTCTCGACGCAGTTCTGCTTTAAGCCAAACATGCAGATGGAAGGTTTCATTATTTTGGCAAATTACCTCTTTAACACGTGTTTCTGGTTGATCTGTGCTCTAATTAGCTAGTTTGCCAGTGTCAGGGGGGCAAAGCTGACTCTATTAGTTTGGTAGCAACAAGAGACTACCCCTGATTTTACTAGGTTGTAATTTCAGGTTAGGAGTTAGAAACAGAGTCACTATGCTCACTAAGCTAAAGATAGTGTTTAATTTGTAAGGACTATAAATACATAAGGAATCAAGGCATCTCTTCTCGGTGTGAATGTAAAACTAGGTGTTTTTTTTTTGTCTGCAGGAAAGTGTCGACCTTGGTGAGATCATGTTCTCGCTATGTTACCTGCCCACTGCAGGCAGACTCACACTCACTGTCATCAAGTGCAGGAACCTCAAGGCCATGGACATCACTGGATACTCAGGTGCGTATGTGTGTGTGTGTGTGTGTGTGTGTGTGTGTGTGTGTGTGTGTGTGTGTGTGTGTGTGTGTGTGTGTGTGTGAGGCTGTGCGCAAGTCCGTGCGATTCACTCACAGCTGCACACACATAACTCAAAATGAATAAATTCTGCTTTGAAGACCCAACAGTAAGCATGTCAGATAATAATGAACAAACAATGCAGTGCCTGCTCTATTGCTGAGTTCTATTTATTTCAGCAGTTATTAATATTCAACACTTGCAATATTAAGACATTGTCAGCAAACAGTTGCGGGCGACATGTTTATTTTAATAGTCTCTTGTTTCACTTTCCGTGTTCCTCTAAAATACTGATATGACTTGTAAGATGTGACATTTATTGTACATTCAATGCCGGGTGTAATTTGGAGTTAATGTGGCTTTTTTCCTTCCATGTTTAGTGACATTTCATGATGTTAATGTGAGTCATTATAATCCCCTAAGTTGTAGAGGTTTAGCCGCCTGCCATTATTTCAATCTGTGCGTCATAAACACACAGCTATCAAATTGTGCCTTCAAGCATATTAGATTGCAAAGTGAGCACTCTTGTTTGTTGTTTATAGATTTAGGGAGGCTTGGATCGGACTAAAACGTGGCGTAATGGATCATACGAAACGATGGGTGAAGATTGAAATCAGCATTCGTCAGGAAGCTTCCTCACTCGTGCCATTTAGTCCATCTACAGCCTCCCGTTCTCTTTGTTTACACAAGGCGTTGACTCATTTTTTATGCACATCTCCGATGCCAGGTCCTGCAGGGTTGCTTAGGCACAAACCAAACACACACCAGGCGATAAAATAAGCCACGGGTGGCTCTATCTTTGAAGATGTGTTAACAGTCAACGCGAATGTTGGAAGAGCTGTGTTCTTTAATAATCCCCGAAAGCCGATCTTCATCTTCATTTTTGCTCTGGCACTTTCCTAACCAAGATTGAGAATGTGGAGAGTGTCCAAACACGATGCCATTTAACTATAAAGTGACCTTTCTGTCATTGATCTTGCTCTTTTCCTCTCACCAATTAGATCCCTATGTAAAAGTGTCCCTCATTTGTGACGGAAGACGTTTGAAAAAGAAGAAGACGAGCATCAAAAAGAACACCCTGAATCCCACGTACAACGAGGCCATCATCTTTGACATCCCACCAGACAGTATGGACAACGTCAGCCTGCACATCTCCGTCATGGACTATGATTTGTACGTTCAAAGTGCCACTGATACAATTATTCGAGTAGTTTATCACAAAGGGGATCGACTTAAGTCCATCTTCAAGGAAAACTAGTGAAACAAATGGCAAATATGATTTAGCTTAAATAATCAGCTCAGCTGTTTTCTTTATTATACTGTAAATGGTTAAATCTTTACGTCTCATTTGAGTTTTGACTGATCAGAAAAAACTTGATCAGTTGAGCATTGATACTAATGGAATGAAAGGGTGTTGGGTCCACCGTTCCACCAAACCAAATAAATGCGATGTCACCTCCTAGTTAGCGCCAGTCTGAAAATGCTATTGAGAATGTCCAGTGGAAAATTTGAAATGGGATGAAATGGGTGTGGTGCAGACAGGTGACGGGAGGTGTTAAAGGTCAGACTGTCAATGCTCGCGGTATAAAAAAGCAGATAATGCCAGGATTAGAAACCTAGCTCCTTTGTCTTTTTATTATAATCATCCATCGAGCAAGGATTAAATCAGACTGCTCTAATAATCTGGGGATTATGTCAAGAAATCAAAGTGTGCTTTCGTTCCCACTTTGTTAACAGAGTAACGATTTGCCTTGATGGTCTTCCTGAGATGAGTCAATGCTAGTGTCACAGAGGCAATCAGCTGCCGAGTCACAGTATCAATTCACAGGACACCCACATTCACATTTGGGCCTCCTTTTGAGCACAGAATGCCCTTCTTGCAATTACAAACAGCAGTTTGATGTATGAGTTGTCTTGTCAGCTTAAGTCAGACGCACTTATACATTATGTGTGTGCGTGTCTCCACAGGGTAGGTCATAATGAGATCATTGGTGTGATGCGGGTTGGATGCAATGCCGAGGGACTTGGCAGGGACCACTGGAATGAAATGTTGGCTTATCCGCGCAAGCCCATTGCACACTGGCACCCCCTGCTGGAATCCAAGAAGTCTGAGAAGGAGGTAAGTTTTGGGGCTCAATTTCGAGGATTAATCTTTAAACGTGGATGAGCATTTGGGGGGGCTTAGCTGCTAATGCTCTGCCCACTTAGAGAACCTTGCTCGGGGGGTCAGAGGTTTCAAGCGGTGACGACAAGGCAGCAAAAAGTACTTCTTGCGGTTTAAGCGAGGCTAAAGGTGCCTGCAGCTGTTTTGATAAATACCTGGGAGTTAGTTATTGTGGAGCGGGGCTGCTGTGCTCTGGCTCGCTTTCCAACGCTGTCAAGCTGCATCAGGAGCAGCGGTGGCTGGCAAACAAGCTTCGCCGTGGCAATTGAGGCCATTGCATCCAAACTCCTTCTCTGAGTCATAGCTCAGTCAAATCTGAGCTCACAAACACGACACGCAACATTTTAAAGTTACCAGGACTTACACTTGCCGATGATATGATTAAATATCATTAAGTATCTTAGTAGGTAATTGATTTATAAAACTTGTCTGGGGATGTTCACTTTTTTTCTTCACTGTTAGTTGTCAGTATGTGACGTATTGCAAACAGGAACTCCGACTAAGCAATTTGTCGTACGATACTTTTAATGGAAAATGCTGAAACGTGCAAGAATAAAGGGACAACTCACTGGATCCTGTTCATGTCTCTCAGTAAAGGGACTGTAGCTCCAAAATGTTAGAGATGATTTTGTATTTGTTATTTGGACAGAGACACTGATAAGGTCTTTGATTGTACATCGATCTGACGTTACCGGCTGGGTTCACGTTCTGTTTGCACGTGTAAATGCAGCTGTTAGTGATCCTCCGCTCCGTGATGAAAGCGACCTGAGCGTGCCAGCGCACCAAAGAAAAATGAAGCAACATATGAATGATTGCCTTGTGTCTGTGTATCCTGCAGTGGAAAGCGAGGACAGCCAGCTTTGACAGCCAAGGCTCCTGCCCCTCACCCCGGCATCCTGCTAGTCCCTGAGCAGAGCCACCTGTGACCCAGCAGCCCAGAAGGAGGGCTTCCTCCCTCCTGCTGATCCACTTCCTGTCTGTCTGATTGAGGAGAAACACAACCCCCACTGTCTCTCTCTCGTTCTCTCTCTGTGTCCCGCCTTTCCTCAAGTCTAGTCCCAGAGTAAGAACTGATCTAGGACCACTGTCAGTCCGTTAGTTATGTGAAGTGCACATTTGCAGGTCAAAGGTTTAGGCTGGCTGATCGGAAACGTGGCTGTTGAGATGGCCCAGAGGTGCCCTGATTGTCCTCTAAAGAGACTGGCCAAACATTCGCTCTGCAGACACTTTGTAATGATGAGGCTGAGGCTGGACAGCTCTCCACGTCCTCACAGGAGACATTTCAAACACAGATGATTTAGCCCTGCCCCTGCAGAGACTCTTTAATGGTGAAACTCCATCGGATGATGCTGCCAGAAAGCAGCGGACTTTTCACAGAGGGAACTTAAGGACATGGATGAGCGTTGAGAAAGAGACCGTCTCAAACAGGAAACTCTTGGAAAACCTTACAGCTCTCTCACTTTGAATTTCACAGCGCTGCATTAGCATAAAACAATACAGAACTGTAGCATTTCACAATTAGATGTAAAAAGCGCTCCATCAGGCTTTATTGTTTATGAAAAACACAACCAAAATGAATTTCTAAGCTCCAGCTGAGTTCAATAAACTTCCACTTTCATCAATAACATAGGCAATTACATGATCTCCGTCGTATTGAGGAAAGGCTGGAGCAGGATCAAACTATAGTAAAGCTTTTTCAACTTGGCAATTTGCGGCTTCAGTGTGTTTTCACATGCAGCCATGACAACCACTTTGGCATAACGACGGAGACGAAGCAGCAACAGGAATATTGGTGTTCGCAGATGAACAAATTGGCTTAAGTGTTATTCCTGATGTCAATTCCAGAACACAACAAGTAGAAGGAAGATTTACCTGACACTGGCACAAATAGTGTAGATTGTTATTAAAAAAAACACATCCTCAAAGAAAAGAAACGTCGTTTTGACAGAAACAAGCTTTTCATCGAGGGGCTCCGGAGGATTTTTTGTGTAAACAGAGAGACTGCAAGCGCACTTTACACACCCTTACCTCCTTCTCTGTTTGATGTTTGCTTTTGAGCAATCTCACTCTTTCTTCCAAATGAAAAGTCACACAAACGTTCGTGTTTTCCTTCAGACAAACACTCCCTGCGTCTTGTTCTTTTTTCCCAACAGCTTTTGGTGGATGTGTAAAGTTTCATGTACAGCTGTTAATTTATCCAAACAGAAAAGCGTGATCATAGCTGAAAAAAAAAAAACTATAGTAACAAAATAGAAAATATACGTAGCTTCGTTGGTGGTGATGATTGAGAAAAACTATGAAAAAGGTGAACATATTATTTGTTTAAAACAACTTTCCTGATGTCCATCTTGTCATTAATCACATTATTGTAGAGGGATAACGTGTATTTCAATTTGTCATCCAGATGCAACATGTGGTAAATGGATTATTTCTGAAGATGAATTTGAATTTGATGTGATTAAGAAAATGGCTGCAGTGCTGCTGTTACATCAATTCTTTCTGCATCTGTATAATTTCTTTCAATGTTCCCCTTATATTATTTGCTCCTTTTGCATAAAAAACTGTGTAGATAGATTGAAAACACACAAAATTCTATATACACTTTTGTAGATGTTTACGTGATAAGCAGTAATACATTAGAATAGCTTTTAAGTGAAATATTCTCTAAAGGATTCCCTTTGCCGTAAAGGTTCCATTCCATTAAGCTTTGCGAGGAACATAAAGCAATCATTTATTTTCCGTTGATCATTTTCCAGCTAGCCCTCTCCTACAGTGGTCGATGTTTCATTTAGCTGTGAAGATTTTGTGAAGTGTGAGATGCACGAGCACACGAGTATAAATCAAAACGAATGACTGGGAGCTCGTGGGGAGATCAGGCGACTTTTTTTGGGGGGGACATAAAATGGAGAAACTGCAAAAGCAAGGCATGGACAGGACATTGTTAGGCTCTGTGTGGCGTTTAGGGGACGAGTTGGACGTGTGTGCAGAGCTTCACTGCGGGATCACTGTTGTACAGTACAACTGGCAGACTGACGACTCGGGACGGAAAATGCATCACACTGTTGCAGTTTTCAGACACAAAAAATCACTAACATGTGTGGACATCATGTCATCTCATGATCCAGAGTCTGATATATCTTGATGGTAAACTGCAAGATGAACGTGATGACAATTTTAATATACTGTAACATCCACAATGAGGAAGGTTCTGTGAAGCAGACAATGATGCCATTCATAGTAACGTTATCTTTTTAAACATTTAAACCTACTTTGCTTTTATTTCATGCCATCAGTTGATGTTTCCAGACGGAAACTAGTCATTTCTCCTTAACTGTAACTGTGCAGTATGTGCGTTTTATTAATAAGAGCATTTGTTATGCTTCCATCTAAATTTAGCACACATTTTTAAGTCCGATTTCTGGAACATTAATACAAAAAAAATGAAACAGGGCTGTGTTTATATAAAAATGAAAAGTTGAGTACATTGAAAAAAATAGTCAGCGGTGCTATTTCTTCAGTCAGGTGCCATGAAGCCATTGCAGTAGTGACATAAGTGAAAGAGCGCCAGTCAATCTTGCAAAAGAAAATTATGTATTTGCATGTTTTAATTGTCCCCTCATGGAGTAACATGATATTTTCATCTGTTGCTTTTTCTCACTTCCGTGTTAAAGATGTTTCAGTGGATACCAGTCGGCTTCATTACAGTTCCCTCCAAACTTTTTTTTTCAATGAACATTTTTAGGTTTAATGATGACAGTTCATAATTCCAGCTTCTGCTTGATGTTATTCACACCTTGAGACATTAAACAACATAGAACATAGCCAGATTTTAATTGAGAAAAAGTACTAGAACACATAATTGAGGGATGTTTCTTTAGTTTTGGGTTTTACCTGTGAAGATCAGAAGAGAAGGAGCTAAGAGAAAAAGCAAACCATAATTGATTCGATAAAAAAAGGGAAAACAGGCACTGCGCTGTCATCGACATTAATGATTATATTTTACTGCTGAATAATGGAATATTAAAGAAAAATAAAATCAAACAAAATTAAAAAAAACATTAGGCAGAGTCAATATAACAGTTTGGAACATTTTAAAAAGGAAAGAAATCCCTGGTGCACTGAGCACCATGGGAACACTCACTGATCTTTACTGATTTATGATAATAGCAGCAGAATGAATTCTGACATGTACAGAAACATCTGTGTCTTCATATTTACAGATAATTGCATTAAAATTTCATACCAACTGAGGTCAATCACCAAATCTTAATATTAATGAAAATGTATTTCATCTGCTGAGCAGGAGACTGAAGAGAAAATGCCCCAAAAGAGTTTGGTGATGTCAGTGAGTCACAGGCTTGATGTATTTACTGCAAACAATAAATCTGCAACAGCTACTTAGATTAGACTTAGAGATCTTTTCCAGTGTTTTAAATTTGAAAATTTGGGGATTAGAATTAAACAGGTGCTGCAGTATGTGCTGTTTTGTTTGAAATATCCAGGTGTGAATACTGTCAAAAGAAACGATTCCCTCATTTCATATGCATCTTTGGATCTTAAACCCAAATGTCAACATTGTACAACAAATTGATTTTACTATTCCAATACTTCTGGAGGGGAGTTTGCATCATTCACCAAGTTTGTTTCCATCATACTTTTTCCATCCAAGCATAAAAACATTTTGGGCTATTTAATCTTTCCACTCAAGTTTTTGTGCCCAGTAGAAAACAAGTGGATAGAAATGCCATTTTTTTTATCACAATGCTACAACAACGATGTTTTATTGTGAATAGCCTAAATTTTAAATATATATTCTGTTGTGACACTTGATTATAACTGGAAATCCACCTCTACCAAATAATGAAGAATGAAGCAAAGCAATCAGGTTTCTATTAAAATTTTGTGTTCAATTTTCAGGTTTAGCCTCCAGCAGTAGAACTTTGATTGGGTTGTAATTGGCAAACACAGATACAATCGGTGCGTTGAGGCAAGAAAACGTTAAGTTAGGGAGTCAGTGTATTTTACATGCAGGGAAACAGCTGGAAAACATCTGCAGATTCTATTGGGTGGTAGTTGTACAGATCCTTTCTTTTCAATAAGAGCACATTTTATTGAATAAGATTCAGCATATTTTATCTCAGCCGAAAAACCCCCCTGGTAACTTCGCTGTGGCCTAGACTAGTCTAGACTGCTGGCGCATCAATTAGCCAGAGAGGACGTGGTGATGTCATGTTGCAAGCGACTGTCCTGTGAGGGGGGCTAGCCATAAATCGGAGGGTTTGTGAACAGATGCATCCAGCAGACCCCACAGGATCTGTTTTAGCCATTTCCTTGCGAGCCAGAGCGAGGCTGAGTGGGAGCCTGAGACAACGACAACGTGGGGGCAGCTGACGGGTGGACAGGTCAGCATCCACAGAGCGGAGGCATTTCTCTAATTGGCACTTGTTACAGCGAGTGTGAGTCAGTGCATCATTGTTTGTGCTCGACGTAATCCATTATGGCATCAACACCCCAACACACGTGTGACAGTTTGACATTTGCTCTCATTCACTCAGTTGTTTTGATGGCGGTGAACTTCCTCTCTAGTAATGGCATTCTTCATAGATTCATCTTCGTTTAGGTGTAAACGTTCAAGCTAAAGTGGTCGAATAATAACATAGCTTCTTTTCTTCTGTTTTTTTTTTTATAATGTGATTTATTATGGTCATATATATTTCTCTGACAATGTGGTGTTTTCATAGTAGAAGAAACCTGTTAAATCAATTGCCTCGGTTTATGGACTGTTCAAAGACCTTCTAGCTTTGCCTAATATTGTAATGTTTCTTGATATGATCTTGTTTCCCTTCCAGCTGCTGTGACAGCAATGAATTTCCAATTTTTTATTAAACATTTTGTATTTGTAATAATGGAAATGTTTAAGACACTTCCCTGGTGATTGACATCAACAGTTGTAAAAGTCTATTATGAGTTCTTATAGATGGTAGATCGTTATTTAGACTCAAAATATGAGTGACCCGTGTATGATATAGTAAACTGAATTAGCACACAGTATTTCTGCCACAAGTTGTCACGGTTTTGTTTCCAAAAAGTCTGAAAATGAGCAGCAGAAAAGAAATTGTTGTTTTTTTTTTTCTCTCTCCCATGGGGTGTGATGTGTTGTCGACTCTGTGACATGATTTTCCCTTATTTCATTAAAAAGACTTCTGCAAAACGGACTCTGCAGTGTTCGGTACATGGGAAACGCTCTGTAGGATGTCAGCTGCAGCCAGTGGCTTAACAAGCAGGAACGGCCAGAAACGGAAATAAGATTGTTCTGAATCAAGTGGACAAATCAAATAAGAAGCCCACACACACATCGCATTGTACTGAGACTTAACATCCTCTAACAAGCTGAGTTCTTTTGTATATTGTCCACACCTACTTTAATTAAAAGATTAGATTAACTAATAATAGTGAAATTATTTGCTGAAACATTTGCGATATCACTGGTAGCTGAATTAAACTGAGCACCATGCAAGAAGAGGGTGTGAGATAATGTGTTTATGTCATTTACTGTAGCAGGGAAGGGAATGATTGGAAAAAAATCACTGCAGCATTCACAATGTTATGGACAAAGTGCTGCCACATTACCTCTGTCACGTGTTTCATATTCTTCATTTTCAACTTGTGCTCAGTAAGAAATCATCACATCAGCAACACTGAAGACCTGATCTGAAGGTACCTTGGTAACACGAATAACCTCATGGCCGTGTTAAATACTTTTAGCTTGTGGCTTTTACTTTGTGCATCCCACTGCACTTGCATATCCGTGTCTTGCCTGTTGGATGGAGCTGTCTCACAACCCCATGACACGACTCCAGGTCTGCACGTGGGGCTGTCAGGTTGCATGCGAGCCGTGGAAACTGTTTGCAATTGCCACACAGTCGCACTGGCAGCGCTCCCACCAAAGTCAGCAGCAGCAACAAAACCGACACAGACCCAATTATTAGTAAAGATGGCTGGTGGGTGTGTGTTTTGTTCCAAAAATGTGTGCACCCATGACTGCTGACATTACATCCATTGATTATCAGAACTGGCCCTCACAGAAGGCCGTGAGTTTTATTTTGTACATGCGCATGTAGTCGTATATTTAAGGGCACGTGGGTTCGTATTTCCGAGCTGCAGGTTTACAAAAACACCACAGCATCCTGGCATTTGTCAAACCAAATAAATACGTCTGTTTCACTTTCACTGTTGTCAAGCACATTATCACAGCACGGAACCCTGGAGGTGGCCGACAAGCAAGACAAAGACAAACCAGAGAGCACTACATGAAACATCAATTTAGTGCTTTTATAATTTTCCAAAATTGTCCAAAAATAACACTGGGGTTCCTTGATGGATTATCAAGCCCCTGGATGAAATATAAAAAAACAAGTTATAGCATGCTGCAAAGTAAGTCCCTACATAAACTCATTGCAAACATATTGAATGTAACAAGATCGTGCTTTGCAGTCGTCAATGATTGATACCAACCCAGAGGCCTAATAAATAATAATGACACAAACACTATGAAAATGCAAAGCTACTAAAGGCCTTTGGCATCCAGCTTATTCTTAGCTGAAAACCTTGCCAGAATCCGAGTCACGACTTCAGGTTGTCCGCTACATGCCTTATGTGCAGAAATCTATGCTTCTCTTGGAGACTAAAAGTGAAAAATGAAACAAATTAAAACAGGCATTTGAAGGGGTAATGTGATCTTGCATCTTTGGTCTTATTATTGAGTATTAAAAACATGGGTTTTGCAGCATGTCCACATTGATGGATTTTGTGAAAATGATTGACACTTTTGGAAATGTGCCTTTAGGTTTTAGACGGCAGCCACCTAACTTGTCTTAGAACAATTACTTGAAAAAAACCAGCCCATGTGCTAAGTGCTTCCAGTAATTTAGAATTTAATAGTTAATTCCGTGGGCTTCGTGTAACGGGCCCTGGCTTGTTTTAGTCCCCGCCTTTACAAACAGGACACCGCTTCTTCCTCTGCTGTCAAACCAGGAGTTTCCTCTTCATGGTCAGTCGGTAAATGATTTGATAGCCATCGTCCCATCCGTAGAGCTGCTTCTCCTCGGGGTTGTATTTCAGGCTGGCGTGGGCTCCGTACCTCCTGGGGAAATACAGCAGAGGAGCCTCCTCGCTGATCACCATGTCGTTGACGTCAAACACACACTGAACCCGCGAGCGGCTGGTCAAGCGGGTGTTGTAAACGATGTAGACAGTCCCACAGACCACGAAAGCCGCCTCTGCGTTCTCCCTTGGGCATTGGGTGTCCCAGATTTGTTCTATATCAAGTGTGGCAGGGTCCATCTTTGCGAGGTTAATGTTGGGTTCACTGTCGCTGGGGGCGTAGAGGAGCCAGAGGCCCTCATCATCTGCAGCAAGGTCTGCGACCGTCTCTGGGTTGAGGTTGTAAACGGCAGCGTGGCTGTCCATGGGGAACATGGCGGTGTCTGCGACGGAGCCGCTCAGCAGGTCGTATTTGACCACTTGCACGTCCACCCCAGCCTCTCGTTTTATGTAGTACAAATAGCCGTTATAAACAGCACTTCCTGGGCCGCTCCACTCATCGGGCAGCCTGATCCGTGCGCGGTGGGTCAGTCCAGGGAGCGGGAAAAGTCACGCACGGAGTCGAACTGGTAGACGCTGTCCCCCGATGTCCCATTAAAGACGTAAACTTTGGATGACCGTGGGTCTCTGGTCCATATGCCTTTGGGACCGCCCACTCTTTTCAGGATCTTCACTGATCGGATGCCAGACATAATTTCCACACAGTCTGCGGTGAGAGATGAAGAAAAAAGGAGAGTAAGATTTCTCATTTCTGCCAACAAACTCTACAATTGATAAAATATATCAGTGATAGTAGCTGGGTAATTCATTAAAAATACGGTATTTCGTTATCTAGTATTTCACTCTTTAAATATTTTTTGAGCGACATGTGCCAAACTGTTCTTATTGTGGAGGGGCTGTTCATGTCTCCTGTGATACAGACTGAACTGTCCACGGCATCTTACATATCTATACTTTACTTCTGTACTATTTTCTATGAATCTACACGATGGATGGATGACATCCTGGATGGGTAGATTTCAGGTATCTTGCTACAGGTCATTTCAGATAATAATTGTACAAAAATGTTAATTATGCCTTTAATGGCTACATGTGTGACGTTTGGCTAAAGGCCTGAGTAGCTGTCAGCTCTTCAGTGCCTGACGATTGTAGAAAACATAGTATTGTTGTTGTATTGCAATATCAAGCTAGTCAGTCCCAGTATTATAAGTATGATAAGAATAATATTACCATAACTACAAAGTCAGTGTTTTTTTAAAACCTTTAGATCGGGGGTTCCTAGACTCATTCCACTGAGAAGCATTCACAATTGATTTGTACACAGCATGGAAATGCTATTTGTTCTATTTTGTCATTCCAGGGTTTTGCAGACATTTCTGCAGTTTTCAGAGTCTAAAAATGTTCCTGACGGCTTTTTTAAATAATGTTTTAAATTCCAAGTTTGTGCAGAATTCACACGGGTTTTGTCGAATTCATTTTTAAGGTTTTTTTAGGGGGTAAAATCTCCTGTAAAACAATGCTCCTTGGCGTTGTAAGTAGTGTTCGTTTATCTGAGTAGTGAGCTTGTTAGACGGTCATGCAGCGAAACAGTTTTTACTCTACTGTTATTCAGGTTAAAATTGCACACAAGCTTCAGTATGTGGAGATGTATGTAGTCAAATGCATCTACCTGTTCACATAGAATGTTAAAGAATAACGTCTCACGCTGCACATTCACAAGTTGTTCATGCATGACCCTGGCATCATTTCTATGAGCTTATGCTTATCTCACAACATTTATTTTTATTCAGAATGGAATTAATTTGTACATCCCATATGTTAACTTCACTGTCAGTCAAATTTAACCAGCAAAAGCAAAGTACCTGATTCTTAGGCTCTCAATAAATAATTACTTAAAAATAAAAATAGTTATGGTAAGATGAATGGAATGATTCAGAGAATTTACTAGGATTTCGGGGGCTTTAAACCAATCTATAGGGAAACAAAAGGGGAAGGGGAAAGCATGTTTTCAATTATTGAATTCTGTATAAGACAGCATCCATATGCCTAAAAAATATTTAATAGGTGTGACATTAATGTTATTATAGTAATTGTCACAATTAGTTCCATTAGCATGTGCCATCGCTCAGCTGAAACACGTACATTTAGAAAGCAACAAGCAGCCTCCGGCAGTCAATATCTGCCTCTGCAAATGAAGGCAAATTCAAACCAGTCGGGGGGAAATTGGACACGCAGATTGGTAATGAGAGGAAGTATGAGTGTGGCACAGAGACAGCACGAAGATGCTTTCAGTAAGAGAGGACGAACACCGTGCTGGCACCAAAGTTTCCTCTTGATGTTCCCCCGGGGGCCCAATATTGTGCTCACAATTCTGAAATGGGTCCATACAATGAAGTAACGCTGGTTCTGGGTCACGTCAGCCGCGTTCACAATGGATCACTGTGTGCAGGCCTCATTCCTGTGAACACGAGCTCGCCGAGTAGCGCCGCTGACCTCAGGGCGGTTTCCTGTCCCTCCTCTCTGCAGAGACCCGGCTCCAGATTGCACGGGAGATGTTGCACACATGAACTAATAGAGCAGCTCGTAGTCTGCTTAGTTCCATCATCCACAGTGTGTTTAGAGGCCTGACTGTGTGAAATCTCCCCTCATTATCTGCAGCATTATTATGATTCTTCACCGAGGCTCTTATTGCTTCTTTGAATTGATGTGTTATTGATTGTCTGATTTAGTTCGTGCGAGCAACAAAGAAATCAATATTTCCTTCATTTGTTTTGTAAGAAGAGTTAATATAAATACTACCAATGCAATTTAATGATTCATTATCAGAGATTTACCTTTTTTAAACCAACTGCTCTACCGAGCTTTTGTTTAATATGCCACAAGCAGTGAAACGTGCCAATACACATTCGGACGTGTTCTTGTGGATTAAAACCAGATTTGGTTGCGCGTCACGCTTTGACATGGCTGTAAATCCCTGTATTCCCCGAGTAAAGGACTCAGCAGCGCTCAGTTTGTAGCCGCACGCCTCGGGATTCAAAGATTATAGAGACAAATGCTGCGCTCAAGCAGCACAAACACAAGGGAGTCAGTCACCCTGCTGAAAGAAATGAGTTGCATCACGCTGCATTTCTCCCCCGGAGAACACGACTGCCCACTGACTCAAAGCCCTTCGTCAAACGACTTGTAACAGCACTGTACTTGTTTTCCAGTTTACAGTAGCGAGGCTTTTCCACCACTTAGAAGAAGGCGCCCGTTCAGTGCCTGGTGGGACGTGTCCTGCTAAAAGTAGCTGTGGTACATGCACTCTCTGTCTCCTGCAGGTCGTGCGTGTTCCAAAGCTCTGTCATGAATGAAAATGAAAGATGAAACTGAGCTCATCCTGCAGAGAGAGTTTGGCTGATGTGCTTCGCCTGCAGCTCACCGGAGACTCTGGAGTGCAGCTCCTCCCAGTCTTCCTCCTCTGGCTCTCCTCTGCTCTCCTCCAGCCCCCAGGCCCCCTGCTCCACCACCTTGTCTGCCTTTTTCGCACAAGCCCGAGGCGACGTCTGGGTCTCCACGTAGTCCATCTCCCGCTCCATCCGGTCCACTCGGACCGTGGCTCCTTCCAAGTCTTTGAGCAGCGTGCTGTGCTCGTTCTTCAGCGCAGCCGTGGCCTCGGCGGTTACCTTTCTGAAATCCCGCAGCTCCGAGTGGTAGCGATGGGACTGTTCGTGCCAGAACTGCATGCGGTCCTGTTGAAAACATGGGCAGAGCAAAGCAAGCATTAGAATGTTCTGCAGGATCGGGTTTTTTGTGGCTTGAACAGAAGCATAATCAGGGAAGATAATATGTTTCGTTTGTTCAGTATCTTGAGCACTGTGGTTCTCTGTGGATGGCGGTCGACAAGTTTTCTGATATTCATGGGACAGAGAGCATGAAGCCACCAAACTAACGACTTTAGTTATTCACTTTTGCTTTTTTAGGAATTCTCTGAACTAGTACTGATGCTCAAAAAATTAATTTTCCAGCAACAGCAGTGAGAATATTGATAGGAACTTATCATTCTCAGCTTCAGTTTCCATGTTGGATATTGAAATTTTAGATAAATAGGCTCCAAGAAACATTATGGCATAGTTTGGGAACATTGCAGAGAAACATGTGAGACGAGCAGAAAAATGGGTTTAAACTATCTGGAAAGCTTATTAATGTAGAATATGAACAAGACAACAGAATGTCTTAGATGGCTATGTCCCCATTACAGACTGAAAGGGAAAAAAATCATAAAATATTGTCGAGCAGATACAAATTGTCAGTGGTAAAGCAGCAACAAACTCCATCAAACCTCAGTTCACCTAATGTTGAGAAATAACTACTGCAAGTGGTTTTAACAACCCTCTAATCTGTCATGAAAAACATTGTAAATCATTTATTAATTATTGTGTTGTTTTTTATCCATAAATATTTTACTGTTTAATGTGCATTTTTAAAATTATGTTGTAATTTTAAAAACTGATTAATGACTAATATATTAATGTGTTTCTTCCTCTGCATGGCTCAGTTTTCCACGTTGGACCACTTGTGCTTTCAATTTGCGCATATTTTCTGACTCTTCTTTCGACTTATTGCTTCTTAGTTTTGCTGTAACGTAGTGTTGTTACATCCATCAGCGCAGCCTTCTTCTTCTGTTTGTCCACGACTGCAATGACCCGCTGCTTGGCCATGACCAGTTTTTACCTTAAAACTGCCATAAAGGTAATAAATCTTCTATGTGCTTAATAGTGAGCTCAGACCGGGGAGTGGAGTATATGTACATGCCAATAAAAAAGGGAAAGAGTGTGATCAGTCTAAGAAGCGGATATCGCTCTCTAAGAAAAAAACTCTTTTCTTCTTTGGGTTCTAAATGAACAATTTGGCCAAATCTCAAAACTTCCCTTCTCATTTCCAGATGCTTCTAACCCATTTCTGCACCGCTAACCATTACCACAATGTTCCCGAACTATCCCATAATGCACTGGCTTGTCAAAAAAACAGTATTTGCTCCGTACAATGGAATTGATAGATAAGGAGAAAAGGTCAACGCGTTCACATTTCGCCAGTGTTATTTAAAGGCAGCTTTAACGCGCTGAACAGCAACACAGCTGTGATTATGAGGATGTTGATGTTATTAATCTTACTGGCTTCCATAAAAAAGCTTCACGTAGGTAAATGTGGCAGCTTAAATCAAAGTGTTATCCACACCAGCAGATAGAATGTAGCAGTGAGTTTCTCAGCGTGGTGACTGACACACTGGAAGCGACAGGTGAATTATTCAGTGCAGGATGTAATAATGGACCGCTCCGCCACCGCGTCGTCCGCCACTGACTTTCATTTTCTCCCTTTGCTTGCTGTGGGCCTGTGGTCGAATGGAAATGAAAGTTCAGTCAAAACTTGCTGATGAATTGCCATGTTCATATCAATGCAGAGGTAGAGGCAGCATATTGAAACTGAGAACGGGGGGGGTGACGCCCCAGGGGTCGAAGTGAGCGGGACATGACTCATTTCATGTGGAGAACAGTTTCAGGATTGTCATTTCTTCATTGCAGCCGCACAGTAGGTGAGAAACAGTCCAAAGGAATACGTTGAAGGAATGATTAAAGGTCAATGAAATCACTGCCTGAGGTGACCGGACACGTGATCCTTCTGCATCACGTCTGTCGTGCATCACATCATTCTAAGCTCACCTTAAGCCAACAAAAGTCGTACTTTACATTAACTTTGTTTGGCGCCACATAACTCTTTTAAAAACCAATGCTGCACCCTGAGTAATTCCATTCCTTGCCCGAGGCACTTTGCTGAAATGCAGCTTTAATTTACCTTTGAAGAACACATCTTTCTCTTTGGTGGTTGGGATGTTCGATGCCATGGCAGCACGGCGTTGAGCTTGTACTCATTACCGGTGTGTCATTGTCCTAAGTGCTGAGGAAATTGTGATGTTGTCGGGCAAATGACTCGTGCTGCACGAGAGGAGATCTGCATGCACCAACTGATATTCCCCCAGAGGTCCTTGCAAAGCTGATGAGCTGGGCAGAGATTGCATTAATTGGACTGCTTCAGTTAAGAAGCTAAATACAAGCAAGAGGACGTGGAGGAGGCATCAGGAATCCCAAAAAATACCGAAGTGGTTCACTTTCATTTTTGACTCTTACTTCAAAGAAGATGTACGCGACCAGTTGTTTAAAAAGGGACTGTTTCTTACCTCTATAGCCAACAATCTGTTCTCCAGATAATCCATCAGCCCCTGGTAGTAATACTGGGCTCCGGCGAAAGTCCAGGCTGTGGAGACAAGCAGGACCAACAGTGGCTTCATTTTGAGGTGATCAGTGGCACAGTCTGTCTGTCTGTCTGGCTTTTAGAGGACTCTTCAGATTTTCGTCCTTGATGTGCTCGTCCGCAGAACTGCCCTCAGAGCGTCACTCAACCTTCAGACACAGTGTGTGCAGTGTGACTACCTCTGGAAGGAGGTGAAAGGCATAGAGAGAGTAAGAGGCCGCTCTGAGAGTCTCCAATTCTTCGAGCACTCTCACTTTGCTGGAATGTTTTCACAAACTTCAGGGAGGAGCCTGGTGCCTCTTACTCCTCGCTGTCCTCGAAAAAATGAACGTGCTCCACTCGCTCTGGGCATGTGTGTTTGTTGCACGGTTCTGTACACACACTGACTCGGGTCGTGTGAGCGGAGATTGAAGCACAAACAGAACAAAACTAAATGCTCATTTGAAGGAAAACTCATTCAAGATTTTTCGGGGCTGAAAGAACACTGTAGGTTTCCACGCCGTCAGCGGACAGAAACAGTCACGCACAAGGTTGTAATAACAATCAGCCTGAATTTAGAATTTGTGTCCAGCTGATGCAGACATGAGCACCTTTCATGGCTGCCAACATCATACGGTAGGTGTGTGAATGGGTGAATGTGAAACATGCTTGTCAAGGGCTTTGGATGTGTGTTATATAAGCAGACCACTTATCAACGTAACATACAAAAGCATTATACACCTGTACCTACAGGTGTAGCTATAAAATGTGTATGTGTGCTGCACGTGCATGTTTCTACATACTGGGAAACACCAGTTTTCAGTTGATTTGCAGCAGGATCAGAATCTGGCGTAAAAACTGAGATGCAGAACACATTCCACTGTGTTGTGATCTGAGGCCAAAAGCCGTTGATATCATTAAACAGAATGTCTTTTTATTTATATAGCAAATGTGCTCACAGGTAATAGGTGTATTGATGCTCACAATAGATATATCACATAGAAAATATGTGTTAAAAGCTACAATATGCAGTTGAAGACTTGCCCTCTGTCCACTGCCCCTCCCTCTTCCTGCTACTCCGCCACCCAGTGCTTCAAGTACTCACCGTGGGGAATTACCGTCAATAAGAGTGCTCCGCAAATTCAAGCAGCAGTAATTAAAATTCTCTGACTGGGATGAACAAGTCTCGCAGGAGGGTTTAATAGCAGCTCTCAACATTAAGAGAGTTTTTAGATTGGATTTGTGTTATAAAACATTTTAAAATACACACTTTGTTTTTTATATAAGTGCTACATGCATTTGTTCTGTTTATGTAGCTGTAATGAAATGATATGTGATGCACATTTTTCATCTTGACTTTAATGTGCCATGCCGGCTACAAAGAAATCACCTTTTGCTTTTGTCTCTTGTTCCTTTTTCTGCAAACTGTGCACTACTTTTGTCAGTACACATGGATGAAATCTTTGTTCACATATAAAACATTAAAATTATCTAGTTAATTGGAAAAGACCCAAGAGATAAGGAAAGACAACGTGTGGTAATTCATTTTATTAATTCAGTTACAAGGAGATTCACAGACATTATCAATAAATGACAATCATAAAATAAAATGTGGCTCAATAAAGACAAATAGACTGCGTTTACACTGAAAATCACCATTTTACAGTTTATAAACCTTTAATAAGTCTGTGTTCAATAGTTATAAATGCTGAATTGAGACACCTACTAAAGCACACTGTTACACCACAAAGAATTGAATACAAGTTAATTTGTGGTATTTGTTAATATTTATTGTATTATATGTAATATATATCCCAAATATAAAACAATTAAATAAGGAATCTCTTAAATTCAGCATGATACAAAAACATATGCAATTATTATAATAAGTCCAAAACTGCATATGTAGGAAACAAGAACTTGCACTTATTTAAAAGGTAAGAAAAAAAAAAGAATCGCTTCATGAAATAAGACATTTATGTCCCTGTGGTTGATCTGCATTTATGGTTTGAGCACGTTGTTCCATGTCCACACTGAGACATAATTAGTCACTAATATTTTGTTGATGATAGCGTTGCTCTGATGTGAGTGTGTCTGCTGCAGATTATCCTCACTGCAGGCGTAACAGTGCAAAAAGGTTTAAATACAGAGGTCATCGTGATGACTGACACCGTGGGGTGGGGTGGTTAGAAGCTACTGGGCGGAGCAGACTGAGGACGGACAAACAGGAGGAAAAAAATTTACAAAATGAAAAAAAGGTCTTCACAACATTAAACTATACAGTATATTACTGAAACTTAGTAGTGGTTTCTCTTCGTTTACAGCTTATTGGGGATTGTTCTCGTTGTTATTGGGATTGTTCTCGCTGTTTTGGATGTGGTTGTGTTGCCCGACTGCCCCCGTTTCCACTAGTATCACATACATCACAAGTTTGAATTGATAAAGAAGCTGTATCCACTTCAGGAAACACACGAGGAAGTCAGAAAACTTCCCGTTCAAAGCTCGCAGCTTCTTGCAGAATCCTCACGGTCTGATTAAGAGTCAGTGCCAGATAACGACTGTGGGCTAATCACGGCCTCTCCGGATTGTCATCTCAGTGAGTCCTGAACTGAACCACAGACCCCTGTCTATTTTTATGCCTGCAGACAGCAGACCAGACTGAATGTTGTCATGGTAACAAAGTGCCGTACAGCTGCTTTTAGAATCGAAATAGGCAACCTGGAGTTTGATCTAATCTGGAACACATTGCCTGTCTGGAACCGGCAGGCGAGGGCACTGACAGGCCAATCGCTGTAAAACTGTGCGTCTGTGTTTGTGCCAGTGCATGTCCTCTAGTTTTTTTTTTTCAATTACAGCTTCTGATTGATATAAATAACATTTTACCCCCTCTTTTCCATTTTGCTAAATCAATTTGAAGCATGAAGCCAAACAGTGTGGATTTTTAATCTATTATTAATTATAGTCTTGACGGCACCACTGACTATGACGTGAACAAAGGCAAAGCTTCACTCAGGATTCATTGTGTTCTACTAAGCCTCAGCGTTTCGCAGCCTTATAACATATCAAGCTGGTGTAGATATATAATGACGGGGCATAACTGTTGCTCAGAAAGTTGTTTAAGGATGGGTAAGAAAGATTCTGACTTATTTGCGTTTAGAGCTTTACTGACCCCACTGTTGTGTGTAGTTATCCACAAGATGGCAGCATCTGTCTTTATGTGAAACTCTGATTGTGGAATAAAATATAGGGGGTCATTTTTTCATAACTGAACTATAATTACCATGAAAACAAGTCCTTTATAAAAAGCCATTCTTTTTATAAAAGTATAAATGTACTTAAGTTATGAGAAGTTCTAATGAAAAATATCTCTTTGAGCAAATATTATTATATTTTGAATAAACAATACACGTGTGAGCAGCATTTTACTGCTGTAGATGATCAACTTGGATCCAATTGTGATTGTACATAAACGTGCAGTGGTAAAGTGGTTCCCGGCAAAATCCTGCTGGCTTCAACAATCAAACGATGTAATTTCAGGATTTCTCTGTCACAATACAGTTCATAGAGGAATCAAAGAGGATGGACCATACGTGAGTCATTACTGAATAATTATTATAATAATTAATCTTACATAACCCAAGTGTTAGTGTATAAAATAAAAGAGACACATTTTGAGGGGTCAGCATCAACCCGGGGCAGGGCCTGGTGTCTCGGATGGATCTGGCCCACGTCAGGGGTCAAACTAGAATCTACATAGTCTGACACTCGGGTCACTGGTTCTCACTTTAATGTTTTGAACAATGAATCTTTCAGACCAAACAAACACAGCGACTGAATCAGATATCAGAAACCACCAGCCGTGGCATCGATGTGTCTCCACATACCTGCCACAAGACAGAGAGCTGACTGAATTATCACATTTCCTTAGTATTGACCTTATTATTTTGCTATATAGCAAACAACTTTTTACACAGTGGCCGAGTTTTTTTACAACTGACATTGTGTTTATATTTTCAGCAAATGTCCAAATATTGTTTTCCATACTTTGTTTTTCTATTGCCAATGTTGACAGATTCATTTAGCCCAGTAGGCTGCGGTAAGTTTATGTAAAGGGCTCAAATAGTTTTTGTGGCACCAACAGATCCAAAATAGCTCTCCATGTTGCAGAACGATGATCTGGGGGATCTTGTTTGTGTCAGTCTTACCAGTTTTTCTGTCATACTGTGTCAGTGATTCAGGGTGAAAAAAACTTCAATATGCAGCTTGAGCTGATGGGTGTGTAAGGCGCTTCCTCGACCATCCCTTCCTCTGCCTGCAGTGCTCTGTGATATTAATGCCATTGCGTCAATACTTATTTATAAAAACTGAAAAAAAAAAATGCAATTCTCTGATTGGTTAGAAGAACAAGTCTCAAAGTCTTTACACATTAGAAACGACCTGAATAAACCAGGAAGAAGTGAAAAAGGTGGAGACAAATTAAACACACCACAAATATGTGAGTAGATTCTACTTAAAATGATTTTACATAAAATGATGATGATGTGCTGACAATTCTGCTAAACATATGAATGGGTGCATCCCATGATTAGAAAAAGGGAAGAACACGGAGAATTCCAGTGCTTGGTGCGGCTCAGTCAGTTTTAAACTCACAGGACGTCTTTGGTGCATTTGCAGGAGTTGTTAGTCCTACTGACGCATTGTTCGAAGACGCAGAGGAGCAATTTCAGGAGACGGTCTGTGAGAAAATATTACAAATTGATAAATAAATCAGTAGGTTTCTCTCACAGGTGCACCTGTGCGACTTTGATTTGGCCCCGGTGCTGCAAATTAGGTGAAACAATCAAATGATCAGTACCAGTGTGTATTTGATACGTCTCTAATCTCTTTCAATCAGGTTGTTGCATGTTTCAACTCTGTGCTGCGACTCATGTGACTCGTAGGACATGAAACAAGCTGCATTGTGTTGGTCAGAGGTGATCCTGATGCCGGATGTAAAAAATGCTGCTTTTTCACACTGTGAGAGCCTTTAAATGGCTCATTGGCAGTTTACTGATTTGAAAAATATTTGTCATGTGTAAAAAAAAAAAAATCACTCTAATGTGTAAAGAAAGGAAATATCTCTGCAGTGCTGTGGGCTGGTCAAAGAGTCTGGGTCACAGAAGGTTTTGACAGTCCACATAATGATACGTTTGGAACGTATTTCTACTAAATCACCTTCTGCATGTTTTATATTATTTGAGCTGGGACAGATTAAGCAAAATTCAGATGATGCTTAAATGTGTGAAATACATATTGAAGTATTGGAATTTTACCCCAGGATCTGGGTAAAAATATGTTGATTGGTTCATTCCATATTGTAGCCTATATTGTACTGGTACAAGTAGTTTTAGTGAGAAATAATACTCATTTATGCATATTAATATGTGACAAGATAACAATATAGTGAGAATCATTCCATGAAAATATGAAAATTGTGTTTAATGGCTTGAGAATAAAGTTGCCAAGAATTGGGGGGGGTTATTATTGGGTCCAGTGCATAATATCACTCAAACATTCAGAGAATCCAAAGACAAGGCCAAAAACCACCAGTAGTTATTGGCCGTGATTTTCATGTCCTCAGGCAGCTCTGTGCTGTAAACACACATGATCCTCGGAGATCTGCTGTCAGTGAACACAGATGCTGCAAGCGCATATTGAAGTTAAAACGTGGGAACATTAACCCGTGGATCTGTTGCCTTCTCTGATTTGACTTGTCATAAGTGCAACATTCAAAAAGCAGCCTCTCCTGATGACTGCGGAGGCTCCGTTAACGCTGAACAACATGTTTTGGAGTAACATATGCAGCCATTCAGACGTCATCTATTTTTTTTCAGGGAAGGCCTTATTTTTTCAGAAACACAATGACAAATCACATTCTGCTAATGAAACAGCATGGATCCGGAGGAAAAGGATACTACACTGGACTGCGTAGATTTGATAACCGGCAGGCTTTTAACAACCTCCTTTTGCCTTGAAATTGGGATCTTTGGTGGGTTTGAGTTTGTATCACTCACACAAATTGAATAAATTATCCCTCCTTTTGAAGCTCTAGGTCTCCTAGTTCTATCTTTATTATATCTCTGAGACATGACTACTTTTTCGGCAACACATCCCCCCTTACCTTCTTGATTACTTGAGCTAAAATGCAAAAAACTCAACGACAGCTTGCAAAATACAAAACAAATACACATTTTTATTCGGCTCATATGGAAGGATTAACGTAACATACTGTTCTGACTTTGGGAGTGTTGCAAACCTTAAGTGCAAATCTAATTATAATTACACTCCCAACCATGCCTGTGGGCGTATGTGTCACATGACTGTTTAGGTAAGGGCCCAGGGAATGGATTCTCTTATTGAGTGTCCTCACAAACAGTGTGAACGTGCGTGTGCGTGACAGAGTGCAGAGGATCTCATATAATCTCGTGTGTTTGCCTTCACACCAGGCGACAGGAGCCGCCCATAAAAACCTCCTTCCTCTGCAGAAAAACAATCAGCCAAGCCCCGTGAAGGCAACGATCTTTATTACCCTTTCCCATTGATCGAGAGGCTCCGAAAATGCAACAGCCTGGTGCCAGGTCATATAAAAGTGCAGACCGAACGGGTGAAGCAACGTAAATCCTTTAGGCCCTTGTAAACAGCTTTAATACACCCGAGGCGCCAAATCACTTGACCTGCGTTACCCTGCCGTTTGAGGTCTTTCTGGCTGACTGAGCAGTACGGAGCCACACGTTTCCCCTCCCATTCTCTGGCTGTCAGTCCAGGTATTAGTCAGGGTCTTATTAGCGACACGCTCGCACCGCCTGGCTCCTTTGTGGCATCCCCTGGATTCAATAAGCCACCGAGAGTGACATTTTTGTGCATCCACCGTTTGCTGCATCCTGCAGTCAACGCACGTCTAGTTTTGATTTTCACTGCAAGACGTTGCAGTGACAATCTTTCATTTGGATCCACTTTAGCAGTTTCTTTTTGTCGACAGAATCGTTTTCCTACTACAGTAGACGCACCTCGCTCTTTTTCCTTGAAAGAATATTTTTTCACTCGCAGCCAGCCTTCCCGTTGCACTTCTCAGAGGATTTCAAATGTTACATGACTTTATAATCTCTTAAACTTTTATACAATCGCTATCAGGGTGGAAGAGAGCTCGACGGATTTCTGACACCATGAGAGTGTGCAAGAGAAGACGCACACTTAAGTTAACGCTAAAGCACCGTTCTTTAAGGCCAGTTATCATACAGATGATGCCCTGCACCCACTGGGGGTCCGATACAGAAGCTACCAACAGAAGACTCACTTTTTTTTCATTTTATTAGCTGCTGCCTGCAGTTGAAAGCTTTCATTTTACCTTTAGGATTATCTTGAAGTAAACTCAGCGCTGGGTCCTGGTGTTTTTCGCTGTTGGCCGCATAATGTTAGGAAAGTAACAGCTTAGTGCGACTGCAAACCATCCGCAGAGCATCAGTGAGTCATGTAACTACCAGGAATTGTGAAATGTTTTGAGGTGTGAGGTGTGAGGAGCTAAGCCAGATTTCAACGAAGTATGCATGATGTACACACACACACACACACACACACACTACACAGGTGTGTCTAGCTTTAATTCATTGCATACAGGGGCTTCTTGACACAACTGTTTTTCCAGCATGATAGCTAAAGTGTGCTGCACTCCGTAATGAAAACTGTCTCTCAACCTCAGCGTTCACGTCTTGCTGCCCTGGCAACCGACATACACTTGTTGGGGTTGCCTGAGGGGCCGTGGACAGCTGCTCCGAGGGGAAAAACTCTTGACAAAGCTGCATTTATCCACGGTGGGCGCTGCATGGGAGCTTGACCACTGGAAATAAAGACACAGTATGTGAGAGAATATCCAGGGAAATGTCGTCACAGCCAGTTGTCCCGGCGCAGGAGCACACAGCTGTTAGCCATACTGTGCTCGGCCTGGCCGCAGCTCTCTGCTGTGACGGTACTGTACACACACACACACACACACACACACACACACACACACACTGTCCAGAAAGACCTCCGAGTCCCTGCATTAAATATAAGTCATAATACAAATACACATTATCGACAACTACACCATTTTCCAAGGAACTCAGTAAGAGTAAAAAAGCAAAAGAATTAGTATAGATTTTAATCTGACTGTATGAGCCTTCGCTGCTCTGTAAAGGACCTTACCCCAGATGGCAGAGGGACCAACAAACCATTGCCGACCCTTTCCTGTTGCTGGAAAGGGATCGTGTGAACGTCTGCCGGACAACGCTTTATGGTTCTCTACAGTGCAAAGGCATTCCAGACTTTGGGACAGTGGAGAAGGACACTTACATCTGGTGGAAGCTGTTGAGGGACCAGGACATCGTATTAAAAATCCCAGTTCACACTTTCCAGCTCCTCTTCATTCATGTCGGAACCGCGGTGTAGGCTTTTCCTGGATTCCCTCTGGTTAGGGTTAGTGATTTTTTGTGTTCAGTAACAGGTTATTGTCTCTGCACCACTTTCCCAGTGATGTACGGTTTTTGCATATTATTACAAACTTTTGATTATGGATTTGATTCATTAAGGGACACAAAATGGAAGGTTAGTGTCAGGGAAAGTTCTTGACTTGGGAGAAAATATAGAAACAACAGTAAGTTCAGCAAATAACACTGAGTACGTTCGAGACACAAACTGGTGTCGTCTCAAAGTCTTGTCTTTTTCCACTCATCCACATCATCTGCCTCCCTACAAAGACTTTGTCATGTCTAAAATGTGCGAGAAAACTTACTGCAGCCACTATAATTCCTCACTCGTCTTGCTCATATGTAGTGCTCGATTATATTAACGATTATGACATGATAGTTCATCATTTAATGCACGAGTCCACTAGTGAAGACTGAATCTTCTCCACTCAGCTGCATTAGCTGGTCTGTCTGTGCCATAGACCTGTGCTCTTTTCCAAAAGCACATTAAAAAAAATAAGTTTGGATGATATTTATGTCGACGCTTCGTCAGTCAGTGGAGCCACGCGTGTAGCTGATGTGGTTTATGAATAAGATAATCCAGGCTGCTGGTTAACAACTAACTAAGTGGGAGCACTTGAAGGAATTTTACTGAACGCAGCACGGCCCCTCACAGTTGTGTGCCATGTACAAATCATATTCTATTGCCCTCACAAGCCACAAACCACTCCTGAAGCGATGCATGCATGTGCGTCCCGGGCTTGTCTACATGACATGTTTCAGCATTGTTCTCGTTGCTGTTTCTGCCTCTGGAGCTGAGTGAGGAGACATAGCAGGGGGCGGGCTTGTGCATACCATTATCTCACAAAGCACTCATTACATGAGTGTCTCCCATATCCTCTATACCAGCAAAACATGTCACCTCATGCTCTCTGCCTCGTTCTGAACACAGCGGCACTCAAACCCAACATCTCTTTGGCATAAGGCTCTAGTCTATCCATGACTCATTTAAATGAAATGCCTCAAACATTGTGGTTGCCAAATTATGAAGTGAGCAGAAATGTATGCACGGGGCTCGGCCTCCTCTTCCTGCAAGCAGGGGGTGAGGGGCAAGTTGTCGCAGCCACTCGCAGCCCACCTGCAAGCTCCCCGTTCATCAAAAGACATCGCCGTGTTTTGCCACCGTACATCATAAAGACATATTTCATTTACTGTAAACACCAGGGCAATAAAAATGAAGTAATAGTCTACGAATGGGAACATTAAACTGCAGCTGTTATTATTGCTCAGTTCGTTATGTAAGAACCGTGCAACACGCATCAACACTGATTAGCTTGGTGAAAATCCCCAAGTTCACTCAATTATTTCATAAAATTATATTTAAATAACTCCTCCCACATTTTGTTAAAAACACATGTAAATGGAGCGTGTTTCTTTTATAAGGTAATTACATATTTAGTGGCTCCGTGTCTGGATTAGTGAAAGTATGAATACATCCTACTCGAAGATTTATCCATACGTGCTCTGTAATTACGGCACTTCTCATATAAAAAACCCTCCAATATATCAACCGTGACGTCCATTGCGTCATGTTAAGTTTAAAACCCGTGATCGCACTGATAAACAGCTACAATTAGCTACAGTCCGCTGCTGCAAGATGGAAACGATTTGCAAAGTTCCTGGACTTTGGTGAAATTAAATCAAATGTAGTAGGAAGCCCATTAGGCATTTTGTTTATCAGGACATCATCATTAGATATGGTCGAAGAGTAGCTTATTCTCAAAAAGCGGCGTCCCAATCAGAGCATCACAGCAGACTGGAGCGGGGCTCAGGAGAGATGTGCTTGTCAGCACCTGTTTCACTCCGCTGCACAGTGTGGAAAAGCTCTGTCATGGCCTACCTAATGGTAATTGTTGGGAGTGCTGAGAGCACATCGTCTGTCTGCTTGTTGGTATCTGAAGAGTGCGGAGAGGGGGCAACAGCACGTCCACTAGACTTCTCTAAAATATAAAAACGCATTCACATGATGGTACAGGGCTTTTCCATGCACGGGAATAATATTTTACACAGAGGACTGTAGAAAATTTGTTATGGGAATGAGCAGAAAATGTCTTTATCATCTGATTTTGGAAGGAGAGGCTGGAATTTTTTTATGCGGGTTTTCCATTTGTTTCCTAATGCCGGATAAAGTTTGTTTTGTATGTCAACCTCGTTGACAACATTTTCGTCTTGGTTTGCACTGTTTCTGATCCTACCCATCGGAGCATGTTAGGTCCGTTCAGATCTACCTGGTTTTATGTGCATTTTCAGCTTTTGAATAAAAAAAAAAATCAGTGGAAACACCAAAAAAGTGTAATTGTATTTTTGAAAAATATTTTTTTGCAGTTTGCTTATTGTGACAATGGAAAAGAAAAACATTAGCAGCTGAAGAAAATATCTGCTCTTCTGAGGAGGTAGAAACTTCCCTCCGTGAGTGAACATAAATGCCACATCATCCACATTTTTTTGAATTTAAATTTGCAGGTGTTAACAACTATTTAGCTTGATGCCCACAAGTGTTTGTGTTCACATCACTGAAGGAGAAAACACAGTCGCTCCCTTCTCCCGAAGACTTGATGGAAATTCTGTTCCACTGGTATAGAAACTTCACTGTTGTTGAATTAAACGTTGTCTTGTTTATATCCTTTTAAATTATTTTTGTTTAATATCTATTATATCGTGATGAGCAATTTCAGAACTTTTTCAGTGGGAGGTTTCAAAGAAAACACTGAGAATTAAAATAATACAGACACAGAAACACAGGCTTTACCACACGTCCCCACACCAGTAATTTTCCAGCAGTCCCTAAGATAACAAGAGAGGCGAGGAAAGAGGAAAAAATGGGAGACAATGAGAAAGAGAGGGAGCGAAAGTGTCGGGAAGAGAGAGAGAGAGAGAGATGTGGCGTCTCAGACAGACTGTCTGGCTGCACCAGGATCTCCAGCACTCAGCGTCATATGATTCTGGGGGTCAAAGGTTATCCCCACTGATGAATATCGGGTCGAGCCTAGTCTCCCTCACAAAAGAAAGGGAGTTGTTTCCATTCCCTGGGTCTGGAAAATTTATTCCAGGAATCCATCCTGCCAGCACGAGACTGTAAACCTGTCTCAAGGCAGAAGAGTTATATGCACAAATATTACTTTTTTTTTTCTTCATGGTTTTATCAGCCTGCCAAAACATCTAAAGATGCTCCTTCTCATTGAAAAGCATCTAAGGGTGTAATCGCACAGCAGTGGGAGACTGAGGGTACATACAGTAAGTGTGTATCTTTAGAGATATAAATTCTTGGGATTTTGACAGGCTTTATAAGATTATAGTTTGCAGTCTCTGAACTGTGTGAAAGTACACCAGTGTTCTGTGTTTATCCTTTCGTAGTGAACATCTCATCCCACCAGCCATTTCATTATATCCCGGCGTATTAAGGTGGTAATACACCAGCTTTTAAGGCAGTGCAGATGAGCAGCAGCCCAAAAAAGCTGAATATACCAAACTGCTGCGTCCAATTATTGCCCTGTAAGAACCCTGCCTCAACACGGCCTTGTAAGTTATTCTTGTCCTTGCAGTTGTTCTTTTAATCTTCATCCTCCGACGTTTTTCTGCAGATGTGTAAACGCTGTAATGAATAATCACAGGGCATTTCAAATAACGCTGTCAGCAGGATTTCTACTAAAAGCTTCTGGGAGATTATAGCTGCCCAGGAGTGACAAGTGTGATATATGAGATCACACATGTGAACAAATGGATGGCAGAAGCCTGGGCATTTATGAGCCTACTGGATCAGTCGCCGCTAGGATATACACAATTGTCTGACACTCCTGATGTGAGTAATAAAAACCACACCAGCCCGTTCCGCCTGCAGAGCGCTGAGGGCCAGTCTGACTCCGACTTAGGTGTTTCAGAGCGAGGAGGAGACGGAGGCTTGTTTTTCCGATGAAGTTCGCAAAAGCAGAAACATCATCGTCACCCAACAGTGGAACCGCCAAAACCTGAAGGCAAATGGATGGCAGTGTGGTGGGTGTTAAGGAGGCAGGCTGAGGTTTGAGGTGCTCAGCCAATGAGCCCATTTGCGGCATCATCAAAATGTATGAATATAGTATGAATATTGATACTGTGAAACAGAAATTTAGTTTTTAAAGAATTTCATTTTAAATTTGGTGGAAGCCACATGAGATTGTTCTCCTCTACATAAGAGAGAGAATATGGTTTGTACCATTCACAAAAATTGCAAAAGAAATATTTCTGACCGCTTGTTGACAACTACAGTGGCAGCAGTACTGAACATGACACTGTGACTTTTTTATACACTAAACACTGGGTTTTTAACACAGGAGACCAAAGTTTGAGTCCAGCGTGACAAAATATCACATCGAGTCACATGACACAAATTTATGTATTTGACTGTTTAGAGCCAAAAAAACTCACTATAAACTGATGCCATTTTGGCTCCATTGTCAGAACCTGTAGCTGCCATTTTGTCTCAGCAGACGCCTGTTTCTATATGTGGTGGGGTTATTTCAACAAGTGTTTCTGGATGGAAGAACTGAAGAAACCAATTGCTTTAATTGTGAAAGTAACATTTTGCAACATGTTGCTGCAACGTTAAGTATTGAAGTCCAAAATTCCTGATTCCACAACAGCTTTTCTAAAAAAAACATGTGATGCAAGTTGTAAGTTAGTGCATAATTCATGGGGAATTGGTTAAATGAATTTCTGTGATTGCTACATTTAAACTCTCGGACGAACTGACGCACCCCAACAGCATCAGCACCACAGATACTGGCCTGACATAACAAGTCAGACGGCCCCTCTCTTTTTCGGCGCGGAGAACGTGGCGTCTGGGATTTTCACAAAGAACTGCCCATTTTGACTTGTCAGACCACAGTGCAGGACTGGGGCCTCTCAGACGTCCATACTAAACCTCTGGGGTCACTATTATCACCGCAAGGCCTTATCTCATCCACACAATCAACCTCAGACACACCACAGCGACATGAGCTGCCAGCTCAGGACCAGATCAGCAGATCTGCACTTTTTATTACAGGGTCTGACTCTGTCCTTGCCCCCACTCTGTGGTCTGCTATCACTCGGGGGGAAAGATAACACAAGATATTTGCCCTTATTAGTGTCAATAGTGCAACCAAATTTCCAATCATCTGTCATATGCACAGCTACTTTATTACGTCAAAATTACTTCCAATGTCCGACGTGTTTGGTAACAACTGAGCTCAGTGCTGCTGTTACATAAGGACTTTTAAAAAAAAGTGCAATTTAAGCATGGTTTAATAAGCTGTTTTCGAATTAGGAGAAGACAATTGATATTGCTGTTAATTTCTGGCACATTGACGATAGATAAATAGGATCACAAACAGTGAGGAGACTTAAAGCCTGGAAACACACAAACAGCTCAGAGGTTCAAAGGTGAGACAGGTTTGGGCGTTTATGGTGAGCTCAGAGTGAAAGGGTGAGGTGAAACAGACAGGTGCATGCTGCTGAAACAACAGGAAGTCATTGAGTAAACACCGTTCGTCAGCTGCCGCACGACTGGCAAAGCGAGGCTCCACGTTCCTCCATGTTTTAAGGCTTCATACCAACTAAGATTCGTGCTTTTCAAGTTCTGTCTGATGGAAATGCTGTCATGTGTATGAGGGTCTGCACATGGAACCCAAAAACTTGAGTCTGTGTGAACTTAATAACTAACCCTCTGGTTTCGTGCGCAAAACACTGTCTGCTTTGTTTATTTCAACATCCTTAAAAAATAATAATAGTTTCTGTAACCACATAACACCATTGTTACACCATTATGTGGTTACAGAAACTATTTTTTTCTTTACTTTTCCCATTGTTTAGCCAAATATAACAAAGAAAATGCTCTTCTTCTTGCCGTTGCTTGCTCAGAGGTTGCACTGGTGTTTTGCATAAGTGGAAGGAGACCACGTACAACTTTCCGCAGAAGCCAAAGCATGTGAGCTACTGCTGGGAAACCTTAACTGTCTCCCAGCAGTAGCCAAATATTAACATGCGTAAGATAAGATATCAGCCTGTTGGAAAATTTGAAAATAAACACATTTCTTAAATTTTACACAGACACAAGCAGTTGTAGGCATGAGAAAAGCCAGACAAGGCAGGTTCCAAATGAGCACAATAGGTCTTGGGTCCGCATGTGCAATTGTCCCTAATTATGACAATGATTCAAGGGAGCTCCACATTCCAGTGCCTCTTATGGTTTTGCTGCTATGTTTCTTGGAGCCTGCGGAGCCATTAACACGATACCAATCTCACCAATGGCTCCAGTTTGGGCCTCCCGTGGGCTCCTGAATGCAACCTGTCGAGCATGAGGGAATCCAAACATCCATCCCCCCCCTCCTCCTCACCTCTATGCTCACACAGTTCTGTCCCCAAGGAGGTGGGCATCAGGACAGCAATCAATGCCAATGACAGATCCATGTCAGACAGAGGATAATTACGGGAATGGCGTTCTGAAAGACACTGTGTCATTAAAAACCCACCGTCTCCACTCCAGATATAACAGGCTCTGTCCCTGCAGCGAGGTGTGTGTGTGTGTGTGTGTGTGTGTGTTTGCTTGTGTGTGCAGGGCGTCTGCTGGGTCACAGTCAAGCTGGTCCAGTCGTTCTAATGTGTGCTGTTTCCTCATATCACTTTTTGTGTAATTGCAGCAAAGGGCACTGAGTGAACCAGTAAAGGTGTTGAGATGTGGACATGACAGAGACATGAGACACAATTTGTGGGGCCATGCATGACTGAAGTAGGCCTCAAATCTACTCGACAGCTGCAATTTGAGAGCGAAATTGCTTTAAAAAAAATACTTACATAGCTGCTGTCTGATTGTGAAACCACTCTCGCCCAGACAGCATTAATGCGGAATTATTCAGTGGAAGATATGACACATTGAGTTTGCATGGAGACAACTCGTCATGACCCCCAATCTGCACAGGTATATTATAATTATGTCCTCCAGGCACCGTATAAAGACATGATCAGTGTTTATGCTTCTTTTCCTCTCCTGGGCAATAATTAAGATGCTAAGACAAACAATAAATCATGTAGGGGAACAGCTAGAGACAAATAAATATGAGTTTTAATCTTTCTTTTACACTCCAAAGCCTGCTCACAAATCGATGAGACGGCAACTGAGCGATTAAACACAGTTAAGTACAGGGAGTCACACACAAGCACTGGTTTTTCTTAAGCTTTTAATGATGTCAGTATTGTAGCACTAGCTGCCATCAGCAAAGTGGTCCTCACTGGGGGGAGGTTGGGGGTGGATAGGTGGGTCAGGAGACACATACAGTTCACCAATGTTCAATTCCTGTGAGAAGCATAACTGCTGTTTATTTTTGTAACCATAATGACTGCATTCTGAGACATTATATTAATGGTGATACATTAAGTTGTCACCAGCAACTTAGACACGCGTATCCTCCCTAGTCCTAATGGAGACCTGGCTCTGGGAGCAGGACTTGGACCCTCTGTATCCATCGACAGATTTGTTTAGACTTCGGCAGGTAGAGCGGTCATCCCTGAACAACAGGGTCAATGGTTTGACTCCAGGTCCTCCTGTCCACAAGTCAAAGTCTCCCTGGGCGAGACACTAAACCTCCAAATTGTCTCTGGTGTCTGCTGTTTGGTTTAAGGTTGTTTGGGAGAAAAGCATCTGCTTATTGTAATTGTGACTTTACACACAGACCCTGAGGCTTTAATCACGGACATGTCGTGTGGGGGTGATGTATGTGTTCACGCGAATAAGACACATAGTGAAGCTGCTTTAGTGAGAACAGCTGTTCACTAAAATTTAGCAGTTTTTGGAACTTTTTTCAGTGTCCACGTGGCTCGAGTGGCTGTGCCCCGGGACGCCGAACTTTACTTTGGGTGCCGCTACAGTTATTTGCATTGAAACTTCCCTCCTGTGTGTATCCTATCTTGGATGTGGCCTTGTACTGTTTGTCTTTGTATTACTGCTGCTAAACTAATTGGCCTCGTGCCTGTGAACACTTTTGTCTGCTTCAGCTTCAAAGCGTTTAGTGCGGTCACACTTTTGTTTTGAAGATCATGGCTATTAGGAGCTGTCTCAGTGTCTGACAAACGAGACTGTGGCTCCTCATCACTAACTTCCAACTGTGGCAGTCACAAAGAGGTTTAAAAGTAAATTACACACCGGACACGATCATTAACGACGTTGTTAATCTACAGTCAATATATTACAGCAAACAGGTAATCTGCAGCAAAATTGTGTTCACATTAAAGTATTCACTTTAAATGCAACATATATGCATTCATCTAAACAGACTAAATTCGGAACATACAAATGTCCCCTGTGATGGTAAATTAACGGTTTACTGCTATAAAATTCCTGGCCACAGCCATATAAAACATGAAGGTGTGGTCCTCCAACCACCAGGTGGACTATTTCAAGAGATGCTCACGTAATTGACATATGACAGTCATGATGCCATAATAAAGACGCATGAAGCATCAAGCGCAGGTTCCTCCGTTGGCACAACAATCAGTGATTTCATAGAAAATATAATTTGCATTATTGGTCTCCAGAACAGCAGCAAAGAACAGTTCTTCTTATTTTTGTTTTTTTTTTTCACAGTTTTGGCCTTTAGAAACTCATTGGATAAGCTCATTGTTTATGTAATAATTAGTGCACAGTTTTATATATACTTATTTAAATATGATGTGGAAAAGGTGGAAGTCTAAAAAAACAAAGAAAAACATTTCACACTGTTCCTTACAATATATTTTTGTTGCACATTGATGTCCAAAACTATTGAAAAGTAAAGAAGGCCAGAGAAGAAAAGAGGGACATGGACAACACTTTCTAATAGAGTCACAAATCAATGAGTTCAGTATTAATTAATCAGTGATTCAATAATGACAGCAATGTTTTGAATTTTATATTTAGTAAAAAAAAAAAAACTTTTCTGTTTTAGAGAGTAAAATGTAACATTAAAGTAGGAACGTTAATCTCCAAACATCTTCTGAGGGTAAACCTCCGATTTCAAATGCTTATTTTGAGATAAAATTATTTATTATAGCTTTTTCATGGACCTATGCCTTTTTTGACTAAAATTTTACAAATGTTTATAACGGATTGAAGAATCACTGGTTAATAATTTATTAATCGTTAAAGAATCATTAACAATTAATTGCAGATTGTAAACCCTTTATAAAGATATTTTAAAATCAGCAAGCAATTAGCTCCACTGCAATAAAGCTGTCCTTCATTTTCTCCTCCCCTCCCCTAGAGGACAGACGGGATGGGGACAGTATCACGGCAACAGATTTGTTTGAGGCCTCGGTATCAGCAGGACTTGGACGGCTCGTCTCTGTTTGGAGTAACTCGGGCTGCTGTGAAAACATTCAAGGCATGTGAAAAACATAATATCGCCTACAGGAGCCTGGCATCCCTAAGAGAGTCTCGCTGTCAGTGAGTCTCCGCAGGTAGCCATGTTTGGAAGTGCTGACAAACAGAGAAGAAAGACAGAATGCTCGGCGTCCAGACCGGTGGCTGGCTCCTCGCCAACATGTCACATCCTCATTTCATTTACCTGGAGTAAATGTACTAATGACTACGAGGGATTTGCGTTAATTTTATGTGAATTTTGCAAAGCATAAAACATAACATTTATATCTACTCTCAGCAATATGTGGTGACATATCCGGTCTGCCTTTGTTTTAAGGATGTCTGGAACAGATGGAGGGATGGGGATATGTGTCTGTGGGGGGGGGGGGGGGTAAAGCTATCACCCAATGAGTCAGTTGCTAAGGTAGAGGAATCTCATAATCAGAGCCTTATTAATGCCACACAACTACGTTGGTATACGGGGCAGACAGAAAGCTCACCGATTTACAATGGGCCCATTTATAATAGCTCACTCCTCCGAAGGAAAAGAGAAAACTCCGTTGCTCTTAGCATTTGGGCAGATGTAATTGCAATCACTCAGCTTGTCTGATGCTGATAATGGGGCGATGGGAAATTCCTGTCAGAGTCGTGGCACGGGGTGGTTTCGCAACCAATCTGGCATGCTCCGAGTTCCACTGCAGGGCAGCGAATGCGTTATGGCATGTTCACATAGCTGCCATTAAACAGATTTTGAAAAAAAAAAACATGACAATTAAAACTCACAAGTGTGTCATTCTTCTGTGTCTCGAGCAATGAAGGGCGAAAAACACGTGAAACGCATATTGTCTATCGCCCCTGCATAGTTGAACATCGAGCTAAAATAATATTTTACAAACATAAAAAAAAAATCCTTGTTATCAACATCTTCGTTGAAAACATTGTGACTGTCATGTGAAAATTAGCCTTCAGGGAAATAAGAAGACATTTTAACTGGTGTCTAAAAATGTAGGGCAGCTCATTTAAAAATAAAAAAGTTGTGTTTGTTTTCCAAGTGAGCAGCCCATTCCAGTCTGAAAGTGTGTGGATACAGTAGGTGACTGAAATAGCAAGTGGGTGCAACGTTCTTGTGGTCGGTCGTCGGGTACAGTTTGTGACACTTGGCATTTCAGCTATGCTGCCATGAGAGGCCTCTATTATAAAGCACTCATGCAATGATGCTAAACAAGCTCAATTTACTGGCTGGGCAAAAAATGTTTCCCCGCAAGTCTAATATCTTTTTATTATTGCGCTGTGAGACCACCCAAGAGACAATATACTAATATGAAATCGTTTTTTTAATAATCGGCGATGGCTAGCAATAAAGACTTTGACTGCAGTGTGCTGTGATGGACCACAGCTCTGGAAAGCGGTCTGGACAAAATGTGGCTATTAGTTCCCTGAACAGACAGTCTGGAGTGACATGGACAGTGTCTCGTGTCAAACATGAAGATGTTTTATAATAACCAGGCAATTCAGGTATGCGCTATGAAATACTGATGCCTATTTAATGAATTTGAAATAGAGGCAGTTTCCCTTCCCTGAGGTAGTGAATACACCAACATAAGGCGTTTATGTGAATAAGCATCACTATCATGTGTCGAGGCAAAATAGCAATGCTTTTAAAGACTTTAATTTCAAACGACAAAATATTATGGGTAATTTAAAAGTAGTAAAAAGATATAGTTTTATTCTTGCAGTAATCTCTGGTTTTAACAAAGTGTGAACCGACACACAATTGATACATACATTCAAACATAAATACCATAATAAATTCCAATGCTTCTCAATGTTACTGCTCTATCAGTTATGATAAATTACAAACATCTATATGCTGAGGGAAACAAATAAAAATAAACAGATGAAGGATGATAGGACAAAAGGCACTGTAAAAAAAAATGGAGTTTACCAAAAAACAATTTTACAGCTCTCTCACAATCAAAAGGTGAATGTGGATTTTTTTTTTTCCCCACTCGTTTCAACAAGACTTAAGGCATATTCACATTTTAGTAGGTTTATGTGTGTAACTGTAGAAGAACAAACTGGACACATATCAAGACAAGACAAGATAAAACAATATGGAGACGCAGTGACAATAACACTTGTGTTATTTGTGTGAAATGTGTTTCCTGCAAGAAAGATATAGTAGGTAATAGCTAAGGTGGCACAGGGCCATCAAAAATACTAAATACTGTGATGACCAAGAGTCTTATTTTTCCACTGTAATGTGAATACGCCATTAGAGTCTGGAACTATGCTAATGTTACTTTGGCATCAGCCTCATACCCACAATGACAGTGCTAATATGCTTATGTAAGCGCGGTCTAATATTCACCACGAATGCACGCATTACAACTCGTCTTGAGGGGGACATCAATGTGTTTTGAAGGCGTCATATAGCAAGTTTTAGGATACTTCCTCGAAACCACAATTGTCTTGGTGAAGCTCAACGAAACGTCTGGGGCAAGGCATCGAATAGCATTGTCGATTCTCAAGGGCAACATTGTTGACATATTTCGTCGGTGGAGAGCCCGATATTTCCAAATAGACACTTCGATTATGTGAGGCCGTGTTGTGCCGATTGAGCATATTTTCATTCTCCAGTGTATGCACAGAGTCTATGTACCATATAACTTACAGAAATGTGAATTTAAGCCATGATAACAATAAAATCATTCATGTGTATACAGATCATGTAGACAACAAAAAAACATGTGCATGTACATTAAACACATAAATGTGCTTTGTTATCTACCCTAGGTTTTTCAAAGTCTACGTCGAGAACATAAAAAAACGCTTTGTTTACCGCATGCATTCAGCAACCATATAGTATATACTGTAACACTGTGTCCACCACTTTATTCGCAGGTTATTCTATGGACGAAACATTAGGCATCCATGTTCCTCAGGGCAGGGACGGTGAACTGTGAAAAACACATTCAGTCACTGAGTTCTCCACGTCGTCCTTTAACCACCTCGCGAGCCTCGAGTCAAAGTCAGCCTTACATCTTTGCTTCAAACCTCCCCTGCGGTTTGACACTGCGCGACGGTGCCCGTAAGCAGTTCACTGACATTTAAAAAAAAAAAAGAATCTGCCCTGGCCGGGATGTGCCCGTTCATGTGCGAGGCTATACACCGAGCAGAATGCCCATGAAATCGGAGCCGTTCTGTATTGTAATGGAAGCACCAGCTGCGTTATCCACAAATATGGAGGTGTACTGTCCGGCCTGCAGAGGAACACACACGCATTAATGGCAGAAAGACGAATCGAGTGCAAACATTGTATGGTTTCCGTTGTTTGTGTGCTGCCTACCTGTAGCTCCAGCAGCCCATGCACACTGACGGTGAATATCTTGCTGTTGCTCTCTAATCCAACAATCATCTCCAATGAGCTGCAATCATATTAAAAAAGCAAAACAGTGGATAAATGCTTTAAATAAACCTGGCAGTCAACAGTTTCTTTTAAACAAAGCCAAAACCGCATCCGTGACAAATTGTTTAGAGATATCCTGTGAATATTAATATGCTGTTTGCAGCCAGACTAATCAGCCTAAAATAAAGACTTGGAAACCTGTAGCCTGGCAATCGTGGATGGATTACTAAATGGGCCTGCTGGGCACAGGCCCAGGAGGTCGAGAGGCCAACGAGTGTTAATATTCCTTGTCTCAAACACAAAGAATAACCCCAAACAGTTAAGCCACGAGCAAAAAGAGACACACAAAGGCCAAATATATGCTCAAGATGACCAGAAAGATATAAAAAATAAGCATAAAAAGATGGGGAAAAAATTACCAATCGGAGACTGCAAAAATGCCAAATTGCTGCCAAACTACGAGGAGCTGAAATACACTCCCATTAAAAAACCCACTGACATTTCTAATAATACTACATATACTTCATAATACCACAGCCTTTCTCAATAATATGTTCCTATTAAGACTTTACACGTCATGAAGAGAAAGCAAAAAAACTAACTCTAATATCATTATTTAAAAGCAATAATCTAAAATGTATTGAGGAGCAGGACAGAGACGACTAAAGACTGGATGGGTCGTAGGATCCCAACTGAAAGTTGACTTTAAAAGAGAGCACTCAGGAGTTTCAGAGACATGGAAGAGACGTCATGACCCAATCTATGCAGCGATACAAGTATTGATTGGACAGAGTCAGACTCTATGCTAAGCTAAGTGTCTTTTAATCCTTGCTCCCCGTGTGAGTTTAATCTTCTCATCTAACTCTGAGGAAAACAGCGAATAGCCGTGTGTCCCTAACGTCAAAGTTTTTCTTACTCAGTGCCTCCGAGTCTGTAGAATTGCTCGCGTTGCTGCAGCCTTTAACCACATTTTGGGAGCGCTGACTCTTGTTAAGTGGAAAATGCAACATTTTTATGGCGAATCAATCATGTTTGTCTTCTCTCCAACTGCCATCACAATGAACCTCGTTGCACATTTTCTGCATATTCATGTGTGGGAGGGCGAGACTGGCTGGGGCTTAGGCTTCGAAAATGCTCGAGCCAAGAACTCTTTTGGGTCAGGTAACCCATCATAATAATATTATTTATACGTTCCCCTCATTGTAGCCCACCACACTAGAACGGAGGCTGTGGAGCTCTGCAGAGTCTGGGGGAGACTTGAGGGAGCAATTTATTTCAGCAATTTTCACTGACTTTATGTAAATAGAAATGTAGAAACACTGGGGAAAAGACTCTGGCCTGCTCCCAAGTGGATGTCGGGGTTTTTTTTTTCATGTCATGTAGCCCTGCTGTGTATCATGGGCTTCCTATCTGCCTCCCACATCCCAAACAAGGGCATTTCACTGCTGCGCTGCTGAATATTACAGGATGCCTGAAGTGTCAAAGGTGAGCCTATAAAGATTAGTCGGGCGACAGGGACGAGGGCTCTAAGTAAGAGGACATTTCCTTTAAAGACCTGCACTGCTTTTATGCAGGAAATGCCAAAGACGTTCCACACAAACCGTACCGTTCACCACCTTTAACGGCTCGTAAATTCTGGGGAAAGTTAAGACACCATTAGACACCAATAAAATATCACTATTACGCTGGGGAAGTAAACACATTTTCAAAAACCCTAATGTTGAGAATTTGTAGTCTGATTAATCACTAAATCAACTTTATGAACTTTTATTGATGATAGGCGGGAGTTTTACTAAGCAGCATGTGTCACTGCCATAACAAATGAAAACCACATGGTAACAGCGGCGTTCCTGCAGGGGAAGACTTCTGCAGCACATCGGACCATGAAACCAAATACCTACGTGTATCTGTGGCAGAGCGATTCAATGCAGATCAGCACTCGGACATTGTCTCTGGCCTTGAGCTGACTCTTGCTCCTCTTCACCTCGTTGTGGTCTGTAAGAAGGAAAAGTGCTCACAATCACGCACACGCAGTTATTCGGCCATGAGTCACAAAAACAAACTGTCTATTCACTTAAACTGCAGCAGTATTATTGATGATTTTTATGCAATGAAATCACGTATATGACAAATCTTGACATCTATGTTTGCCGTTTTTTCACTAATATTTAATGTCCATCCAATCTGAAACCAGTTAGTTTTAACCCTCCATGGGGACGTGTAATCTTAGTGGTTGCTTATTCCTGCATTAGCAGCTGTTTTTTCAGTTGCTGCTTCTGTAAACCAGGCATTTCCCACTGCTTTGAGTCCCTACTATTGTCAAGAAGTAACAGGAAATGTGTATTACATATTTTATTTGTTGGCAGTCTTAGTGCTGACACAGACTGGTACTAAAAATGTATATTTATCATATTTAGCTTTTTTAAATAGTGCAGGAAGTAATGAAATGAGCTGCAGAGCTGTTGGGTGCTGACAACAGTACCAGTTTACACCAGTTTTCTTCTCTGCACCATGCTGAGCATAAAATAAGATCATGGCTACTCATGCATGCTGGAAAAAGGCAGATTATTCACTGCTCATATGTTATGACAAAATAGCTGCTTATGTCTTATTTTCTTTCCTTGAAATACCTTAAAATCTTAGGTAGTAATTAATTGTATGTTCTATATAATAGGACTGCAGGGGCTCTGAGACCTTTGTGTATGGAACAAGGAAGTTACTCTGATTTACCAATGTGGACATTAGCAGAAAACTGGTATATCCCCGTTATGGGAGCTGTGAATCTTCCAGTGGACTGGTCCATTCCCGACCCTCGGAGGAAGGCTCCTTTAGCAGGCGGCTGAAAACACAGAAGCTTTGGATTATCAAAAGCTCAGCTACGGTTTACGCCACGTTCTGCTTCTTATGTCACGACAGAGCACGGTTAAACAACATCTCCACAAAGGAGGAATGTTTTTTAGTCGTTTACCAGCCTAATATGTCTATTAACTGAGAATCATTCTGACTTCAGTAATTCTTTGTCCTAAGAATGCAGGGGCAGAAAACTCCGCAGTTCCGACAATATAAAACTAAACATGGACAGCTATAGTATCTTGTGACCTTGTTTGCTGGTATATTAAAATTTCATGTTATAGTCTGCCAACTGGCCTGTCAAGCCACACATTTTCCATCCATCCACCAATCCATTATTATCTTATCTGCTCATTCTGTAGAGGGTGAATACACCCAATGGCGCCCATTGACTTCTCACACAGTGCACACACAGAAAAAGTCCTTATTCCTTCTGAAGTATGATCTTTAGTCTTTTGTGTTTTGGGGTCCATGCACATTAGCGGCCTCATCCACTCCTGGCTCTTGGCTCAACACACACATGAATGGGGACAAAATACAGAAATTCTATAGCTTTTCTAGACTTTCCAAGAGATCATTTTGTCTTTTGGTTTGCGTTTTCAGAAAAATGAATTCACCGTTTTATAGCTGCTCCTTTTCCAGTATTCTCTCTTAAAACAAAAAATTGGCCTGTGTGTCATGTGATTAGCACGGAAGCTGCAGGAGCCAGATGTTATCAGGCAAGGGGAAGATTACACGTTTTAAATGCCTTTTCTCCTTGTTCCAATCAGTATGGTTTGCCTCTCTCCCTCCACATACATCAAAACTGGGGACATTCAGTTCCAGAGTTTTTACTCTCCTGTAGATTCTCCTGGGATGGAGCACTGACAAACCAGCTGCCTGAGAAGAACAAGACATGTTCAACTTTGCTAAGTAAGAATTGGCTTGGGATTTTGTTGATACCAATCCTTCTGAAAATACCAATGCAGAATCTGTAGATCAGATAAGGACACCTCTCTCTGAAACATACATAAAATACAACTTTCCAAAGTTACGTGTCTTCACCAATGCAGTGCTTTGTAAGCATGTTAAATAGGTCCTCCTCCCCCATCCCAACAGGGCATAGTTCTTCCACTACAGCATGCCGTTTGAAACAGTGTCTATTTCTGTCCTCTCCACATTTTATTCCAAGGCAGAGACAGAGTGCCTTTTGTATGCCGCCCAGAGGGTGATGTGTAGAATTGAAAAAGTTGATATTTTTGACCAAAGAGCCAGTCTGAGTCTCAGAGTGGCACCGAGCGCTTTGCCAGTGCCAGTAACCAGTGAGCGGTTGATCCTCTCATAATTCCCCCACATGCAAACTATGTGATGATTACCAAACACTCGCTCTTTCAAACACAGTTAAGACCGAGAAGCAAATGGGTCCGAAATAAACCATGTAACCATGCAGACGAGGATTAGCCAAAACTGTACTTTTTAAGCCGCAAGCACAGAGCGAAGCAGAACCAGCTCATAAACATTTACTTGGTTTCAAACAAACATACGGTCTGAAAGTTCTGGAGCTCCACCAGAGTCTTCTTGTCCACCACCACAGGTCCCTTGAGCTTGCAGTGGAACGCCTCCTCTATTCGCCGGTAGGAGGTCATCCCCTCCAGGGTGAGGAGAGCCGTGGGTAGCTGGCTGGGGCTGGTTTGCCTGTCCAGCGCTGCTGTTCTCCTTTCTGTAGCCTCTGACAGAAAAGCATCAAGGTATTCGCTCGTGTTATTGGGATGTAGTACAAAAAATATTGCACACCCATAACCGTAGATTAGCTGCAAAATAAATTGCAAAGGAGCTGACGATTTTCCAGGGTCCAGCTAGCCTTGGAAAACCATGTTCCTACCTTTAATCATTTCCTTGAACTCCTGGAGAAGAATTTCCTGGGTCACTTCTGCCCCAGGGGAGCCAGGTGGTCCCTGAGGACCAGGAGGACCGGGAGGACCAGGTGGGCCCGGCTAGTGGAGCACAGATGTATGAAACTTCGTCATGCCTCAGAACTTAACTTGAAAACAGCTGTCCAATGTATCAATGTGCCCACTGTAATAAAACATAATTAGACGTTTTTGACATTTTTGAATTTGGCTTTACCAGGGGTCGTTTGCGTTTGCGACACTTTCCAGGGAAGTCGGCAACAGGTCTTTTGACAAAGTCCATCCATGATCCCAGTGGATCCACTTTCTGGTGTTCAGAAATCTGCAAAAAAAAAAGGCCAGTAAAGAAAACAACATATTTACACATAATTATTACACTTATATTAATTATATTCATAATGAAATACATTATTGCAGCTCACAGGAATGGTGTGAAGTGCAAAAAACATTTTTCAAATTATTTGCAAAAACTGAAAAGTGGAATATACAATGTATACACAAAAGCATTTCTAAATAAAACAAAGAAATAGTACTATGTCAATAAAAGTAAAAGTAAAGTAGACTCCATACGTAAAGTTGTTGTGGTTTTAGGCAAGTACTTGCACATTTATGTCAGTGTTGTCTCTGGTATTATGAAATAGTTTATAAATAATAAATATGTGAATATTTTATAATGCATATCTACAAAGCTGAATCCACTGAGTCCACAAATTAATGCTGCCAGACACCAAGGAAGGTCAAACAGGGAAACTCTTTCTCTGTGTCTGTCCTGCACAGATTTCAATTCCTCAAAGATCAATGCAGCCTCTGAATATGTCAATCCTCTCCAAATGGCTCACTTCATGAAATATCAGCTAATCCACTCGTGTCCGTTCTCATATGCCCACTATCCTCAGATAAATATAAACAAAACGTGTTTTTCTTTGTTTTGTTTTTCGTTCTGTTTTGTTTTGTTTGCAGCATGAGAAATTTTCCATGACTACTCCATTAAAACGAGGCCTGCTCATGTGACATGGGTTCTGTGGGCTGCAGACCACACTCACTGTAGTTACTAACAACATATCAAACTAGCCAACACTTTCTCCCTCACCCCAACTCACACAAGTATTTTCTTTCATTAACACTGCCGGTTTGAGTAATGCAATGATGAAAAATGTAATAAACAAGATAACGTGTATATACATACAGTATGTATACCAGTGCAAGATGATTTACGATTGTTTGTCTATTTCCTAACCATGTGTTTGCTCGATCTTCTTATCTGAAATAACTCATTTTAACAAATTACGCTATAGAAGACTGTTCAGACGATAAGATACTAGAAAAAAAAAACCTTTGGAAGCAACGTTGTTATGCATAGTGCTACAACTGGCATGTTTTCATTTTGGTACAAAGTGCGGCTGAATGAATTCCAATTACAGTGAGCTTGAATTTTACTCTCCCCCAAACGTCAAGTCCCTTCAGTTAAGATAGAAGAGGAGATAAAGATGAGCCATGGAGGTGAGCTGTCTGAAATGGAATTTGTTTAGGTTTGGCAGCGGGACGCGGATCACTTATCTGCAAAACTAACATGCCCCTTTCTTCACTTTTAAAGGCTTGCCTCTTGTTCCACCGCAACAAAGTAAGTCCTTGTTTGTCTTTTCAATGTGCTGGAATTAAAAAAGAAATGTTGTTTTTTTTAATCTGGGATTTGCAGCAGTCTCCCTCTGCGGGTGTGTGTGTGTGTGTGTGTGTGTGTGTTCGTCTCTCTCGCTGTGACTCTCTCTTCTCTTTGACAGCAGACAAAATAAACAACTTAACAAGCGCTGCGCCGGCTGCATGTTGGATCATTCTCTGTTTTTGTTGTGATTTTGAGGCTTGGAAACAGATAAAAGCAAGACTGATCTGGTCAAGACAAGAATACTTGTACAGTACTCAATAATGTTTTCATAAGACTAGGAGACATTTGGATAAAATGCTTTCTCCACGTACATTTTTCACATTCATTAATGCACTAGTGTTGTAAGCAAAAGTCAGTAATGTCAACTGGCTCAAGTTAGGGTGAGACGTTTAGAAAAGGAATAAACCTCGGGTGGCCAATTGGATCTCTGGCCCTGCCCCGTCGCTTACTTAAGTGAGATGATATGTTGAATAAAAAAAGTTTCAGCAGAGTTTATCATTTGCTTGATCTTGGTAAAGAGCAATGTTAGCGTTTAGTCACATTTCCAACTCTGATATTTGGTCTCCACCAACTACCAACTGGAAAAATTCCCGACATTTTACCTGCTGAATGGTTCTCAAGTTAGGCTCACCCTTTCAACCAATCAGAGTACACCAATTATTATTATTAATTATATTAGCTTAAATGCTTAACAAAGTCTTTATGTATTGTAACCGCATATTTTAACTTTGGAGGGTTGGATCTTTTGGCTTAACTTTGGATTTGGATCATTTTGTTTTGATATTTAGTGCCAGTTTAAACTATTTTAGACTCTGCCACGACCAACTCCAGAACCAACAAATTATTCTGAGTTGTGCTGTACAATCATCCACCAATCATAGCCTGTAAATATGGAAATCATCAGCATCTCCACCACCCATTCCATGTGATGGAACTATAGCAGTAAAATCCACTTCTTACACTTCAGGGATTGAAAGGTTAAAGAAACTTGATATGATGTGTGAACATTAGTGCTGTGATACACCAAGCCCACAGTTAGAGTAGCTGTTAGCCAATGTTTGGCCCTTGGGGAAAGCTTTCGCTTAGTTTTTGTGTCCTCCTCTGTTGTCCATCTTAGCAACGGAGTTATGTAATGGCTTGAATAGCCACAGTTCTATCTTCCACTTTTCTCTTTGAGATTTTGGATACAGACTCCCGCCACCTGCTGGAATGAGGGGTTATTTCCTCTCACATGGCACAGAACAGACTGGCCTTTTTTTTGCAGTGTATGTACGTGCACCTTTTAAGCCCAGACAAAAAGTGATGTGAGGCAATGCAACAGCCTGCCTTCGTCTCCACTAGTTCCTTGATGTCAACTTGGCGTGTCTTTACCCTTAGAGGTGCAAGATGACAGATTTTGTTTTAGACAAGGCTGAGCTAGCTGTTTGCAAATGTGTCTTGTTATGGAAAGCTAATTGACTGTTGGCTATGGCTTGGTATTTATGCCACAGGCATGAACGTGGTATCAGTCTTCGCACAAAAAAAGTGAATAAAGGACAAATGAAAATGGTAAAGTGTCCTTGTATCATGTTGATGACAGAGACTGTGTAGCGACTCCGCCATTTGCCTCTGGCAGAGTTGATATATTTTGATGGAATTAATAGTAAAACTGTGAATCATCGACTCAGACAGTTCAGTGTTCTCTTAATAATCACCCATGTGAGCCAGTGCCGCTTCCAAAAAAGTAATAATTTTACATTTGTTTTTGGGTTTATGTCAAAGATCATCATCTTGGATTTTCAGAGATATGAAACAGAGCAAGTTGGCCCACACATGTGACTTATAATTACACATCTTAGCGCTACAAAATACTGAAAAAGACAGCATGTCATTGCCAGGAAATCAGCCATACTTTGCGCTTGTTATCCCCTTTAACACACGATTGTAATTAAGCCATTAAAACCTTGCCCTCAAGGATTTTCTGTGCTCAAGAAAGAAAGGCTATGACCAAGGTAATTATTACCTTCATTTCTGAGCTAAAAAAAAATGCCAGCAAGCCATTGTATAAATAATTCAATTATCAGCTTACAAACTCTCAACTCTTTCCATTAAACAGATTGAATTTCTCTGTTTTCTCTGTCAGAACATACCATACGCATAGATGTGACAGCTGGGATGGCTCATGCAACTTGCCAAAAATAAAAAAAAAGGAGCAATTCATTGTATCCAGGTGAGCCTCTGTCTTGACTTCAGAACTTCAAACACATGAAACATGAAAACCATATTGCATGATGCCACGGAAAACCCGTCAGAAGCATTCAATCACACTTGCTGCTATTGGCTGTGGCAATAAATAAACTATGGATTCCATGCATAGCTTTGTATCAACACATACAAGTCATGGACAAAGTGGGGAGGGAGCAGGTCCAAGAATCACTCTGAGGGGTTTGATGAAGAACACCAGGATCCTGGCTTTGATCACCGCTGATGTGTGAGAGCCTCAATGTGGCTCCGTCTGTCAGCAGGTGTGGTGCACGCCTTTCTAGCGTGAGCCACGAGAATGTTTCAGGTACTCTGTCAAAAGGTGAGAAATTTTCAATCTTCTCAACAGTCGTCCCATGCCCAATCGCAGGGCTCCAATTCATCACAGACTCAGAGAATAGGAGACATTGTGTCCAGGATTTGGAAGAGGTTCTCAGATCTTTGCAAATGTTGACATAATTTAACTCGCATCGACACGTTGCACTGCAGTCGAACGGGGCCTGATGCACCAGATTTGTTTGCTGGATACAGTAACATCCTGAAGTCAGTGCTAGTTATCTGGCAAAAACTATTTTATGCCAGAACAAACAAAACATACTAACATATTATTTTACATGATTCAATTATATTATTGCAGTGATTCATAAATGCACAAGCAGCACTTTACAGTTGTAGTTTGTCAAGGAGGAGCTTTGTTTTTTAAAGTTTGCTTGTTGGGTCTATTGGATCATAGGGGGCTGTACCCCTCCACTGGGTCGCAAGACAAATACAGGAGCTTGGGAGATGATTAATAGGGTGGGAAAGAAGAAAAACAAAGTTTTGTGATGCGTATTTATCCTTTGGACTTTGGACGAATTTGCCCCTTAAACCTAAAATAAAACCACCTGAGTAGTTTAGTTTTAAATGTGGTTCTTTTTGCAGGTGGTGACAGGCCACTGAGTTTGAACCACTGGTTTAACATATTGCATATTAAAAAGTAAAATATTGATATGGATATTAATTTTAGTAGCTGTAGCAGTAAACAATGTATTATAAAAGTATTCTCACTTCTAAAAAGCAGAACTGATATAAAATAGACAAAGGTACCTCAACTTGTGCTCAACTAGAGTATCAACTACAGTGTGAATCTGGAGCTTTTGGATCAACCATTTGTAATCATTTTTCATTGCGCAGAAAAGAATAACTTGGGTTTGAGTGAATAATCCATCCACATGCACTGCTTTAAGTGTGTTTGTCATGTAGTTGGGAAAAATTAGGCTGAATTTATTTGAAGCAATAAAGTGGGAAAATATTTCCCTGGGGCAGCATGCCACCAAAAACACAAACACAACTGTTAAAACACGTCTCTGGGGCTGCAACCAGATAGTGAAACTCTACTCCGCTGCAGGCAGCTCCTGAATCCGTCCATGTGCACGGCTGCGCTTATTTTCATTTATGCCTTATCTGTTTTTCTACCTGAGCGTACACACGGGATGACATGAAACTTTTTTGTTGTTGATAAAAATGTTGCACAGGGGGGTTTAAGGTTGGGCAGGATGATGGAGAGCTTTCCATAATCCCTTGTTTTTACATTGCTGCACTGCTCCCTGTGCAGTCATCCATGCATGGGTGGACAGGCCTACTAACAGGCCGATCCCACCCCTGGAGGCAGGGATCCCCGGGCCGTGTGGGACGAGGGGATCCTGCTAACCTGCGTGCATCCCAGTCGTCATGCTTCCACCCCCGTGTTCCCCACCGCTGCACTTCACAGAAACAGACTTTCTTGAGGATTTATCACCAAAGAGCTGAATACAGTTAGGCATGCAATGTTGACTTTGTTCCCTTCTCACTGTGTTATTACTCAATTGGCCAGCACCGTGTGCAAAACATAATTACTCTATAACACTCTGGGGATGCTGCTATTAGTTTAACAAACGTTGCAGGCACACCGTTTAGAAGTGCAAAATAAATATAGCGATTGTAATTAAAAATACTTCTTGTAGTATGGCCTGTTTTTAAGATGCTGTTTTCGAATAACTTCACAGTTGCTTAAAGAAAAGCGTGAGAGAATGTTGATAAGATGGTGTTTATGTTAAAACAAAATCGCCAGACAGACTCTTGGTGTCCTTGTTTTACGTAAAAGGCAATATACGTTTAAAAAAATACAACTTGATTGCTCTGTGACATCTGCTTTGTGTACAAATTATAGCTTTGAAATTGGAATGAGTGCTCATTTTCCCTGTGGTAGGTAAAATGAGCTGTTGAAAAGCACATCTCAGGTACAGCTTTGCCCCATGGTCTGACTGTGGGCATGGCATTTCAGGTGGGAAGTCATTACATCCTCCTACTTTTATGTGATTCATTTGTGGTATTGAATTATATTACATTGGAACATATTGTAACAGTTCATTTTTCTTTCCTCATTTTTTTGATTATGCAACTCATTTTCTAAGAGAGGTAAACCATTAACTGTAATTACTAAGTTGTTGTGCATCAAGTACAAACACTATTTCCAGAGAGGTTGGGAAGCTGAATCTTGAATCTGATGCCAACAACACATATCAAAAAAAGCGGGACAAGGGCAACAAGAGACTTAAACAAAATATATAATGCATTAAAGTTAAAAAAAAGGGGGGGGCCCCCAGTGGAATATCTCACAACTAATAAGATTAATTGGCACCAGGTCAGTATCATGATTGGATTTAAATTGAACATCCCAGAGAAGTAAGAATGGGGAGGGTTTCTTAACTCTGAAGAATGTGTGTGCAGCACCTTGAGGATCGTTTCATCTTCATAACAGTTCATAATATTATATTATAATGTAAAATCTACAGTGTCTATGCAGGGGCAAACAAAAAACCAACACAGAATAGTTGTGACCTTTGGGCCCTGAGGCAGCACTGCATAAAAAAAAACATGATTCTGCATTGGAAATCATTGCATAAGTTGGGAACACCTCTGAAAACTTTAACTGAACACAATTTGTTGCTGCAACCACAAATTCAAGTTAAAAATCTACCATGCGAAGAAACAACCATATATTAACAAGATCCAAAAAACTTTGCTTCTCTGAGCCTGAGCTGAGGTGAAGTGCAAATCTGTCCAGTTGTCTGACAAATCAAAATGCAAAATGTGTGATTTCTTTTTAGAAATCGTGAATGCTGTGTCCTGCGTGCTATTCAGCAGAGGAACCATCTGACTTCTTATATGTGCACAGTTCAAAAACCAGCATCTGTGATACTGTGGGGGTGCACACATGGGCAACTTCCACATCTGTTAAAGCTCTGTTAATACGGATTGATATACACAGGCTTTGGATCAACATGTGCTGCCATCCAGATGACATCTTTTTCGGGGAAGACTTTGCTTATGTCAGCAACTAAAAACCAAACCACATTTTGCTTGTGTCAGAAAGGCATCACAGCTGCTAAAACTGCTAAACTGGTCCATTCTTTTCCATTTTCATTTTTGTATTTTGGAGAGACATATGCATATCACCTTTATGGAGCACAGATTGTTAGCTTAGCTTAGCATAAACACTGGAAACAGCTGATGTAGCTTTACTCTAGGTAACAAAATCCATCCACAAGCACTTTTAAACCCTGCTACCTAAAGCTTTGTGTCTTAATTGTTTAATTTGCACAAAAACTTTGACTGCAAAAATTATATTTTTACATACTTTACATAAATTGTTATTTTACAAGCTGCTTTATGGATACTGGGGGGCAGACTGTAGTTTATAGTCCATCTTTTTGTTCTTGATTGCAGTCTCTATGCTACTTTATGCAACTGAACATATGTGAGGGTTGATCTTCTCACTGTCTTCTCCATTATCATCTTCCATCTTCTCTACCACACTAAAGTTACTCTTACTTGAAGTCTCAGTTGACCAGTTTGTTGGAAAGTGTATAAAAAATTTCTTAAATCATGGTTTGAGGAATATGACCAGCACATGATAAGAATCAGGCAAGATTAAAGGGATTTCTATAAATCTGGCATCAATCAGAAGCTATTACAAGTGAGACAAAATACAAATGAAACCCTCCCTCTGTGCCTGTGAGGTGAAATCACATACACTGTGCACTTTATTTTACTTTATTTTCACATTTAATGATATAAAATTGTTTATTATTCAATCTACTCTTAGTCATTTTAGGATGTTACATAAGCTTTTCATCATCTGACATGCTGAAAGCAGAGTTCATTATCTTGCGGCACAGACAACAGGTAGTTCCCACCATCTGTAGTGTTTTGAGAGGGAGGTGTGCCCCCCCCAAAATCGTCCTTTTTCCTGTGGGACCCACTCTTGTCTCTTATGTGTAGCTTGATCCAAAAGGTCCCACACCAACTTCATTAATCATCACCAGGGATGCGAGAGAGGAAACAAAAACCTTCACCTCGGGCTAAACCCGAGCGTTACTCAACACGCCGGGCGTGATGTTTGACTCGACTCCCTCAATTACAGCCATCACGGATCCCTCACTGCTGTCAGCAATGACAGATTCCACTCATCTTCAGAGTAAGAGCAGTAAGGCCCACAATCATGAAGCCCTGACCTTTGACTGTAGAACTGTACAATGTGACAGTTCACAGAGACCACAGTTGTGTGAAATACGCTACAGTTATCGTCTCATTTCAAAATATTTCACCAGGAATGCAGCGTATGACTGCACCCTGCCAACGGCCCACTCAGGGGATTGGTCAGATAGAAAACCATCATAAGAACTCTTTCCACTGTTTCCACTGGGCACAAGGGGAAAAAATTTGGATGTGGAGTGTAAATGTTTGGCTTGTTCGAGAACACAAATTTCTTGCCAAGACAGCTCCAATGGACATGTTGTTTTCTCTGGAACCTAACAGATGTGTAATAGGATAAACTCACAAACTACCCAAGAAAAGCAAGTTTACCACTTCTCAAAATGTGCGGTGCTTTTTTTTCTTCTCTGAACACAAACCTGGATAGAGTGGCATCAACAAAAGTGACCTTGAGTAAAACCACTTTCACACATGTCAAGCTTAAAGCTCGGGTTCTTGTCTGAGGTGACAATGTTTGGCAAAGACGCTATCTGGCATAACACTGCGTCTTAAGAGTAATTATGTCATTACCCAGTGATTGTGGGAGATGAGATGAAAAGAATGTTAGAGAGGGAGGTGCAGGGGGGCTAATCCTCATCGAGGTGTTCTCTTTCAGGACCCTTTCTATGGGGCTTTGTGAGGGGGCTTACACGGCATGCTGCCCCAGTTTTCAGGGCCGCACCGCCCCTATCGGATGTCCCAGACACAGCGGAGTCAGACTAGGCCTGTGAATGACAGAATCAATGAGCTGGGAACAACATCGCCATAGGTCTTTAAATATCTGCCCACCTAACTTTCCCAGGAGTTACATCATGGCTGCGGGCTCGTAAGAGACCTCAGGGGGAAACAGTGTTTGTGAAGACGCTCGGCTCCCCAGAGGAGTGAAATCCCAGTGTAGGGTGCAATCTTTTGCAGACTTTGAGAGTTGACACAAGGTCATCCTTCATAGCTGCTGCTTTTACAGGGCAAACCAAGTCAAATAAACACCACCAGGCCACAACCACCTACAATGTGTTCTTAAAGATACAAAGGAGACCTCACTGGTTGGTTTCAAGTGGGGGGGTGCAGTGGAGGTTACCATTAGGAATTTGCTGTTGGTAGGAGCCGAAGTGACGGCTGGTATATAGGCCAGTGAGAGTTATATGAGAATGCCAACATGATGGGTGGGCTAAAAGCAAAACAAATAGGCTGTTGGAAACCCTCACAAATATGCAACACTAGCAACAAACCTATAAATAGCAGAGTCGAGGGCCAACAAACATTATACAGAATTCTGCTTTTCCAGAGGAGATGATTTTTAATTTACAAAAAAAACTATATTCTTCAATTACACATTACTCTTTCCCCTTGTTGTTAGAAGTCATTAGAAACTTTTTATCTTTAGCACACTGTTTAACTTCCGCCTGCAGTGATAAAAAAAAAAACCTTCTTGTTTCATCTCACACCATACTCTGGAAAACCGGTGGCAGACTGTGCAGGATGCAAGTATTGATGCATTGATTAACCTTCAGATGTCCACATTCCTGGCATAACTCCAGGATTCATCCCCTCTGAGTTTCACACGTTTTGGTCTGACTCATGACTTGCAGAGGTTTTGATCCAGTATAGGACACACCTGCCCTGTCATGGCTTTTACCTTGCCTACCTTTTTGTGCCCTGTCTCTTTCCTGCTGACAAGAAATGTCTTACAAAGCTGCAGGTTTCTTTGCCTGTTTGTATGTACAGTTTTGTAACAAAGGAGTCGTTAACTGTAAAATAAATACAACTTTAACAATGAAATGTTAACAGTGAATATTTTGTCACTACCTTGCTTCCACCGAGCTCTTCACTGTTGGAGATAGTGGCGTTGTATGTCTCTGTTTGTTGCGGGGTGGCCTCTTTTGGCCTCTTTCTCTCCTTCTTGGCATCTACCCCGTCCAGGAGGACACACTGAGTCCAGAAAACTGCAGCCAGCACAGCCACAGGCCCAGCCCCACACCACATCTTCACCCTCTTTCTATCAGCACCAGAATCCTTGCAGAAGCTGCCCACGCCTTCAGTGGAGCGCAGGCTGAGGATGCCCCACAAGACTCGTGCAAACACAAAGTCCCAACAGGGAGAAGGAGACTAGCTCGAGGGGCTCCCTGTCCAGGAGACTGTCAGGCTGACTGCTGCTGCTGTTGCTCCCCTCTCGATGAGCTCTCAGCCAGCACAACGTTGCAGGGGCACTGGTAACTCTAACCAGAAAGCCAGGAGGCTTACTCAACTATGAAATGTGTCAAGCAGAATGGTCCAAGGGAATGACAGATCGGCACAGATCTGACAGCAAATAAACCCATTAGTGAGATTTTTCACGCTTTCTGCTCTGTTGGGGGGTGAGGTGTGTGTGTGGAGTGTGGGGGTGTACAGGGGCCAAAAGAAGAGGCAGAGAGGAGGGGCGTCCAAATCTGAGGGTGGGTGGGCTACGGGCCTAGAGATGGATGACAATATTCTCTCTTCTCCCCCCAACTCTCTCCTGCTGTTTCTCACACTGAGCACTGGATCCAGTCTCCAGCAAAGTGGTGCGGTAACTGGAAAAGCTGCAAGATCCACAAAAGTTGGGCTTTCATTGCAATTTAGCAAATCAGTCTGTCTTGCTGCACACCGAGCCCCCACAGAGACACAAGAGGAGACGGATGGGGTCCGGTTTGGATCTCTCACCAGTGTTCTTCCCTTCTCCTTGAAGTACAGGTTTGTCCCACACAAAACAAAGCAAAACGAAATGCTGTACAGGTAGCAGTGTAGCAGTCTTCCAACTTCGGGTGGACAGGACTCGGGTGCTCCCTACTGATCGTCCCAGCAAGTCAAGTCCAAAGCCATGTGTGCTGGGTCTCTTCTTGCCTGCTGTGTTGCACTCCCACTCCCTCTGGTCTCACTTACTGCTGTGCTCTCAGACTGAGCATACAGGAGAGCTCACAGTGGAGTTTTATCATCACCCTTTCTCCCTCCTGCTTCTCTCTCTCGCTCTCTCTCTCCCACTCCCTCTCTCTTTCCCTCCTCTCTCTCTTGGCAATCTCACAAGCTTATTCAGCTCTGTTTTATCTCATAGATGAAATGCTCAAGCTGAAGAGGTTCTTTGGCAGACAAGTTGTGTGTGTGTGTGTCTACAAGTGTATAAGTAAAAAGAATGTGTATGCAGTGTGTCTACTGTAAAATCATGTATCTGTCTGACAGCGTCTGTCATTTTGGCTTAGTTGGCTCAATTTTTGCCAACTCTACCAAAGGTCTGTGTTTCGATCCAAACACAGAGCCTTCAATTAAAAACAAATTCAGACACTTTTTGTAACTTGTAACATGTTTATCTTGTGTAACCTGTTGCCAGAAAATCCTGACTGTCCTGTATGCCAAATATATATTTTACTATCTGTTGATGTTTAGCAAAAAGTCTCACTTTTTTAAATGTTTAGTACAAAAACTGTTATAGTAAAAGTGTAGTTAGATAACAACTATTGTAAAGTGCAGGTTCCAGTAAAGAAAAAAATGAATAACATGAAAAAAATTGTTGCTAAGATACTTTAACTAAATTATGCATCTCGTGCTTTTACTAGGATAAATAACATGTTAGCTCATCATATTTTAGGCTGTTATTTGGTCTAGTTGGAATCATTACATTTTAATACAGTGTCACCCAGAGGCAGCTGCCTGAAGTGCTGTCAGCTCCCCAGAACTCCCGAGACCATCAATCTGGACACAAGGACGCAGAACTGAACCGGAAACTGGGTTAGATCACGTTTAAAATAAGAGACAATGAAGCGTTAACGAGTTTGGCAAACAACACTATTTGCTTGTTCGGCAAACTAGATTGCAAAACACGTATCTGTTTTCAATGTTTATGAATGAATATTAAAATGGATTTTACTTGTTTAATTTTGCTACCTTTTCTAAAATAAACACAATTTTTTTTTACCTCACATTCAAATGTTGGCTATTTTAACTTCTTCTGTCCTATTTCATTTCTTTAGTTTTTGTTGTTTGAATGTTTAACTTATTTAACCATTTCCACCCATTTATTAATTTATTCTTACTATGCTATGTCTTTTAAGCTAGCTGTTTTCCAGACATGTATATCATTGCTCATGTGTTCTATTATTTTATGTTGGTTTGTTTGTTCAAATCATTAAGATTAGTACAATAGGTCCACTAATCATCTTTCTATGCCTTACTTGGCAAACGGAGAAGTATTAAAAAGGTATCACATCCATGGATGAATTAGGGAATTAGTGAATCGATTGCAGACGTTAGACATTGATCAACCACGGTTTTACTTTGAAAGTCACCGGAAGCTACGTCTCCCACCCTGGCTACCATGACGCAGCTTCTTGGAGCAAGGTGACTGGCGAGTAGGTCAGCAGTTCAACCGACAGCTTGAGTGAGTTACTGTCACGTAACTTGATCAGTGGCGCGGTCTTTGCTTTCTGCCGTTTTTCCTCCTGGACGTCCCGAAACTGTCTAGGGTCTTAGACTGAGCCGTCCCACATTTCGGAGAAGGCTGCTGCGGGCGAGCCACGTGTACAGGAACTGGGGTGTCACAGTCCGCCAGCCTGACTGCAACCTCCGCAGGTCTGTTCCCATAGGAAGTTGTGCATGTTTGCTAATGTTAGGCAGCCGACGTTTACACTGCAGCTAAGCTAAGCTAGCCAGCCGTTGTCCCCCGGGTTCAGCTGCCGTGTGTTGGTGTGTTGTCGCGTTTGACAGGTCGGTTGTTTGCTGCGAGTTTGCCTTGCTTTACGTTATGTTTGGCCAGGTTGACGTTAACTTATTTAGCGTTAAAGCGACAAGCGGCGGCTAGCCGTGTTAGCCTGCGTGTACGAGCCGCTTAGCACAACTACGTTAAGGAGAATACTTGAAGTTACGTGACGAAGCTAACGTTAACAAGCCGCGGTGTTAAAACTGTAACGTTACGTAGGTGCTAAAGAATGTGCTCACGTTGGGTTTTCCTCTTATTTGGCGTCCGATCAAGTCCTGCCAGCGTCTGCTGCTACAAGGTGTTGTAGATGCTTCAGGACATTTATTATTATGTTTATATTCACCTTTCCACAGATAATTATGGCTCTTTTGAGGAAATTGTGGTGCAGGAACCTCCTGGCTGTGTCTCTGCTGTTTTATCTCCTGCTCCACCCCATGGATGTGCACGCACGGCCAGCCAACATGTCAGCCCCGAAAGACAAGTCTCCAGTTAGCAAAGACGACAACGAGATTCTGCCCCCAGACCACCTGAATGGTGTAAAGATGGAGATGGATGGCCACCTCAACAAGGACTTTCATCAGGAAGTTTTCCTGGGGAAGGAAATGGAGGAGTTTGATGAGGACTCTGAGCCAAGGAGAAACCGGAAGAAGCTCATTGACATTTTTACCAAGTAAGACATGCTTTGCATTCTTTGAATCTACTCCAGCAGTGAAAGCATTTGTGAGCTTGACGCTTAAGCATAGCTGATTCTTGTTAGGCTGGTCAGAATTCGAGGCAAAAAGGGAATTTTCTTTAGGAAACAATATCCTGACTTGTATAAGTAGTGTACGTGATGATGAGGAGCTGAGGGTGAGTTGTGGTGAAAGTGCTTGTTGTGTTTAATTACAGCAGAATTAAAGAGTGGGTTGTAGCGAACGAAGACTGATGTTTGTCCCTTATTTTTAGGGCTACAACTAACTAAATATTTGTAAATATTAATCTGTCACCTTGATTAATTGATAAAATTATTACTAACCTAACTCTACATCTTATTGGTTAGGTGCTAAATAAGTAGTTTGGCATGTTCAAACTCAGGTTTGAACACAAGTCAGACTGATAATTCATCATATGGACCATAACAGCCAGTGCTATATACTGTTTCAAACCATGTAATGCTATAGTGATCAATAAAGGAGCTAAACTAGAAACAAACTTTTTTTCTCAAATGTCTCTTTCAGAGTTGATTTCAACAAGGACAGGAGTGTGAGTGCCAAAGAAATGCAGCGGTGGATCATGGAGAAGACAGAGGAGCACTTTCAGGAGGCCATGAAGGAAAACAAGAACAGTTTCCGTGCTGTTGACCCAGATGGTGACGGTAAGAAAAAGCGAACATGCACAAAGATAACATCAACCCACATGTGTCTTACTGAGTCATGTCAGGCTTGTGGCCTGGGTTGACAGTGTCGCAACTCTGGTTTTTGTCTTTTTAGTGAAAACTCAAATTGTACATTTTTGCTTTGTTTTCAGGTCACGTGACATGGGATGAATACAGAGTCAAATTTCTGGCGAGTAAAGGTTTTGATGAAAAAGAAATTGCTGAGAAGATAAAGAATAATGAAGATCTAAAACTTGATGAAGAAAGTAAGTGTTAAATTAAATGCAGTGGATATAAAATGTCCTTACTCCTGTACATACATATGCACAGCCTTAAATATTTGTTTAAGCACCTTTTGATTAAATGACAGCATTCAGTCTTTTTGGAGTCTATCAGCATGGCACATCTTGCCTTGGCAATCTTGCCCACTCTTTCTAGCAAAAGCGTTCCAAATCTGTCCGATTGCGAGGACATCTCCTGACCCCACAGATTTTCACTTGGATTTACATCAAGATTCTATCTGGGCCACACCAAAACCTTCCTCTTTATCTGGTGAAGCCACTTTTTTGTTTATTTGGAGAGGTGTTGAAATGTGACAGCTCTTCAATTTTAGGTTTTTAGCCGAGTCCTGAAAGCTTGGTTTCAAAATCAACTAAAATTTGGAACTGTTCACGATTCCCTTCAACTTTATTTGAAGTCCCAGTTCCAGCCAAAGAAAGCCCTAACTTTTGCTACCTAAATTCTTCACTCTATTGTGTTCTTTTTGATGCACAGTTTTGTTTTTCTGCCAAACATACTTTTTGGAATTATGGCCCGAATCTTACTTTTGTCAAATTTGATGTAGTTTTTTGCAAAATGTAGTGAGGGATGGATATTTTCTTGGAAAGAAAAGGCTTCCAATAACCAAATATGTGAGATTGTTGCCACATGTAGTACACAACCAGGACTTGTCAGAAATCTAATAACCTCTAATAGTTTTTTTTGTCAGTTGTTGTTAATGTCACTGTTGTGCCATATTTTCTCTACTTGTTAGTGACCTTCCTCATTGTGTTCCAGAGTATTTATTGTCTTGGAATTTTTTTAGTACCCTTTTCTGAATGATCCCTAGATACTTTGTAATCTCTCCTTACGGACAATAGCTTTTGCTGTAAAAGGCAACTGAGTAAATACCGTATTTTCCGGACTATAAGCAGCTACTTTTTTCCGACGTTTTGAACCATGCGGCTTTTACAGAGATGCGGCTTTTCTATGAATTTTTTGCAGCCCTCAGATGGGCGCTGTAGATGGAAGTCGGTGCAAACAAAAAAGCGCCAGTTTTTATTCTTGGCACATGCAACCCAAGACGCACAACAGCAAACATCAGCACTTTTACTGCTGTGTTACAGGCACCATTCAGGTTCAGGTGTATGAATAAACACTTATGGTACAAAGTCTTTCTATGTAAATATCTTATTTCTCAGCCTGGATATTGGGGGCTTATAGTCCGATGCGGTTTATATGTGACAAAATATATATTTCTTTTAAATTTTAGCGGGTGTGGCTTAAATTTAGGTGCGCTCTATAGTCCAGAATTTACGGTACTTGAATTCCGACTGGAAAAGCTCAACTTTATCTGGATTGAAGGCAGACGTGTACTGACCCCAGTTTAACATCAGTTTTGAATTAGAACACCGACTGGAAAAGCTCAACTTTATCTGGATTGAAGGCAGACGTGTACTGACCCCAGTTTAACATCAGTTTGAATGTGATTGGTTTCTTTAGAACACAGCCGCATCCTTAAGTAAAAGCAGGGGTGTACACTTATTTATATTTTTACCCGCTAAACTATATACTCTGTGTTATACTTTGGATATTTATTACTTTTATATTGAGGTAACCAATGAATAGGTCACATTTAAGGTGAAAGAAATCTAAATTGAAGTTAAAGTTTTTACAGCCTTTTTCACATTTTTAAAAAGCATTGCATTTTAACAGGGGTGTGAAGACCTTTTTATTAATTTTTGTATCCTCACTGTTACAGCTCAGGAAGTTTTGGAAAGCCTTAAGGACCGCTGGTTTCAGGCTGACAATCCTCCAGCTGATCAGCTGCTGAATGAGCAGGAGTTCCTGTCTTTCCTCCACCCTGAGCACAGCCGGGGCATGCTCAAATACATGGTCAAGGAGATTGTGCGAGATTTAGGTACACTTTACTTTCCAAATGTTCGAATCACATGCGTTGTTGTGTTGAGCCTGTGTGGGAAGCTTAAACAAGCTCAACACTGGCTTTAGATTAGCGTTTATTTTTATGAGGTGAATAATCTGAAACTGTTGCTTATTTGCACATCCAGTAGCTAAAAAGTGGAGATCTCATTTACCTGTACTGTATGTCCAATACTTATTTTTGAACAAACTTAAAGTCTCATGTTAGATCAGTTATGATTTTACGAAACCATGGAAGAAACATTGGGAATTTAAACTAAATGCTTCTGCGTTACCTTGCAGTAAATTTTCTATACAGTCAGTTGTCATCCATTCAAGTAAGGTACTTGTATAACAGATTGTCAGGTTAACAAATAGCTTTGCAAATCTACAACAATAAGGGGAAATGATGAAACATTACATAATTTCCAGAATTGCTTAATTTTACGAAGCAGGGCTGCAGCAGAGCACATCAGAGCATAACGACAGCCGCTCTATCTGGTAGTGATGAGTGAAGATGTAGGTACTGATACGAAATCATTAGAGTAAAAGTGGTTCATGCTCTAATGCACTAATAAGTATTAATCTATGTGCATCTATGTATTACAGCTACAGCGTGTCTCAGTCAGCCTCATCAGAAGCTAATTGTAGCTGGATAACACAGCGTAGCTCTTCCTCTGCTAGTTATCTGATTGTCATGATACAGACTTGTTGCTGAGCAGCCACAGCTGGGGGGGGGATAAACTGTTGACAATACTGTCAGCATTGAATGTTGAAGGTACAAAGAAAATATTTAATCAGATGTTTGATTAGTTTGGCATATAACACATTGTTGGCTGTGCTAAAGTCCATCTATGGTAGGGATAGGTATATTATCTAATCTTTACCAACCTGTGGGGGAAACGTTAAGCCAAGAAATGCTCTGTACACGCCCAAACCCTGAGTGCTGTTGATGCTTTTAGGTTTAAAATCAAATACTCAAACTGAGAGTAAGATGCTGAAACACTTCATAGAGCTGCGGGAACTTCAAATAATTATATGTACCTTTGTTACCACGTCCAACTCTTTTATTTTCCATATAGTTATTTCATGGTTCATCGGTTTCCGTGTGTTTGAATATGCAGTTTATTGACGCTGTTATGAACAAACATTTAACAGATGTACAGTACAAATGAATGTTGACTGTGCTATACTTGCAGACCAGGACGGCGATAAGAAACTGACCCTGGCAGAGTTCATTTCTTTACCTGTGGGCACTGTGGAGAACCAGCAAGCCCAGGACATTGATGATGACTGGGTTCGAGAGAGGAGGAAGGAGTTTGAAGAAGTCATTGATTCGGATCATGATGGCATTGTCACCATGGATGAACTCGAGGTACGTAATGGAAAAAGAGAAGTTTTTTTAATGTCTTTTATATTATTTTACCGTGGTCAGCTTGTAAAACACCACAATCCTGTTAACTTTCACAAAAGCATGTATTTGTTTTTATGCCCTTTGGCTGGTTTAAAATGCAAGATTGAATTCATACTTGATCAACACTGACAGTTGTTTTTCTATCTCTTCCTGTGTGGCCTGCAGGAGTACATGGACCCAATGAACGAGCACAATGCACTGAACGAAGCCAAACAGATGATTGCCGTCGCAGATGAGAATCAGAACCATAGTTTGGAGCTGGATGAGATTCTCAAGTACAGTGAATACTTCACAGGAAGCAAGCTCATGGATTACGCCAGAAATGTTCACGAGGAGTTCTGAAGATAAATCTAAACCTTCCCCTCTTTGTCTGCAAGTGGCGTGGTTGGCAACTGAATGATTGGATATTTTACCGTGCAATTCTGTGTTTAAAGCCGAGCCCGAATGGCCTCTTTCACAGCTGACTCCAGTTAATACACTATTCCTTCAACCCCGGACTGTCTGCCAGCCGTCACAGTCAACGATGTCTGCCGTCGTTGTGCCATTGGACTTTTTGACTCTGAATGCTGAGGCACTGCGTCTGCTCCACTTTAATTTGTGTTATATTGTGAAATGTCTGTATATGAGGAGTTGTACCCCCGCCCGAGCAGATTAACTGGTGCAGTAGTGAAAGAGTCTGCAAAGCTAGGCGAGCTATTTGTACTACAGAATTTAATTTTAGCTGGTGTGTCTGTAAACAGTGTAAATATTGATCGTTGCTACTAATTCCTTTGTCAGAGAGAAAAGGTAAAAAGTAAATATAATGCTGCTTAAAATAACAATCCATTTACAAATAGATAATTACAAACACTTAGCAGTGCCGCACAAACTCAAACACTTTATTCTGTCAGTTCAGAAAGTGATTTGGTCATCAGTGATGTACAAATGCAAATTTTCTCCGTCCTTCTAGAGTTCTTATAAACAGGGTATCGGTTGTTATAAATACTAGACATCTAACACGTATCAACACACACCTAGTAATCCGATTTGGACCCTTGGACAAAAACGGAGGACAATGGATATACCAAGAGAACGACAAGACTTCTTTCACGCCAGACATTTAAATGGAGGTCAGCCATTATTGAAATGACAAATCTTGTGTGTGTGTTCCGGGCCCAAAATTATTACAAGCAGTCTAAAACATGGTGGGATGTAAATAAAGATGAATTTATTTGAACATTAGAATTTGCAGGTTTGTACTTAATTCGGATTTGTTGCTGTGGAGCCTCATCTTATGTCTTTGTCTTAAATTATGTAACATTTTCAATGCTCATTGCTTAAGCCACAATATTCCACTTGTTTTGAATGCATGAACAAAGAGTTTTGACAGTTTCAGGAACCTGAGTGTTTGACTTCTCCTATACTGTCCTCTGTCCTGTAAGATAAGATTTATGATAAGAGAATGACATAGCTTTATAAAGTGCATTGCAATCATACTGCTAAACAATAAATATTTCTTATCAATTACAGAGAACTCAGATTTGTTGTTAATATTGTCTCCAGAATTCAAGTAATTTTACATGCAAAAGTCTAAAACAGTAAGTTATCATTGGTATTTATTATACAGTAAAAAGCTTTTGTAAATAGTTCTCCTTGCGTGGACTTCCTGTCTCGAGGGAAGCTGCAGATAAAGATGTAGGAACAGTTGTGGGTCTAGATATTAAGATATTAATATCACTTCTTCATTCAGCTCAAAGTCGTCATCTCTGGACCGTCACATTCTCCTACTGCACTGGTAACATTCTGCCATAACCTCAGATGACTCAGTCCAGAGCTGTTCTCTTGGTTTCTGCAACTCTGCCCCCAGCGAAGGATCTCTTCACCCTCGACACAGATGCAGCCCAGGACAGGCTCTGCATTACGCTTTCATCCTGTCTGGACAGCCTCTGCCCGACATCTTCTAGACCTGCTCGCACTTCAGCTTCCAAATCGTGGCTCACCGAACAGATCCGTGAACAACGCACCAGGAGTGCTGAGAGGAAGTGGCACAAATCCAAGAATGATTATCAGGATTTGCTTACATCCTTCTCTCACCACGTCACTAGGGCAAAGACTGAATACTACCAGGACAAGACTTCGGTCTCAGATGCAGGCCTACTGGCCTGAGGTTCCCAGAATTTCCAAAAGTAGAATGGGAGGCAGAGCCTTTATCTATCAATCTCCTCTCCTGTGGAACCAGCTCCCCGTCCAGATTCAGGAAGCAGACACCCTCTCTACAAACATCCTTTGTCCCGTAGTCGTCTTTCTCCCTCTCTCTGTCCCTGTCCTCAGGTGTCCCCGGCTTTGGAGCTGCGCAGCTACTGGTCCTACCAAACTGTCCAACGTTTTCCACTCGGCCCAACCGGTCAAGGCAGATGTCTGCCCACCCTGAGCCTGGTTCTGCTGGAGGTTTCTTCCGTTAAAGGGATTTTTTTCCTGTCCACTGTTCAAGGAGGATTTGTTGGGTTTTCTCTAAATGTCTGTATAGTCTTGACATTATTGTGTAAAATGCCTTGAAATGACTTTGTGAATTAGCGCTATATAAATAAAGTTGAATTATTTTTTTTATTCTAGTTAATAAAGAGAAGATGTAACTGGTTAATTTAAAAGGATTCTTTAGTTTAATCACCAATGAGTCACATCTGTTTTGGGAAGATTTTATTGCCGATATACGGGTTAAGGTTCATTGTGCGTTCTATGTAACGTAGCACTTCACAACACAGCAGGATTGTAAGAACAACCATCATTTCACCAAACCAATGATTTCTTTATAAGCAATAACATACTAAACATCAATTAACATTTTATAAATCCTTTGTCAAAATTTCATTATTCACTATTCAAACTCATTAATGTGAATTGTACAGATGTCATCTAAACGGCTTGTACAAGATTAAGTGTGTAGTCCAATCAGACTTAATGTGTACGCTTTACTTCACAGACATCACTTCACGAGACAAAAGTTTTAATATTTTCCCAATATCATCAACGTGTTTGTCGTAGAAATTAAACGCAACTCCTCCTGCGAGCAACGCCGGGATTCAGGGCGGCTGCAGTTTCCAATCTTCTCCTGGATGCTACTTTCTCTCAGGCACGTGCAACCTTAACAGTAACAGTAACTTTGAAAGTGTAAAAGAAAACACACGACGATCGCTCCAAACACCACGACTGAGTCGACACTGACATGTACTGCCTCATTCAACGCACTATAAATAGAATTAAGCCAAGGGCCAGTACTGAAACGGAATTAACATGAAAACATTGGAAGAACACAGTGACACATCATTGTACAGTACATAGCTTACGTTCTCTGTTTGATTTTGTAGTACACAACACACACGCACACACTACATTCATAAAAAAAACTTATTCCGATGTGCTGTCATTAAAACTGAAAAAAGAAATTGGCCTACGTAGGTAGAATGCAATGTAATATTGATGATAATTATACAAAGCAGTTTAATCAAGCTCCAGTTTCACCTCAACAAACCAAATTTTACACATTAAGAATAAACTCAATGTTGCTGTATTAAAACTTACCTTCATGTTTGCTTCCCTAAACAAAAAAACAAACAAACAAAAAACGGAGCATGATTAAAATATAAATACATTCTGTCATTACTTTATCCAAAATAATGAGAGAAAGTTCTAAAAACAACAGCAGAAAGGAAAATGTCCATTTGAAAACAAGTTCAACCCCGGCGGTCTGTGATGAGCTTGTGTTCCTCTCTAGTCTCGGTCTCCATTTGGTCTTCTCGCAGAGCGTTTGTCTCAGTCTTTACAGGTAGGGATACTGGTTGACTTTTCGCTGGTAGCTTGCACTGGAGCGGTGGAAAGGCTGCCCCCCCATCTGATGCTGATGCTGCTGAGGCTGCGGCGGCGGCAGCGGCGGCTGCTGCTGCTGCTGTTGGTGGCTGCCGTATTGTCCCGCAGTGGAGCCTCCCAGCGCTAAGCTGCCATTCTTCTGCAGCAGCGCCAGGGAGGAGTAAGCCCCGCTCGCCCTGCTGTGCCGGGATGAGCCGCCTTGCATCTGGTCCACAGCTTGAGACACGGAGGCCAGCGCGGCCGATGCCGGGTAGGCGTACAGGTTGGGGGTCGAGCTGAAGAGTGTGTTCTCATGAAGTCGGTAGGATGAGTGGGAGGTGACGGGAGGGGGGTATGTGGGCTGCCGCCTCAGGGAACTACTGCTTTGGTCATGGGATGACGACATCACAGACTGTTGTACCTGATCCAAAAGGGAACAAGTTGTTTTTGAGGAAATTGAATAAGCAAACAAACTCTAATCTATCAAATCTAAGAGTATTTACTAGGCATATGTTTTCTTAATATGATTCAATACATTCATTCCTTTCCACTTTTTGTGGTTATCAACTGATTTAAAGATATAGTATGTAACTTTTTTAAAAAATTATTTTTTGAAGAAATATGCTTTTGAACTTATTTTAATGTGCAGAAATGCTGTGACCTAGACTCAAACAACAGTCCAGGGTTTTTGGGTTCTAAATGCTTTTCAACAAGATGAACCAATCAGAGAATTTCAAATATTTCACCTTGTCGAGCATGTTTTGCAGCATTCTTATTCGATGTAATCTGCTAATAAGTAACCGTGAAGCATAAAGAGCAGAATTTGTTTTAGAGGAGGGGCTGCGCTGTTTGAGGTGGACGGATTCTCACACTCTTACTAGTTCAAGTTGCATATTGTAGCTTTGCATTTCAATACAACTTCCCATCAATCGGCTACATTTACAGGTCAAGCTGTTACCTGACTCAGGTTAAGAGGCTGAGACCGGCTGGACGTGGCCCGTTGATGGCGATCAGTGTTGGAATCTCCTGGCCGACTGGGCTGCTGAATGGACCCCTTCTTGGACTTTCCAGAAGCGTTTGTATTTTGATCTGAACAGTGCAGACCACAGAGAACACTGTGAGCACTATGCATTGATGTGTTCATGTCAGAGTAACCTTTCACTGTCAAAGCTAAACTGAGGATTATTGCACCTAATGCACTTGAGTCAACAGTGTTGATGTTTCAAAACAGTATTTATAATGAGTGGACAGTAAGAAAAACTGAAAGGTATTTCTTCCTCCGAGGACCTGAAGCAGCTGGAGCCTTGTGGGTTGTGCTGTCTCCAGGCTGGCTCTTCACAGAGGGCATGATGATGGCCAGAGACTTGGTGGGCTGTGAGGTGGTCTTGGGAGAGAGGGGACTGCTGGTGGAGGAGTCGGAGTCATGAGAGTCGTGTACGGTCACGCAGCTGATCACGTTGGTCCTCTGGCTTGTTCCAGAGCTGCAGGAGAAAATAGGGTTCAGTGACTTTGTCAAGGAAAATTTAATTAAAATGAAATGACACAGCCTGGAGCAGAGCTCACCATGTAACAGGGAACTTCCTGTCGTTCTCATCCTCTGAGTCACTGTGGATGGTGATGATGCTGACGGCGGGACTGGGCGTGTCAGAGATGACAATGGGCTGAGACTGGTCACCGGCAAAAGCAGACGTGTTGTGGACCACAGTAGCGGTGGTGGAATGCGCTGATGCCACAGGCCTAGAGGTGGAAAAACAGGAAAACCAGGCATCAAAACACCAACACTAGCGTCTGTGGACAACCTGCCACCCATGAATGACCAAAGGATGATCAGATTCTGACGGAATACCTGGTTCTGCTCTCAGCATGTCGACCCTTTGACCTTTTGCCCACTTGGGATCTTGAGTGAGCAGCGCCGGAGGTGTGGTTTTCTGAGCCAGCGTGACGGCCAACACCAGAGTCCTGCTGGCTCGCGCCATCGTACTGGCTGCCATGACGACCCCTGAGAAAAAGGAAAAATACTTTAAACCTGCGTTTTTAGATTTGCATCACTCCTGTACGACCACATTCACTAACCACCCTATCGCAGGTTAACGTGAGAATGACCTGGCTTACATACGGCATTAAGCCTCCCAGCTCATGACTCTCACCTCCAGCCAGAAGCTTGTTGGCTGTCAGAGGCTGGTGCTCCCATGGGCGAGTCAGGCACCACAGCCTGCCCAGGATTGTGGATGGCCATGCCTGGCATCTGCTGCCATGTGGAGGGGATGAGGATCTGCTGCGTGCCTGCTGGCCAGCCCTGCTGTACGTTTACATGTGCACACACAAACATATTCAAAATAGTTTAAAAACTACAGGTCCAATTTCAAAAACCCTGACACTGTACGAAGGAGGAAAAGAAGTCTTATCATACTGAAAGAAAAGACATGCAGTGGACAAACACAAAGAATCCCTTCTCTGTCCTACAACAAGACACCCATCCTAAGCCACATTAACACGATGACAAACTAAACAAAAGTCAGAATGAGTTTACCCTGTGTGGCCCTAGTCCTGTGCAAAGAGAGGCGCATTTGTTACTGCCGTAATGTGCTATACGTGATTTAAGAAATACCAAATAAAACTCACAGTAAGACAGAAAAACACATTCATTCTGGATGTGATGCCAAGCATGCATGCCACAGTCCTGCCCTGTGAAAAACAGAGGGGGTCCACTGGATAGACAGCCAAACCTGAAACTGAAAGCAATGCGTTAGTTGAGATGCATTAACTACTTCACAAGCATTGTCACCTGTCAATCAAGTGAACAAGTGAGGTGTCATCAGCAGAAATGTGTACTGGGCCTTCCCAATGGCTGTTCATATAAAGACAATTGAATCTGAACAAGGAAGCGCAACAGTTCCGGCTGATATTATAATGGAAGATTGTTTAAAGGTTAAGACATTTTGCCTTTTTCAAATTAATGCTAATAAGTTCAGCTACAGTCCGAGTATTAGCAGGCCAGGATTGGTAGTATCAGCTGCTATTTGACTGTTGGTGGAGAAGCCCGGGGCAGTTTTAGGGGCTGACTGGGGGGCTCAGTGCAACAGCTGCAGCCCCTCCTGACATTCACATGAGGTAATTAATTCTATCATTAATCAATTATTTTTTATTTAGTTTACAGCCATCCAAAATGGATCAGGATAAAGATAGAGCTAGTGATAGTTTCAAGACATTCATGGGCAAAAAGCTAAAACATAGGCTTCCTAGGCTAGGCGGTGGTGGAGTGGCAGACCTAAACCCTTAAACAGGCAGAAGTCTGGGCATCCCAAAGGAAAAAGGTCTGGACACGTCACTGGAAAAAATGTAGGACCGTAAAAACGTTGTATCTGCACCATATGTCACTGTGTCAGGTAAATAAATGTAAGATGTTCCAAATAAATGAAGCAATAGCACAAGTTTCAGACAAAAGACAAGGAGTGTTTGCATCGTTTGGCACATTTTATACAGTACATTCCCTCTTGGAAGCCTTGATGGAAGCATGTTCGGCTCTAAACACTGGGAGGCGAGAGAAGACAAGAAGCTGCAAGCACAAGCGAGAACCACTCTGGTGAGTTGCACATGCGTTTAATGCTCTGCTGCACATCACTGACAAACATGTGCTACAAGGACAAAAAGAGGACTTTTCCACCAAGGTGGCAGTCGATCATGGGGTTTTACCAGCGTGGAGCCATCGGGATCCAGAAAGCTGCAGAGGTTTCCACCCCTGCAGCCAACTGGCAGCTGGACCGAGCCTAACCGTGGCATTCCCGCCACTGAGGCGTACAGACTGCCTACCAGCAGAGGGTCCAGGGAGGCCTGGGAGGGAAGTGTGAGTGGAGGTGTTAGGACTTGAAAAGAGACTGAGAAGACACATTTGGAACAGACCTCCTTCATATTCTACTGCGTTCTAAAGAGACTTTAAATAGCTCGATAAGCGAGAAAATGATATTCAGAGATTTTTGTCGAGAGGAGGAATTTTTTTTTGCCGCATTGAAACACAAACATACACAACAACATATTAAAAACACAGATAAAAGGTTGGATCATTAGAGACAAGTTCACATAGCCAGTTCCATTCTGGATCAGGCTCCTGGACGATATGCCACAATTAAACCCGACTAGCGTGGGATTAAAGCTGGAATCTTTAAGATTTTCGATTGTTTTCAGCATGCACTGAGTCCCACCTGTGCCAGCATGCCGGGCTGGATGTGAAGAGACTGGGACGACTGGTTCTGAGAAACTAAGGGTACTGAGTTGTCCATCCTTACTGGATAAGCAGAGGGCTTGTTAGAAGTTTGGAGACCTAGAAGGACAAGATGGGTGCAGATGATATTACAAACCCCCGTGCCAGAAAAGTTGGAACGAGAATGCAACGTTTAGCAAATCGTTTGCGGAACTGAGAAAATTTGTATTTGAAAAATATTTGAAAGCTAGGACAGGGGCATGTTTACATTGTATATCATCACCTGTTCTTTTAAAAAGTGCTTACGAACTGATCAGCTGCTATGTAAAATATAGGATTATATTTTTATAATATTAATCTAGGATTTCAGCTGCTCAACAAGCCTCCTTTGTTGTATTTTATGTCTCATAATGCTCCAAATATTTATAATGGGTGACAGGTCTGGACTTCAGGCAGCTCTTTTACTACAGAAACACGCTGGTTTGCATTGCAAAAGATGTGGTCTGGATGACAACACACAAAACATGAAAACAGTATATTATTCAGCATTATTGGGCCGTTTACAGATATGCAAGTTACTCTCTGTGTGTGCATCCACCACAGTATGGCACAGACTGGGTTTCTATGGTTATTTCCTGATTATTAAATATTTGCAAATCAATACGTTTTTATTTACATTTTACACAATGTCCCAACTTTGTGGAAATAGTGTTTGTATGTTACATATTGCATGTCACAGAAGAAAAATACTGGATTAACAGTAAACCAGTATGTTTCATTCTCACCTTGTATAGTCGGGGGGCAAACGATAAGTGTTTGCTGGAAGGGTTCGGTCTGCGTGCACAGCTGGGTGGGCCTGGTCTGCAGGGGGACACCCTGCTGGGCCAGGCCCGGGATGTTTATGGTGGCCTGCTGGTAGAGGCCAGGCTGATAGTTGAGCAGCGGGACATTACTACTGAGGGACAGGGACTGGCCTCCTGTCGAGGCCATCTGTAAGATACAACATAGCAATAAGTATATAAATCATTATTAATATTCATATTATTGGTAGTAGTAATAGTAATAGCAGTAAAGAGACGTAATATATAAAAGCAACAATTAAACAATAAATGCAAACATCTGTCGACAACAACAATAAATTTAGCAAAAGGAAAACATGTCCATGGTTGTAAATAAAAGCGTGTTAAAGTGTCTGACTGTCTAACACTAGCTGATGTTTTCTTAACTCTTGTTATATATGCTTTATTGGCCACTTTATTAGGTACACCTGTGCAATCTAATGCAATCCAATACAGCCACGAATTCTACTTTACAATGTTGTAATTTCCCAGTTCTTAAGTTGAAACTGTCAGAAATATAATTCTCCTATGTTTTATTATTGAGTCATAGTGGGTGGTGGAGATTAAGATGTGGTTCTAATGTTTTGGCCACCTCATCAATTTTAAATAGGGTGCCTGCTGTGTTAGATTATAGAGATGTATCAGAGTGTATAGATTAATATCATTAGCATGACTGTAGAATAATCTGACCCACAGGAGACATACAAACAGAAAACAGAGGAGGACTAGGACCAGAACCTTGAGGCACTCCAAAGTTGACACCAGAAAATGCTGAAATAGTATTTCTGAAATACACCCATTGTGCTCTGTCAGATAAAAAATGTTTTAGCCAACGAATGAATAGTCGTGAAGAAAACACTGCACTGGTCAAGTTCAGCAAAAAAAAAAATCCAAGGGCCATATTTATCAAAGAGTGCACCAAACGAGTTCAGGAATACTTACGTTCAACTGCAAATTAACTTTTTTTCCCACCATTTTCCACTTGTTATGACTGACAACATCAGAGGGATTTTACTTTAGCCTGAGGCCATCTAAAGATAACATTCTCACCTGATTGTGCTGGTTTAGTTGGCTACTGAAGGTTACAGTGAGGTTAGTGGCTGCACTTGGCGTATTGTTGCTGGCAAACATATTCTTCCCATTCTCAAAAGCGCTGCATCTGCGTTTGCATATGTCCATATTTTGGAAGCAGGACTTGACACTGTAAAATAAAGGAGGACGTAAGGAATCATAAAGATTAACTGCATTGCTCAATCACAATGTCGGTGACTCATCATCAGCTCCGTCCTGCGCTGGTCTTACTGTGAGCTGTGGGGGAAGTGCAGCAGGTGTGTCATGGTAACAAAGGGGTGGTTCAGTGTCTTCATGGGCGTTATGCGCTTGTCTGCATCTAGTGTCAGCATCTTCTTTAGCAGGTCTATGAATTCCCGTCTGTCAGCCTTCTCTGCCAAGATGTCTGTCCCCTCCAGGTTTGTCATGTTAACCTGCAGAGGGACACAAAGTCTTGAATGTTCTGGCGTCCTCAACCTCATCATCATCAAGAGTGACTGACAAGCAGTGGCGCTGATTTGAAATGAAACGGGTCCCGCCCACCTGCATCATGTCATCGAGGCAGTTGAAGATGTATTTTCTTGCCTCCTTCGACTTGATCCCCATCTCCGCCTCGTGCTCTGCAGGTGTCTGCAGAAACATCATCGCAGAAGACCTCAGCACGTGTACTGTATACAGATTTATGCCACAAATTCCGAGCGTTTGTTATTTTGTGTGGCAAACACTTACTTTCAGTCGCCAGAGGGGGTAGCTTGAGTCGGGGCCTCGGTTGAAAAAGCGGCTCGTCTTGGTTCCTGCACTCAGCAGGTATTCTGCTGGAAGGCCCTGGGTCTGGGAAATGTAACGGATCTGGGAGAGAAAAATACAAATCAGGCCGCGTGTGGAGTATAAACTCACTAGCAGTTTGTACTCGAACGTGAAGCCTGGTGAAAAACAAACTATACACTGACTTTACTGGCGTGTTCGATTCCCAGATGGAGCTGCTCATCACACATTTCTCACATCCTGTACACGTGCACTGACAAAAGTGCTAAAACCCATTACAGTAACAGTATGGCTTTTTGAAAAGTATGCTTATTGGCTTACTAAAAAATAGAAAAGATTGATACCACTGTCATGTCAGTTTGTTCAATATACAGTAAATGCTTGAGTTTGCAGAGCATAAAAACCCACTTAGGTTTCCCTTAGAGGATCTGTGGTTGCTCCTCTGCTCATCTTTGCTCAGGCTCCACATTGACAGACCGAGCTCCCAGCTAAAGTCCAGACTGCAGAGTCATCTACAGCAGCTCATCTGCAGTATCTGCTGCAGACTAAGAAGACAACATTTCCACAGGTCCTATTTATGTCTTGCCAGAAAATAGCATGGACCACAATGTTGTTGTCATGTTGTCACCAAAGGAAACAGCCTTGCACTCCCTGTAAAGCCACACTTTGTCATTTTCACACTTGAATTTCTGTAGTGTTTCTCTGCTAAGCCTTAATAACAGGCTTCATATTTAATTGTAGATATGAGAGTGTTGTCAAGTATCTCATTTAAGTCTCAGCATGGGGAGTGTGTGAAATGTTGAAATGATGAAATTCCTTTAAAAACAAGGGAAACTGTATTTATTGACTTATGCTGTTTTCATTTCTTGCATTGTATACTTTTGAGTGTGTACAGCAGCTGACCTGATCGTACTCTGAGGCACCAGGATAGAGGGGCCATCCTAAAAACAGCTCAGCGATGACACAGCCCAAAGACCACATGTCAATCGCTTCACAGAAAGGGAGACCCAGAATGATCTCCGGAGCTCTGCATGACAAGACAACAACACGTAAGTTACAGTTTACACACGCAGTGACTTGATCATTCCCGGCTCCTTACTGTACGGTCCACGCCATCGTTCTCACCTGTAGTATCGGGACTGCAGGTAGGTGGAGCAAACGGCTTTGGACACATGGCTGGCAGAGCCAAAATCAATGACTTTGACCCTGTACGGCTGTCTCAGAGGGTCTACCAACATAATGTTTTCAGGCTTCAGGTCTGCATGGATCAGCCCCAGGCTTTAAGCTTCATCAGCGCTGTAGCAACCTGCTGCAGAATCGGCCGAATACACTTGAGCAGCAGAGGGCTGAACTTACTGTGCTTCAGGAAGTCATAGAGGTTCTGCTCCAGCATCTCGAACACAAGGCACGTGTGGTTCTTGTGCTGGAAACACTCGTACGAGCGGACAAAGTTGAACTCGTCAGCGTTCTCTGTGCTCAGCCTGCTAAGGATGCTCACCTGCAGGAAGGTGGGACGTGAAACAGAGAAATCACGGGTGAACCCTTTAACCCCCTAGACTTTTTTAACTGACTCTCCCTTTGATTCTCCCTCATATTGGTATTTTAAATTCATTCATGTTGCCATGAATTTAGTACAATTTCCACAAATGAACATATTGTTTTGTTTACACGAATGCTCAGAAATTAATCAGAAATCAACATTGAGACTGTTTTGATAGTGAAAGTAACCAGAGCCTTCTATCTATTGCAACCTGGATCGTTTACTGCTTACAAAAACTATCAAACTATACTTACTTCTATTTGACCTTGCCGGGCGTAAGAAGGATGGTTTTTCAAGATTTTAATTGCCACAATCTCATTCGTGCCCCGCTTCCAACATTTTGCCACCTGGCCGAAGGTGCCGCGTCCCAGGAACTCGAGCACCTCGTAGCTGTTGGACATAGAGCACAGAATCTCATGCTGGACCAGCTGGTAGTCGCCCTCACTGTGGGAGTTGCTGCTCTTCGTGGTGGACGTGGAGTGTGCTATGGACTGAGCGGTGGTGGTTCCCCCTCCGCCTCCGCCTCGATTTGAAACCACGGGGGCTGAGAGCTCCTCCAGTATTTGGACGCTGTCGCTGCTGTCGACCTCCTCGCTCTTCCGCTTCAAGCTGTACTGCTTGTGGTAGAGGTCGCACGGCTGGGAGGAGGACTCTGCATCCTTGACACGACGGCTGGAGGTGGAGGAGGAGGAGGAGGAAGAGGGAGGTCCACGTAGGCTACCTGTGCTGTCTGCCGCCCGACCACTGTCTGCTCCCGGGAGCCTGCAGTCGGTGGGTGCACCTGGTTGGAGTTGTACACTGGGTTGAAGCTGGAGCCAGAAGTGGACGGAGCCGCTCCCTGGGTGGGACTCTGCTGGTAGAAACCGTCTCCCAGCTGGTTGGACACATCCCAGGCTGGGTTTTCCACCTTGAGCCTCTTTGAACGAGAGTAGGCACTGGAGGACACGGAGGGAGAGGAGAAGACCTGGAGCTGCGACGCCATTTTCTGTGGACGAGATACAAGACTGGTCACGACAATCATAAGGAGATCTAATGAACATGATGAGTTAGGTAAATTAATAAGCGCATGTACATCACCAATGACATCATCAAAGACGTCAGATAATTGCCTTTGAATTTGCATAAACAGTTGTCAAAGCACGACTGTAGGAAAACAAGTAGAACACACACACAGAAAGCTCGTACAGGTCCCTGTTTTACATCTTTGATTATTCTTCTTTGTACATTAATGTGCAAAGCTTATTTAATAACTGCAAAAGAATTTGGTTTCTGAAAATTCAAAAAACAGAGAAAAATCTCATCACAGCTACAAAATATAAAGCAGCTCATTTACTGTGCTTGTTTTGTACAACCTAAACTTCCAATCCTAAGAATAGTTGAATAATTAAAATGAATTTTCTGTCACATATCACACTCTGTTTGGTTCTACTTGCGCTTTTATCCACAGTGACTTTCAAGGCAGCAAAGAATCTAAGTCCAGGAGAAAAACATGACAGTGATGTCAAAGAAGTTCTTCTGTTTCATGAGATGCAACTACGACAAAGAGCAGAAAGTTTTGCTTTTTTTAAGGGCAAATGAAGCTTGATTATCATTATTCATATTTCTGAAGGAACTAGCATCTGGAGCTGTGAAATGACCCCGGTCCAGCGAACACACACATGCAAACCGCCGTCACACGGGCTCTAGATCCGAGGCACTAACTTCCGAAGCGGACGAGCGACCCGTCTCGGGTACGTCGCGTCCGCGCCCCGCCCGGATCACGTATTTACGGGGGGCGCTGCTCCTTCGTGGACCCCCACCCCAGGGGGCTGCCAGCTGCGCGGAAATGACAGTACCTGGATCTGACGGCCGATCCGACATTAAGGCCTCATCACGCTGACGCCGGGCTCGGTGCCGCTGCAGCGAACTCCGCTAACAGCTAGTTAGCTACAAGCATCCGGCCGGTGCCGCAAACCCAATGTGCATCGTGTGTGTGTGTGTGTGCTGACAGCGGACGTTTCCACACACACACACACACACACACACACCTCCATCAGCTCACACCGTCCGAGTCGGGGGCGCCGTGGCGTCAGCGTCGGCACGCCGACGTAAGCGGACGGACCGACGGATGGACGGACGGACGTCGGCGACGGCGGCGACGGAGCCAAAGATCGTGTATGTTCCGCAGCGTTTCACTCGTTGCTAAAACACGGGACCAAAATATAAAACTGGTAACGCTAACTGTAGCTTATTATGAAGAACAAGGGGACGTGGTGCTGTAATATGCACATAATAATAGTTTAGATGCATTTTTTTTTAAATGGCAAAAAAAGTCAAATAAAGCTTTTTTTATCAATATAATATTCATTGCATACACACTACTACAGATGGTCCCTTAGCAGAAATGATTAATGAGTTATTCTTTAATTCTTTAATTTCTGGTGATGAAGTATGTGCATTGTGATATTTCATCTTTAGGGCTCATTTACATCAACTTACATTTCATTTCACTGTAAATGTAAATTGTATAGGCGGATACAGTATGTATTATAGCATTAATGTGTATGATAAATTCACTGTATGTTGAAATGCTGTGGAAAATGTTAGATTAGATGTAATTTACCTTTTGAACCAACTGAGTAAAAAAAAAAGAATAATCCAGATTAAAATTACTTGACAAGAGGGAGATTTTGTGCCCTGAAAAGTGCTTTTTAAAAAACGATATCTTGTTTTGTGGATAATTGTATAATTTACAATAGCATTTTTATTTCTGCATCAATGGTAAACTATATCTTTTAATTTGTGCATCCGTGATATTGTGAACACCTAGTTTCACAGTGTTTATTCAAAATGACATTTATAGTTTTATTTTTTTTTCTCATGCTGCTTCTGTGCATGAACCTCAACCATAACTTCTCATGGAAACTTCAATTTTTTCTCCATCTGCATATGTAGGATATGGCAATAACTGGGTTTCGATAGTCTGAATGTTATCATCAAACTCAAAAATACAAGATTAACTATTGTGAAAAATGCAAGACAATTCTGTCCTACTAAACTCACTTCAACAGAAGAGGGCGCCTGTGTTTAGGCTGTGAAGACAAAAATCTCCCACTGCACATTTGTAAATACAGTAAATATGTTTATTTCCATCCATATTCCACCAGTATTCAGATATATTAACTTTTTTTTTTTTTTTTTTTTGCTTCTACAGCATGTACACAGTAACATAGGCACTGCATTTCATAGTGGTAATGCAAAGTACATTTCAACAAAAGGACTACACCAGCATAGTCAATACAAAATAACACATTCATGTCCGAATACACTACTCATCATGAGGAAAAACACTTCAAGATGTTGGTTTTGGTGGTGATAACTAAAGATCATACGACACTTTTAATCCATGCAACATAGCAGAATTCAAGTTTAAGTACAAAATGTAATGGGAGTAAAATGCATGCTGGGAAAAAATATTTAACAGACGCTAATGGGAGTGAAGTACATGATGATTTATACCAAAAATTACATTACCGTATAAGAACATTATCAAAACAAGTGCGTGGTTTTCTGTGTACTACAGCAAGGCCATATTTATACACATATACAAGAGGAAAAGACCAGCAAATCCTCATAGAACAAAATCCTTTAAAAAAGTTTGATTGGGAATCGAAAAACAGCATCACATAATTATCATTATGTTTTTTTTTTTACCTTGATGCACCTTCGAGGCAATTTTGTACATTCCTTTGTGAAAAACACAAAGCTGTTAGTGATAATTTTCAAATGAATTCTAAAATGCATTAAGCAGCGTTTTCTGGGCTGTAACATTCTCAGGTTTCTCCTCAGGATCCCTGTTGACTGTTGCACATTTCAAGTATATGATGTTGTTTCTCTCCAGAAGCTCGAGAAACTACCTGAAGGAGTGTCGGAAATGAACGCTCCTTCTCTTCAGCTTTTCTGGGTTGTGGGATGCCATATGGGAAAATTCCCGGAAGATGTCAAGATACGTGGCGTCTCCTGGTGAAAAACAAAAATGGGAAAAGAAAAGTAAAAATGATGCCATCAAATGCACTTCAACTAAGAGCAGGCCCAGGTCCTTTCCCATAGGTCCACAGTATCTCTGGACTGAGTATTCTTTTGTGGCTCGATGTCTCATGAGAGTAGTATAATTGTTTTCATTATCAATTCATCTCTTTTGTTCACAATATGTCAAAAAAAGAAAAAACCTTGTTTTTTTAAACTTAAGTTAAAACTTTAAGTGTAATACATAAACTTTTGGTGAATACAAAGTGACTGTCACAGGAACAAAAGTCTGGCCCTATAGTCATTGACTAGTCAAAACATCTTTTATATAAAAGTCAAGGAAACGAGCAGCAGAAAAAGCCGTGTGTCAGAAAAAGCTTTGTGAATGGAGAAGCAAAAACAGGCTGAGGCACCATGAAGCTTCCTTTTTTCAACTTTCCAAATACTGAGCCTTTAGTTTTCTTGTGTCCATGGTAACCGCCGAGTCTACAGGCATAACAAAAGCAGCTGAACCTCTTTGTGTACCATGAGAGTCCCAGGCCCGGCTAATTAAAAAGGGGGAATGAGCATTCCACAGTTTTCCCTCTCTGTGTGTGTGTGTGTGTGTGTGTGTGTGTGTGTGTGTGTGTGTGTGTGTGTGTGTGTGTGTGTGTGTGTGTGTGTGTGAGGGACAGGGAGAGATCACAGAGTTCAAGCCCTATCGTAGCAGCAGCGTCTTGCCAATATGTTATTTGAACCTCCAGTGTTTCTCCTTTAGTTGATGAATACAACATTATTATTTTTTTAAACTATTTCCATAATCACTTTTAATCACTCACTAACCCTCCCATTATAAAGTGCTAACCTCTGGGTTTTGAACTGTTGCTCAGACAAAACTGAATATTTGAAGATGTTTTGGATTTTAAGATTACAAATCCAACGTATAATTATCATCAGATTAACCATCAGAGCCCTAATAATAGTCCAAAGATATAATTTATGAAGGGTTTGTAACACATGATGTAGCTATAGGCTGATATAGGTATTCATAAATTCATTAATGTACAATTCTAACTCCTCCTGTGGCAGAAAATTAATAAAATAATATACAACTATTTCTGAGGTCAAGAATTAGCATTTGAGCTCATCATTTCATCGTGAGTTTTGACCAGATACATCAATTGTTTTAAATGCATTTGTTTCCAACACACAGTTTATGTTATAGTTTGCACAATAACTTTGTTATAAATTACAGCTACTATAGCAGAAGGACGATTAGAAGTGTGTTAATTATGTTAGATGTAGTGACAGGCTGTAGTGAAAATGAATTAAAGAAGCAAAGAGAGATGTTAGTTTTATCACATCATCTTCCATTTATTTTGAGTATTATTGTAGAGGACACAGGAAGGAGTTATAGAACAAAAACAAAGTCATAAAACAACATGGGTAGCAGTTAGTGTTAATATGCACAGCTACTGTCTATTCATAGACATACGTTCTTTTACAATATTCAAAGAAATTGTACAGATAACAGTCAGAGACGTAAAAAGTACAAGGGGGTTAAAAAAAGCATGTTAGAAGCAGGCAGTTAAAGTGTGAACAGTTTTTAGTTTCTATACACAACAGTCAACTTTTGGACACAGGAAACCGACTGATACACTGTAGACACGCTGTACAACACAGTCCAGGGGACGGCTCCATGTAAATGATTGTTTGGTCAGTGTTGACATCATTCATGTAGTCACATTTGTACAGTACTGCACTAAGTAAGAAAAGGCTGAAGAGAGATTGTGTGTTTTCAAAGTGCTTTGAACTCATCACTGACAAGCAAGAAAGAAAACGGAGACAACAACCGAGCTCGGCTACTCGCACGATTACTGCTTCACGACATTTCAGCAAGGACGGGCTTCAGCCATGTGCTGGCAAAAGTAAGGGACTGTACACAAATGATTAGGGCAGGAAGATGCAGTCTGAACAATCTGGTTTAATAGGGAGAGTGGTCGAAATGTTTTTTTTTTTCATAATTAAAGAAAACTAAAAAGGTCTACATTTTAATTCATTTATGATTTCATGATCGGTAAAATTATTAGTAGGAGAGAAGCAAAATTACTGTACCATTTGTTTTACATAAAGTGCAACTTTGATAACCTGGACTTTCATATTGGCATAGAACAGTGTAATAAACATTTACAACATTGTCTCACTTATTCCACAGTAACTGTCCCAAGTTCAGACATAATATTATTAACCCTGAGGAGGGCTATATTCATGTACTAATAATTTAGGAATAATGTCAAACACAAAAAGTCCCACCTAAACAATTTGTGTAGAGTCTCTCAAACTAAATCAGTGATCCCTGTGAATTCAGGGCTCACTCCGGGAAAGGAAACTGTCAAAGCACTTGTTGCCTCTCTGACAAACTGTGGTCTTTGGTTTGATTTAAACCCCAACAGTCCTTAGCATCTGTGAAAGACAAACAACATCTTTGGAAAAATAGTTTTTCCCACTTACAAACGAGGCTGTTTAGTGTTTCTAACTAAGTCGTCTCCGGAGCCCAACAAACAACAGAGGCTGCTCAGACGGACGTGAATGGAGAACATTAACTGGCTTTTTAAAGACATCCTGCTTCATTGTCTCCAAGCTTTTTGTAAATCTATCTTTTATGAAACTTTTTTATACCGTCAACCCAACTCAAAAAAAAGGCGGTTGAGTCTGTTTCCACTGATTCTGAGATGAAAGTTGTTTCATGCACTATATGGTATTATATGGATATTAACATTATTCAACAATAAAACATGTCAAATATTCACATACACTGGGTACAGAAGTAAACAAAAGCAACAGGGCTTCAGAAGACCTGAGCAACAGCCACCCATGCACTGTACACAAAGAATAAATCTATCATAGGCCTAGTTGTGATACGTTAAATGACCATAAACATAAAAATACTGTACAGTACATACAGTAATACATTTAGTGTGATTTATGAAAAATGTCCATCCTACACTTCCATTTGTTCAGCAGAAATATTCCAAGCTATGACACATTTACACTCACTGGCCACTTCATTGGGTACAAGTTGAAATGATGTGTTTATTAATGAGGTCATGGTGGGTGGTAGAGTCACACTAGACTGCATTATATTTAAAGGTGGTTCTAATGATTGGGCCTCTCCTTCCCAACCAGGGTTGCCAAAACATTAGAACCATCTGTTAATATAATTCAGTCCAGTACGACTGCGCTGCCCACTCTGACCTCAACAAACAGAGAGTAGAACGATCAACTTTCAGACAGTTTCAACTCAAAAACGGAGAAATCATAACGGTGTAAAAGTAGAATTCATGACAGGGCTGCTGAATTGGATTGCATTCGATTGTTCAGGTGTACCTAATAATGTGACCAGTTGTAGTGTGTACGACGTATGAAACTGAGGATCGGCTCTCTTTCTCATAATGAGAATATAATACTGGCGAGTGTGAATATTAAGTCAAATGAAATCTAACAAAATATATCCAGTTTAAAAAAATACCATCTGAACTGTTGCGAAACATAATACAAAAAATACAGATTATCTGTACTGAAATAATCATTGCACTATTGCTCTGGGAGTTAAATAAAAACAAAAAGCAAAGAGCGTCCACGCCTATTTCGAGAGGAAAAATAAAACTGCAAAGACAAAGATGAAAGAGCAAAGTGCATAAATTCGTTTTTAATCAAATGTAAGTTCACATTTGATTGTAATCTCTCGATGAATTCAGAGAATGATTCTCAGTCACGGTCAGCTCAACCTCGCGGTTACTCCTCCCTGAACGAGAACATCTCCACCAGCACATCATCGTGTAACATGTATGTATTCAGGTTCCTTCAAAGAAATTCACAGCAGGAACAAAAGGTCTAGCTGCACCGTCCTGTAATTGTCCGTTTGGCATTATTGCAATTCACGCACGTTTACGTCGAACACCGAATACGAAGCCGTTTGCCACTTCCCACATTCTGTGTTCCCATTTTCATTCTTTCTTTGGTTTGTTGCCACTTTTTTTTTTCCTGCTTCATTTCTGAGAACGTTTTGTCATTTTGGCTTTAAATGCTACAATACCCACGAGCCTCGGCCACCGTTGCCATGGAGAAGAAGCCAGTGAACTTGCTGAACTCACTCACAATGGATCAAAAATTAAAAATGAACTTCATTTGTTCATTTGACACACCTTAGTTGAAGTCAACTTCTACAACACAGACTCTGACTTTTCATAAAAGAAGCAGATATTTTTGTTATTATTCCTCTAACCCATGTGAAATTGTCGAGGAGAAAAAAAATGGGAATTTTATCTGCTGTTACAAATCTGCAGACTCGGGGCAACAATAACAACATCATAAAAATTAAGTTCAAAAATGAGCGGACAAATGAGCTGGTTTTTGCTTCAGAGCACCCTGTACCTTGTAATAACTTGGTCCCGAATACACTGCTGATGACTTTATCTGTGACTTCTGATTGTTTGACACGAGTGCTGGAAATCTTTTTTAAAAGTAGCTAGCCTTTACCTGGATTTTTTTAAAAAGTTTTTTAAAAGTCAAATCTGACATCATTTATAGTTCTTGAGAGATCCTGAGAGGGAGCTGACGGCTGGGCAGACTAGTTCCTGGTCTAAAGTTAAATGGTTCTGCTTGGGGATGGGAACACCAGAAGATTTTGGAGAGGAAGTTAATCTGGTCTCTTTAGGGAATCACCAGCTGCACTAGCTCAGCCTGACCGGGCGGGATTCTAGCACTCTGCGATATTGAGACAGATAAACTCCTGAATGCATTTCTTATACTGCTGCTCAGTGGGGCTGCTGATTGGGTATTGACCTGGCTGTCCGAAGGGGCCCTCGGACTCCCGCATCTCCTCATTCATCCTGGCCAAACGCAGCCTGAAACACACAAGGAAACACAGAGCACAGTGTTAACAAAGGTCGCACTGGGGGCTGTACACGCTAATGAAACGTTTGCCGGCGGTAAATAAGTCCAACCTACAGTGTGACTATGTCTGCGTTGGCCTGCTGTACGGCTATACTCAAAGGATCCTGGCCGTCCTCGTCCTCGTCGTTCTGTGTCGCTCCCCTTTTTAAGAATAAACACACCTGCCTGGAAATGAAAGAAAGCACAGATCAATTGTGAATCAGATACATTTTTAAAGTTCTGCCCTGCAGTCGGAATCCAGCCGATAAATGTAAATGGTTAGAAGACGTGAGCAGCGGATGTGATGTTTAAAAATGCCACCGGTGTCGTTCAGCACAGTGTCACAAACAGCTGCCCTCCGCCACATGGCTCACTCACCCAGTGTGTCCCAGATATGTGGCGTGATGCAGGGGCCCCCTCCCTCTCGCATCTCTTTGGTTGACGTCAGCGGCGTTCTGGAGCAGGAACTCGCAGGCGATCAATGAACCCTGCAATAAAGTAACACCATCCATTAGCCTGGGCCTGACAAAACACTGTTATTGATTCGGGGAGCAAAAGGGCATTTCGAATGGATCGTCACACATTCCCAGCTCCTGACATGCACTTTTTGACAGGGGTTTTCTGTGGATATTTATGTATTTAAAAAAATTCTGGCTGTTTCATCCAGTAATTTAATTACATTTTAGTTTTGTTTTACTTTGCATGCGGATGCAGTTTTGTTTCCTGTATGATTTTCATGATTTTTCTATTTTTATTGAGGTGCAGATATTAACTATCACTACTTTTAATTTATAATCATTTATTTCCTTAAAGAAAAACATGTTCAACAAGAATAAATCACTTTCCATGTAAAAAAAACATAACTTCTTCCTTAGGTTTTTGTCTATACAATCGACAATGAGCAGCACTTTTCAAATGCATCTTATTAATTAAAACACAGATGCAGGACAGTTTTGAGCTGTAATGACTCACTGACACTTGCTGTCCTACTAATATCTTTCTAGCTGCTGTGGCTTAGCAGTTCCACTTGCTCATAACAGGAAAGGTTTTACTGTGTGTCTGGAAGGAATTACAAAAATATTTTCTTCTTCTTCGGCACGTTTCCACATGATGGGCCTAAGCCTAAAAATTGCCCCGTTTGCCACGATAAATCCCAGCTCACACTGAATAAACTGTACGTTGTCATTCCTGACCAACTACCACGATTGACAGAGTAAATCAGACAGCGTCATGTGTCTCTTTCAGATGTCGGGTAAAAATTTGTAGAGACATTCGGGATGTCAGAAGCCCAAAGTGCATTGACTTTAAATATGATGATGATGCTTCACTTATTACAGATGTAAATTTGTGGTGGTGGCGTTTGGTTTTGACTGTCTTCTTGTACTGATCCTGATAGACACCGTGCTTCTTATTCAACTAGTCTCTGGTGGTCCACTCACCCCAATCACAGCCTCTATGAGGGGAGTCTTCCCTTCGTCCTCCTCGATCACCAGATTGACGTCGGCCCCGTGGGCTAGTGCTTCAGCCATGACGGGAAGGTTTCGGGCCTTTGATGCTTTGTACAGCAGTGTTCCAGGATGAAGGTCCCTTATGTCCTCTGGGTCTGACGTCTCTGGGTCGGCCTCCAGCTCAGCTTCACCACTCGAGTCCTCGGACACCTCACCCTCTGAAGACAAGGTGTAGAGGAAATATTAATTGATGTAACCTGATAAAACTGTGAGTCTGAACTCGCTTTTAGAAGCCAACTATGCCAAAAGGAACCATCATCTACTCGACTCACCTTCCTCCGTGACACTGTCCACCACTGAGCCAAACACCAGGATGTCTGTGCTGCCATCTGTACTGCCTCCCAGGCCGCTGTCACTACTTAGACCTGCCGGACCAGGAGGCGCCAGGACATGGACAAATTAGTTACATCTGTCCCCATCAGGCTTATCAGCAGCGTTAAGAGGACACGTGCTCAGGTAAACACAAGAATATGGCGTCAGTCCAGTTGGGAAGACTGGACACTGCCAGTAGCTAGTAAGTCATTGTCAAAACAGTGATCTGCTTACTTCGAGGCCCAGATCCTGTGTCAAAGTAGGAGAAGAGGGAGTCCAGCTCGTCAGGGCAGAACAGCGATTCTCGTCTGAACTTAGCTGCAGCTGTGAGTCAGAATATTAAAATAAACATGAATGAACGACATAAGGGGAAAGCGTCATTCTGTGCAGATATAAGAAAATGCAGAGGGGAGTTAAACTTACCCGAGGACAGGGTTGAGGGGGAGGTGCTTCCGGGCTCTTGTCGGCATCTCCGCCGTGTTTTGGGCACCGTGGTGGCGCTGTTATGTCTCCGGCACTTCTTCACACTCCACCGCCGCTCTGACTTCCTCTCCCCATTGACGAGTATCTCTGTGGAGCCCAACTTCTTCAGGAATTTTTTCTCTACATATTTCGCTTTAATCCAAGCCTCTTTTTCTTGCCTGGAAGGAACCACAACATTTGACCAACAGTTATTGTCTTAAAGTAACAGATTTGAAAAAAAAAACATAATATTTGTGTAATTTAGCTGTATTTTTGTGTGATCTCCTGCCTTGAACTGGACGGTAGTGGTTTCTTCAGACCCTGTTCTTTGTATGAGCCTTCATAGATGTGGTTGATGACACTGTTTCCAAGTTCACACATTAACTACAAGTAAAGGCAAACAATATGACAATGAAAGTCTGCATGGCATTAAAAAAATAATGGGACATTTCTGCTTATTCATCAGGATGCTGGTGAGACAAAATGTACTGTACCTTTAATAATTCTGGTTCCCACGAGTCCAGTGTGAGTGAGCGTACTTTTGAACAGTGAACTCCAAGACTCCTGCAACAACAATATATTTAAAACTTTATGATTTGCTGCTTGTACTCTGTTAATGCACTTCAAAACATTAGAAAACAGGGGTTTTGGTGAAGATCCTGCTACTCTTCACTGTGTGGTGACCTGGTTTGAATCACAAGCGTGTTGTCCTCTGGGAAATGAGAGGAGCCACTGCTAATGTGATGCAAATCACTAAGTTCCTCCAATTAAACTTTCTGGTATCCTGGCAACAGTCAGACATTAGACGGGGACAAAAAACCAAAGTGTTTCTTTCTTTTGTTTTTTATTCTGCATTGTAACAAGAGGCAACGTCTGATCTCACAGTGAGAAGACGAGTCCAAAGAGGGGAACATGAATATTGAACAGGTGTCCGTATGATTACATAAGTGGAGAAAATTGCAATGAAACCTAAGTCTCTCCCGACAGTGTGATGTAACGGAGCTCAGTGATCGGGATGATGAGAGGACGCACTTGTCTGCAGTGGGACGCTTTCATTCAGCAGCTTTACACCATATTCAATCGGATCGGACACTGACTTAAACTCTTCAAGGACTTCGTCAATGCGCGCACCTCAGCTCTGCAGTCGTCTTTATCTTCTCACTTCCTCCCCCTCAATGAAAACTCTCAATCAAAGCCAGACTGATCCAATAAGCCACATACTGCACTTAATCCCTTCAGCAGTGTGTGCGGCTGAACGTGACTAGTGCCTTGAGAAGCCCAGTCACATGCCATCCCTGCCGTTTTGTTTTTTTTTTTGATGCCACACAGCACATGGCGTTAGAAGACTTATCCATAACCTTCATTTAAAATCTTCATGCATTCTTTTCTCTTTTTTATTGTAATGTAATTGTTTTCACATTTTTATGCTAAATGGGAACGTTTCTCTGTGCTCATTTGAAATATATGAAACAATTTTGTAATAGTGAAACACTTTTATTCCATTCCAAAAGATCACTCCAAGGATTTAGCATCACACACCCGACAAACAGCTTCAAACACAAAACATTACTTTACATATTAACAGTAGGATAAAAGCGACAATAATTTCTCTCTAAAATGTGAAGCAGCAGCAGATGATGGAGTTGGATTTATCTTAAACATGCCAAGATTTTTTCCTGAACGCTACCTGTGGATGCCGGAACACTCGATACACAGCAGGATGCCCAGGTTGATCGAGGCCCAGCGAGGGTCGGCCTGGCCGCAGTCACAGCACTGCTCGTTCCCCGGAAGACACTGGATCCGCTGCAGGATGGTTTCCCCTCGGCTGCTGCGCTCCCGTGGCTCACTGGCTGAATCGATACTGCTTGTGGATGGGGAGGCCGTTCTATCCAGATGCTAAATATGAAAACCCAGAAACAAATCTTTAGGATCGTAAAATGCCACATCAAGCCTCTATTCTCCATGTTTGTTACGTAGTAAAAGGTGGTAAAGGTTTATTATTTTAGTATATTTGTTTATTAATAGTGGGAGGTGGAGTGACAACACTGGTGGCAGAGGAAAAAGTATCACGGTAATCTCCTCAAGTAAAGGTAGAACTATCACCCCACCACGGCTGGCTGAGTGTTGCTGCAGCTTCATATTTACCTGCAGATTTTCAAAACTGAGGAGTCAAATCTGCTCTTCAAACTCTGATGCCATAAAAAATAGGTGCATGATATTATGAAAAAATGCAACATTATAGTTAGTTAAAGCCCTGGGAGAGCTTATTGTTTACCGTAAATTCTGGACTATAGAGGGCACCTAAATTTAAGCCGCACCCGCTAAAATTTAAAAGAAATATATATTTTGTCACATATAAACCGCATCGGACTATAAGCCGCCAATATCCAGGCTGAGAAATAAGATATTTACATAGAAAGATTTTGTACCATAAGTGTTTATTCATACACCTGAACCTGAATGGTGCCTGTAACACGGCAGTAAAAGTGCTGATGTTTGCTGTTGTGCGTCTTGGGTTGCATGCGCTAAGAATAAAAACTGGCGCTTTTTTGTTTGCACTGACTTCCATCTACAGCGCCCATCTGAGGGCTGCAGAAAAATTCATAGAAAAGCTGCATCTCTGTAAAAGCCGCATGGTTCAAAACGTCGGAAAAAAGTAGCGGCTTATAGTCCGGAAAATACGGTAAGTTATAAAAGACTAAGTGTAATAATAAACTGTGTTTACATTTTACAAAATATTTACAGCTATAACAGATTAAAATATTTTAAAGATTGATATTGTGCAAAATACAGATACAGCATGAATCTATAAAGTGATTCCAGCGGCTTTGTAGTATTTCCCTCTGAAGTGCAGTAAATTATGTAGTATATATAGTATATAAAATAGCACAAGAACTACTAGAGTAAAGTGAAATTGTCCTTCATCACAGTACTCTGGGTTTTATGACCAAGAATTATGAATTACCTCGATATAGTAGGTGTCTGGGCTTTCTCTGTAGGCTGAAGCGATGCTGGCTTGAACTGCTTGAATCCATGCTTGTCTCAGCTTCTCAGATTCCGCCTGAAGCATACAGCTCCTGTAAAACAAATCAAAGGAGTTTTAACAAACCTTTAGTAGTTAGTGTGATGAAATAACACTGCACTGTAAAAAAAAAGTCTGTTATTATAGTCTCTTTTTTTGTTGCTTTTAAAATTTGGATCCATAATAGTATATTAACATTTGCTTAATGGCTTCTTTTTTTAAGATTATGAAAAAAAAACTTAACTTAACATTTAGACCAAATGTATTACAAGTATCATAAAGCTAAGTAACACCTTATGGTTCATTTGGTAGAAAAAACTGCCCATGTGACAAGTCATAAAAATGTTTTTAAAAGTCCGGTGAGTTACCAGGGCAGAAAAATGTTGCAACCAGTGGTTTGAAAAAGGCTTTCAGACTTCTATTCAAAGACTTCCCTGATGTAAAGCGTGAGGACGACTCTATTGCCAAAAACCTTGAAAATTAAAGGATAAAAGAACAAAAAGGGTAGTTTACATCTTGTGGGTCTAACATCAGATCTATTCATTAATACACTTACATTTCTTTATACTATGTTACTGCCTTTTTCCCGTCCCTTAAATATTTTCTTCCACCTTTTTTTTCTTAAAACTGGTGTTGTACAATTCAGCTTTATTAATATTTGCAGGGACCATAGTCATGGGGGTTCATCCTCTTTGGAGCACAGACGTCGGTCCAAAGTTTCACAGAAATCACTTCACCAGTTGGAAAATCATCTTTTCAGGTTGGATTAAATGGTGGAACAGCTTTGCGTGCAATGAGAAGATGTCTTACTTGGACGGGGAGACGACCTCAAAGCAGAACCTCCTCTCGATGTCTTCACACGGTTTGACAGAGCACAGCCGGAGGTCTTCCACCACCACAGTCAGAGAATCCTGGTTACACAAAACAGCTTCTCATTTCTCCTTCTTATCGACAGCTCCAACACAACACAAACGTGAACCAGCTGGTTCTCCTTGATAAGATCACTGTTCTCCAGCACTCACACACTGATGTCAGGCAGAGAATCAAACACGACTTCAAAAATTGCACTGGCCTCTGCTTTCTGTCGGATGCAGATTAAAAAGACATCAGGCCAGATGTTTTAATCGTAAACACGCAGCTGGGGAGTGACAGTGGATTTCAAAACTGCTGCCAAGATCTTAAGACCACTCCACATCCCCTCCTTAATGCTGCACTTAACCTCTTAAAGCCTGCATTACCCAGGAGATATAAGGACTTGCCTTGAGCTTCTTCTGATAGACCAGCTGGCTGTTCTGTATGGAAAACCATCGTCTAGAGAGAGAGGGAGATAAATAAAACATATTTTACATGGATATAGTTTTGATCCTAAAGGGCCATCAAGAAGCACTGTGGATGAAGTGACAGTTAAAAGCACTGATGGAGATGCTCTGGGTAAAAGGATATCCCGTATCAACGAATCGTACTAAAAGCTCCCAGCGGATAAGGAAACCGTATCTTGTACATTTTAATAAATATTATGTTGCACTGCTTAATACTACTCAGTTAATATTATAATTATACATGTCCCGATCTGATGATAAGTACCAGTACTGGTGAGGATGCAGGCATATTGAAAATAAATGCTACCAGCCAAAAAAATTATGCAATAGATCAACGGCTTTTGGCTTGTCCCTCCAGGGGTCACCACAGCGGAACGTGTTCTGCACGTTCATTTATCAGGAGTTTTTATGCTGGATGCCCTTCCTGCCATGTTTATCCGGGCTCAGGGCCGGCACCAAGTACAGAACCTATGACAGTCATCTTTCAGAAACCCTCACAGCTTCAAATGCAAGGCAAATAATTGGAAATAGGAGATTGCAAGGGTACGGTATATGATTTGTATTTAAATACAGGTTATTGATTTGCAGAAGACTTTTAGGAGAGGTGGGATGCCTGTGACCAGCACATGGTCATAAATGTTTTTTGACATCAAATTGACTTTTTAGAGCCATGGTACAACCTGCCAGTTATGTGAAAAATCTATGGATGATGAGGTGGTCAATACTTTATGCATTAATGTTGCAGGATGTTCACGACAGGCCTGTGTTTGTCTGTGGAACATTCAGATTGACATAAACCTGCCACTGCAGCACTTGCAGCAAAATGTTACTCCATGATAAATAAAGTTGAGTTGATTTGATGAAGACTGCAGTTATTGTCAGCAATGGCCAGTGTGGAAAACATTCAGCCATGGTCTTCTTATTGTTACTCAGTGCTGAACCTGCATTTACTTGTTGAAACATCATACGCAGGTTCAGCTCACTAATAAAGAATAGTTTTGTAAGGAACTTGGTGGTAAATTGTTTCAAACATTGTGAGGGAAACTATTTTAGAGGCAGAAGACGGCTGACTGGTTCTGTAGTTCCAGAAACCAACGAAGTGAAACCTCTGCACTCTGAAACCTCTGCACACATCCATATTTAATGAGAGTGGACAAAATCCTGTCTGATCAGTGTCAGAGTCACATTTTCTTATAATAAACATATAACATATTTTATATATTACATCTAAATCATTTAATGAGCCTGTTAGTGTGGACGGATAAAAAATCTGGAAGGGCATCGGCGTAAAAGCCGTACAATCATGCATAAAAGTGAAGGTACTGATCAGTATCAACCTACAGGGCAGACTAAAAAACAGGTTCAGAGAGAGAAGGGGAAAGGCAGGACATTTCTAGGGACTTATAATGAAACATATAACTGGCAGACATGATTTTATAGAATTGTATTATATTCTAAATCATCCTGGGGGAGTTTGTGAACAATGTTCTAGAGGTAGATTTAAAAATGGGCAGGTGATTTATTATAATCAGATAGTGGACTTTATTTAACTTAGAAACAAGAGTGGAGGTAGGAGTACACAGGTGGACTACATTCTATGTAGACGAGGTCATTTGAGAGAGGTTAGTGACTGTAAAGTGGTGGTAGGAGAGAGTGTAGCCAGACAGCACCTTCAGATGAAGATGATTTGTATTAATAAAGGAAAGATTAGTTCTGTAAGAAAAAATCAATGAGACAGGCTTTGTGTGGTCAGGAAGACATTGGGAAACTACAGTAGTAGATCCTCTGAATTCAGAGTAGATTTAAAAAATCAAATTTATTATAATCATATTATTTAATAATCCTTCATTAATTATTAGTTCTGTAAGAAAACAAAACATAACACAATAAAATTTATACAAATTCGACTTAAGTATAAAGAATGAAATAGAAACACAGTATGGATTGCTTATTTAAAGAAAAACCAAAAGTGTTGCAATAAATCTTTACAAAATGATATAGCTGACAGACACACACACTCAAGACAATATCTAATACTACCGCCATTCATTCCACCAATAATTTGTGTGTGTTCCATTAAAAGATTTTTGCCATGTTTCCTACCTGTTCCACGTTTTGAAGGCATTGCTGGCTCTCTTGAACAGGTATCCCTCCATCACCACGCCATTAGGAGCATCCACGTTAAACTCCACCTTCGAGTCGTCATACGCAAAGTCCTGAAGGAGAGGAGAGAGAGAGGCCAGTAACTCAACTGTGGCTGCCATAAAGACAACGACCAGCTGACGGTTGGTGGGACGTGGTTTCAACAGGACAGAGTCCCGTCCCCGACTGTACATACAGTCCATAAACCAACTGAATCATAAATTGTACAGTGATGTGGAAACGTCACGTGTGAGTCCATGTAAGCATTGATGTTGCATCCAATCTTCCTGTGTGTCACACAGGGGCATATCGTGATATGAGTGTGACGCAAACTATTACATAAACAGAGAGTGATTCATGTAAAATGACCCTCTTGACCTCTCATGACTTCCAGCACGACATCTAGAAATTTAACTCAATCCGACAGAGGGCAGTGCACAGGCATGAGGCAAGTCAAGGGTTAGGAGGCAGGACAGTCGTTATTTTAAGCAATTTGATGTTTGAGGAGAAGGAGGAGACGTGCGACAACATATATTCTGATGCAGCTAATCCTTATTTTAGAAGTAATGTAAAAAGCAGAAAACTGAATTTCATCTTTCCGTGCATTTGCCCTGAGTAAAGAGCAAAGGCAGTTGTCCCATCAGAGTCACTTTAGGCTGCAGAGATGGATCAGCCATAAAAAAAAAAAGCACTCAAGCCATGAATATATAAAAGCGTCTGCTGCAGCGACCCAAATAAAGATCAACCTTCCCTGACTCTTGTTTAATAAGAGAAGATGTGTCCTCACAGCGGCTCCCAACACACACTTAAGCAGTCATTGCCTGTTTGAATAATAGATCCACCAACGTCTCTCGCTATTTTAGAGTGTACACACACACGAGGTAAAGGCTGACTTCCTGCAAACAGTCAGCACTGTGTTCATTAGACACACGTCAGAATGTGTCTGGCATCGACATTCAACACCATCAAACAACGCAAGTTCGTGCAAAAACCAGGTGTTTTAACAACGAAAGAAAAGGAAAAACCTAATCTGAGAATAATCTCAAACACCTACGACAATCAAAGCATCAGCGACTGTTATTCAATGCCTTCAGAAACCACTGAAAACCAAACGAGGGAGGCAAAAACAAGTTTTTAATAACTTAACTTACTGTCAAAAAAGTTGTTAGAAGGAGAGGCAATAATCTGTCTCAATTTGACACTTAATAACATTATAAAAATGTATCTAATATTCTCATCATCTGTCTGTTTTTTATTTAACTATGTCCTAGATGAATAGGAAAAATTGCAAAACGTGCTGGTTTAGATTTCCCACGGACCAGAGAGACTACAAAATTCACGATTAGAAATTAACTATGTATTGTCAATTTTATATGAGAAGTACGGGAAATGTAATGAAAATCCACCCACCAAATTGTGGTCCCAGTGGCAAAAGATCTTCATTTTCAGATGTTTAGTGCCTTCCAACCACTTGAAAAGGAAATAAAAGCGCAGCTCTCAGAGCAGCAGCATGTCTGCGTTCCCTGACTGAAGGCTGGAGCTCTCCGGTGCATTCTGCCGCTGCAGCGTGCTGTGTAATTCCAACGCTGACGTGTGTGCCCTCCACAGCCACCTGCCTGCTGCCCGTGAGCCCCGGGATTAGGACTAATTACCATACAGCTGCCAGTGTATCTATGGAAGAATAGCGGACTACACTACACGGTACTGTAGCTGTTCTTGACCCAAACACAGCCAGGCTGCTTTGACACTCCGGAGCCTGAGTTCCCACTAAAACATGCTTCCTTTGCTGAAGAAAGTAGGAGTGTCAGTCCCACGTTGAGTGAGTGGGAATCTATTTTGGAGGCAGCCAAGATCGCGGGACAAAGGCAGCACAAGTGAGGAGGAGATTTACGGCACCATCTAGACCATCGGCAGCTCTGCCCACAGCCAAACTTTCCAATCTGTAAGTCCGCTCATCTCACCATCAGCTCTCCGATGTCTCTGGCTTTTTAATGCACCTCAACACAAACATAAAACTATGAACACGATCTGCACAGCGTGTAACCCTGAAAATCTGCCCACAACACAGATCTTCTATTATTAATGATGCAGCGTCACACAGACAGGCAGAAACAGAGCATCAGTGAATCATTGGACAGACTTTTAAAGGTTTCATAAATTGTTGAGGATATGAAAGAAGACAATAAAAATGGTGCAGACAACACGTCCTGACGCCGCATCCACCCGCTGCTGCCGTGCTGCATGTCAGCTGGCCTAAAAGCAACGCTGCTGAGCTGTGACGCCACATGGCGAACCCTGCTGCTAACACTGATTACTCAGTCTGCTGTGAGGTGCCGTCTCCAAGTTCCAGCGTGAAGGACACGGCCACAACAGCACAACAAAGAGCCGCGACTGCAGTGATCAGACAGGCTCAAGTTAACGCTCAAACTACACACAGTCCTCGGATCCAAATGTTCACAAAGACCAGAAGCTGCTTAAGGGGAAACACCCCTCTGAAGACATTTCTCTGGAAAAGGGTTTCTCTAATGAGCTGTGGCCACTTTAAATCATCCATCCAAAATTCTACTGTGCATAACAAGCTCAGGTCAGCTGGCCTCATGGTCAGAGGTGCTAAAAAAAGGTTGTGAAAGGATGATATCACTCAGTAATGGAGAGGCCTGTCATTCACTACAACCAACGACTGACTGGAGATAACTTCATTTTGCAGCTAAACAATGACCCCAAACATTCTTCCCCGGTTGTGTACGAATTATCTGCAGTAGAAAGTAGCTGCAGGAACACTCTCCGTGATGGCTTCATCTGAACCTCATCGAGCTGGTGTGAGAGAAGCTGGCCAAAGAGCACAGGAACACTGGCCAATCAGCACAGCAAACCTTTGGAAAGTTCTGCTGAAGAACGTGGAGGAAATGACACCTGAATATCTCCAAAAACTGTAGAATCAGTAGAACGCGCTACTGCTTCAATGTGATCAGTGATCCCACGACGGTGGAACGAACTACCAAATGTGATCAGTGATCCCAAAATTTAAAGCAACCATTTGATAAAATAAAACCTAAACAAAAAGTTAGTTTTTGATCAAAGAAAAGTCTAACATGCCCATTTAATTTTACCATAATCATCTGCTTAAAAATGCCTACAAATGAATTGTTGCTCATTGTTTGTGCTTTCTGACCCTTTTACAACCATTTGATTGAATAAAACCAACAAAACATAATAAAAAAAGGGTTTTCCAAACATCAAGCAGTAGTTAAACACATTCACTAACACATGTGTATATGTCTGTATGTCCCAGGTTCTAAATTCCTGCTGTTTTCTTAACGACTTTTAATTAAAGCACCACAGAAACAAAATAATAAACCATGCGTTACATCTATTTGGAGCTCCGAGTGGAGACGGACAGAGCACACGTCCAGTCGCACTGCACTGTATAGTAATGCAGATGTGCAGTTAAAATTTAATAGCTTTGACATGGAGATGCTTCAGCCATTGTGTTGGTGAGTAAACGCACAAACTGCACACGCTTGAGTCTGACTGGAGCTGAAGACGGAGGGGGGGTTTACTAGTGTTCTGTGCCGACGATAAGAGATATGGTGCTCGAAACTATACATTTTTGAAGTAAAAATAGAAATTCACATGGCAGAACAAATGGAGCACTCACCTGCATGAGCGTCTGGGAGGAGATGGCAGGATAGGAAACATAGAAGGAAAGAGAACAGAACATTAGAATCACCAAAACTAGGCTGGTTTAAACAGGGATAATACAAAAATCTTTCAGGTTCGGGCACCTCGGATTATCCTCTTTACCAGTCCTCCAGCAATGAAGCTGTTCGTAAAACTTCAGCAACAAACAAAGTCACGTACCTACTATAACATCCCAATATTTACATATTTTTAAATTTTAGCTTCAACTTGTGACATTGAACATTTACTACTACGTGTCCTCGATAATGAATGACGTCTAGTAGCTTTTGCAAAAACTACATCAATAACTGTCCCCTTTGTGTGACCCAGCCCTTCCCTGAGGCTCTATCCACAGCGCAGACCAGAGCACCCGGAGGGTCAGCACTGACTGGAGCTGCCTGGCAGATGGTCACTGATCCTGGGACACAGAGGAGCCAGACACGGACACGTTGAAACTCAGTCAGAAGTTATTAAAGACGGAGTGTGAAATTTATGCATTCTGTCAGTTGTAGTGACAGAGCCTAATAGTATGAAAGAGAATTAGATCCAGGAATAAAAAAAATTCTAACCACTGTAGAAGTCACTAACGACATTTTCTATCCCTTTTTTTTAAATTCCAAAATAAAAGTCAGTCACATTTTTTCTAGTGGCATAAATGACCTTCAGTGTATTTTAATATGTAAAATTGGGGATATAATTTAGGTCAAATATGAAGATGTAATTTATTTTATGAGCCATATCTTCTAGTTTGCAGCAGTGTCAACCTCATAAAAAAAAAAAGAGGTTTGTATCAAAACTCATGATAATCCATCTGATGTGTTACTAAAAACCAGAAAAACAGAGATAGATGAAAAGTCAGCGCATCATCAGACTCTTATAAGCAGATATTTCAGTCTGGACCCTCCTACTTTAATGGATTACGAGCACAGTGAGTTCCTGCTGATGTATCAGCACATGTAGCTATTCCATGTGCTGACAGCAGACAACAGCGGGATTATTACATCTTAAAAACACTTAATTCCACCTGATTTTAACACTCAGTCCATGTCTGCACTTTGTTAGGCAGATTAATCAAACACTTCTCAGCTGCGCAGGTCTAATCCCTCCCCAGTCACAACAGATGCACTGTTCCCAGTGACAGACTGGATCCTGGAGGTGAGACGCAACCACGTTCACACCCTGTTAGCTTCACAGTATCGGTGTGAACCTTATGAACAAAAGGAAAATTCTTCAGCATCAAATTGCATGTGCATAATTTCAAGCCATAAAGTGTGCCTGATTCTTGTTTTGCATTAAAACTTCAAAGTAGACGAGATCAATTCAATATTCAAACGTTAACCTTGTTCTCTGAATGACACATTTACTTCTATTGTCACATTTTGTTTCTGTGCTCAGCAGAGCATCCTTTGATCTGTGTGTGGCCATTCTTAGGTCTCCACGGCAGCGACAGCTGAGCCTGGAGTGTTTCTGGATTCTCACTATGTCTGTCCTGCTCTCTGAATGTGATATCCCAGGAACAGCTTGAGGCAATTACTTCAATAGTGTCTATTTGGACTCAAAGATGAACTGATTAGAGTTTGATAATCAGAGCTAAAAGCTAAAGATCACAGTGACCTCAGCCGTGTGAAGGAAGTGTCTTAGGAACACTCGAGAGAACTGTTTCAAACTTGGCAGAAGCCTCCACTTGCGCTTGAGGATGAATGATTAGGTTTTGGCAGTCATAGCTTGTCTCACTCTCATTAATGCTGCATCACAGACGGACCTGGAGAGAGTTTTATTACATCTGGCACAAAACGGTCTCTGCATCAACTGATGAGACATTTAGGACCTTTTAACACACAACACTTGTTTTACAGCGGCTTCTTTGGGCATCTGGATGGACTTCAAATGGCATTTTTTGAAAACATGGGTTAATTGTTTTAAGCCTTTTTAATTTAGTAGTTTATCATTTTTGTCTGGTCAATTAAAAAAGAGGAACTTACCCTCTGCTGAATTGTTGCATGTTTGTGCTCCATTTCCCTCTTCTCCATGGCTGAATCGATCACCAGCTGATCGAGCTGAACATCAGTTCACACACAGGGGAAAGAAAACACGTCAGAACCAAAAGTACATCTAATCACATAGAGTATGTCAGCAGTAAAGGCTGCAGCAGACAGACTGTGTCATCAATGACACGTTAGGTCAGTGTTTGCTAACGAGGAATCAATTCAGTTCCCCTGCAGCAGTCAGTGGTTTAATCGTTAAGCAGCAATGTAACAGACAAATTATGCAACTGGCCTTTGTCAATAACTCCAAAAAAAGGGGGTCAAACCAATCACTGATGAGACAGAGTGCCTGACAAAACGATACAGCTCAGCTAGGGCAACAGAAGCTGAGCGGAGAGGAAGATGCGCTGCTCACCTCAGCAGCCAGCTTCTTCATGTACGGGTCGAGCTCATCCAGTAGGTTGAAGCCCTGCTGGAACAGTGAGTACTGGGCGTGCATGAACGACAGCATCTGGCAGGCAGAGACGGAGAGGCGTTTTTAAGAAAACGAAATGCTTTAACCACTCTGATCACACACTCTGTTAATGAAAGCACGTGGCTGAGTGTCTGCTTACAGCATCGAGGATCTCAAATTTCTTCTTGGCCTGGAGAACGTTGATCTGCAGGGGAAAAAAGTGTAAAAGAACATTACTGTAGCTGATGTCCAGTATGTTGAGACAGCTCCCTCTGCTGGACAATAATGTTCTTTGTCTTACTGTAACACCAACTCTGATAAAGAGAAACCACAATATGTCCCGTGGGGGTAATTAAAGCCTTTACAATGCATATCCTTACTGGTAAGGATCTGAAAAAAAAACCCGCGCTGCATTTAAAAGGTCATTGACACATATGAATGAACGTGGGCACGTCTCCCCACATTCTTTGACCTTTTCTTCCTTGACACTCTTTCAGTTTGGACTCACAAGGGTCACGTGCATGGGAGCAGTGAGAGACGGCTGGCAGCAGACACCAGAATGGAAAGAGGGCACGGCCATCGCAGCCATCACAATGAGTCAGTCTCCCTATTACCGCGGGCAGTGGTGAGCAGAAGGTTACGAGTTGTCGGAAAAATGAACCCAGGCCGCACACGAACTTAGCGCAGAACGTGTCACACCCCGCTGCAGGGTAAAGGCACCGCGTCACTGTCCAGGAGAGATTTGTCTGACTAGTAAAGATCACATTAGCTAGTATGAACTAAAATTGCATCAGCTTCCCTGGTATCACATCACTTCTTCCACCACGACTGTGTTGACATGCATGATATCAATTTACAATTGTTGTTGAGGACAAAATTAGGAACAATGTGTACAAGCTTTAACATTTCTGTGCTCGCATATCCTTAGGAACAACATACTGCAAAGCAACATGTTAATATTACACTATTTTATCAGGCTACAACAACCAATTTGCAATATCCATCCAGGATAAAAGGAATGAAAACATTTAGATCATCGTAATCATCTCAAAAATGTCTATTAAACTTCAGACTGAAACAAATGCACAATGTTTTTCACACGTTCCTCTTTTTTTGTAAAGATTAATTGTGGTTTAATTTTCACTGTGATATGAATTCAGTAATAAGACAAGTCCATTCTGAATAACTTGATGAAAATGTGTTGGAAGTTCATCATAAAGCTTAAGAAAACATGTCAAATAATTCCATATTTAAAACTACATTATGTGACTTTCTTAATATTATTATAATTCAAACATGCTTAAAAACTCAATGTTATGGAGACATGCTGTTGACGTTTCACATGACGTCAGACTCACTGGCAGCAGTGCAGACATATTTGTCTATATATTGACATATTTCTAAAGTTTTAGAGCAAAGATCATCCTTCTGACCAAATCAAAGAATTTCAACAACGTCTGCTTGATTAATACGTTTTGTAACTTTAGAGCATGGTGGAGTGTAGCAGATGGTAGCAGAGCATAGCAGAGTAGGGTAACAGAGGGCCTGTCAACGCAGAGTGGACTGATTTACAGCCTTGGTGCTTGCTTAAGTAGAATATTACGCAGATGGGACAGACGGGAGCTGGACTCAAGGGGTCCGTTTCTATACAACAGTTAAAAGAGGATTCGAGTCGTTCTTCGAACCTGTAGGACGTAGTCCAGAGCCAGGTGTCGGAAGCACTTGCGGGTGATGCTGAGAGTGCTGGCGGCTTCTTCGACCTCGTGAGGCTTGTTCCTCGGCGCCTGAGCGTTCTTTACCTGCGCTATTTCCATGTCCTCGCGCACCCTATCAAAGTGTTTCTTGGTCTCCTTGAACTTCCGAACATCCCTGCCAGTCACAGAGGAGCAAGATTTAAGTGAACATCACAACATAAAATAAGGAGATAAGAGAATTACACACTGGGGGTATTTCGAGTCACTGAGGTTACACTAACCTACTTTAGCTCACTTGTACGCGATATGTCTGCAGTAAAATATCTGGGCTGCACCTTACTTAATATTTTAAAACACCAGAAAGGTTTTCGGGGTAACAAGGCTACGTCTGCTCTTTAAATGTTGTGGACTTTGCTTTATTTCTACCCGTACTGAATTTTTAAAAGATCCAAGCTGAGTCATCCAGCGTACGATGCAGGTTTACTCACTCTTTCACAAAGTTGTGCAACTGCTGCTTCACAGACCTCTGAGCTTGATCGAACAGTATCTGAAACAGAAGTAATAAGAATGTGATTTTTAAAAACTACACCTGGAGATATAATGTCATGAGAGAGTCATAAATGTCCACAACGGTATCACACGTAGAGCTCAAATCATCAGTCAAATCAACAGAAAAAAAAGGACAGCAATTACACACAATTTGTGTGCAATAATAATAAATGCAATAATGGCAGTATAATCTCCACACATGGGTAGAGAAACACTGGGTCAGTGTTGTTATAATATGTGCAATATACATACTGTTAATGTGTGACTACTGCAGGATAGGTGTCAATGAGTGGGTCAATTGTGAGCCAATGTAAAAAACAAGGTAGGTAAGTAAGACAAAAGATTAGATATAGTAACGACTTCATTTATATGATTCATATGTGAACAGAAAATCCGCTGGGTATCAAGTAAACATAAAATATTTGTGTTAGTGTGTGTGAATGGGTGAATAAGAAGCAGTGTAAAGCACTTTGAGTGCCAACAGGTAGAAAAGTTCAGACCATTTACGGTACCTTTGTATAGCCCCTAGTTAACGTATCTAAAATGATTAAATAAATTTAGCAGAAAAAAAAACATAAACACCTTTCTATGAACTGTAATAAAATGTAAAATAAGAACAGTATCTAACACAATGCATGTGGTCTGCACAACGTCTCCAATTTGTCATGTCCAGACTTTTTGAATGAAGCAATGTGCCTGTCAAACCATCGGAGGGAGACAAAGCTCACCTTCATTTACACAGCATAAATTCAAATGATGCAAATCAGTCACTAATGTCTGTTGGAACGAATAGAAGGAAAAGGAAGATGGAACGGAAGCCTCAGACTCTCCCACCCTAACACGGTATCTAACGCAACACCGCGCTGCCTTCAGTTGGCCGTTTGAAATTCACAGCTCCTCTCTTCTGCTCCCTGAGCACATCCTCTGTGACTGCTCCTGCCACGCTGCTGCTGCTGCTGCTGCTGCTGCTGCTGCTGCTGCTAAATAGGTCACTTGGTGAGAGAGGGAGGGAGGAAGTGAGTGAGCGGGAAGAGCGGAGAGGAGGCTTTTGGTTCAATGTGACATTGCAGAGTCTGCATCCAATGCACAGTCAAACCCACTCAGACGAATAGTCTGAGGCCACATGCTGACACCACAACTGAGCCAGAACAGCCAGGTAAGGAAGGGGTTCTGGATTATAATCCCATCTGGATAGGAGAGACAGCAGTTGCGGATTCCAGATGCTGATCAAGACACTGATTTTGTTGCCACTGTAGAGACACAGCCCCCGACCAGCATCGAAGTGGATGAGTTTAATTAAAACAGAAATGTGGCATAGATGGAAGTGGTCAGAGTGACTGGATTCCTGCCACCCACCACCTCTGAAAGGGCTGTTTGTGTTTTGATGGCGGATTAAGGCTCAGTTCGACTTCTCTTTAAAGTCTCTGGCTCTAAATGTCCGTGTGAAAGTGGAACAACAAAGTAACCATCACATCAGAAACTGTGGCTGATCACTAACAGGTGGAGTCGGCTTTGTAGTCCGATAAATCCTCCGCTTTTTATAGCTCCTTCCAAAACGTCATGTTGGGACTCTCACTGGGCTCGTGTGGTCAATCTGTGTCCTCGGATGCACGCGCCACCAAGGGCTCTCACAAACCTGTGATGAATCAAAACCCAATCACCAAAGCAGTGGTCTGCAGAAGCCATAAATACTCTAGTTTAGGTTTAGGGTGCAGAGGGCACAAAAGCACAGTGGATGTTGTCAAGTCAACAGGCGTACCTCCATGATCTTTTTATATGCGTGTTTTGGTGGCAAAGCCGCTATGAGACTTCCTGAATATGGAGGCAGTGCAGCCTCAAGCATTCCTGAGGTGCTTTGTGGCAAGTTGACACCCTGCTTTCATTGGAACAAGATGCCACAGGTTGTGTCTGCATGATGTGAGCCACGCCAACAGGAAGAGGAGGCAGGATTTACAGCGCTCCGCCAAAGGCTTCCATGTGTGAGGGGACGCTGTATTTTAATTAGCCACACTAATTATGTCGAGATCTGTGACCTTGGTAATGATTTTTTTTGCTTACCTAATATTTAACCAAAGTTAGGTAACTATTCTTGCCAGAAATGGTGATTACTAATAATATAATATTGTAAACTGTTTTGTTGGCCTGTATATAGCAGAAGTCAAAATGTAATGTAAATGGTCGTTTGCACAGTACCAGCCTTCTGACTTTGCCACATCTTATTTTCCAACAGCTACTTGTTTCAACCAGGCTGCTGAGGACTGTCAGAAGTCTAACAGAGTGAGACGTCCTGCCTCATATGGACATTTCATCTGGCGCAGTCAGGAGTGAGTGACGCCTATAACCCCATGTAGAGAATCTTAGGCCAACAGCAGTTTTCACTGCTCCCCAACACTGTGCAAAACGCAAACACACTGACCCTGACAATTTGTCCTGCCGTTGTTTAAATTGTGCAGTTAACGGAATTGACACCTGACCTGAGCTAATTCTTCAGTCAGAAGCCATAAAACCAGTACAGATGAAGATGCTTAAGAATGACAGTGGCAACTAAACGGCTTATGGTACATTGCTACTGCTGACCTGCCTCTGGCTAAAGATAATGAGATACAAAAAAATGCTACGTTAAATAAATGTAATGCTAAATAAAACCTTCCATGGATAAGTCAACGTTTCTTTATTTAACATACCTGGAGTCTTTATAAGCACTATGTGACGGTACAGGGTTGTCATTAACGTTCCTATCAGAAACGCGTGAAATAACCTCATTGCACAGCTGGAAGAGTTTGTAGCTTAGAGTATGAAAAGGCCCAATAGTGTGAGTGGGATCAGAGTAGCCTCTCCGTGGCAGCCTCTCTGTGATATGGTAAAAAAAAATAAAAGAAAAAACTGCAAGTACTTGTACAGTATGTTGTTGTGTTAACTTTTGCATAAAAGCATGCCTAATGCAGGCCCAAGCTGTGTTCATACAGGCCCGCTGGGCTCCTATTAGGGCAAAAAAGTGCTATAATAATGAACGAGATCCCACTCTGGATTGAAATCTCCTCAGCTATGGCTGCCTATCATAACACTTCTTTAAGATATTTAAAACACAGGTCAACATACGCAATGGCACTGGAATGTGAAAACACTGTCCAACATGTGTAAGTAAATAAAGAATATCTGGGACATCTTTATTGACTTAATTTTAGAGCTGAGAAATGAGATCAGCGCAAACACAATGGACTACTGTACAGATTTGCTAAGCGTGTTGAGACTCTCAGATACACAGACACCACTGAGCAATTATCAGTGCCTGAGCAGAAACACACAATTTACTTTAAGCACCACTGTTAAGTCAAAATGAAAATATTGTTGGAGAGCTGTTGCTTTTAGATGTTAAATGTTAAGGCAGGTTCTGCTTCATGTTCAAAGCCGCTAAACTAAAAACTCCAAAGGGGGTTGGCACTGCCAGACTTGCTGCCATTTAGCAGCTTTGGCTGTGGAAGTTAGAGATTTCGGTTTGTGATCCTCTGGTCACAAACAAGCTGATTGTTGAACCGTTGGGAGAACCCATGATCCAGATCTGTCCCACCAACACAAATATTACAACACTGCCATGAAAATAAACTGTAAGCCAGCGTTTTCTTCACATTCTCAAGCGATTTGGAGGTTTGAACAAAAACATTTTTTAAATCATATCTGAGCCACGTTTACACGTGGTCCTCGATCCAAGTCTCACCCTCTGACTCTGGTCAGCTCAGAATTCATGAGGTTTCTTTTAGCGCCTCAACACGACAATTTGGGGCATTAAGCATTAAGGTTTGTAATGTGTATGTAATATGTAATGTAATGTTTTGCATAATGTAGTCTGTCAGTAACTGGTAACTGTCTTGTAAAGTGGAAACCTGGTTTCTGGGTAAGGGATTAAGGAAACCCGGGTTCCCTTACTAGACTTCTCCAAGAAAATGCACATTCCTCATGTACATACAGTAGATGATTAACCAGGTTTTCTTCACAAAGTCACATGTGGAAGAGGCTGCGCATATCAAATTTGCTTGTTCACTATCGATTAGATTTTTAATGAACGAGCAGATATTTAGTTGAGTATCTGTTATTCTGTCAGACCGCTGTGCTCCATGTGGAGATACATTTTCATATTTTTTACATTCTACAGACAGGATGGAGTCATAGATGAAAAGAAACAAAAAAAAAACATCTTCCTACTGTGTCTTGCTTTGTTTTCCAGTTTCCAAATATAACCAAGACACGAGCGTCAGCCTCCCACATGAGGATCCTGTGCTTATTCAAAGGGATTTGAATCCAGTAAATCAGTGTCCTGAATGAATATAGCATGGACAGTAATTATCATTCAATTCTTCTAGTCATATATGATTTGTCATCTATTTAACGTAAATCTCCTATATACAGGATAATGTTTTGAGGCATTAGGGCGTAGCAGCTCAAATGCTGGTCTCCCTGCATCTCTCCTCATTTCTAATGGATGTTCTGAGAGTCAAACTTCAGTCAATAATTTATTGAGTATTCATACAGTATGGAGTTTTACGCTTGAATTAAAGAACGGCCGTTAAAATGTTGGTTAAAAAGAAAATCTATTGTGAAATGTCTGGAAGGGGAGAGGCAAAAGTCTTAGAGCTGAAAAGTAAAAACGAGCTAAACTTGGCCTGACATTCATACAAACAGAGCCTGTTTGTTCTGTTGTGTGGTGTTGGACTGGCGAGAAAAAAGCCAGGCTATCAGGAAATGGAAGGAGCCCCAGAGCCAAAAAACTCTGCACGCCGGCTTGTCTCAGCGCACACGTCACATGTATACGCTCTAACATATGTGCTGTTTGTGTTGGTTTTACGCATTTCAAAAGGCATCTGAGCGTGCACGGCAACAAGGCCAGCTGGCGCTCAGCGCTCCCGTTCGCACGGCCCCATTTAATGTTCTTGAGTGTCTGCTGCGTAGGGTAAAGCACAGAGGCAGCTGCATTGCAAAGCATGCACACAGAGGGACATCCGTCACGAGTAGCACATACAACCATCATCATTTCTTATTCATTGGAGCACTGCTGGAGTCCCAGAGCTACAGGGAAGCCACAGTTAAAATGCACACGGTGTCTTTCCTGATTAAAATATGAACATGGTAATGCTTCAGCTGAAACAATCTTTAATATCAGGCACTGAAGGTCACGTCAGTGTAAGTTCTATCATTTCTGTAGCATCTTTCATCTCAGGGGAATCCCTCACATCGCTTCAGCCTCGCCCCACGCTCCACATGCTTCATGCCTGGTTCTACTTTTACATCAAAGCAACAAAGAAACCCTGTGAGAGCCAATCATAATCTAATTTCTAGGCAGAAACTTGGCTCGAATGGCCTGCAGGTCCAGCTGAGCTTACAGTGAAGGAGGCCAGCTGATTACAGGCCACGCCCCCTATTCTTTATGGCTTCTAAAGTGTGACACAATGACACAGACAAACAGGGAGGGTGACAAAAACTCTGATGAACCAGTGCAGCTCTGCAGTTGTTGTTTTTTAATAGAGCACCAGCAACTGGGAAGAATTTTAACTACCAAAGGCTTCGATATAAATATATTTACAGAAGGCCTGCAAAACCAAAGCAACCACATGATACAGTGCAATAAAACAAAATCAAAACGATACTGTAAGGATGTATCAACAGCTCTCAACAGGTTCACAAGATCACCAATTAAAGCTTATATTCCAATAATACTACCGTATTTTTCGGACCATAAGCCGCTACTTTTTTCCGACGTTTTGAACCATGCGGCTTTTACAGAGATGCGGCTTTTCTATGAATTTTTCTGCAGCCCTCAGATGGGCGCTGTAGATGGAAGTCAGTGCAAACAAAAAAGCGCCAGTTTTTATTCTTAGCGCATGCAACCCAAGACGCAACAGCAAAATGCGGTAATATTTTTACACCCTCACCCCCTCATAATGGAAAACACGCGAAGAAATTCCTATGATGCAGCTTTTAATTTGAAGCCATCGATCTGGCTATCCGTGAAGGAAGTCGAGTGTGACAGTGGTTTCAATGCTCAGGACGAAGATGAATAGCGATTTGTGGTTTCAGTGCACGGGAGAATGAAGCGACTTTAATAGTTGCGCAGTTGCGCTTTAACAGTGCGCAGGAAGAAAAAGTGACAGTGGTTTGGTGTTCAGTGGTTTCAGTTCGCAGGAGGAAGAAAAATAAAGCAACTTGGTTTTAGTGCACAGGAGGAAGATTAATAAAACCATGACTTTTCTGTTTTGTGTGATCAGCACTTTTACTGCCGTGTTACAGGCACCATTCAGGTTCAGGTGTATGAATAAACACTTATGGTACAAAATCTTTTGTTTAGCGCAGCAACTCCTGCGTAATTCGTGAAGAATAAGAGACGTCTTCTCCTTTGGCTATGGAACAAGCCGTTTATTTATAACAAGGACGTTTTTGTCGGCTCTGTACATTCGACATGTGTTATACCAGCCACACATACACGTAAACGCACTCTTTACCGTAATGCCGGTAAAACAGCGCACAGAACATCCTCATGCCTAGTGTGAACAATGAGTAGGAGCGCATACAACAGATTATTTTTTATATTTTCAGCCTCCAAAATGAGATTGTTGCCACATGTAGTACACAACCAGGACTTATAGAAATCCAATAACCTCTAATAGTTTTTTTGTCAGTTGTTGTTAATGTCACTGTTGTGCCATATTTTTTACTTGTTAGTGACCTTCCTCATTGTGTTCCAGAGTATTTAAAACCCTTTTATGAATGATTTCTTTGTAATCTTTTAAATTAAAAGGCAACTGAGTAAATACCGTATTTTCGGACTATAAACGTTTTGAACCATGCGGCTTTTACAGTGCGCTTTTCTATGAATTTTTGCAGCCCTCAGATCCAGAGATTTGCAAACAAAAAAGCGCCAGTTTTTATTCTTGGCACATGCAACCCAAGACGCACAACAGCAAAATCAACTTTTAACAGGCACCATTGTTCAGTGTATGAATAAAAGATTCTGGTACAAAGTCTTTCTATGTAAATATCTTATTTCTCAGCCTGGATATTGGGGGCTTATAGTCCAATGCGGTTTATATGTGACAAAATATATATTTCTTTTAAATTTTAGCGGGTGCGGCTTAAACTTAGGTGCGCTCTATAGTCCAGAATTTACGGTACTAATAATAACAGTGCAGTGTCTAAGATTCTGGTTCTCTCTTTATGTAGGATACAGTTAGATTAGTAATCACAAGTCCATATTATCATTGTATTTCAAGGATTCAAATCTGCCCCTTTACACATGGTCACCTGTATAATGAGCCATTCAGAAATGATTTCATATTTTCACACACTGTTCCTTTGCGTCAACAAACTCAACTTGGTGCACCAACGTGAATACAGCCCAACAAGACCTGTTACATGTCAAAGATTAATGATTAGATGGCATATAATGGAAATGATGAGATAATTGTTATTGTTAGGTCCATTCCCAGAGGTGATGAGCACATTTACTCAAGTATTGTACTTTAGTACAACGTTAGGGTACTTTTACTTTTCTCTAATATTTTTCATTTTATGTTCCTTTACTCCCCTATATCCAGGGGGAGGTATTGCTGTTTTTTGCAGATGTAGATTCTTAATATAAAATCAAATCAAACAATATCATGGATAAGCCATCAGTTAAAACTGGTCTTTACCAGAATTGCTGTTTTTGTTGTGCACCAAGTTGCTATGATATGATGTTAGAAATTATAAAAATGTAAAAAATTTAAATGCTGTTCTCACATACAGTAGACATGTACATCTATCAGATTTATTAGTATTTTAAAATCCATTAGTGAGAGCATGTATTCAATACTTCAACTTGAGTATAGAACTTGAAGTCGTACTATTATTAGTAGTGGGGAATTCTCTTAAGGCAAGCAGCTGTTACTTGAGTATTGGGTTTGTGAATTTCTATCACCTCTCTACATTCCTCTAACCACATCTGCAAACTGTCAGTTAGCACCACAGAAACAATCATTGATAAAGGCTAACACACACACACACACACACACACACACACACACACACACACTGTGGTCCATCAACAGTAAACACTGTCCATGTCTGACCATATGTAAAGCACTTTGTGACATGTCCTTGTTAATACAGGGTTAGTACTGTCCACCAGCTAAAGCTGATCCACGCCTGCTCAAATGACCGGAGCCATTAACCCTCCATTTACACTGCTGACCTCTCACTCCCAACAGACTGGGAGTCAATGTGTCTGATTTGTGATGACACGTCTTTGTTGCAGCTTCAAAAAGGAATGTGATCCCTACACACACACACACACACACACACACTGCCTTTTACAACTCTGTCACACACACCACGGGTTCAAGCTAATGGACTTCAAAGGCCCTCAGAGGGACGGGGTAGGGGCAGGGGGTCAGAAGCCCTGAAGGTGGAGAGAGGAAAACACCAGGGCAGTAAAGCACAAGCCCTGTTTTTGATGTAAGCATGAAGAGAGGGAACAGTAAAATGCTGCAACACACAGGTCAAATAAAGAAAACACAACCTTAATGTTATTTAGGGATGTAATTATCTGACATTTTGTGAGGGGAAATTACAAACATACTTTTGGATAAGTGCTTTTGCAAACAGAATATCCCAGAAATTGCCCTGTTGTCCCCAGTACTGTAAGTGTATCACTTGTGCATTATTGAACAGTTTTGAAATTTTATTTATGTTCCCACATATATAATTAGAATAATCCCACGTTATATTTATTGTCACTATGTTTATTGGCCTCAAAGAAATTATAACAGTAAAAAACCTTCTCATCAAGCAGAAATTATTTTTTCCTTCCTGTCTGGATAGAGGAGCGAGTTCAAATGCTTTATGAGTTAATAAAGCAAAAAAAAAAGTTACAGAGCACATTTCTTTTAATAAAACATTGAAAAAGTGTTGCGTACTCTAGATTTTTACAGCTTTTTCCCTGGTGACACATGGTACACAAACAGTTAAGTTTTGTGCACCAGGAGTTTTTATTTTGAAAATCACATAAAAAGCGATTTGTTACTGACTTTAATAAACCATATAACCATTTCCACATAAAAAACCTTTTTTTGTAACCCAATGTAAGTGATCACCTCTTAAGATGTGATGCAGCTAAATGACAGGTACAAGTACTGACAGTTACACAGCGGCAGGCGAGCAGATTTAATGGTGTGTAACAGGAGTAAGCGGTGTGGTAATCCATCCATCAGTTCAAATACAGCTCATCTGTATCATATTAAGGAGAAAACAGAAGCCCAGTGAAGTCTTAAATGCCAGTTAATGCTAGCACTTGATGTCGGGATGAAATGATTGTGGTGGTGGGTCTCCTCCTCCTTCTGTGGACACATGAGGACAGTGTGGGGAGCAGGCTCACTTACCATGTGGTAGTTGATGATCTCCTGGAGGCTGTCTCCACACTTTTCCAGGCACAGCTACAAGGAAAACAACACAAATAGAAATATTCTTGTAACTGCAGCTATATTTGCATTTGGGAAATAAAAGATGAAAATATAAGCTGTCACAAACTAAACCCCAAATTTATGTGAATTCTGAATGAAAGCAAATGAAAAGATCCGCAATGGTAAATTTAAGTCAAATCTGGTCAGTGTCATGTGAACTAGAGGATTTTTTCCCCTTGAACCTTCTACGGGAAAAGGAATTATAACAGCAGGGTTTTTTTTCTGCTTTTTTTTTTTTACAATGGAAACTACAAATATGAGCTAGCCTTTAATAAGAGACTCACAATTAGTCATACAGCTGAGGCCAAGAAAGCTTTTAATAGTGCTTAACGTCAGCAGCAGTGAAAATAGTCCAAGACACTGGTGCTGCGAGGTGAGCCAGAGCTATGATTCCAGACCTGACCTGATTCTAACTTAGCAATCTGTTAGTAATCAGTATTATTCACACACAGACATCCTCACGTCACTCAAAGATGATGGAAATCCCCATCCCTGGAGACACTGAAACAATCCTCACCATTAAATGACAGAACAATATGACAAATTACGGCAATAAAGCCACAAAAAAGGGCTGGAGCATAATGGATCAAACAGAGGCCACATAAAATGACTTGGACGTGTTGCCGTCTCACCGGACCCTCACCGAGATCATCTCATCCTTCTTGCACTGCTGAGACAGATCGCGGATGCCGTTGACAAAGAGCTTGTTGGCGCTGACATACACCTTGCCTGCTTCGATCATCCCACTGCAAAGCTTCACCAGCTGTGGAAAAAAAAATCAGACACATTTGGAGAGGACAGCTGAGGTGTGACTTCTGGGAACTTCACTTCAGGCCGAAGTAAACGAAATCTCAGGTGGGCTCCACGTGTTCGTCTCTGACACCATCACAGACACCGATAATTCAGCGTGTCTGGCTTGTGTATCCTGACTGTAAACTGTAACACAGTGAGCAGGCCGCAATGTACTTTACTCTGCAGCTGTCAGCAAAAAGTTTTGATCTTTGTCATGGCGCCTGTTTTATTTAGTTTCTACTTCCATGAGAGCAAACTGTTTAGTTTTTCACTCTGTTCTTTCGCCAGGCTTTTCTGCTTTTCAGCACCCCTCATTTCTTCAGCAAATTCCCATTTCCTCCAAGCTGCTAAGCAGGCACCAGACTAAGCTGCTCTTGTTATGTTTCATGTTGAACATTTTAGGAAATAAAATCAGAGTTAGATAAGACGATCAATAGCATGCTCTCTCATCAGCTGTGGCTCCCTTAGTAGAGTGGTTGTCAAGGACATACAAACATGTTCTAAGCTACATTGGAGCATGGCAATAGCCGTCATCATCTTAATTTAGTGGGTTACAGTATCACTGAGGTGCTAATTAACTTTAAACTAGAGCTCCCAGAGAAACGTGTGTTCCCACATCATTGATCACTCACTTTCAACCGTCAAACTAGTTACAATGAAACGTGTGGTGTACTGACATGCTTAAATTTGGATAATATGTAAGTCAACCTGATACTTCTAATGCAGTTTGGCATCAAGAAACCAAACATCATTTACAGGTTACAAAGTACTTTACTGGCAAAAGGAAGGGAGAAATGAAATTAAGGGTATTAAATCAAGAAGAGCAATATCACAAATGATAATGATAATAATAATATTTTTAGACATTCCTGTTTGGCTTTGCAGGATTTTGTTCTAGTAAAGCTCAACAAAATTCAATCCTTAGCCAACAGCATTTCCACTCGCCAGTCAAACCACCTCAAATTATCAGCTGATGCAAAGTCAGCCTTCCTTCAAATGGGAGTTTTAAATGCTCCACACCAGAGGTAGGGGTGTAGCAGAACGTGTGGCTGTCGTGTATTAAAGTTTTAACACATTCAGAGCATCATATCAATCAATTCATATTTAAAATGTCTTACCTTATCTAGTTTTGCCTCAATCTCCACAACCTCTGTCTCCACCTCATCAATATTTGCCCTGATAAAAAAAAAAAAAAAAGCGAGAAAAGCAATTAGTGCATTTGTGGTAATGTGTTAATGTATTACTGAAACAAAATCCATACAGGCCATATAACTTGTCTGAAAAAGGCAATTCAAGAATCTGGTGGGGATTTCCCACATTCTGAGAAAGCATGAGGACACGCCATAAATCTGAGTGACAGATATACTTTTGCGGAGCCACAGCCAGACATGTTCTACCAGCAGCAGACGAGATGCTGTTCTGGGACTAGTTCAACGCTGTCAAAACAAAGTGACAGACAAGGTCTCCACACAGTGTGGGGAATGTGGCCGTCTGGCTCATCCCACAATCCCCAATCCACCTATCCACTGTCAACACCACCACAACCGCATCTGGAGCCTAGACCACTGGGAGAAGTGTGATTTACACCCAGAGGCGTACGGCTAGATGAAGTCCCCGAAAACGCCCTTCCTATACTTCCCCAAACACGATGTCAGCGGTGGTAAGTAGATCATCAGTATCACATTGATGTATTATTTTTATCATTATCATCATCATCTACTCTCTGTAGCACATTGGGATCACATTTGTACTGCACAAAATATAGTACAAATACATTCAGAGCATCAAATATGCTATTTTTCTGACTTTGACCGTGGTGTTGAAAGCTTTTGTTTGCAATGTTTTATATGTAAAGTTTTTAAAAGGGATATTTAGAACTAAGTGTTATCTTGGCATCTCACGTGTTACAGACCAGCACTAACAGCAGAACTGAGATGCTCTGAATGGAAGGTTTTTTTTGGAGAGGCTCATCCTTCTAACCAATCAGAGGAGGCCAAACTTGCTCACAAGTAATTGTTTTGCAGGTCTGATTTTCAAGTCTTTGGGCTAGGAGCCAAGTCAAGTGCCTGGTCACTACACTGCTTATTGTGTTCAGGGTCACAGCGGAGCTGGAGTCTATCCCAGCTGACAGGGTACACCCACATTCACACCTCACCCATTAACCTAACATGCATGTCTTAGAACTGTGGGAGGAAGTATCTGGAGGAAACCCATACAAGCACAGGGATAACATGCAAATGTCACAGAGACAGAACGGAGCGGGCAGACGGATTCAAACCAGAGGCCTTTTTTCAAATAAATGAGAAAGCTCCAAAACACAGTCATCAAGCAGAAATAGATGAAATTCTCCTATTGGTCAAAAGGCTGAGCCTCACTCCAGAACGTGTATATCTCTTCCTCTGAATATCTCTAAAGGTTTTCATCAAAGATGTGTACTGGCATCAGTCTCATCTCTTTCTCGCTGGTCTTGGGTGGATTAGCCTACTGGCTTGGCTGCAAACAAGCTCCAAGGGAGGAAGGATGGAACATGCTTTCATATTCCTCTCCACCAATACCTTTAATATGGAACAACTGTGGAGGGGGGAAACACTCCAGAAAGGAAATATCAGTCAAACGCTCACACTCTGGCAAAATGGAAACATACATTACCTGAATAATCAATACCACATTATTTCACATGTGGACATGCACTGTTGTAACCTCAAGTGAGTTTTACAGAACAGTCTTCAGTCAACCACACCCAGGGATTTTCATAGCTGATGTCATTTTTGCTTTGCAGCTTAGACGCTTTTGATGCTTTTCCCCCTCTTTCCTTTTGGCAGCAGCTAGACTTATCTCGAAACATTATTTTTAAATTTCGGTTTATAAATAATCCAATTTAACTGACACCCAAAGAAGTCTTTTAAGACGATAAACCACATAATATTTTTAACTCTGTTCTTGTATATTCAACTATTTGAAAAAAAAAACACAACAAAAACAAACATTTTCATAAAAAAACTGTTCCTGTAGGTACGAACTCGGAGCGGGGTGTCCGCAAGACAAGACAAACAGCTGTGCTCATGCATTAAACCGAGGCCATAAGACCAGCAAAGGGCATTAAAGCAATTCTAGAGTAGTGGCCCAGTACCAGCATTTTTCCAGTAAGGAATTATTGCACAAAGGAGCAGCTATGAAAATGTGAATATATTTTTCAACGTGTCACAAAGCCTCCAGGTTCTATAAACAGAATGTGATTAATACAGGCCAATATCATTTAGAGGAGCTGTACAATTACTTTATGTTGTCCTTATTCATGTTCACGGGGAGATTAGAGGTGCTCCCGGATGAGGTCACTAGTGTCCACAAGCCCAAAAACACAGTGTCAGCGTGTAGCTTAAAACAACTATTCCATATTTAGACTGGCATCTTGAATGGGTGACACGTCTTGACCTGGTATCCAGCTCTCAGTGAACTGTCCCTGCTCATTTAAGGAGCTGCTAATGGTTATTTTTACTATTCATTACTCAATTAGTCGATGAAATGTGAAAATCTTTCTATCACAACTTCCCAAAGTCCAAGGCGATGTTTCATCCAACTGCACACCAACCTAACCGAAACTTAAAGATATTCCATTTAAAAATCATAAGAAACAAAAGGAAAATGCTCACTGTGGAGACACTTCAGCCAAACAAACAGTGAAATGATTGATCCATAATCAAAATAGCAAACTGGTTCCTGTGGCTCAGAGTGGTGACCGCCCAGTTAGCTGTTGCAGATGTGGGTTCTCTCTCGTGGGACTACTGTCGCTGCTGAAGCCACCCCCAGGCCGTAACCCCATCTGCCCTGTCTCACTGCACATGCCTCCCACACATGCACACAGTGCCGTGGGCTCGTAGCCACAGCAACCACCTCCAAAGTGGGCCACGGAGGTCGCTGATGTGCTTGTGAGCTGACCCTTGTTCGCACCACGGGGAGCAGAGCAGCTAACTAGATAATAGTGTGACTCACAACAAGGCCACTGTGACAAAAGATGACCATTGTTGCACCATTAAAACCTCATCCGGACTCTATTAAATAGCTGTAACTCTACCTCCGGTTCACATTTCACCAAGCAGACCGGCATCACTTATTGATTAAAACAAACATTCGCTCCGTGGTTGTTCATGGTGTCTCATTAGAACTGAACAGCAAAAACACAATAAGTTAATGACACGTCTTGGCAGGCCGAGGTTATATTTGCCTGTTAGTGCGCAGGATTAGTCTGGGATCATTTATCTGACATGGAACAGCGGAGTTAAGCAGCAGTGTAAAACAGAATAAACACTGAGACTGTGCTGAGCAAGCTGCAGCCCCAGCGGTTTCTAGGTGCTGACGGGGCATTCGGAGGAGCGACTGAAGGGCTGTTTATTGGCGCACATTTGCAGAATAACTGTGTTTTTTTCTGCAATTCATGAGTCACCAAACATCTTAACTAGTATCACCTGATGCTCTGAGCCTACGTGTAGGTGTTGCTTTGAGGTAAACGGAACAGGACTGTGACTGTAGCTGCGTTCTCCATCCTTGTGTAAGCAGCCGTGGAAAGTGACATTAAGATCCTTTAAAGCACGATACTAGTACATGTACATAAATGTCATTAAACCTTCCACTGACATGCCTATATTAAAACATCTCTCTTTAAAAGCATTAATGTAGATTTATGCTCTAAACTACAGCCATAAAGCAAGTTGAAAACTGGTGAAGTTGCCCTTTAATCAAACATGCAATGACACTTTTATCTGGTCACTTGGAGGCAGCGTTAAAAGAGCAATGTAATAATGAACATATGCATGAGCATGTTAGGGTTCAGTGTCTTTCTCTAAGACATCAAAATGCAGATCACGTGATTAGTGGAAGACCTGCCCAACCTCCTGAGTTGCAGTGAATGACATTTTCACATCTCTGGTGGCTACAGAGCAACATTTTCAGTGATTTGGAGTTTCTAGCTACTTGACAAATGTCAGTTTTAATTTTCACTGCACACCTCTTTTCATACATCTTATCTGTCTCTTTCATTGTCACACATTGTATCACTTTCCCTAAAAAAAGGAATAAATTATGCTTTGAGAAGTGGTGAAACAGGGTTTCTTAACAGGGTTTTCTTTGCCGTATGATCTCAGATTGAATGTAGAAACAGTGAAATCCATGTGCTGCTAAAAACAAACGTTAAAAATTGCAAAGGTAAGCTGAACAAAAGAAAACAGTCAATCATTTGCTGTTGGGTGCAGATTTTATATTCAAACCCATTCTTTACATCTGTTCATCAAACATTGCAGCTTTAGTTTGTCCAGTGAGTGAGGTGCGCTCAGGGACACAAGGGAGAACTCTGAATAATTTCATCAGATCTCTAAAACAGCCACTGACTAGAGCTGTTCTGGACAGAAAGTGCTTTTTTTTTTTGGGTTGTTGATGAAATGTGTAAGTACGTACTGGATATGACTCAAATTTACTGTACTGTACTTCACACCACTGTCAGCACTGTTTCTTGGCTGCCGTGTGCGAACCGGATGGCTGAGAGGGATGCAGCTGGGCTCAGATTCGCCAGATGGGTTGTTTTTTTGGAGGGTAAAAACGAAGCGCAGCGGCGTGGTGGCGCCGCTGGAGAATGAGCAGGTGGGATTGTGTGGAGAGCGCCAACACCGGGTCCAGGTAGTGACCCCTAAAATACAGCCATGGATCATCAACCAAATCCAAAAGCATCTACCAGATGGGACAGTGACTGAGCCTACAGAGGAAATTGGCCAGTGAGTGATGCAGCGGCGTCAGTGCAATCTGCTTTGTATGCCAGCACACAAATGAGAACAGCTGTGGAGCAGACTTGATGCTAACTTCAAGTGATCCTCCATAATCAGGAGCCCGTCTGATATCAGTCTGCTGCTTGATTTTTCTTGCACTCCTCATTCAAAGGCTACCACAAAAGTGTTCATCGGTGTGGAGAATTTCAGACACTAAAGAGAGAGCAGGAAGTGGGAGGGAGGAGGGGGAAGCAAAGTGTCGGAGACACTGTCTGTCTGAGGGCTGCATAGTAACAAAGAGTCCTGTCTGTCGAAAAGACAGCGTTTTGTTGAGTATTGATTGCTTTAGTGTCCTAATTGAAGCTGGACTGCAGCGGGTTGAATGGCTGATTGAAGGGTGGGCGTGTGCGTGTGTGTGCGTTTGTGTGTGTGAGTCTGTGTGTGTGTGGGGGGGGTCGAACAACAGCTCGAGTTATTCTTATCCCCGTGCACCCTGCTTAGGTCTCCCCCTCCTCCTCGCACTCCAGACCACCATGAACTAATGCCAGGTCCAGGAGACACCCCATCAGCGCCAAGCACCACATTTGTTGACCTCATATGGCCCCACACTGGTTCAGTCTTTTTACTCCCGGTTGCTGATCCCTTCTAAAGCTTGAAACACGCATCCACATTTTTAGAGGCCACACTAGCGGGTATCACAGATATCAGATTAAAGCTACGATATATAACTTTCATCTTGCCCTTTACTAAAATTATGCTTCAAAGCATACTACTGTCAAACGCTTGTGTAACTCAAGGTACATTGAGAAGCACTGGCAGCAGTGTAGCTATAATCTATTTTAAAAGGTTTTTAAGCAAGTTTTGCCCTTTTACCAATCCGAGATGACCAACTGAGTGGTCAATTTAGTAGCATTAAACGTATCACAGAGCTAGAATTCATTTAAATAGCTTGATAATTACAGCCAATAAAACTAAAGTGAAGTGATCAGTGAGTAACAGTTTTGAAAGTTGATGGAAATTAGAAGCCTGCTTTTGTCTAGCTGTCAGAATTGAGCTTAAAAAAAAACTTGCATTGTGTGGCATGCAACAACAGAAAGCTTGACAGGCACAACAACAATGCCTGAGGGGGCTTTGTGAAAAGCCAATTACTGCTCCCCTCTCCAAAATGTGAAGGGCTGATGCTGAAGTCTCTAACTTAGACCTTTTGACGTCCAAAGACCCTTTGCACTCATTCTGTTGGCATCTTCATCCTGATAACTACGAATTATAATGCCCCATAATCTGCAGTAACCCAATCCTAATGCATTTAAGGTGCAGAGTGAGTTCAGATGTCTCCGGCAATGATGCCCACAGTACATGTCCAAAGCCCTGACTATTGTTCCATGAGCCCAGGCTTTGATTTCCACTTGGAAGATTAGATGTGCTCCTCATACTTAGACACGCCTGCTTTCTGTTTCAGGAGAGAGAGCTCAGCCGCACGGTAAACACTGCTCACACTTCTGCATTGGTCTATAGTGGGTGTGCCGCCGTCGCTGCGTTAACCTCAGAGCCGCTTCAACAACACACATCTGCACTAATGGGCTCATTGAAGTGACATTTCTGCTGCGGCAATAATTACTAATTTATGTCTTCGATTACAACACGCTGGAGACCGGAGCACTAAGCTTTCAGTGAATGCACAGATTCAGTCGCACGTATGAATGTGTGGTATCCGTCCAAGATTTGACATGTGTGTCTCAGGGCAGGTGCTCACACTATGTCAGTACATTATTAAGGCCTGGCTGGATCATCTAAAAGAGGAAATTTTTCCTTACTGCGCCCACTCCTCTGATTGCCGACCGTGCCAAATACTTGTGTGTACCAAAACAGCACAGTAACCATTCACCATGACTGGTTCCAACAACTTCATTCACCTGCTGCCAGACAGACGACCCTCCCAAGCCATGCGTTCATTTCATACATTCATAAAATGGTCTCTGCTATTTTGGTAAAATTAAGACATGTACCCTGTAAAAACTGTAAAAAAAGGACAAAGACAGGAGCCAAAAGCAAATTGTGTGTCTGCATGAAATAAAAAAAAAAAACAACAGACCACGTTTATGTGCTTCATATATTCTAACTCCAGTGTTAACAAAAAAAAAGGCATAAATTGCTCCATTGGACAAAATGAACTCCATTTGCCTAGCTTCACAATGCTGTTGCATGCAATGACAAGCTTATGAAAACCAAATTAGATTAGGCAGGGTTTCTCAAAATAGACACGCTTTATATTTTCAGAAACGATGTTCTAGAATTTTTGTCAGACTTGCATTTTGCTGGTTCAGCTTCCACTTTAAGTTAAAATGTCCACGGTACTGCAACATGTATTGTCAATGTGTTTGCTCCTAGTATCAGCAATTACTATAATTTATTCCATTTTATGGGTCATGGGTCCAACGTCCCAATAGGATTAGTTGGAAAGTTGGACCATCCAATATGATAAATGTAAAATATTCTACTGATTCAAAACAAGGTAGTGGACAGCGCACCAAGTATGGAAAACAATCAAAAGCAGACATTTTTTTCTACTCAACCATACCCCAGTAAACAGGTTTTGGGAAACCTATTAAACAATTTATTAGGACGCCCGTTTCAAAAACAAAGCTACAGTTAAATTGCCTTTGAGATGGATTCACCTTCATCACTGGGTCTGAATTAAAATCAAAAACAAAAAAACTAAGAAAAAACATCCTGAATGGTCATTTATCATCCTTTTCTCGTCGTCCCAGTGGGAGAAAAGCCGGCAGCTGCCATGCCGGGTGTGCCAAATGTACTCATCATGGAGATTTGCTGCAGTACTTGGATCACATTTCCCCCACTGATGTCAGTTACCCAAACCCCTGTCCAGGGTTTTCATTCAGAAAACCCTCGGACTTGAAAGAATAGTGAGTAAAAACGTAAAGAGTCTGGCTGAATTCGTCCTCTGCTCCTGCTCACTGCACACGACCTCTCCAAAGTCAACACTCCGTGTTTTTTTTTTTTTTTATCTAGTCTGGCAGCAGGTTTAGAACTCCACCATCAGATAACCAGTCTGCCTGCTGTGGGTGAACTTTTGCCTGTCTGCTCCCCACACCTCCGCCTCCTCCACCTCCCCTGCCACACCCCTGCCATCCCTCCATTGTACGCACTCCTCGGGTAAGCTCTGCGGTTCCTCTCTGTAAGCTGCGGACCACAGCACATAAATCCTGAGAGGATGAAAACCCTGAAAGCTCGCTGCGTCTCTTCAGAAAGAAACCCAAAGCAAATTTTTACATTTGTATTTACATTAAATGTGTTAACCGCTGCAGCTACAAACAGAAGCAAAACATGTCAAGTATTTAAAATAAATGATCAACTATTTACTTTGAAGCAACAGTATTTGATTTATTAATGCTGATGTTAAATACTTTGAGGAGATGCTCAGATCTTCCCTTGACATTTTACCTGGTCGATAATACTAAGAGTAATTAGTGCAAGGCCCATTGTCAAATTTGTGTTGCTGGATCTGTTACAAACATGAAGCCATCACAAAACAAACCGTGATTGCCCCAGATTATTAAATCACTGAGGTTATTTACTCAGACTTTGACAAGCTCCTTGCAAATCCCAAAGACATCATAAAACTTTTCCCATGCTGCAGAACATCTGATGAGAGAAGTGCTGGAATGGTCCTTTATGATTCTCCTGCTGTCGTGCATTAAAGCAAAATCAACAGTTTTATTTTTCCACCATTTCTCACATATTTTGTCATTAAAGCTGTCTACATATATATATTTTCTTTGCAAGTATAAATCCTCCTCCTCTTAAATCCGATTGTCAGTGTCTTGTTGGACCTTGAACAACATGTGTGCATATTTTCAGACCCTCCCTCAGTGTGAGGCATTCAGTTCTGGCACTGTCCGACAACCAACGGTTCACAGGCAGGCTGAGCCCTGAGCGCATAACAGGGATAACGTTTCCTCTTTATCCGAGCAGATGAACCACAGCTTGTCAGTGTGCTCGTGAAGAGAACGGGTACAGAAAGAATTCTTCTGCTGAAACACTCAAATCAAACATGACTTCTGCAGCCAAGCTAATTCCGACAAAACTCCTGCCAGTGCTGTTCACTGATACATGCAAGGAAAAAAGAATTATACAAAAATGAAAATCAGTCAGATTCTGGGTTTGATTTGAACATGACCTCCAGAGCTTACTTTAAAATGAGGACTATACAATAAAAGGAAGTTTTTTCTTTTATTTCTAGGAAATGCTGTTAATTTGTTTTTGTTCACTGAGGCCAATGAATAAAGTCTTAAAGCAAAGAGAAACAGCCGGGGAGAAATTTTTGTCTGACTTCACTACAAAAATATTTTTTAGAGGTTAGATTTCGAAACTTGAAGACAGACACACGCTGTTCCCTCCAGTTTAACTCTTAATGCAAAGCGTATAGCGCTTCGAAAAAGTATTCAGTCCCCTGTTAATATATTCTCCCCTTATTACATTTCAACACTGAATCATCGTCAACGTAATTTGTCTTTTTTGACCCAAACATACTGAAAAGCTCCACAAAGTAATATCAATTTCATTAAAATATTTACATGTATCTATGTTTTCCTTCCAGCCTTTGCTATTTGCAGGTTCTCTACCACAGTGGACCTTGTGGTCCACATATTTTTATGCCCTTTCTGACAAAACCCTCCCTAAACTCAGAGTGCACTGGCTCGTCCAAAATTAGTGGCCAGGGTGGGGAAGTTGGTGGTTTATTGTCTTGCCCAGGGACACTTTAACATATGGCCAAAGGAGAGTGTCGGCCAGCAAAGCCCCAACCCTGTGGCGAATAAGCTACGCGTTGAGCCACTTCCTGCCCGTTGCCAATTAATGCCCCCATGGCATCTACGCTATTTTCCGGTGTTAATGGTCCCACAATGTGACGCTCGTCGTTTTAAAAATGTGAAAAATCACTGCTGTGCTGCTTCAGCAGTTGTTAGTAATGATGTACTATGACAATGATCGTTAAATCTCAATTTCCTGCTCACTGCTGAGTGAAACACTGAGTGTACGTTGTATAAAGGAAAGTGAACCAGTGAACAGAGAGTAATTTCAGACAAAGCCTGTAGGAGAAGCTGATGGAAAGCATTCCGTCATACACCAAAAACGGTGCACACAGGGAAAATTCAGTCTGTGATGATGCTGGATATTGAAACTAAAATGACCATTTTACATACAGTAAATCACAAAAAAACTCCATAGTGGCACTAGAAGAAATGTCAGATGAGTGAGATTTATCATTTATCATCTCATAGATGTTGATGACTTCAGTCAGATGACAAAATTATTCACAAACCAGTGAACCTTATTTAAATAAGGATGAAGGCCACCAGCAGCTGTATCACCAGGCTAACTCACGCACGTTTACAGTAGATGCTGTCAGCCAAAGCGACTCCTGACCCTTCGGTGACCCAGCGACGGTGAGGTTGCTCTCAGCCTCTATTTATCCACAGTTCCGGGTCAGGAACTCGGAGACAAGAGGTGAGTTTGGCTGCCAAACGAAAAGGAAATACTGAACAGCAGCATCCGAGGAGCCCTTTCCTGCACCTTTCGAAATCCTGCTCATTCAAATTCAGAGCAGTCAGCCCAGAAAAATCTACAGACACGCTGAAGTCAACTGTATGATAAAGATGTTAATGTAAATTAAAACCCATCACCGCTGTCATAGAGTGAAAGGTGAGAGTATGTTTTACAATTAATTTCAAATAATGTTTCCATTTAAAATCCAGCCTCAGACAAACGGCAGAACATCTGGATTATGTAATTTGGTGGAAGCTGTACCTCAGCTGGTACAGCAGCCATCAACACTGAAAAAGACACTGAACCCACGTTGTCCTTAGTGTCTGCTACTTATTGCAAGTCACTTTGGATAAAAGCTAAATGACTAATTGTTGCTATTGTAACTTTAGCTTCTCCTCAGACTAACATATTTAAGGGTATGTGGCCCAAGTAATGCCAGAGTTATTGCGCGAGTCTGAATTATTTTGCTTGCATGGGCACATGTGTTAAGGCACATGGATGAATTGAGCAGTTATAACTTGGAATTCCTGTGATGTGGCAGAAAGTTTCTGTCCTGCTGCACTGAAGTGGGATCACTGAGGGTTTTCTTCATGTGTCAGCTTTTCCACTAATATTTCAAAGATTTAACTACAGGTCAGCTTTAGAACAGATGTCCTCTGCTGAATATCATCTTTCATTATGAAGTCAGACAGCTGGAGTGATTTCAGCACCGACAACGTGTCATAACAAAGTGTCTAAGAGTAAAAAATTACTGATTCTAAAAAAAAAGATCTCCTTTATATAACTATTTCTTCACAAGGGATCTTGAGTATTTCAGAGCATCTTGAGCTGTTTGAATAACCTGATAAGAGCATTTATATCTTCTTTATTGCCAGGGAAACTATATCAGTAAACCACGTGTGTCACTGAAACACGGCAACCGACTCTTTTTGTATTTAAAATCATAACAAAAGAACAAAGACAAAAACACGCAGCCACATCCTGAACAGGGAGGACATCATGGACAGTAGAGACTGCAGGAAAATGAAGGTAAAATACTTGAAGCCAAGTTCAGGTAAAGTGGTAAACATTTAAATTACAACTGTTTTATGTACGAAAAGCAACTGTATTCATTTTATTACCATCACACCATCACACAGACTTGGTCTTAAGACCAAAGACCAGGACCTATTTTCTCTGCTGACATCCTCATCAGAGCCAGGCCCAACGAGCCATCGCAACCAAATCCCTTTCAGAATCATATCTACAGTCTACAATCACCAAGTACGTGCCCACCCATTAAATAAAGAAAAACATTCACAACTTATTTATCATTTTCTAGCTTCAGAAATGTGACATTTTTTTGACTACTGGTCAAACATCCGGTAGCATCACTGTGGCTTTCAGGAAACTGAATCTTAAACATACTTTTTTAAACATACAGAGATACAGTAACTGTTTAGAATGCATTAATTGCAATGTTAAAAATTTTATTTTATTTGGTGATCAAGTGAGTTGCAAACCATCCTCTGCAGCCTTTTTGATAAAAAACGAGTAGCTTGTGGCTTTATATTTCAGATAGTGACCAGTTAACACCAATGACTTCAGAACACAAGGTCAGGATTCGAGAGCAGTTACTGGTCAAGTGTGCAATATGTCATATGACAGCGTGTGGCCACAAGTGGACACGTAACTATGGAACTATACAGCTATAGAAAGGTTAATGGGAGAGAACGAGAGAAGTGTGGACCGTACACACAAGAATGCTCCATCCTGTGATTTCAATATATTCTAGAAAATTAGACTTAAAGTGGTTTGTTCCTTTACCACTTTTCCACACTCCATCCATGTTTCTGAGAGCCTCTGGAGCTTTGTGGTTCGAGCTGCCTTAGCTACTAATATCTCCCCGGTCTGTACTGACCAGCGAGATTATAGGGATCAGTTAGGAACAGCTGATGACAAAGAGCTAAATCTACTGCATTTAACAAGACAATCAGAGAGGAGGAGAGGAAGAGGAATCGAGACGAAGGTTTCTATAAATACGACCGTAAATTCCAGCTTCCAGTATTTACAGTGAATTTGCAAGCAGCCAAGTGTTGCTCTCTTCCTGAACTTCCTGCTGAAGGCCCTGTTCTTAGAAGCTGAAGAGGAATGCTGCTAAAAAAAGAGACACAATGAATGGGAGTGCGGCCAGCGAGTCCTGCACAACCTTGAGTTGTTGTGGGTCAGTGGTGAAATCATTCTGGAAGTGCGATAAACAACAGCTCCCACTTTGATACCAACACTGGAAGAAAAAAAAGACAATCTGGCTTTCACTCTCACTGCTCCAATGGATAAAACAGTGTGAACGACGAAAACCACTGTGGCAGATGGACTGTGAGCAATGAGGAGTGATGCAACAGTTTGAAACTAGACTTTACCAAAAACTCACATTACAGTCACAGGACCGTGCTGCTTCTCTTGAGCAACAGGAAAACACCAAAGACTAACCGGAGACTTGGAAGCGGCTTAAGGTTTGACGCTGTAACTAGAAACTGTTAAACCTTTTTAAGTCAATAAACAAAGGATTTGATGATGATTAGAATGAACGTCAAAAAAAAGACATTTGCTGGCTGAAGTTGTTTTAAAGTCAACAGCATTTTTCGTGTTTTTGCAAACAGAACATCTGTTTTGATCACTCCTGAAGTAAAATTTGAAATTCCTTTAAAACCATATTGGGTTTTATCCTCATATCCTCGCTCGGGAACACGAGCCAATATTACAGCCATTTTAGCAGCACGGAGAGGCTGTAGTTTGGATGCATCTAGAAGCTATCACCAGTAAATCGGGTTTACCAAGGCTGATGTGGATGTCATCAGTTTTAGCTGTGGCAAAAGTAAAGTTAAAAGGTGATGATGGCACTAGATGGAAAATTAAGAGATTCTTATTGTGACTGAATGTCTGTACCAAAGTCCAAATCCATTTAGAGGTTCTCAAGGCAACATCAGTAAAAGACAAAAATAGCAACGTCTTAGTGGTGCTAGTACAAAGTCAGTAGATCACCAAAATTAGTAGGATAAGACATGCCAGAGTGGCACATAAAACAATATTGATTTAGCAAATCTCTTTGTTTAGGTTTTTAAAGTAATGAAGCTCTGACATCAAACCAGTTCTCGGTTTAGACTCGGGTGACACTGCACGATTGGAAAAACTGACACACAACAGGGAGGAGGACTTTATGATTGGCTGCAATTAGTCTTTTTGACAAACCAGCTGGATGTATTGGCCATGCATAATGCAATGCCAACTCTATCCAACCCCCCACAGCAACAGTATGGGGGTTGGGAGGGGTCTGCACAACTAGGCCACCACAGCCCATGGGGGAAAGGCCCTTCAGACAAGGGGCCAACAAAGACGGTCATGTAGAGGAAATATAACAAAGATTACCCCATTCAACACAATGCTGTGTAGCATTAACACCACTCCTGAATTACAGACCGAACGGGCTTCGTCTACAAGTGCTTCCTCTAAATCAGAAAGGAAACAGACAGTCTGGATGGACAATCACAATTTGTGTGTTTATCATTACATAGGATGGAGCAGGATATGTACAACATCATAACACCATTCTGAGAGTGGGTGGGGAGTGGGGCACTGTTGATCAGGAGGGAAGGCGGCGAATGGGGAGAAAGGCTGACAGGCCAAAGCAAGGTCAGGATACGAGAGGTCTCGACTAGCAGAGCAGGTTTATATTAACTCAGGGTGGTCCGAGATGACTCCAACTCACAAAAATGTCAATGAAGATATTCCGAACAAGGGAGACGAAAGAAAGAACAGACACACACACACACAGAAAATCCAGAAGAGGCCTGGGCTGTGAGAACTAGCCTGGACAATGTTCCATTGAAGGGAGAAAGACAATAAAGCTACAGACATGGTGCGTCTCGCAGCCTTTTTCTGGGCAGCACACCAGGCTGCCGGAGTGGAGAACAGCTCAGAATAGAGCGGCACTTACAGTGAGCTAATCCCGAAGTGTAACATCCTGACATTTTGGTGAAACAGCCCAGCGAGATCCTTACAGAGGCGAGATGTGTCCGGCTGTGGTGGGGCTGAGCTGGGAGTCTTCCCAGCATTTTTGTGGGCTAAACATGCAGCTTGGCTTGCACTAGAAAGACATACCAGACGTGTGAAGCATTCAGCTCCTTCCTGTCTAAAAGCTGGAGCGATGGTGCTCGCAGAAACAACTGTTTAAACGACAGGCAGCTTCCATGTGAATTAGGTTGACGTCCCTTTCATGGTGAACAGGCCTGAAACACGAACACTTCAACTGGAAGTCTGCTGTTTCATATTTGACTCTGAAATTAAACTAAGCTGCCTTTGAGAGTCATGATAGCGTGAAACTGGTGACCACCTATCCATCATGTGAATGTCACACTGTCTGTTCAGCTGACTCAAAGACAGTCAGACAACAAGGGAGGCATTGGATCCTGTCACTTCCTTCTGGGTTTCCCCCAGGTGTTTCCTCCAGTCTGAAGTCAGCAACATGCCCTTGACGTCAGTCTCTGGCTCTTCTCCATGACCCCCAATCCTATTTCATAAGTTCACGGACCTGGATGTTGATGTGATGTCCTGTGTGAACCAGCAGAGACCTAACCGGACCCTGACACTAAAAGCAAGGATGCATAACAAGGAGGCAAAAGAGGCAGGATAACAGGGATCTGAAACTTTCGTATCTCAACCTGCGATGGGATGAAGTTAAACACAATAATAACTGCTCTTAGCCAATTTTCCTTGTTGAAACCCACAAACCCTGTGAGAGGACTCCGACAGGACAGCAGCAGTAAAATCAACAATGACTGAATGCAGGGAAGTGCAGGATAGCTGGCTGTCCTCAGTTAACAATGTTGAAACATGGCACAGAAAATAAGTCTCTGGAGAATTACAGCTCCATTCGTTCTGCTAGACACAGTGGGAGACGAGAAGAAAGCCCGAGTTCTGCAGCGCTGTGAGAAAAAATGAAGTGGAGCCGCGGCTCACGGGTCTGCTCACCAAACCACACTCTCCAGAGAGCCACAACAAACAGCAACAGCACGGAGAAAACAATGAAAAACCAGTTAAGTGGAATGCAAGAGTCCAGGCAGTTGTTTGCTAAATGCAAGCATGGACCAATAACCGTTATTTTCATTGTTCTGCCAATTGTTTAATCTTTGTAATAGTTTTGTCTATAAAATGTCAGTAAAAAAAAAAAGAGAACAGTCCATCAGTGCCAAAGGTGATTTCTTCAAAAGCTTTCTTGTGTTTGAGGCTTTTCGAGAAGCTGACAAGGAGCTGGACTATGCAAATTATTATTATCTTTCTGATGGATTAATCACCTTGTTGTTTCAGCACTAGTCATAACTAGGGGCTTATTGTTGACACAGGGCTGGGTGTCAAAACAGGGGAATCAGCAACCTTCTCACACACAGTCTCCCCGGGGTTTTGCCCTTTACTCTGAACCTGCTTCTAATATATGAGCAGACTGACGCATTTCCTGACCCGTCCCCAGACACGACCAAAGAGTCTGCCCCCGCACACACAAAGGAAGGCAGGGAGGATGGAAAAGAGGGAGAGGAGAGTGTGAGGCAGGCAGTGAGAGCGATGGAACAAATCAAAAACAGATGCTCGCGCACATGTGATTCAGCATTTCAAAACTGAACAGCAACGGAGCTAAGTGCCCGCAGAGCCCGACGACTTCCCCTTTTATCTCCTCTTCACACAGTCACGTTTAGCTTAACATCTTTGTATTTGTATTGGAAACACTCATTTTATACTCCCCAGGTGACGACAAACAGCCACAGGCTTACGGTTGAAATCCCTCATATCAATCAGCGACCGTATCCCGTTTCCTGACCCAAGGGGTAATAAACATATAGACTATAGCATGAGCTGATGTTGACACACCTGGAAACTACCACACTGTGGACTTCCAGGCAGCCTGGTCATCGGGGGGGACCGTTTCAGAGACAGGACATTAAACAGCGAGATCTGTTAGTCATAACTCAAACTTCAACCTTTCTACGACTCCCACCCAACTCTGACGCAACGAGGCGCGACGCTCGTTTTATTTATCAAGAGTGAAGTGGTACATTAAAGGCAAATGCAAGTCATCACGCCTGTGCGTCAGCTGACAAATGATGCGCGGCCACAGCCCAGTCACTGTCTCGTCGAGAGGACAGTCCTCACATGCTGTCTTTGACTCGAGGGCAAGCTTTTAAAAAACAGCTAATCTCCTCCAGTGCAAACTAAAGCCACAGCTGAGAGAGATGGGACACGAGATAGGAGGGATGCAGCCATTCCTTGCTGGGGAAATTTTCCAATTAGGCTTCGAGCTTGACTGTAAAACAGAGCCAGTGGAACGCTGTCCGGGCTCAACACATTGCACCCCTAATGAGAAAACCTGATTGTGATTAATCTGATTTTTAAGACTCAAGGCTTGAATCTCTGCGCGGTGTTTCTAGGTCATGCACTCATGAGAGGAAGCATTTTAAACAGCCCAAGCTCTCAAAGCAATAAAACAACATTTTGGGAAATATGCTTATTGGCTTTCTGGGGCACAGTGAGAATGAGACAATGTGCAGCAGTAATGTTAGTACATTTGATATGGAGCAACAGCCTTCTCATATCGGTTTGTTAGATATAAAGATATAAAACATACCAATGTTAAAAACACAATAGTTTTGACAAGATAATTTGACGGCCCTGTTTATTAACACTGAAAAAATCTGGAATGATTGGGGTGCTGTCTGTAGTTGAAACACAACGGACCTACGCTCTGCACGGTCCATTAACGCCACTTTAAGAAATGAGTAAGGGAGCGCAGGCAGCTGGTCAGATTGTCAAGGCATTGGGCGCGATTCATTTAGCTTCATCTAGTGTGTCCTGAGTTTCCCTATGGGGATCAATAAAGTTTTCTGCAAAGCGCTGTACACATCAGCCACCTGCAGCCAACGGACACTGGAAACAGGAGAAAAAGGGTGACTAGTTCTGCCTCAAGCTAACAAACCAGGCTGACCTAACAACACCAGGTCAGATTCATAATATATGTTGTGATTTGTCCCATTTAGGGAACCACTTCATTAAATTCCTAGAATCAACTCTACAGTACAGATGATCCAAAAAGAAGTAGTGCGGCTATTTCTATTAACTGAGTATTATCGTTGATTTCGTGAGGCATAAACAACATCACGTCACGTTGCAGCTGAGGCTTAACTCCTGTGCAAGGTCAGACAGGGTTAAAGATGCACAGATTTTATAGAATAATCTGAATATGAGAGATTTCAGCAACCAGTTGTTAGCCCCAGTCCACATATTTTTAACATATCTCTCCTGTTTCTTATTTCTTGTTTTTGTCTTTAAGAGGCAGAACGCATGATTTGACCTGTCTCTGGGCAAATTGGAATCCTTCTATTACATATTAAAAGGAAAAAGGATTTCCAAACAGTATGGGACATCTGATATCTACAGCTGTACAGAATTGAGCTCAGATGTTCGGTGTCCATTACCATAATCCAATCTGCAAGCGAAAACAACTGCCGGGTTTGTGAGCAATTTTCTTCTTCCACACTGCGCAGTGAGAGCGAAGGCTCGCATTATCAGCGTTAAAAATCGGCTCAGGGTGCTTCGGTGTGTGATGCTGCACAGCACTGGCCCAGCTCTTGTTTCCTATCTTCTCTGCCTTGCATTAGTCATTGCTGGTTCCATTCCAAGTGGGTTGTGTTACGAATACTAATACCAATTTATTCCAACTCATCCTTCATTTAGGGCTCAGCATGTTGCCATAGTGCTGATTCAATGTCTGCGGTACAGCACGGGCAATCTGCGGTAACACCGGATGGCCGAGTTGAAAGAGACAAGACGCACTGAGCTCGGGCTATTAGATTTCATCGCACTTAATAAACTGTTCACACTCTCGCCACTTGCTCGCTGACTGGTCCAGGTCTTTGTCAGCTCTCAGGATGTCGGAGAGAAGAGGATTAGCAGTGTTCAGCATGCAGCACCAGGCTCTGAGGGCTCTTTGAGCGTGCAGTGTGTGAAAAATCTTGCTATTCATTAAAAAGAAATGAGAGCAACAGCCAGGGTTCATGCGGTGCGTCCCCTCCCCTTCAACACAAAAGTGTCAAGGATGACATCACCCCTACATCCCAAAGCATTTCACCAGGAATCTCCATTCACACAAATCTTTCATAAACTCTTAGGAGTTTCAATAAGCACAGTATAAAATATAAAAAATTATTAAAACATTAAAAAGCCTGAACATGCTTTATCTATAGGACTTAGACTTTGAAAAGGAAACTTTTCTTTTGTTTGTTAAACAATTAAAGGTCTTTTGATGAAAGTGTTAAATGAATACAAGCCATTAAATATGGATGACATATTCCCACTAACTCTATGGTTAGTGCTAACTCTGATATACTTACCTCCCTCGTTGAGATTTGCGGAACATCAGTCATCGGGACAAATCATAAAAAAGCTCCAAAGAAACATGATTTCAGTGAAATAATTTTTCACACTTGGCTTTGGATCGTAAGGGGAAGCTAGGAGCCAAGCACTGGGTTCCCCAATGACTGCTGTTTAATGTTAGTTCTCCTTTCCTAAATCTCAATGCGGGAAGTGATAAAAAAAATCAGCACTGCAAGTAACTAAGTTGGACTCTAAGCAGCACTGGACAAGCAAAGTCGTCCTCGCCTCCTTTGGGTTTGTGTTTGGGAAGATTTCTTTGGAGGCTGTGATCATCTGATGTGCACTGACCTTCCAGCAGCTGCCCTACATGCTTTGGAGCCTGATGAGCTCCAAGGCTCTGACTGGCAAAAAACTGGTCTCATTTTAAAAAGATGAAAGCCTTTCCAGCTAATGGTGCAGTGCTTTCTCATTAAGGGGGGCAACGACACAGCTATAAAAAAAAACAAAAAACACTGAATCATTAGATCTATTTGCACTCGTTTCCATCTGGATGAAACCAATTGGATGTTAAACCTCCAGGTGTGACACCTTGCCATCTACGGATTGAGCTGATGAATGTAGGCCAATCCCCGATTAAGGCACACAGCCATCAAACCGCACGCTGCCGACTTAATCCCAGACACTTTCATTACCTGGAGTTGTTAGCTGCAGCACTCACGGCTCAATGATGCACTGAACAAGATGGGAAAACACTGAGCTGCTTCTGTCATTCATTCAAGTACACAGATAGAAACTGAACAAAACAGCAGCAGAACAGACGGACATAATTAGGAGAGAATGCAAGCGAACATAAGCTTAATGCGTCTAATGCCAAAATCACAAGCTCAGGTGATGAAAACCAGAACACAGGCTTTAGGAAACACTGGTTAAAAATGAACATTTTAGTCCAGTCCTCTGGAAATGATCGAGATATGAGCTGCAGTTGCTGCTGCACACAAAGACTTGTTATTAGCACAGTTTCTTTTTTTTTTCAAATCATAACGATGGCACGTTCCACACCCTCAACCCTCAAAATCAGAAAGCTGTATCTCTCAAGATGCAAGGAGAAGAAGCAAATAAGGGAAATGTGGATGCCATGAAGAGAATTGAGATGCATGCCCGGTCTTGGCTCAGCAGAAGGGCCACTGAGACAGATTTGAGATGGAAGGAGGTCAGTTTGAATTAGAGCAGAAGCAACAAGACCACGCAGTAGAAATCCCTTCCAGCTCCATGCAGCTGCATGTGCAGATCTTCCAGAAACACAAGGAACATCCTCCCAACTCCCGGAAGATGATTGGTCATAACCATGAACTAAGATGAATGAGATGCTTGGAATTTGGCATGAGTCCAAGCATCACAGCCTCACCTACTTATTCTTGATACCATTATGAGTGTAACACACATGGTGCTTTCATGTGTATGTTTTTGGGGAACGCGGTTCTTTTCAATGCAAAACCGCCATGATTCCCGTCCCTACAGAGAAAGGAACAGATGGGTAGAATAAAAAATAACTGTATAAACTGTACTAACGGTCTTTACTGACTTTATAACTTATTACATTTGTTACAATGGACTGAATTTTCACACGTCACACGTTAATTCACTCTTTTGAATCCGGACATTACACCAGATGCTCGGCGTTCCTTCATACAACAAATCTCCAGGAAGTTACCACGCACCCCCTCCTTATCTGACTTTGTGTCACAAATCCATCCGTGCAGTTAATCTCTCTCAGACGCTGGAAGCACAAAATGTAGCGAGTGCCAGAGGTCAGCGGCCCTGGATTCCCCCGTCTGCCGGGGCTCTCTGCTCCACTCTGTGAGTCAGTGACAAACCCATCACAGCGAAGGAGGCCTCGCCTCAACTCCTCATAGAAGGAGCATCAGGGCTCTTTGCCTCGGGCTATTCAGACACAGGGAAAAGAGCCAGACTCACAGCGGAAGCAAGATGCTCTCTGGACAATAGCCATATTCTGTTGGAGGACTGTTAGGACACAGGGACAAACTATCAAGGATGCCAAGAATCCCGCCAAAGAGCAAAAAAGGTCGTCAAATGAAAGTCATTCATAGTGGTCTCATCAGGTTTAGAGTACAGGAAGCTGAGAAATAAAAGTCACATGACATTCATATACTGCTGAACTCATACATTATGAGCCGAGAGCGTGGCCTCAAATTAACATGTCAGTGAGGAGAACACAGCTCAAACATTGCGTGTTGCCAATGTTGTGCCGGAGCAAACACTAACACACGAGTTCCTGTGGCGGACTTAATTTTTACAGACCACTTTCCCAAAACAGATGTGGACAGCATCACTGGCTGCGCTCTCACATCTGTCTGAGTATCCATAGAGAAGAAACACAAAGGAGACACAAATCACTGAAACAAATCTTTGGCATCGAAACTCAACTGGTTATACCATCATTATGCGTTTAGCTCGAGGGAGAGAAGAACACTGCCGTCTGCCGTGCTGTTCTCCATGTGACTGGTCATGAAGTGCTCCCAGCTCGAGCTTGCGAGCGGTGGAGCTTGCACCGTGTAAGATAATTGTGCGTGACTTCACACATGTGGGAAGTGGTGTGTCATACCAATGCCAATAGTGAAAAGCCTCGATTTTCCTATATTCTGGGCTCGCAGCTTCCTACCAGTCATCCACCTCCAGGCTTGTTACATAACCCGACATAGTGTCGAGCTCCTTTTAGCCTCACAATGGAGCTGTTTGAATGCTCTGTGAACACACTCTTACAGGCTTCAGTGGCTACACGAACATGGCTTTTCATTGCCTCTTCTAGTCGTTTAAACATCCTGGGCTGCGGATAAATGATTCTTAACATAAACTGGATGGACATTTGCAATAACTTGAGCGCATATTTTTCCAGTAGGTGTTTTTTCTCTCCTCTTTAGGAAAAAAAGATCTGTGCAGAATGTTCACGTTCCTAGCTCTGGTCACAATCGTCCGTCCACTCTTATGAGGAGTTTGAATGTTGGGGTAGGTGAGTCTTTAGCATGCAGCTTGTCTCGCTGTATCCTCGCTGCACTGCTTCGCACTTCCTGGGATGTGCCTTTCTCCGACTCCAGATGGCAGTCATTAAGATGCTGCTGCCAAGTCGGGAAGTCTTTGATTTGGGAGGAGAGATTTTATCTCCAGGAGCACAGAGGTGCAGAGTTATAAGGTAACCAAGTATATTTAATCAATTACTATACTGAATTTGAGGTAGTTCTACTTGAATATTTCCATATTCCGATACTTCACACTTCTCCTCTGCAATTTGGAGGCAAAGAATGTACTTTATATGGCACTACATTTATTTCAGGATTACATGAGTGTTTAGACTAAGACAGACTACGATTAATTCATTAATGTCTATTCCAGCCGTCTGGCAGCATTTCAACAAGTAGACCAAAAGATTAATTCACCAAAACAGTGAATGGTCAAGAAATGTCCATAAACAGTATTTGCAAATTTTAGCAGAAAAATAGTCTATGAATGCCTTTATACTCTGTAAATATGTAGAGTCAGAGCATGTACTTGTGATGCTCCCTCTGGACTTTATTAAACATTTGCAGATGTTGCATTCATGCTTTGGTTTTTGTCTTTGTTTTGTACTTTTAAACTTTCCCTCAATAAGTTAAAGCTCCTATGGACGCAAAATATAAGAAAAATGACACAGGTGCTTGTAACTTGCTACTGATTATCTATTCGTGCCCCAGCTGTCTGTTCTCTGTCTTGCTCCTCATCGATCAACATTTAAATGTTAGAATCCATCTCACACTGTTGAAAAGAACATCCATTTGCTAGGACATTTCCTCCAAATTTGATTGAGAGTCAGTGCAGGCTCAGATGTTAATTAGATGATCTGAGACCCCTTCTAATATTTCCTATGCTGGTTTTGACACAGTCTGTGTGAGGAAACGTTCAATGTCCTGTTATTCAAAGACTCAGTGACAGTGTGTGAATTAGAGCTGCAACAGTCAGTTCAGTACACGTTTGTCCACCACAAAAAAAAAAGGAACTATTTTTTTAATTAATTCAGTTGCTTTTTCTTGTTTTCATAGCATCATATCCAGCTCCAAAGAAATTAGTGTTTGCAACTTTTTTTCTGTCATATGCAACAATGGACATAATATGTGGGTTTGATGCTCTTTAGACCTAACGTGACATGAATTTGGAATAATGTGACGGGAACGTTCCCTGTCATTGTATCGCTCAGACATTGACCAGTGGATTACTCATAAGTTGGAGGTCTAGTTTCAGATGGAGCATTTCAACAGCAGCTCATTTCTGAGCTGAGTCAACACAGAGTTGTGAGGAATTATTGCTATAAAGCATTACACGAAATAATTTCCGCCCATTGCCCTTCGTTCTTCTTAATCCAGGCGTGTGTGTGGCCCCTGTCACCGTTACATTAGAATAAAATTTCTTATGCATAATTTTGCTGCTTGTAATTGAATGAAGCTCATTTCTAACTATTTCTTGTGCAACTGCAGCATTTAAACGTTCCCACATCTTTTCAACCCACAATGAAGCACAGAGGCGAACAGCCAAAGCAGAAACCTGATGTTGGGACTAATGTGTGACTCTGATCATCAGCTCCCAGCTCCGCTCCACATGACAACTCATATGGCATCACCATCATCTTTACTACCATCTCCACCATCATCACCATCATCTTTACTACCATCTCCACCATCATCACCATCATCTTTACTACCATCTCCACCATCATCACCATCATCTTTACCATCATCTTCATCATCATCATCATCATCATCATCATCATCATCTATCCGAGCATATATGACCCCCTCGAGCTCTGACTCATGTTCCAGTCTATTATTATAATCCACAGTTTTATCAGATGGTGGTTTTTAATCTCCCGGAGGTTTAACACGGTCACTGTCATTCCGACGGTTCCAGCAGCCGCACACAAGTTTCCCGCGCTTACCTGAACCGGGGCGAATCTTTGACACACTCTTCAAAATCCACCGTCATCGTCGCGGAGCGGAGGGACGTTCTGACGCGGTTAGAAGGCGGATTTCATGTCCCGCGTAAAGCAAAGCGGAGGCGCAACAGTCCGACAGAGCGTCGTCGTCGTCGTCGTCGTCCCTCCGGCGGCTGCCTCGCTCTGACCGTCCTGAGCCGCTTCCCTCCGTGCGGGAGCCGGCGCTGCCTTCAGGAGCTTCTCAGAAGCTCGGACATTTCAAAACTCCACTCCCCTGATGGGAAAAGCCGAAAGAGGAGTAGTAGTAGTAAATGCAAACAGTGTTCAATCACTAGAATGTTTAATTATAATCATCTTTGCAAGTATTATAAAATTACTGTGCAGGTGTAATATAAGAGTAACGCGAATTCCTTATAGTCCCCTTTATGCTACTTTACTTTCTAAGTAAGTATTTTTATTTTTATTTCGGTAAATTAATACTTACGACTTACCCAATGTTAGTCATTTATTACATTTCAAATGTTTAAGAAATTTTTTAAATGAAATTAAATATGTTACATGAAAAAATATGCAAAAAATATTCACTGCTGTCTCCACTGCACTTTGATATTTCCGTTGGCCCGTGAAAGCACCGAAGGTTCAGCCCTCCTCGTGAGGATGAGAAGTGACGTGACGCCGACGTGACGTTCCAGCTCGTTGTTCAAGAAATGTAACAAATATTTACTCCTTCAATCATTTTGGATTGTTTATGACATTAAAACATAAACATTAAAAGTCTTCTAAATAATTCACACACACAAGAAAGACCAAAAAAAAAAATACTGCACTGTTGTATTATTCCATCTCAGGAGTGCAATAAAACTGCAGCCACCATCATTTAAAGTCTTCCTCGATTTCTTTCTTTTTTATTTTTTGCGTCACAAACATGAGAATTAAGGATAAAGACTGGGGGTCACTATGGTCATTTATTGTGATCCTCTAATAATTATGTGTACTCTCATTATGTTATTATATGTATATGTTCCTGAGCTTTTTGACCTAATAAGCTGTGGCACGTTTTTCCTAACAAATCATCATGTTTTACTGCCGTGAAATCTATTCAGCGTAAAAGCCTGACTCAGTAAAACTACTCAGCTGATTCCAAAACATCTAAAAGAAACCTGCACATATTTTAGAACGTTGCCATGCAGCTGTTAAAAGAATGTGTGTGTGTGCTTGACTTCATAGTCTTCTGTGGACAAATGTTTGTTTCAATACTATACGAAGGCTTTTTGAGGGTCAAGAGTTTCAGGGTTAGGTCTAGGCATTCAGTTGTGATGTTAGGGTGAGGGGCTAGGGACTGTATTATATCAGAGAGTGTCCTCACCAGTATAGAAAGACAAACGTGTATGTGTGTTGGGGGGGGGGGGGGGGTCCTTAGTGCATCCACTTCCTAAGCAAAGCTATTATTTATTCACAGGAAGTGGGGAAGCCTGGAGAAAACGCGGCTGCGTGGAATTTCACTGCAGGTTTTCATAGAACGCCATTGTTCCTTCCTATCACGGCATCAAAGAGGCTGCAGCTCAGTCTGTGAATGGAAATGATCTCATCTACTCTTTCAAGTCCCAAACAAACACCACTGACGGCATAAACGAGTCTCAGTGGATCGATGCAGATTGGATCAGCCTCTCCACTGGTTTACAGTGTTCAGATGATTCACTCTCTAACTGTGCTCACGGAAGCAAATCTTAGTCATTCCTCGAAGATTTGGTCCAGACAGCAACTACTCCATGGATTGCAGTGAAGGACTGCACAGACATTCATGGTACCCAAAGTATGAACTAAAAGGATTTGGATTTATCTAGTAAAATATCTTATGTCTTACTGGGAGAACTAGCGCAAAAAGTGGATCAGATTTGCATTGATTAAGTGCAGTATTCATTCATATTTTTAGTATTGTCAAGCCTTGGGTGGATTGTTATGACACCTCCATCACAATAAATGATAGAATACGTTTAAAGAAACACTGACCGCCTTTACTTTAGCACCATCATCAGGTCGACATTTAAAATCTGCAGATATCTGTATTCCTGAGGGGTGGATGCTTAGCAGGAGGTCAGGGGATCTGTGGTCTTCTACTGTAAATAGTTGAGGAAGAAACCATAAAAAAAAAAAAAACATAAAACCACCACAAAGAGACAGACAGCAGTGATGCAAAACATCAAAAGGATTAAAATAACTACAAAGAGACTCACAGCAATGCAAAAATAACCCGAGCACAAACAACAGTTGCTGCTCAGTTTGTGGCCCATTGTGCCATATTCTGCCCATGTTTGGGTTTTTTTTGTGAGCATGGTAAACATATTGTAAGGGTAATATTAGTGTTTTTACGTTGTTAACATGCTTGTTTACCACCATCCCTATACCTACAGCTGATTACCTGGATCAGTCAGTCAAAAGCTGGAAGATACCATCTCAGCTGAAGATAGAGAGGGGAGAGGGGAAGACCAAATGAGTTGGTATCTTCTACTGATTGATTGACTGAACACAACTGATCCAGGCGAGTAGGACGGGGATAGTTGGAAAACAAGCAGAGCGAGAGTCCTGGAAGACCAGGGTTGGGATCCACTGCTCTGCTGAGACACTAAAAGCAGATGCTCCCTCATTCCAGCAGCTCTGTTTTCTGTTGTTACACAAATGTGCCCCCACCACACACACACACACACACACACACCATCTCTGCCTTTGCTTCATCCTCACTAATCTGAGATCAAAGCATCTACTGCTGAGTCAGCAGATCTGAACGTGCACACCGCTGCAGGATCGAGAGTTTGCACGGTATAATCCACACTGCTGTGGATTTTATTACAACGGTGACAGCTCATGTCCGTAGGGTGTCATCTGTCCTTATCTGATTGTGTTTGTAACTAACACATTGCTTGAGCCTTTCTTCTTCACCACATTTTACTGGCCCTGCCACTTTTTGCAGAGTAACTTTTACTGACAATCGACAAATTAACAAATCGATCAATTAACATTTTGCAAAGTCTGCTTGTCCGATGATGAAGCTACAACCAGTCAACACAACTTAGCACTAAGACTGTTCTGACTTACAGTGACAATAGACTTTCTATAAAATCACCTCTGAAGCTCAACAGTGCACAGGTTGAACAAAGTCAGCATGACATGGAGGATATTTAATGTTTTTTGTACAACCTAGTATATTAAGATTTGGCTGAGAAGGTGATCCAACAGGATACCGCCCCACATTTAAAGAACCCAGATTTCATCAGACAGCCTTGCTATCATATCAGTAATGGACTGTGCATGACCCATCCCCTGCTCCTTTTGTTCCCAAACACTGTGTGGCATCTACCGGGAGCAGGGATGAGGCGTCCCTGCCTATGTGCAGTATGACAGAGCGGGCAGAAGCTGTCACCTTCTATTTTGCCTTCCATCCCGGGCCCTCACATGGCAGATACAAGCACTACTGCAGCGTGGAGTCGCTGGGAGAGATGTGTGGGTCTCTAAGAGGGTGACCTACTTTCGCCTCCCTCCTTGGTCTGCTGGAGAGAGCCGTAAGTCTCACTGCAGATCACACGGCTTGTTACGCTATCCCTTCTGACTGCAGGTGCAAGGCTCCACAAGCCGCTACCAATGAGGCACGTGCAGTTGCAGCATGAACGTTCTGCATTATGCATGCATGTGTCTTCTCAGCACTGAAAGTTATTCCCAAGTCTATTTTAAATTCATTTTGTTCTTGCAACACACACACACACACACACACACCAGCAGCTGGCTAACTTGTTTTAGCACATCCATGATAACTGAGATAAACAGGTGGCTCAGGGTAATCTGTCTACTAGCACCAACGAGGCTGACTAATTAAATGGCTGTACCTCATTTGTTCAATTTATACTCAAAACTAAATACATAATTGGCAACTGTACCACAGGCAACCGATGGAAAAATGAAGGAAAATGCAGCAGGATCTGTTGGATTTGCTTTTGTACAAATTCACCTGATTGTTCATAGATTAAAGTTTGTAGTTATTGTCTGCATAAAAATGAAGGACTCTTTTTCAACGTTGTGGTTGGGATCTCCACAAAGGGCCACAAGATAAATTTAAGGGGTCGATAGATGATTCATTGGAGAGAGCAGTACTGGAAAGACTCCATGCATCAGTTCCCTGAATCCCTGCAGCAGAAGCGAAATCAACTTTTCATGCTTCTACTTCAGCTGTACATTATATTTGAAGGGTTAAAAGTATATTCATAAACATGCAGCAGTTTTAAGCCAACTCAGAAAGTTCTTTAATGAAAGTTCATGAAAATGAAAAATTCAATGCTAGATTGAGGTCAAATTGACAGTTGTTCTAGGTCTACATGTGGTTGAAACAGTATGCAAGAACAAAGAGGAACATCATCAGGAAGTGTGATCACTTATCAGATGATGTACTTCTGTTTCATATAAGTTCTTATTTACTGAAAATTACATCTGCATGTGAAGACACTCACAGCTGACGCTGTGATGCATCTTGTTGGCTTGTTTTTAGATTTAAAAAACTGCTCACTTTTAACAAAATCATTAATTTTTTGCCAGTGATTTATTTCTTTAATTCACAAATGTCTAAAGAAAGTTGATTTAAAACAAGGTTATTGCCCTGAGACTATACAAATGAAATATTTTGTAATATATTCACCACGTTAAGTTCGATACACCTTTTTTCTCTGTGCCATAGAGCTCTATTGTTGTCTTAAACCAAATAACACACCAGTGAGCCCCAATGACACCATCAATGAACACACACACACACACTCTGTAAAAACTCACCTAATCTAACCTCCTGTTAAACGTACCATCACACCAAGTAATGGCACTTTAAACGCAATGTTGATATCTGTTAGAAAGGTTTGCTAAGCTGGCTTTTGTCTGAAACAAGGAAGGGAGGTTAGACATCACTGACAGTTTTGTAATTTTTAATGGAATTTGTTGACCTCAACAAACCCGCCATATAACAAAGAAAATCCTGCCACAGGTGGTGCATTCAAGAACAGAACATCGTCACTCACTAGCAGTTTATTGTCACTGAGTCAGTCTCTGAGAACAAACTACATACTAACAGTGAGTAATGTGGCATTTTGTACTTGGCTGTGTTGGGTTAAAGGCAAAGGGAACTTCTAAGGATGCCTGGATCACTGCGGCAGCTCGACCAGTATCAAACAATCAGATGCCCGAAAGCAAAGTGAACCACCATCACAAGGCGGAAGGTGGGACAGGAGCAGGGTAATCCAGGGTCCCAGGGGTCAACTGTTAAAAGTACGTGCACCATAGAGAGGGAGTGTACTGGCTGACAGTGGAGCTGCGCCCACTTTGCAAAAACACACACTTTAAAGAATTTAACAGGAATACATTTGTGGGAATACAATTCAGTTAGATTTTAAAAATGAACAGCATTATGGTCCCAACACTAGATAAGTACTATTGTTAGGTTTTAATTATTATGATGTACTAGATTTCCAAGTATTCAGTCAGACACCTAAGCACTGGACAAGTTTCACTGAATAAAGCAGTACTGGAAAGTGGAAAGAATTCTCTAATAATTAATAAAAATAATTTAAAACATCCAACAAGCTGCAACCTTTTATTTAAAAACACAAATGTCAACCCCTATGGTGAAATATAATGCAAATCTGAGCGGCAGGCTGTTTGCATAGACAAAAGTCATACCGTATTTAAATTACAGACAGAATACTAAGGATTTATTAAAACCCAGACAAATACAGGAACTTATTTTAATCAAAAGGTTTTGCTATCAACCATATAATCATTAGTCACCATATGATGACATTCAGCAATTATTGAATCTATATATTTAACAGTTCTGTACATTTTCCTATATTGGGAGACAGGAAGCATAGGCTGTTTATGCATCTAACTGCTATCCACTGCTCCTAAGTGACCGCCTGAGAGAAAACCAACAAACAAGAAACTGAAAGTGCTTCAAGTGCAGATACTTGGGTCGGTTTTACACCACTTATAGCGTCTCACCAGGACACTTTATTCTTGTCGACACATCTGCTCAGTAAACATGTCTGGCCAATGAAAGTGAACATTTGTTTTTTTCTGCGTGCCTTGTTCGAGAAGAAAAGTAGGGCAAGATGAGCTGCGGGCCTGTTACGCCCCCGCCCACTGAATCACTAAACACACTGATGTCTCTTTCTCACTCTCTCACACACACACACCCCATTAAAGCCTGGATACATATCATTTATAACAACTTTCCTGTAACATCAGGGATTACTCTGTGCAGATATAAAGTGGCGTGTTGGAACATGTCTACAAGCTCAGGTACATGACTTCCCGTCTCAAACTAGCGAAGATTCTGGATGGACCGTTTCAGCATATGGAGCGGCTTTTGGACATCAGAGAACACAAGTAATATCAGAGGATGAGAATCAGATCTAAATGTCTATGATGGATGCATCCTCCGCTCAGGTGGAGCTCAGTGAGGTCCTGAGAATAAGCTCAGGCTGGTGTTGCTAGGTGATGGCTCTGTGTTGCTGAGAGAGACCTGATGAGGGGATCCTGTAGACGACGCTGTTGAAGTCTGACTCTTTGATTGTCTGGTGCCAACATTGCTTCACATGCTTCACAAGTAGCTGTGAATGAAAATGGAACAAGTCCTTTGAACTTGCACTTATGTAAAGTAAACATACTCACATTTGAAAACTCCCTCGTACCATAGGCAGGGTGGGGAAGTGACACAACACAGCTACACAGTGTTGATTCTTGGCTTTTAATGATTTTACTGACAATAACAAAGTAAAGCAGAAATAGAGCTATTCCACAATAATTTAACACACAAAATTAAACATTACCATTTCAATAGGAAGCATAAATAGGGCACCGGCAGGTTCAGTTCTTTTACAGGGTTTATAAACCGCTTACACAAGGCTGCCACCCTGTGGTCCCTTCTGCTGGAGAACTTTCAGGTCATGACAGACCTGCGTATAAAAACCTGTGGCGTCCTCTCAGTTTGTTGGTCTCTGGAGTTAAACCTGCCGTATTCTCCGTCTCTTTAACTCTGTGCAGCACATAAAAACACGCGCTAAATATCAAAAGACCAAACCTCTTTCTGCTATGGGGAGGAGAACTGACAGTGTACTGTATAACTTACCAACAGTAACTTACTCATTTGTAGCAGCTGCAGACCTTGACGCTCGTAACAGGTATTTAGGGACATGCTAAAAAAAAGAAAAATAATGATAATTCATCACACAACTGAATGTACAGTTATACTAAAGTCTTGAGGACAAAATGAGGAAAATGCAGCCCTCCAAACAGCACCCACTAGTGTTTGTGTCTACTTTAATTAATCTGTGTTGTCAGGAAACAAGGTTCACACTGCATTTGTTTGGTCAATAACAGAATGAAGTTTTTATGACCACTCAAAAAGGGAAGGGGCTGCACACAATGTTAGCAACACCACAGGAAATCAATGCCCAACGCTTTGGTCTGTGCCTTCAGCAGATTTGGGTGCTAGCACAAGTCAAGGCAGTTACAGTGCTTGATGGCTACTGTACTCAGAGTCACAGCTGCCTGTTTGGACGTCATTTCTTTAAAATATTTTAATTCAATACAAAATACAGTATTTGTATAGTACCAGAACCTCAAACATCCTCAAATCTTTTAATGATTCATTGTAATTTTATATTATTTTATGCTGCTGGAATTTCTTTCTTCCACAGGACTAAATATCTCACCCAAACAAAACTCAACAACTTTTTTTTCCAGGAAAAGATCTGACTTTTCTCTCCCACTATGTTTTTTTTATAGTAATTCATTTTTCATTACCCATTTCTAATACCCAAATCTGTTGACACATTTTGGCAATCATTAGTCTCTTTTTCCTAAAAGTTAAATCTGTGTAACTCACTGCACAGACATTATTGGCATTAAATACAAGGTAAGTTAACATAAGTTCGGGGATGACTGCAGCACTAAAAACTTAATTGGAAGTCCACTGTGAATTTAATAAAAATGCAATTAATGCATGTCTAGAATATTCTGATATTGATGTAGATGTAGAAGAAGATGAAGAAAAATAACCCAAGATTCAAATTAAAGGAAGTGGCCACTGATTTTTGTTTAAATATTATTTTCAACATTAGGCAATAATGTTTAAACTTATGTGTAATTACAGTAGTTGTGTGTCTGTTTCTGAAGTTGACTGACATCCTCAGTTCTCATGTTTTCCCCACAATTAAAATTTAACTGATGTATCAGGATGGATGCACCTTTGAAGGAAAGTAGTTTTAATTTTTTTTTGTAACTGTTAATGCATTGACCATTTTTGCTACATCTGATAATAATAAATAAAAGCTCCTTCAATATTATTATTATGTTAGCTTTAGGGTGAAGTTTGTATGTCCTAACACTCAAATGGACTTAAAATTTCTCATCTAATCGTGCAGTAAATAGTATGCAGATAGAAAATTTTGATTTATTCTTTCATCCAAAGATTAAAACAAAACAAGCAAATGTGCATCACTTCTTTTCAAAATGAGAGGTTGCATTTCTGCACCCAGTATAATATAAATGTTATTATATTTTACCAAAAGTGTGCTTCAAAACACTTCAAGGTAAGGCTGAAGAGAGGTTAAATACAGAGGCGTCTTTAAACGAGTAAACAAATCATCTCCAAGGTCACCTGTCTAGTCAGGTGAAGACACCTGAAGCCAGCGAGTCACCAGATTAAAAACTGTATGAAAAGCTCTGAATAAGATGGTACAAGTGTCTCAAAAGCAATAAAAATCGAAAACCAAGGTTAAATGACCCCTTAACTTAAGACCAGGCGCAGTGTATCAGGTATGACAATGAACTCTTAGAGAATGAGTAGCACTAACCCACACACATGAAACCAACAGAGGTCAGGGAGCTTTTTTCAGACAGTAACCACAAACACCAGCAGTTACTCCTTTCTTACCAGGGTTAACTAAATGTATAAATCTATCTGCAGACAAGCTGTTTGACCTTGTGGAAAGGCGTGTGTGTGCATGTGTACACCACTTTACAACAGTGCATCTTTAAGAAAAGCCTTTAGCAAAGCAGGAAGTGTGGTTAAGTACCACAGCGCTTCTTCTACAATGAAAGCGTTGATTGGCACGTAAACTGAATTCAACAACCAGTGAAATTTTCTTCTCCTAAACCTCTGATGATTGAGTGAAGACTTTGCATTTCTCCTACTTACAAATATGAACGAGTTGAGAGGGTACCTAAATGTGGAAAATAATTTGAAAATGATTACATGTGGAGAACGGTAACCTTTAGATTGTTACCACCTCGTTAAAAAATTAAAACAAAAGAACAGTGTGTGTAACTAACCCAGGAGGTTTGGCGGTGAGGGTTGCTGCTCATTCTGCTCTGCACCCTCGTGCTGCGTTTTCGTTCAGCGGAGTTGCTCTGAAGATTTAAGGTGGAGGGACGAAGGCGACTTCTGGTAGATGCATTTCCATCAACTTCAGCAAGGAGGTCCATCAGTTCTCCATCACTGATCTCCTCCTCTACATTAGAGATAATAAATAAAAAATAATCACAACTAATCAATGTAAATAATCACAAAAAAGAGGAAGATAAATCTAACCCTGTGTCTCTCAATGGCTACTTGTGTACAATGCAATCTATTCCAATAGTTTCATCGCAAAAAAAGTGCTGTTGAACTACTTTTATAAACTGAACAATTGTTATATAAGCTTTATTTTGATTATTCACCTGGCTAAGACAGATGTTATAAATGCACTGATTGAGATGAACTAAAGTCAATATGTATATGCTTGGAAAAGTGAAAAGATGTATCAAATGTGGAACAAAGGGCAGTATCACCGATATGTTCCATGCTTAAAGTCCCACAGTTATAGTAGAGAACATTAACATCATGTCCACTTCAGTTTACAGCCCCAGGGAAACAAGGTAACATAACAAAATAATCAACAATTTATTTTACTTCAGCTTTTTTCAAAATTAATTACACATGGAGAATATCTTAATTGAGGTCCCTTACAAAAGAAAAAGAACTGAGGACACAGCTTATACAGAGTCTATTAAACGAATTACAACAAAGCTTGATTATAACGAGTCTCTTCCATTACTAGATTTTTTTTTAGCACACAAGTGCTACTAGCTGACGTTTTCACACTACAGAGTTTCAAGCTGTAAATAGCATGTTTGCCATTTATGATTCTAGATTAGGGACAGTCTGAGCTTGTCAAGACCATTAAAGATCATGTTGAAAACCCCATATACAATACAGGATAATTTGGGCCAAAAATCTGTTCCAACCAGCCCCCCAGGCTGACGGAGGGGGCAAACAAAACCCCAAACCGGGCACATTATCCTTTCGTGCTGCCATAACCCTACCTGCATGATGAGCACTGCCCACACAGTCAGGACAAATCCATTCACCTTCAGGGCCTGGGTTTAACGATGTTGACAGGCAGCCCATATGATACCTGGAAACATACAGAAATACTGTAATGCAACAACTTGTGAACTTATGACACAAAAGTATTTTATTTAGTTTCTTTCCAGATGTGTGTGGTAGCATAGGTGTTGTAAAGATCTAAGCTGGAAAAATGGTCTGTAAAATTTCACTGTTTTTTAAAGTAAAATAAACTTTGAAGTTTGAAAAATTATCAAAGATAGAAGTAAGAGAGCATCTGAAGTTGAAATGATGACATCACATCATATAGAAAATGTGTTGCTGTGAGTCATACCCTGAATCACAGTGAATGCACATTATCAGCTGGTGCCCGCGGTCGCTCCGTCCACATTCCTCACAGTTAACGGCGTTGCTCGCCAGCTCTTGGTCAAGCTCATCATCATCCTTTTGCTGCACGCTTACTTTAATCTGCAGCACCACAAACAGTTCAGCGACCAACACTGATTCACATGTTTTAACAAATGCTTATCATAAAAGCTTCGTTCACAACCTGGCAAAGCATCACCTTCTTTACAATGTCCCCTCCAGGACCCCGTCTCTGCTGAACGAAGGAGAACCTGACCCGATCCACTGGACAAGTGTTGGAGGTCTGATGAAGACAGAGCCACAGAAAGTTCCAATGATAACACAATATTTCCCTTTGATTCTCACACAGCTGAACTTACACAATGTAATGTTTCATGATTTGATTTTGCAGGCGGCTGTTGCTCTGTTGGTAAGGCAAGTCGTCCATGGACCACAGGGTCAGTGGCCATCACCACTGTGTGATGAAAACCCCATATATGTGTATATTTACCCCTAGGACCCCTGTATGTATGTGACTCTGTAAGTTGCTTTGGATAAAGGCGTCTGCTAAATGACGAAATGTAAATGTAAATGTAAAACCAGAGAACTGTACACATCTAAAATTCTGCAATCAATCATTTTTGCTTGACAAATGGCTTAGTTGATCATCAAAACCCCTTATGAATCATTTCTGTCAACTGGCTAGCCTAAACAATTAATAATTCAAGCCATGTCACATATACCAGTCACCACATGCAATAACTTCTGGTTAAATCTACTGTTGTCATTAAATGTTAATGCCAAAGTCTGTTGGCCAACAGTGTATTAACACATTAATAACATAACTGAGCAGAAGTGTCTGAGGTTATGTCATGTAGCTGGAGGTTTACCTGCGCCCACCGGAGAATGCACTGAACACAGAACAGGTGAGGGCAGTTGTCCAGAGAGGCCACGGAGCGTCGGTCGAAGGCGCTCAGGCAGATGTAGCATTTGTCCGACATTAACTCTGGTCCCTCTGAAGTCAGTGACTCATTCATGTTTTACCTAATGGGACTTTATGAAACACTACAATAACTTCAATGAATCATGCTAACCATAACGGCCGCGCTAGCTAACGTCAAGCTAAAGCAAAGCGAATGACAACAGCTAAGGTAACGAACCAGTGAACACGGCTTTGAATTACGTTGAATTGGCAAAGGAATAAAATGTTTTAATAAAACAATTTCCGACAAAGGCGCCTGGTAAACGCTGCATAAACTGCACGAAATTGTTCTTTTAAATTAATGCTACTGTTGTTTTTATTCTCCCGCTGTTCCGGCGAAGCAAAAAAATTAAAATAAAACTTCCGGTAATGTTGTTTCAAAATAAAAGCGACAACGGTACAATTCTAACCGCGTTTTGTGTGTTTTGCTTCCTGCAGATAATTTACATGATATGAAACAATGAGGATCCGTTGAGTCATTTCTGTCTCAAGCTGGGTCATCTGCCTGACAAAATGACAGACTAAAAATATGAATTTACACAGCAAGAAGAGTTCATGGGTTAGGACGTACAGTGCATCATGTAAACTCACCACAGAGTGAAATTATGTTTTTAAAGATTTATACAAACACAATTGTGTCAAATTAACACATGCCTGGTGCTCACAAGATATCTAGTGAAAAACAAAATACATGCAAAAACATCAAGGACATGTTGTCATAAACAAAATGGAAATCTTGAAGCATCAGGTTTAGAGAATAAATTGTTGATTATATCTGGGGTTTTTTTTCTGTTGATAAATCCCCAAAAGAGAGTAAAACAAACAATGACCTGCATCTGCTTCCCACATAATATCTGTGAATCCAGAACCTGTTTTACAGTAGATATTCATCTGTGCTTCACGCCTCCATTGTTGTTCAGAAGCAATAAAAGGCAAATGACTGTCAGAGAAAGTGGAGAGCTCCATTTTCAGAAAAGGGGAGCAGAGTTAGGAAAAGTGCCACACATGACAGAAAACTATTTTCTAGAATCTGAAATGTATATGTCTTTTATCAGTGAGCAAACACAAAAGGATGTGAATGAGGTAGACACGTTGATGACAGTTTCCACGTGGGAGTTGTTTTGTGAGTATTTCTTAGAATATTCCCCCCCACTTTTTTCTGATAAATCATGTTTGTATTTTGCTTTACTGTCCATTTTAAAGCCATGATAACAGGGACATTTTGTGCTTGTTAGAAAAGAACACACTCATATAGCAGGCCTAATATCACGGAGTGGGAGGGGGTAAATGTGCATCATTTTTTGTCGTACCATGGTTTCCTGTCCCTCTGCCGATTCTTTACCTGTAGTGCACTTAACAGGAAATCAAGAGGAAATTCTCACAGACAAGAGCCGCGCAGACGTGCTGCAACAAAACACGGGTTTACCTCATGTGCTTCTAACCACCAGCTTAGCGTTCGGTGTTTTGAGTTTAAGAGGAGTCCTTAAGCAACTTGGTAAGTGATTTTTCTATGTTGTTGTCTAGTTTGAATTTGTGTTGGATTACACATTTTTAAAATTAACTATTTACAAACATATTTCACACAAATATTTCAAATTGTGTAATCCAACACAAATTGTGGTGGAAACTTCGAAATTTCATCTAACCATTTAACCATTTAGTACTCTGATTAAAATAATTTAATTCAAGGTTCAGAAACATTTTTTAGATGAAGAGCAACTTTGATGGCTTTTGTCAATTTTTTTTTGGCCATGTTGATGTTAACCTGTTGGCTCATTTTAAGTAGTCTGAATAATATAAAGAAATGGGGTCTGCAAAAAAATTTGTTAAAGCAGAATTCTTTATTTTAATTGTTAACCAGACCTTTTATATATATATGTTTCCGTGGCTGTGTCAAAAGTAAAAGTAAATCTCTGAATGGAAAAAATGTGTGTGTGTTGGTACAGGAGCAGACAGCGGTTTGTGATGCCGCATTGTTGGCGAGGATCCACCTACACCCTTTGATTTCATTTGACTACATTGACGAAACAGTCTGCAACAATGAACGTGACAGAGGGGAACTGCAGCATCCCTGCAGCAGAGTACCAGTACTACCTTTTCCCAGTGGTCTACATCCTAGCTTTTGTCATAGGTCTCCCTGGAAATCTAGTGGCGCTCTTTGTCTTCACCTTCAGGATCACTCACCGCACAGCCTTCAGTGTGTACATCAGCAACCTGGCCCTGGCAGATATCATCATCCTCTGCATTCTACCATTTAGGATCCACTACCACCTCAACAGAAACAACTGGGTGTTTGGGGACATTACTTGTCTCGTCACAGGGATTCTGTTCTTTGCCAACATGTACCTGAGTACCTGTTTCATGACTTGTATCTGTGTCGATCGCTACATAGCCACTGTGCATCCACATACCTACCTAAGGCAGCGCAGCCCCTGGTTCTCTCTGATTGTGAGTGTGGTTCTTTGGCTTGTTTCTGGAGTGGCTATACTGGTCTTCATCCTCATGGGACCTCTGCAAACCAATGCAGACACATCTGGAAGCCATAACTGCTTTGAGAACTTTGCCAAGATTGAGTGGGACTCACGGTTGATGCCGTACAGCCTACTGACTCTGATAGTTTGCTGCCTGCTGCCGTCCTTGGTCATCCTGGTTTGTTACCCGCTGGCTGTGAAACGCATCTCTATGATAAAGAATAGAACTGCTCATAGAGCTGTCAGGGTTATTTACACCATCCTAGCTATCACGCTGCTCTGCTTCCTTCCCAGCCATGTGGTGTATCTGCTGCACCTCCTCCGACGCATGGACATCATCCAGAGCTGCTCCTCTGCGAACGCCATCTACCACGCCAGGCGAGTCACCATGGCCCTCGTCATTCTCAACACATGCCTGGACCCTGTGCTCTACTATGTCACCACCAGCCACTGTAATTGGAAGCGCTTAAAGATGACGTGGCTGTTTGGGAAAATCAGAAGAAGCAGGGGTGTTTATAACATTACAGTGAGCTGAGAGGGGCAGCTACAAACGCCTCCTGTGAAGCTCGCTCCATGCTTTTCCCATCACTGTACTGTATGTAACTTTTCAAAGCTGAGACTTTTCTGCAAATGTGTGTGTTTTTTGTATGTTTTAAACATTAAAATAGGAAGGAGAAATCAGAATTGGTGCATTTTGTTTTTCTTTATCTTGTGCAGTTCTGTCTAAAGAGCGACGCCCCAAAAAATGAACCATTTAGGACATGATCCCGTGAACATTTATTAAAATATAAAATACTTATACAGAGCACTCTCTCTACTGACAACAAAAAGAATTCGGCCTTTATGTCGATGACGTTTGCAAGTAAAAAACTACATTTTCTGCAATGGAGTTTGGAGCCTTTACAAGTCCAACCTCAAATTAATTTCTGCATCAGCTTTCCAGTCACAGACCTTTCTGAATTAGTCCTTAAGAAAGATAATTTATCACAGTCCAGATGGAAGCCCCTTTTTGAGCAGAGCTGACAGGAAGCTCCCCAGATCCTCGTCCTAACAAAGAAAAGCACAACATTAAGTCAAAAGAGAAGTGCAGTATAAAACACACACTGATACACTCAACATGATTAAAACATAAACAAATAGCAAAAGACTGATCAATTTAATAACTGCTCATTGTTGATCCCTTATCGAACACAAATAATATGTCAGTGAGAGTTGTGCAAAATAATTTGTCTTTTTTGTTTGAATACTTATCTTGTAAGCCTGAGGGGCTAAAAGTATTTGGTAAGAGATTAAAAAAAAAAAGTCTGAAAATAATGAATATCATTTTGCACTTTTTACAGTCATGCTGATGGTGTTGCATCCTACACACACTAAGGATGTCTTTCATTTTCAGAACATTTTAAGTTGCAGTTATCAATAAATGCAATGTTAAAAAATTATTTTTAACAAAAACTGCATTTTCATAGGTAATAACCAATGGTAATAACAAGATTTGTGATACAAAGCTATATAGTGTTTGAACAATTAATCTCACAGGACTCAGCTGGGTAACAAAAAACATCAGTCACTTGTTCCAAAGTCTCCGCTCATTAAAACATTGGGTGATCTGCTATAAAAGGTGCTTTTTTCTATGCAATTTTAATATTACTTGTAAATACTGTAGCAGGAAATAAAAGTGAAATTATAAAGTTAAGTCTCTGAAACCTATATTAACACTCAAATCTGCAAGACGCTTTCTTGAAGGAAATTGAGAGACAAAAAATATGATACACAGACATAAATAAATATGTGTTTTTTTCTTGCTCTTTCTACTTTGCATGAAACACATAAAGCCACAGAAACCGCTCGCCTTCCATTGTGCTGTGACTAAGTTCAACAGGCAGGTTTCCCCACCTTCTACTTTCACCTTATGCACAGTGTCATAGCCCCTACTCTCGTACTGTCCACCCACACCAGTGCTTTCACTTCATGTAGCTGATCAGACCTCTATTCAGGCCTGTGTGGGCATCAAACTGTTCAACTGACATCCCTCACTGGTGGTTTGGTCAAATTTTACACGAAAACATTTACGTGAGGTCTGTGGCAGATTGTAATCTTTATTCTCAATCATTGTTTTTAGACTTGTTACCATGAAGGTGCAGCCCTCCTTCTCTGCTGCTTGTTTTATTCAAAAATTGGATTTATATCGTCATGATAAACATACAAAAAGCAGTGCATTTGAAACCGTTGTGATTTGCAATTGCAGTGAAGGTGTTACCCACTTTTTTCAATTAAATGAATGGGAGGCGAGTTTCAGCTTTATTTTATGTATTTGTTATTTACTAAAAATGAAAAGATAATGAAATAAACTTATTTTAATACATGAACTGTTTGAGTGAAATCAGAAACTTTATATAAAACAAGCTAAACTCACAGTCGCCCGGTTTCTTTGGGCAGATTTAAGGCAGGAGCTTTGTGCATCATCACCGTCAGTGTCAGGGCTTTGATAGCAGGTTTCAATGTTGTTGTGTATTTGGTATCTTTTATAAGGTTTTAGATGCCCAGGATAGAGTGAGGTGGAAAAGGATGATTCGCTGATGGGAAAAGCGAAAGAGTAGTAGTAGTAGTATTATTTACTTGATTTATTGCAACTTTGTCATAATTTTTTTATGAGAAAAGATCCATATTATTTTCTCTATTAGTTTCTTTATGATGTCTAAAAATTTGTGTTTCTGCCTCTCTTGGCCAGTACACTTGCAAAAGAGACTTTTTTTATCTTAATGACGGTCTGTAAAAATAAACGCATAATAAAAAAAATTACTTTCAATTTGTATCTCAAGATTCAAAAAATAAGGAATTTTGTTATACTCAAATGAGGTAATAGCTTGTTAAAGCAAACCCATAGATAGCTCACATATCTTTATGTACAAGAGGAAATAATAATGGGCCTAGCACTGGGCCTTGGGGAACCCCACAAGCAACTTTTAGTATCTGTGCACTAATATAATTTACTCATACTGATGCTTCTCTTCTAGGTAACTACTTCTCCAAGAATGTGCTGTGCCCCTAACTGCATGTCAGTTTTTCTATTGCTGTTTACTACAGATTTAATTATTGAATGAGAAACAGTTCTACTAGCTTGAAACCCATTTTCCTTTTACAGACTACCTTGTTTTCTGTACTATTACAGTGGCTGTAGCTCAGTTGGTTAGGCAGTCCCCCCTGGCTATGTCTAAGTGTCCTTGGGCAAAAAACTGATCCATAAATTGCTCCCGGAGGGTCAGGGGAGCACCTTCCATGGCAGCGTTCGCATGGGTGTGCGTACGTAATTTGGGTGAATGAGAGGCAACATTGTATAGAGTTTTGATATAAGCAGGCCATTTACAATTTCATGAATAATGACATTTTATAAAACTATTTTTATATTACTTAAAAAAACACTTTAAAAAACCGTAAGCCAAGAAACAGGTCTGTAGCTACTAAGTCTCCAGTTTTATATGTAGGAATAACTTTAGTGGTTTTCATTTTACTTGGAAGTGTGAACTGTTCTTACCCGCTTCCTCTTCAAGTTTCGTGAAAAACACATATGACACATATAAACAACTCCCTGACTGTTTAGTCTGCGTTTAAAAAAAACAAAGGTGCAGCTTTACCTTTTGAAAATTGTTTGCTCTTGATTTGCCATGAAGAAAAGGCAGCTGGAAAACAGCGCTGACTGTGTCAGAACCGACAATTTCAGCAGAGATTAAATCAAACTAAAAATATATTATATAATAATTGTTAAAAAAGTTATTGTTTTTATTTTAAATGATAGAACAGCTCCATATAATACTGTAGAGAGTTGTGTTCACATGGTGAAAAACGCAACAACTTTTTTCCACTCTGTGTATGAAACACAAAGTTAAAGATCTAATATTCTTTGCCTTCAAACAGGTAGATAATAAAGCAAATCCCTTTGGTCTGTCCTCTCTAGACGTACACTGACTGCCCATTACCTAATACCAGATCTTTATTTATTCTCACATGCTAAGCTTGATCAATAAACTGGATTGACTCAAAACAGACGTATGGACAGAGAATTTGAAAGTCTATTTAGAACGAGTACTGTAAAGTTAACTCTGGCAGACAGACAACACACGTTTTACCTGATAACTCCAGGAAAGCAGAAGGACTTTGGTGTTCGCGTCTTCAGCCGAGGAGGAGACCTTAATGACGATAGATTCCACAATCACAGTGCCATCAGGGAGGTGCTGGATGGTGTAACCTTTCAAAACACTGAAGCATAGAAATGGTTTGGGAATTAGTCATAACAGATGCATTAGATGTCACAGAATGTAGCATACAAAAAATGTTTAACAGAAATCTGGTATGTAGGTTAAAAAGCTCATCACAAGCCTCCGAACATAAGATAGAAAAGCTCTAAAATCAAAAATATCCAGTTTGGGAACCAAAAGCACTGATGACACTGAAAACAAGTGGATGGTGTATGAATGCATAATTGCTGTTAGGCACAGTAATCTTCCTCATCCTCATCCTCACCTCTTGAGGTGCGTGTAGATTCTGTGGAGTGTGTCAGAGTCGCTGTGCGGGTCGTGGAGCTGCACGCGGCAGGTGAAGCGTAACTGATGTTCGTTAAGGCCCAGCTCTTTTAGGGCCTGCTCTGACGACACCAGCTTCAAGCTCTGTGTTTACGACAACAATGGAATAAATTATCATGTGCATTAATCGGGCGCCACCAGGTCAGGTCTGAATGGGCCACAGTATAAAAGATAAAAATGAAAAGGAAAAACACATCTCAGAGAAAGGGTGTGATAAGTGAACTTACATTTTCTTTCATGATCAGGGTTCCATGCATGGTGCGAGGCTTTTTGGGATCAGGCAGTGGCCCTGCAACATAAGTTGGTTTGCATGTGTTATTAGGCTGTGTGTGGCCTGTATCTTATGGCACTTCCAAAGAAACATGCCACATTTTTTCACCTACAATTCTGTACCTTCATTTTTTTTATATTCTGTGAACACTTCATTGATTGATGATTAACAAAACAACCTGAAGGAAAAGCTTTTTCACTTTTTTTATGTTTTTCATTATTTGTTTTCACGCTTCAGTGGTTGCAGTCTGCTTAAAGCTACAATATGTAAGTTAAACTAGTGCTAGAGTAAGACTTCAGTTCGATCCACTCTGCTCTGTCCAGAACCTTCTTCGCCCTGATTCATTTTGCTTGTCTACCACAAAGGTCACATACTGTATTTTTGAATCCACATCCGTTTCCGGTTCTAATCTTTACCACATCATCCAATGCATCAGTGCTGTTGCGATAAATGTTTTTAAAATTCTTCAAGTAGATATTATAATCTTTGACCTAACAATAATACAAATCAACAAGATGAGCGTAAATGGCAGCCATAATGTTTTGTTATATGTTTTAAACTTATATGATTCTTAAAGTCATCAACAGCTCTGTGTTAACAATAAGTTTTTCAAGTGGTTAGCATATGAAATGAGAAATAACATGGTGTTTTTAAACCAAACCACACCTGCACTTATATCAGATTGCCACAGAAACTCTGAAAAGTCAGAACAGAGCTGAATTAAAAGGGGAAGAGTCTTTTGTCATATCTCAGAGAACAACCCTGAAGCTTTGAAAACCTCTGAAGAATGTACCTACTTTTATCCTCTGATTTTTTGGTCCTATGGGCTCACAACATTTACCAGTATATCAAATCTAGGTCACGATATTTGAGTGGTAAGGGGCGCGATAACACACCCTGTTAAGCACACTAAAGAACCACTTCAATGAAAAAACTACAAAATCCAAATGTCAGGTCAAACAAACATTCTGAAACTGTGTAACCACCCTGTACTTAAGTATTTGGAAATTTTCCAAGTTGCCCTTTACAGATATATAGATGCCTATACAATAAGTGACAATTAGCCGCTGTGTCTGTTTAGCCTTGACATATTTCACCAGCAACACAGCTAAACGTATGAACTCACGGCCAACGTGCACAGCCCGTATTCCCAAATCTTCAACAATCTAAACTTTGTCTTTTAATACACGGTTTTGAAACCAATTTCACTCTTTTCGTTTCCTCTAAGATGCGGTGCAGGGACACTGCCTACTTGCTTTATGTTGCTTTTACGCATGTCTTACGGAGTGAATCATACACGTTCTGTCAAAATGTGAATTAGTCAAGGGTTTCACACTGTACGGCAAAGCAGAAATACAAAACCCAAATACACAGATGAAAACGGTACAGCAGAAATAATAATAACACAAATGCATAGCTAGTAATCCAATCTCAAGTTGTGGGTGAAATGTGACACCACTGTAGTGCAGAACCTAAACAGATTTAGCAACCAAAACCTAGAACAAGCATTTAAAAACTGTATTTCAACCAGCTTGAACGGCTATTCCTTTAAACCACTATTACCACAGTTTACCTCCTTGGCAGTAAAAGGTTTCTAACTGATCAACAGCACATACCTCCTAGAGCCATCTCCCTCTTGAGCAGGTTGAGTGAGATGTCCACAGGCACACTGGGGTTTGTCGTCACAGTTGTCGTCTCTCCATTAGCCGGCATGTAGCAGTCTATGCCTGCCATTTCAAAACAGAAGCATTAACAGCACTGGAAAGTCCCCATCATATTACTGTCAATATGAATGGTGTACTCGATTATTTTTAATGAGCCTAACATCGGCGACATGCAGATCTGTAGTTTTGTCTAAAGCTGTGGATGGAGTTGTACTTACTGAACTCCTGTTCAATCTTGCCCTTGAGGAACTCCATTTTTACCGCTTCCCCGTGTACCAACAGCATATTGCGAGGCTCTGCCATGCGAATGAGCTGCATGATGCCTTTAGCATCTGCGTGGGCACTGAAGGACATGTACTCCACCTGTAGCTTCACATCCAACTGTAGGCGCCAATAAAAATGAATTAATGTCAGTGATAATTTCCATATTGGCTTTAATTTTTTTTCAAATTTTCACAGAATAGTTTTCTTGCCTTAACTTATTCATTTTGCTAAGCTGGCCTGACGTGTTTTTTGACCAGTTATTTTTTGCTTGTACTATTTCTTTTTGCAATGTTCAACACTCAACATATGTCCTTGTGTACTTTTTTAGACCTGTTGTTAATAGAACAGCCCTGCTAAGGACGCTAACCAATAAGTTGGTAACAAACAAGCTGCCTTTCCTATAACTTGCAGTACATTCAGGAAGATGGGAGTGAAACTAAATTTCAAATGAGATTCAACACACTGAATACAGCATGATCCTACAGTATAACTTATACAGGTGAGGTGGAAATTAAAACTGATGAAAAAAATGTTTTTACTGTTGCTCTCCCTTCCATCTCCAGTTTCCTCTGCCCGTTTAGGATCTTATGACCAATAGTTCCTTGCACACAATACCCAGGCATGATTACCTAACAAAAGAAGAATTTGTTGTTTATCAGGTAACATTGCTTTTTTAAAAATTAAAATCCACCTTTCACTTTCTTATGAGACTCACCATATTCTTCTCATTGCCTGCCCATTTCTTAAAGATCTGTAAAGACTGACCAGCGTGCAGCATACCTGGTGTGGCAAAAACCACCTGAAAGTGCACATATTCGTAGTTTTTACTTCAATCCGAACTTTTGATCACAAACTTTTTAAAGAATATTCACACAATCCTTACCATAGGTCCAGGGTTATCAGCGTAGGAGCGATCAAAAGCCTTGATGTGCTTAAACTCAAACATATTTCTCTGCACAAAGGTTTTTCGAATCTTCTGGTTGGTCCACGTTATGAAAAGCTTGTAGTAATGATTCGCCTTTTCCGTCAGCCCAGTGGAGAAGTAGATTGGGGCCTTCAGGTTCATTCTCTCCCTGTGTGGTGAGAGGAGGCAATTACAGTGTCTGTCCAATGAAAAAGTTCATATCCCACCATTATTCTATCACGTATAATAACATGAATACAGCTATTTTATGGAGCAGCATTTTACTCCAGACAATTTATGACCTTTTTGTATTGTAATCATGTGTAATCTCTCAAAATTGAAAGGATTTTTCTATTGAACAATTACGACCAAGAAAAATGGCCTTCATCTGACATCACTAAGACAGGGAACAGACAGCGATTATCTCTGGATGTCACTGTCTTTGCTCTTATTTCCAGCTTCAACAGAGACTTATTAACAATCACAACCCTATACTGAATGATTAATAAGATTTGAAAAGTTTCTGTGAACATTTCTTTCGAGGTTTTCTTAAAAATTAAAAAAGAACTTTACCAAAATGTTTCCAACAGGATGCAGAGTTCCTGCGCTCTCCCAAGGGCAAAAACAGGAATGAGAACCTGAAAGGGTCAGAAAAAGAAAAGGCACTTCATATTTTCCATTGATAAATATATAAACACATTTTAGGGCAGTTCAATTTTAACGTAATTCTTTTTAATACAACTAAACTTTATGGCACCATTAGCACAGGCTCTGTTGTCTCACCTGTGCAGAACTCCACAGTGTGAATGATTCTGAGCAGGAATGCTGACCGATTCACAGCTTTTTTTTTAACTCAAAAAATTCACCGAGTAAGAAATAATAGATGTGACATAATAGTTATGTTTCTGAAGCATTTTTCTCCTTTCTGTTTCTCTGTCTAACAGAGCCCCTCCACACAAACACACACCAGCAGCAGTTGGACAGGTGTTAAGCAGTGAGACACTCCGATTAAGAACTCTTACTGTATCACACATGAATACAACTTATCAAATACAAAGCCAATAAATCAACACCTGTCATGCAAGCATAACCTCTAAACTGTAAACACTAATGGTATTGTTTGATCTATAATGGCTTTAAATATGCTAAACCAATAGCTGTCTGCATGTTATGGTAACATTGGGCTTAATTCGTCATATAACTTAATAACTGAGGAAGTTCTGGTGGAGTCTATTAGCAGCCGCCCCACTAAACCTGTCCCCTCCCTCCAACAGCTGAACCAGTGAACCACATCATGGGATGAAAAAAGGATCAGTGAGTGACACTGATGGATTTCTATAATCATTCAAAAATGCTCCCAGTAACTATTATCAGGGACTATTTTTTAATATTTTATGTAGTTATTAGGATAAGGGATATATTAAGTCTATGTGACTTTGCCTTTGTAGAAATTACATCACTTTCATTCACTCTATTAGGTAAACCAAGTCAGTATGATCAGCACCCTGTTTTCATATTTTACCTTTCCTCCTCTTTCTATGCTTTCGTGCACTTTCTTCAAAAAATCCCTCTCCCTGCATCTCTTTGAGTCACGGATAGTGGTGGCATACGTTGATTCTGAGATGAGAATGTCTGGACGGCACTTATCGATCCACGCAGCCCTAAAAATATATAACAAATGATAAAAGGACTCTATATTATGAGGACACAAACTCCAACAGATAATAATTTAAGACAGAAAATATGACTTACCCTAAATGCCTGTCTGGTGTCATATTATAGTCCCCCTAAAAAGGAAAAAACATCTTTCTGAGATTGTTGCTGTCAGACTCATTTACTCTGACAAAGGGCATGCGTGTTTTTACTCACAGTGTAGACCACAGACTCTGATCCCACTTTGATTTGCACCATGGCAGCTCCCAGGACATGGCCTGCATAGTACGCCTTGATCTCCAACTCATCGTCCACCTGCCAGCACCACAACAAAAACAACTCGATTTGCCATCAAAAGAGACGAGCAACTGGAGCAGAAATGATGACTCAGATGGATATCTGGACACATCAGAAAATGAGATCAGCACTGCACCTGGACAGTTTGGTGGAGGTTCAAAGGAACCACTTTCTTCATGCAGTCCTTGATCATCTGCGAAGTGAAGAAGTTGGTCTCTCCTTTTTTGTCAACAGTGATCTTCCGGAAGTCCTCCAGCAAAATGGGACAGATTGCCTTGGTAGGATGGGTCATATAAATGGGTCCATCGTAGCCCACCATCTCACTCATGTAGGGCAGAGCGCCACAGTGGTCCAAGTGAAAATGGCTGAGAAAGAGCAAAGTGTATGTTAGTAAACATACAGACATTTTAAAAAGCATTTTATGGATCTGAACAAGATAGTAACAACATATTATACTGTGGCTATTTAGACAACAGACCTGATGATCACACAGTCCAAAAAGTCTGTCAGACGTCCATTCTGGGTTATGTAAGAAAAGTCGGGGAAACGTCTCTGGAATAAAAATAAATACTTGCATGTGATGGGGATAACACTCAAAATTCTTTGTAAGGTCCAAAACACATGACTCCCCCCAATGAAATTGTTTGACTGTGGTACAATTTTATAACATTTGTGTCAGTAAAAAAATGCTCAAAATGTTTTTATTCCCACTAAATGAGACCTTAACATTTAAAATTCTGCAACTATAGATCATTTTTTTTCTTTCTTTCTTTCTTTCTTTCTTTCAAAACTAGATCAAATTATTGAATGATCATAAAAGTCCTGCTGATATTTTCTGTAAACTACCAAATTTTCATTATTTTTGGCTGTGTACATGACCACACTGGATTTAAGGTGCAAAAATTAAGATTGGGTCAAAGTGTGGACTGCCATTGTTGTTTTGATCATAAACACTGGATAAAACCACGCGGTAATAGCATCTATGGATAATCTATTTACTCATCCACATTTAGTGACCCAAATGTATTTGGACAATACAATGTTTCATGGCAAGGTAAGTGTGTTAGTTATGAGTAAGCAGATACAAGCTCTAATGCTGATTTCAAGTGTTGCATTTGTTGCACTGTTGTTGTTCCCTGTCAACAAAAGTCCAAATGACTGACATTGGCACTAAAGCAAGTCAGCATTAAGCTAAAAAATCTAGACAAATCCATCAGTGTGAAAGTGAGAACTTCAGATATTGCGAAATGAGTTATTTGGTTCATTCTTGAAATAAAAGACCACATTGGTGAACACTGAAAGTCCTAAAAGACCACAGACAACAAATGTGGTTGATGAGAGGAAATTTCTTTCCCTGGTGAAGAAAAAAACCCTTCACAACAATCGGACAGTTAAAGAAAACCCTGCCGGAGGTAGGCGTATTTCTGTCAAAATTAACTATGAAGAAAAGTCTTCCCCAGAGTTATTCAAAGGGTTTACCAAACTATTTAAACCACTGGTACACCTCAAAATAAGAAGAGTTAGGTGAAGGGAAGAATCCGAAGCTACCACCACATCCAATGAGAATGATTATGGAGATAGTCTTATAGTTTGTGGACATCTGAAGGCCAAAGCAACTGGTTTCCTTGTACATATTGTTTTGGTGACTGTTGACATAAGCAGCAGGCTTATGTGTTTATGGCTATATTAGCTGGACACACCCAGCCAAATATTTCAAAACTTATTGAGCAGCTCTTCACAGAGCGGAAAGACTGTGTCCTAAAGCAGGCCCCGAAAGCAATCCCAGATTACTTTTAGGCGAAGACTAATGCTGTAAAATGGAAAATTTAACGGGGCCTGCATTTTATGTGCCAAAGGCAAAATGTGTGAACAACCAGAAAGTTAAGACAGCTCACAGTCCCGCTATAAACTTAAGGCAGTTACTGACTGCAAAACATGGGGAGCAACTGCGTATTCAAAATAACGATTAGATTGTCCAAATATTACTAAGCAACCAAAATGGGGATTTCTTTGATTAAAGCTGGCTGCACCTCCTACATAGTTCATCCATTACTTTATTTCAACCCAATAAATAAAGCTGACAGTCCACAGTTCAAGCACAATCTTATTTTATTTTAAACCAAATGGGTTGAAGTACAGAGCCAACGTTATTCAAACTGTGCCTCTGCTCAAAATAATATGTATAACTCATTCTCTAATTAAATGTCCAGGTCCTACATTGGATTGAATTTGTGCCTTTTGTTTGGGGTTTTCCTTTTTACCCACTAATCTGTATCTCATATTTAGTTTGCTTATGAAACATTAAAATAATTTGAAAAACAGCAACCCAAAATACTGTTACTCTTCTCTACTTACATCATCATTGTATCCCATGTGCATGCCACAGTCGAGCATGATATTTTTCCCTCCAATGGAGACAAGAATGCAGCTTCGGCCGACATCCTGTCCAGCACCTTGGAGAGAGAAAGGGAACTTTAAAAACTCATATAAACGCCATAAGTTTAGCCACTCCGGCTAACGTGCAGATGCTAAATAGTGAGGGCCAACATTTGCCAGCTGTTTTCAGACTGCAATAACAGAAATTACGCGTCATTACCTAATTGTAGAAGTGACTGAATAATGTGGCTAACATACAAATATTGTTAGAGCTAATGTTGACGGAACTAGCTTGATGCTGTAGCTTGTAGCCACTGTAACACACTCACCCAGCGGTGTTACTTTTATTTCAGGCATGTTTAATCATCAGTGCAGCCTCCGTTTGTAACTCAAAATAAGTGACACCTAGATACCGAAACAAGAACGGCGGCTTCTGACGAATAACCCTTTTTCACAGAGAAAAGGTGATTGTCTAAGCTGTTGTAAACATGTGCATCACTTCATGAACCGAGGCTTGTTAGCAGCGGGAGCTAAACGTACATGGCGCAAACATCCGGTTAGTTGAGTTCAAAATAAAACCATTTCATAAATTAATAATAAACGTGGGGTCTTGCCTCGCTGATGGTCAGAGGCGTGATGTGTAACCATTTAATCGGGCACCTCAAAAACGATTTTGACTGTTTTGTATTTTACTCAAGCATTAGTCTGTATATTAGATTTCAAATTATACACTGTAAAATTTTCAGTGTTACTTACATGTAGTCAGTACGCTCATTAATACAAATATTAATCAATCAATACATTTGATAGGATCAAGGATTATTAGCTCCTTGGTAGTGTATGAAGTAGTTAAATTATCGCCACCATTACCAGCTGATTCTTCAGTGATACTAACTTCAAAGCATCATAATTCTGGAATATGTGTTTATACTTTTCCACGTGTTACCTAAAGCATATCTTAATGTTGTTTAAAGCTAGGTAAAATATAAATTAAGCAGGTTTATCTCACAGCAGCCAGTGCACTGAAGTAAACCTTCTTCATCTTTAACGCAAAGAGCAGAGCTTTTATTTTGTTTTATTTTGAAGGCGCGGCCTGCCAATTTCCGGGCGTTTCCTTGCCCGATTCTGCGCAGTAGCGGCGGATCGGAGCAGGAATGACCTGTCGTTTGAAGCAGATTAAGAGGAATGTTCAAAGTCTCCTTTACGTCTAGGTTTTCTTACAGGTGATGTGTTCGGTCGTCTGAATGCTGTCGTTCCGTGCTTCCATCCGGTTCGGTGCTAAGAAGCGTTAAATACATTCGCTCATTCATTCCGGATCGTTTGGACTGTGGACAGGACTTCCTGTTAGGGCACCATGGCAGGTCCTGTGGCTGCAGAGGACCAGAAATTCTGCTTAAAGGAGGTGCTCGACACTTTCAAGTTGTGTCTGTCGGAAAATAAAGAAGTTTATCTCGAACATTACGTCGCTGGTTGGCGTGGACTTGTAAGGTAAGTACTTAAAGATACGACTTTATTGATCCCTCAGGGTCAAATCTTTGGTCGAGTGTTAGAATTACATTTTAATCTTCTCTTTTATGAATTGATTGTACTGTGTCTGAAATGACAACGTGATCATATTGTAGTAATATTACTATCTTCAGCTCATAGGCCCACTCTAACCCCAAGTAGTTTCAGTTTCCGTTTGACAGGCACACATAAAGCATGGAATCCTTTAGATCACTGAGTAGTTGATTGGTTAAGAGAAGTTATACGTTATTTACTTTGTGCTGCACAGAAGAATAATTATAAAAATAAGATGTGCAAAGGAGCAAGTTTTTTTTATTATTTAAATATGGGTATGGTTCTGTAAATCTAAGTATATTTGAAATAAATGAAATAGTGCGATGGTTTATAAATGAATAAAATGAAATATATTAACCGACTTTTCATTTCAATAGGTTTCTCAACAGCTTGGGCAGTGTCTTCGGCTTCATTTCTAAGGATGCTGTTAAAAAGATCCAGATCCTGGTCGCCTTCCTGAATGATGAGAATGGGTCTCAGTATGTCACCATCCAGTCAATGGTAAAATATGAGCTGGAGAATGAACTAGTGGACTTAACCAAGTGTGGCAAGTACCCAGAGTCAGGCTGTCGTACTTTGCTGAGGCTTCACCGTGCACTCAGATGGCTCGAGCTCTTCCTGGAGCGCCTTCGCACCAGTACTGAGGACAGCAAGACATCTGTCATGTGTGCAGAGGCCTACAATGAATCCCTAGCTCAGCACCACATTTGGATGATCCGTAAGGCTGCGAACCTCTCATTCTGCATGCTTCCTGGACGCCCAGCTTTCTTTGAAGTCATGAATGTAGGCCCTCCAGAGCAGGTTTTGGCCATGCTGGGAGAAGCCATACCTCTTATCTCTGAGGTGTATCAAATCACAGAAGCACTTTATGCCCAGCATAACCTGCTTGATTTACCATAGAGAGCAATTAAGGCTATTCTTCACCACTACATTCCTAACTTGATTAAAATGTATAATTTGTTCCTGTTAATGGGCTGTTAAGCTCTTTTTCCTGTGTGGTGATTTAAGGGTTATGTATTACCTGTGCAGTGTTTGGCATCACAACTCCACAGACACTAATCTGTATCCGTTTGTATATACTACTGTTAATTGTAATATTGCATTTTAATAGTTACTTGTCATTATGCTGACAATCTTTTTAATTTAGCTTTGCTCGCAACAGTGAAGTTTCTTATAAAATGTTAAATTTTCATTATTTAGAACCAAAGCTGCAATAGTAAGTAAATTAAAAAAGAAATTTCTCAAGGTGTTAAGTTCAAGTGATAACTTGTGCAAATTTTTTTCTTGGCTTTTGTAAACATTGTATTGTACAAGAATGTACTGCACTGTATACATGTAGAAAAGTGCTATATAAGTGCAGACCATTTACCATTTATTTAAATGTATGAATTCCGAAAAAAGCTATAAACTTGTAGCTTAATAAAAGCATTTCCCCTTGGTTGATTGTTGTATATTTGAGTGATATTATATTAAATCTGACAATTCATTTGAGCATTTTACCTAATTGTTGTTTGTTTTCTAAAGTACATGAGGAAGTTACCTTTGAATATGTCATGTTTTTAATAGAATTGTTCTATGCTGAGGGAGTGTAGTCCCTAAACTTAGTTTTTCCATCCACACCACACTTATAATTTCAAAATCAAGAGAAAAGATATTTCCTTCAAATTGTTTTCTTTTTCCCTAATTAAAACTTATCTAGTAGATAAATGTACTAAATCAACACTTAAAAGGCCACAAGCTATTGCTATTTCACCAAAAATAGCAACATTTTATCCTTAACATAAATAAAAGGCCTCTAATATTGAACACAGATGTGTGCTGTATGTTGGTAAGGGACACTTGAAGAGGCTGGAGAAACGTCAATGTAAATGTGTGTGTTATTTAATGACTGTAGGTGCAGTTTCATCGCGCCAACACAAGGGGGCTTCCGGCCACGGACGACAGGGCATCGTCATGGCAACCATACTGTCATAGTAACCAGTGACGCTGAGAAGAGGGACTGAAAGTAGGAAACCGGGAGGAATGCGCCTAGAAAGTAATGTGCAGAAACGGTATTTTAGCGTTCCGGCCTGTAAATTAAATACGGTAGCGTGTTATACGCGTCCATAAATACGGACGGCACTGTGATAGCTTCTTCGCAGCATTACTTTCACTCTAATGGAGATTTTCTTTCTTCTTTTGCGAAGCGCTGAAACCAGGAAACGATTTGGAAACTTCACCGAGTGACCATTCGGAACTCTGCCGCAGGACAGACGCTCAGCAGGTGCTCAGCGATGCATTTAACTAGGCCGAAGTCCTCCAAAGGACGCAGCAGACCTGCTCTGAGCAGCCCCAGCGTCCACGGGCCTCCGGCGTCTCCAGAGTCCTCCGCGTGGTGCAGGCCGGACGGAAACTTGCGCGCCCAGTCCCAGCCGATCACGTGGCACGGCAGCCAGGACGAGGCTGTGCACGTGCTGCAGCACAGTCCTGCTGCTGCTCCACCGCCGCTGTCCCTAAACAAGTACAGGGTCCTTCCATCCATAGAGAGGCGGCCGTTCGAGGTGAATCCTGGGAGAAGCCTGGATAAAAACATGTCCACGCTCAGCCTGTATGATGATGCTCTCCTGCAGCACATTCAGAATCATGTGGAGCCTGATCTCAGCTGCTCTACAGGGGACCAGAGGGCTGAGGGGGTGTGGGCAAACCCCTCCGAGCCAGGAGGGGTCTTGGTGACCAAAGAAGCTGGTGCCAGGGGCAGTTTGCTGCTTGCCATCAGAGCACCTTGTGGCAGGAGGTTTCAGCAGCACTTTGACCCTAGAGACACTCTGTCAATGGTGAGAGCCAGCGCAGAGGCCAGGTTTGGAGCCTTGTACGGGGATGCCTCCATTGAGACGATGGATGTGCCACGCAGGAGCTTCAAAGACATGGACATGACCTTAGCCCAGTGTGGCATCCTCAACAAATCAGTGCTGTGCATATCTCAGGATGACGACAGTGTGATGGAACACGAGAAAGCTTAATTTGCAGAGGTTACTGGTTTTCACTAGAAATGTGGCTCTATGGTGCATCCACCATCTCTGATCACCATGCAGGACATTTAGAGGGACACTTAAATCTGCTTGTGCTTACATCTAAACTTGAGATGTGTAAATACAAGTAGATCTTTGTGGCATCACAACTCATTTGAAGCAAACTGTGGGGAAATACGCAATTTGTAAATTATTGCCGAAACGTGACATCTCCAGAACACAGTAAGAATGCACTTTTTTTGTTTAGTGGATATATTGTAATTTTTCTTTTGTTAACACACATATATATATATATATATATATATATATACATTGATTTAATGAGGCAGAGTATATTAAGTCCTGACAACTGTTCATGTAAGAAATGTTTTAAAGAAAATAATCCTCATCAATATTGCAAGATTCATACTTTTTTGTCTTAGAACAAATCAGCCCATTAAATTTCATATATACACTTGTTTTTGTAACTTTTATTTAAATTGTATTTAGTATAGTTTATTTTCATTGATTTTGGTATCCAGGCATGTAGCTTTTCACAGAATGTCCCAGGTTGTTTGTTCAAATGTATCCTGTATATACAATATCTGGCCTACAAGGACATTTAAAATAAAAAATTACTGCTTGCAGACAATCTGCTTTCATTCTGTGTTGATTATGATGGTGCTACAATTGGACACTAAAGGAAATCAGATTCAGACCCGCTGACAAATACAGCAAGTTTTCTTAATGTAACATCATTGTCCATATAGTTCCATTTTAGCTGAAGTTCGTACATGTTAAATAGCTTCTCATTAGGATGCGGAATATGAGGAATAACCACACTTTACATTAACGTTTTACTTTACTATGTTCCCTGCATCACGTCAACATAAAATCATCAAATAGAAATTTTTGTGTTTAAGTTTTTATAAATTTATGTCAAGAGTCAGTCTTATTTAAAAGGCATTGTGCTGTTAAACATTTCATGATGAAAACCTTCATGAAAATTCCACATTGAACCCACTGTCAGGGTTCTTTAGAGCAGGGGTCTCAGACACCTGTTCGATAGTTTGTGGCCCCCACCTTATTATTAAAGTTTAATGTTTGTCGCGAGTTTGTTATGAACGGCACGGAACGGAAATGAGAAATGACGTATAGAAATGATCGGCTAAACACTTGATTGAAACTTCAACTCAACAGCTTAAAGAAAGCTTAAAGAACTGTTAATACAGACATTTGAATCCTAATTATTATAATTATTATTATTATTTTATTTACTTATTACTGATTGATTGATTTTCTTATTAATTTCTTATTTATTTTTCTTCTAATTTGTTTATTTATTTTTTCATATTATTTTGTGTTAAAAATAAAAAATAAAGACATTTGAGAAGATTAAAATTATTTAAAAGTTTTTCTTGTGGAAACCTGATGCGGCCCAGCCTCACCCTGACTCTGCCTCCAGCGGCCCCCAAGTAAATTGAGTTTGAGACCCCTGCTTTAGAGCACCTGTTCATTTGTCTGTGATGAGTCAGAATGATGTGGAAAACCAACACTCACTATGAGCAACGTCTCTATTTGTTTCACACTGAACAGGGTCAGATATTTAGTGTCTGATGAAGACTGACACTAAAACTATGACTAAACTTGCTTTCGATACATACTCAAGACAAAAGCTGCTCACTAGAAAATTTATTAAAACAGTAAAGTGCAGAGAATCTGGAGGTTACAGGTTTCTTTTAAACAAACTGATCTCTGAAGATGTATTATTTAATTAAATTGAGCAACAGCTCTTGCTCTTTTTTCTGGATTAACAACCAAAATAAAATCAGGAGTTATTAACCAACCACCACTAGGCTGAAACAGGCATTCATAACTTCCGATTCAGGTCCCTAATGGACCTTTACTCTCTCAATCTTAAACAATCAGCAAACAGCTATGGATGAGACACATGCTAATCCCACCACTTCTATATTAGTAACTCACTCCAGGCAATTAGACACAACACAGCAAAACATCTGTAGTATTATTTCCATCTTTTTTAAATGCCGTTTAAGTGCTAGTGATTAGTTTTTTTGTAATCTGTCTGACACACCTCAGAGGCTTAAGGTGACTTTAGCAATCCCTCACTGTCAAACATATCAAATTAAATCCAAATGAAAACGTTGCGACAGATGATTGCTGTAAGTCAAGTTTTGCATAGTCAACATTAGCACCTGTCCTGTAGAAAACAATAGGCAAACCAAAAACCCCCTGAAAAAACATTTGAGGTAACATGTCCAACAGCTTCATTAAGGAGTAGTCCACTTAATCAGGCGTTCAGCTTTTCCATTTCGTCAACATTGTCAGTGTCAAGCTTTGTTATTCTTCTGTCTGAGAAAAAGAGAACAAAAAGGATTAGCATGCCAATATCTGCACTTTGATGAAGTCCTAGTGAAGGAAACAGGAACATACTGAAATGCATCTCGATCTGGTTGATGATGTCCATGCTGTGTTTGCTGTCGACCATATTGACAGCAAATCCTCTTCTGCCAAAGCGTCCCGTACGGCCAATCCGGTGAAGGTACGTCTCATTGTCAGCATTTCCATCCATGCCCACAGGCAAGTCAAAGTTCACCACAAGCGAAACCTGTTCCACATCAATTCCTGGAAATTACACAAATTTTTACTATACTTAAGTCCAAACAATCAAAAAAGCTTGGACTTTTGAATGGCTGCATTTCTCACCTCTGGAGCACACATTTGTTGTCACAAGCACCTTCTCCTTGCCATTCCTGAAGCGGTCAATGACAGCGGCTCTCTGCTCCACCGTCATCTCCCCACTCAGCAGTGCAACCTGATGGCCCTCTTTGGTCAGCTGTGCAGTCAGCCAAGCAGCCATCTTACGAGTCTGGTGGAGGGGGGGACTTGTAAATGCTCAGCTAAAAGTTCATAATACTGTACAATAGCATATGTACTCATTATACAGATAAGCTGCATGCTTGTTTAAAGCATGATCATACACATGCAAAAATTTGACCACTTGTAGTTTCTCTTTAGGACTAATAAATGTAAGCATTCTAACGTGCTTAAGTTGCTAAAACATCTTTGATGAATTGATCACACTTCAACAGTTTGACATACAGAATATTACAAAGTGGTAATTCTCTAATGGACGTGTACTGACTCACATGGCAGAAGATCATGGCCTGTGCAATGGTAAGACTGCCATACAGATTGCAGAGTGCTGTGAACTTGTCCTCCTTTTCCTTGCAGAGCACATAGAACTGCTTGATGGTGTCCAGCGTCTCTTCTTCACGCTTCAGCTTTATGATATTAGGGTCAGGAACCACCTTCTCAGCAAAATTCCACACAGAGTCCTCAAAGGTCGCAGAGAAAAAGGAGCATCTGGCAGTCCTTGGTAAGAAGTCTGGGCCAATATGAAGAATATGAGCAACATTTTGTGACAACATAAGACAAAAAGGTTTTTTTTTTTATTTACGTATTGATAGGTTTCTCTGAAAGAAGGCACCTATGGATGCGGATGCTCTGGTCTCGATGGCCCTGTGTGGCGATCATTACATCGGCCTCATCCAGCACAAACATAGTAATTTTCTTGGGGTCGATGAGCTTGTACTTGGTGCACCAGTCAAGGACTGTTCCTGGGGTTCCAATGACAATCTGCTCCTGCAAATTTTTGCCTCGCTCCACTGAACAGAAAGCAGAAATTCATGCAGTGAAATTACATTTTCACTGCATGAAAATACAATTATAGGCATGACCTTACTTTTGTTTCCTCGTATGGCATATGCCAGTTTGACATCTGGATAAAACTGCCCCATTTGTTCGATGACTTTGCCAATCTGCAGAGCAAGCTCGTACGTTGGCGAGATGCACAGGCACTGAAAGAACCAGTTTTTAAATGGCGAGTCCATTTCAGGATCTACAGCTTTAATGTGGACACTGACTGCCTTTGTCGATCATGTGTTATGCTTACCTGAGTCCACTTATTGGCTGGGTTCACATGGCTAAGCATGGCCAGGGAAAAAGCAGCAGTTTTACCTGTGCCAGACTGTGACTGGGCAATCAGATTCTGAGGTCTGTAACCAGGCACAATTCACACACACACACACACAAGAATTTTTGGCATCAAATGCAAGAAGAGTACAATAGATAAATGTATATTTACAATGTGAAACAATTTGTTGATTCAAAGAACATTCTTTGGCTACTACAGTTACTGGCCATTTCATTAAGTACACCTTCATAATCTTTGTGTGGAGCTGCTGTATTGGATTGCATTATATTGTACAGGTGTACCTAATAAAGTGGCCCGTGAGTGTATGACGATACTAAAATTAGCCAAAATTAAACTTACGGTTGTGCCAACATCATGGGCAAAGCATTCTCCTGGATTCTGGATGGTCTGTTAAAGCCCATGTTGTACACACCCTTTAGCAGCTCAGGTTTCCTATTAAAGAGCAAGTCATGATTAGAAGAAGTGTGTTGGATAAGGGAATAAACAGCTTAGAGCAAGTTACATTAAATGTTTGTCTTTTTTTAATAAAAGAAAATACAACCTTCGCAGCAAACATGATTCTTTAAAATGTTCATGTCAATGTGCCATGTGCAAATGTTTGGGGACCATGTTAAGTCAGTTCTTGCTTGGTATTGTTTGTTGTAGACCACTAATCTATTCCACTCTTGAATCAGGAATTTCTCAGCTAGTTTCCCTCAATATCAAATTTTGAGATATTTTTTAGATTTTCTTGACAACACAGATAATTTTTTTCAATAATCTTCAGGTCAGATGACAGTGAGGCTGTTTATACTATAGTAGTTTATACAGAATTTTGAGGTCTGGTTTAGATCATCATGCCGATGTAGAAGTCAGTCAATTATTTGTTTAATTTTTTCACTGACTGCAGGTCATTTGGTTTCACAATTGGTTGATATTTACTGTCAATATGCCCTTGTGTATAAAAGTTGATCTCTGTGTGACTTTTTGTAAAATTTGAATAATATAAAAATCGAGAAAGTCGAAAATATCATCGAAAAGTTAAAAGTAAGTGTGATGGGATTTATGTAAATGTACTAACCAAACTAGAACCAAATGAAGTAAGTGCAATATAAGTGAAGGTGTTCCTTGGGGCTGTTAAATGAGCGGTGAAACCACTTTTGCTGAAGATGGGAAAAGAAAACGTATTTCTACATTTGCAATTTTGTTCACCCTAGTACAAATGTTTTGCCATATTTTTGTATAAGGCTTTATCGTGCTTGTCATGAAAACTTTTCGTTGCAGACTCACAGTCTCAGCTCCTCAAATGTCTTGACGGAGTACAGGGGAGACGTGGGGTCCCTCTGCAGAACCTCCACCTGGTTTCTGTTCCGCACCAGGGAGCGACGGATCAGCTTGTTCAACAGGGACTGCTCAGCCAGGTCTGCTGTGTCCCCGTCATTTCTGAAGCCTCCATTTTCATTCTTCTCTCCCAAAATATTACCTGCACAGGTGGAGAGATGCCACCAAAAAAAAAAAAAAAAACGATGACATCACGGGTGGGCGCTAAACGTAACTAGTTGAAGGAGATATGAATAATAAAAAATGATGAAGTTACCGTTGATATCTTCTCTGGCGGTGAGCTGACCACCCAGTCGACTTACTCTTTTTGAGAAGTCAAACTAATCAGAGAAAAAGTATTTAGATCATATCACGAGCGGAATGTGTCACACTGCGTGTGTAGCTCGGTGCTGTAGCACATGAAGCTAACGTGCTAACCGACGCCGAGCCAGCTGCCCGCCGGGTTCCCCCTCGGACGCTTGGACGTGACTTTTGGACCTGTTGCTCACCTTTTTTTAACTTACCTTGATGGATGGAGTTTTAGCCTCTTGAACGTCGACGGCAAACGCCCACGAGTCCTCGGACATTTTCAACAATTACTGGTGTTTTTCTGGCCGGACACTGTGTTTTTTTTCTGTAGGAAAAGTTTGATGTCAGCGTGAATTTGCGCCGCTGTCCTGAGCTGAACCGTGCGCAAAGTGCTGGGCACACCACTGATGCTGCATTCACAAGCGTGGGAAATATCGCTTTTTTAAAACCTCAGCCATCAGAAGAAGCACTCAGAGAGTTTATTTTGCCAAAGCTGGAGACCTGTTGCATATTTTACAGCTGAAGCCACAATCCAGTGGCGTATGTCGAGGTGAAAGTGTAACAGAGTTTTTAATAAACCACTAAATCCTAATGTATTATTTTTATTTTATAAAAAATGAATAATACAATCATGTTCTCTCTTTATGTGATAGACTCTGTTCACGTTCTATTTGTAATTACGTCACGGTTTTTCGTTGCAACCGTTGCGCAGATGCACTTTGTAAAATACAGAGATGAGAGGGCTTCAATGGGGGTGACTGGACATTCTCAAAGTTTTAGCGGGAGCCGTGAAGGCACCGTGGTATTCCCACCATGTTTGCAGCGTGAACCTGCTGACACACCCATCACTGCTCTGCCCGAACCGCTGCGCGATGATCTATTCCACCGCTTCATGTCAATACGCTTATTCAGTCTAATATTACCCACTGAATGTTTTACAAAAGACATCGGTTTTTATTACTTCAAAGTTCCGGTTTATCCCGTTGTGTTGTGTTGTTATGACGTGTACTACTGTGAACTGAGGTCCCCAAAGTCCCAACGTTTCTTTTAAAGTCGAGGTAATGTTGAAGTTGTATGGAGCCTGTATTCACTTTTCATTCAAAATACAGTATCTGTCCAAGCTCCTTTTGAATAAAATGTGTTAATGTACAGCGGTTTCAAAGTCGAGCTACAGATTTGTAATCTGCCCTTTGTAAAAAACAATGAATATTTTGAATAATAGGAATATCAAAAACAACTTCCATCTGGGGATTTTGAAAAAGGTCTTAACTTATCTGGAAATGGGGTTTACAAAAACTAAAATCTGCAATTAGTCAGTTTGTTTGAGGCTATATTTATCAGACAAAAGTACGAAAAAAGTTAAAACGTTTGAGTTTGATGGCTGCCAAACACCCCCAAAAAATGTTGGGACAGATGCAAACTAAAACAAAAACTCTTTACCTTACCTTCTTAAATAAACAACTTTGTGGATTATTCCAAAATTAGCAGGCAACAGGTAAAAGGACTGTGATTGACTAAAACGTGGGTTGTGGCTCAGCACTTTGTGCCAAACTTTGTGAAAAAATGGCCTGTCACTTCACAAATAATATTTCTCAGTGCAAGATTGCAAAGAATTTAGACATTCAACCATCTTTAGTCCATGGTGAAGATTTAGGGAAATGAGGAGAAACCACTGCTAAATGTGTGTGACCTTCCAGCCCTCAGGTGACACTGCATGAGAAATCATCATGCTATAATGATGAATATTAACAAATGGGCTGAGGAGTACTTTGGAAAATTGTTGTCACTTAGTTTGCCACTACATCCAGAAATGCAACCTGAAACTCTATTTCGCAGGGAGGAAGCCAGATATCAATTCTATGCAGAAACCCTGTCAAGTTCTCTGAGCCTGAGCTCATGTCAGTCAAACACGGTGGAAACGTGTTGTGTGATCAGATGAGTTCAGGTTTGTTCTTGCTTTTTGGAAAAGTGGATGTTGGTTCTCTCTGCCAAAGACAAACAAAAACCTTCCAGTCTGTTATCAACAAAAGATACAAAAGCCAGCATCTGTGGTGCAGTCGGGGGTGCATCAGTGTTCAGGAGTAACTTGTGTGTAAGTAGATGAAGAGGCAAATATTGGGATTTTAGAGAGATATATGCTGTCATGAAAGCCATGTCCCTGAAAGTTATTAAATACTTTATCAGCGCAATACAAGACCTCATTTTTCTCATGGTACAGTTGTGTGTCTTAGTAGACACAGAGTGTGTGTACTTGACTGGCCTGCCTGCAGTCCAGATCTGCCTCTGAAAATGTATGGAGCACCTTCAACAGAAGAATCAGACAATATTGACAACAGACTGTTCAGCAGCTGAAGTCCTTTACCCAGAAAGAATGGGCAAATCGTCAAACCAATTTTCAAAACTGCAACAATTTGGATCCTCAGTTCCTAAACAATTAAAAAGTGCAAACAGAAAGGTGATGTAAGACAGTGTTCTAAATTGAATTTTGAACTGGTTTATTGATACCATGGAGAAACTGTTGCACAGCTGCACAGATAAAGGTGCAACCGCAGGGGATTCAATGTCTTGTTTAAACATACTTTGATATGAGGCCAGGAGGCGCTGAGAATCAAAGCACCCACCCTGCCCTGGGGTTCCTGCTGCCTCCCCCAAAAGCACATCTGTGTTGCCAGCAAGATTCAAACCTGCACAGAAAGACCCCAAAGGATTTCTAGTCTGTCACCTTAACCACTCAGCCATGACAACTTCAGACTATGTCTCTGTTGCAACTTTCTTGCAATACATTGCCACCATCAAACTTTAATTTTGCTTTTGTTCAGAAAATGCAATTAAGTTTGTCAGTGAAACACTGGAAATCTGTAATTATTTGTTAAATAAATTAACAAAATTTTGCAAATTGAAGTTGAGGACATAAAAGTAGGGAAGGTTTGTCGTTTTTACTCTCCTACAATACGATAAAAAGATGCAGGTTAATTTTGTCTAAAAATTACTTGATAATGTCTTTTAGCCCAAGATAAACTCCTCTGTTTCAAGTGGGAACAAAACCATTTTACAAGTAAAAAACATTCATCAGTACTTCCTGTTCAGATGATAACATCATGCTTGATTACCTCGTGTTAGATGAGGACACAGAGTCACTGTTCAAATTAGAGCTGAGACAATTACTGCACTAATTGATAAGTCAGTCATTTGTGTCAAGTCAGTTTCCATGCAAAAAAATACCATGAAAGCCACAGTTTTAAGGTCTCAACCACGAGGATTTGCATTTTTCTTTTTTTTATCTAGTGTGATTCTGGGCTGAACATATTTGACTGTGGTGCTCTTAGACAGACATAAAAGCAATTTGATGACATAAGGAATTTTCTTTATGGCATATGTCACTTTTTGCTGGCTTCTTTTGAATCAAATGATTAACTGAGCTGATCGTTACAAGTAATGATGTGGTCACTCACCCTTAACCTTTTTACCATTTGCCAGTCATGAGAAAGAGAGAACGTGGGTGATAGTGTGTCAGTGTGAGGCTGTGTTTGAGAGGCTGAGATAAGGGAGAGAATAGCAGGTGGGGTTTTCTGTGTGCGGGGGGTGGTGTACAGAACGAGTATTATTGGCTGCAGGTTAATTCAATTTGGAAGCGGATGCTGAGTTTCAGCCAACCCTCCCACACACACACGCACACACACATACACACACAGAGACATCTATTTTATTAACTGTACCAAAATGATTATAAATACATATTAGCTGCCAAAAGAGAAGCAGATGGATCAAGCAGAGTGATCCCAAAACATGGAGACAGCCAAACACGCACAATTTCAAAACATTATGGGAGAGATTATAGGTGTGTGGGAGACGTGTAGTTCTCCTTCACCCACACATCTGTTCTTTAAGCAGCATATTTTGTTTCTGCACCATTCTCCTAATATTCCTGTACATGTCATCTACACGGGTCCCTTTGCTATCAAAAAGGATACCTGAACGGTTCCTGTTGTCACCGATGCCGGTGAGGGCTGGAGTGAGTGGGTGGGTGGGTGGTGCTGATAGATTGAATGCGTAAGGGATGGGAGGGTGGGGGGATGTTTATTGGAAGGACTGGACCCTCTGTCTCAGCGGCTCTCTCTCTCTCTCTCTCTCTCTCTTTCTCGGGAGGAGGAGGGAGGAGGAGGAGGAGGAGGAGGAGAATTATAAATGAAACAGTTTTTGTAACCACATGTTGCAGTGCTTGATTGAACTGCTGCGGCAGCTCCTACCTTCCTCCCCTTTCTTTGCATTGTACGTCTAACTGACAATGTGCCCGCTGCATCTGTAGTTTCTGCCACCTGTGGCAGCACTTCGATTCCCTCTACGCCACAGAGAGACAACAAAAATAAAAGGGGGAGCTAAAAGAGGAGGAGAAGAGCAGGGGGATATCTTTCACGATAAGTGGACTTCTGACAGAGAGAGAGAGAGAGAGAGAGAGAGAAATCCTCGCTGCACTTGACACAAATGAAAGGTAAGATAATGAGACTGATCCCGTGGTCACATTGGATGCATTTTAATGCTGCAGCGTGTCCGCCTGATGATGCACGTATTTAACATCCCTGTCACCCACGAATAGAGGTAATTCCATCCCTGTCATTTGTTTTAAAGCAAGAAAAGGTCAGCCAGTTAGACGATGGTTAAAACTGCCAGTCATACATCAGGTTTTCCAATGTAAACAGAGGGTTTCAACAGGTGGTTGACATGGAACCCACTCTCAGGTTTTTGGCACTAATGAGCACAGAGCAGTGTGGCACAGAAAATGTGAGGAGTTGACGGCTCGGTGGTGTTTCAGCATGGCCAGGAGGGAGGCAGAGGGATTCATGTGGCTGAGCCGACCAGAAGAGAAGCACCCCGGGACCGCCACTTTCTAACACTAATTACTTTAAGCTGCAATGCCATGAAGATAGGAAATCCAGGGGAAAAAAGCAATCTGCCACAAAGCTCAAGGGAATGTAATTTTTAAAGCATAATGTTAACTTATTTAGTATTAGAATTTGTTGTTGTCTTTTATTGCACAGAAATTATTTAATAATTCTCAGTGTCTGTGTCACATCACTTGTCACCTTTTCGCTGACGTCTATTTCCCATTTAGTAGTCCAGACATGCATGAAACTAAGTCTCCCTTAATACATCTGTCAGAGGAGATTATTTCCACAGAGGGACAAAGCGACATGGTCCTGTTAGATTCACAATCTGCAGTTGACTGAACACATGATGGCAATGTTGAGGCAGACATAAAATTCTCTTTAACTGCATCTGAATGACCTTTTCCTCGCTGCCAATCACCACGCGGTGCCTAAATTCTCTGTTTGGCAATTAAGAAGACTTGATCGAATTTGTTATTGATTATGAAGGACTTCTTATTCAGACGGTGAAAGTTGAGTCTAAATTTTCTGAGTCATTAATTTTTTTTGTGCTTTCTATGGGGGACAGAGATCCCCTGGTGCTTTGATTACAATCAGTCATCAGTAAATTGTGGCACACTTTAGAGATGTTACTGGTCAGTCTGCAGGCAAGCAAGCAGATCTGTCTCTATGGAAATTGCTTTCGTCATAACACTTCCTATCAAGGCTGCGCTGGGGCTCTGGTTGTGCAGCAGACACAGACCCTCGACAGCACGTAAGAAAGATTTCTGCGGGAGGAGACAACAACAGTGAAGCACAGTCTAAAGCAAAAGCTTATTGTATAATTTGACATTATTGTGTGTGTTAAAAATGCACTGTATTTGTTTCAGTGCATTTTTAATTTGAACTTGAAATATATTTTTTGCTCTCACATGGTGCTAAAAAGTGATCCGTTCTGCTTTGACATTGTTTCTGTGTTTTAACGATGATGCCACACTAAGTTTGTTTTATTGCTGTGACCTTTATCCCAAATGTCTATGTCACCCTTGGTTTTACATCATACTGTAGGACTTTATTGCGGTTTAAATACTTGCTGCACTGAACGGATATTAGCAGCTTTGCTTCAGTTTTGGAGTTTGTAATGAGACCTCACTGTGTATTTGATGTTAGTTCTGGATAATAAAGGCACTTAATGTTATGTTAAAACCATGGAAAAGTAATTATTAAATAGATAATAACATGAAAAAAATGTTTAAATAAAAATGAAACAATCTGAGGCCAACTCATTTTGTATGCATTGTATATGTAGAGATTAAAGAGACAGGCAACAAGTTATCACTTCCTGTCACTTTGCTCTAAGTTTACAAGCTGTCCGAACCTCTGGCCTTTTTATTAATCTGAGTGATTTCTATAACACAACAGAATGCATAACATGTTGGAATTTATGGGATGGCAAGGTGGGAAGAAACTAGTGTAAGTTTACTTTACTTTTTTGATATCTGTAATTTTTTTGTATTTTTGAGTAATTTTACCATTACTAATCAAATTCTAATTCAAAAATCCTTCTGGTCTTTACATTTTCAAAACAGGCTTGTTACTTTGCATTTGAGGGAAATGATCAGTTTTCTTTTAATTTGCATCACTGCGCATTTATTAAGTAGACATCGATCAATATTCCCTAGCAGCTATCTCAGCGATTGACAGCAACAGGCAAATATTCACAGACAGATGCATCTGTTGCAGCCTGTGGTTCCCGTGCGTGTGTGTGTGTTTATCATCTGTTACACATGTTCTTGTTACTTGTATAGTTTCTAGTACATTGAAGTGACTGTACTTTTCCACCTTTACTTGAGTAAAGAAGTTGAATCAGTACCAAGGTTTGGTGTAAAAACGACGTTTTTGCACAGATATCTGCACTTCCGCTTGAGTAAAATAAGTGTGTTCTTTTGCTACATCTGGCTATGCTCATAAAATATTTGACCATATGGTTCTGGGGAAGTTTGTGTTATGATCAGTAGATCCTGATACAAAACGATGGTTTCCATTTGTTCCTATGGAAATTGGTCAGCCTTAAAATTTGCCCATGTGATCCTCACGCTTCCATGTTTATGGGACATGCGAGCTAGTGTCCTGCTCCAGTCATGCTTCTTGTTGTTTTCTGCTTGCAGAGAATGGTGATTTTATCCCAATGGGAATGAAATCAAAAAATAATTTGGCTTTTCCAAACTTTCCCAACAATATTGGTTCAAACATTTCAAATGAAAGATTGCGGACATTGCAATGGGCTGATCTTAGGGTCTCGGTTCGGGGACCATACAGAATGTAGGTCACCGTGATTTGGAAATGCCTGTACTGCATGTGACCGGGACAGGTCATCCATGTTTCACACTCAACAGTCCATCCAGGATTTTGCAGATCTTGTTTTGACTGTTGTAGCCTAAACCACTTGATTTTGTGCCAGATTATCTTTAAACAATTTGAAGCATTTTGCAGTGCCTTTATGATGTTTCAAATTGCAAGGTTGCAAAGAATTCACAAAGTGCTGGTTAAATGAATTATTGTGATTGTAACATCAGGAGGGACTAAGTGTAGAGCCTTCCTGAAACAGAGTGACCACTTGTCGAGCTTGAATCGGCTCCAGCCTCTCATGACCCTGAACAGGATAAGCACTTTGATTTGATTTCTTTGGCTATTACAAAAAATGTTGGTCCAGTTATATATTCATGCATAATTTATTCGTACGTGTTTAATATATTATAGGGCCCTTATAAGTAATTTTTATTACTTCTCCTGTGACTGCCCTTTAGATATTGAAAAAAGAGAATTCTGTCTTTTCCTTTATTTGAGTGAAGAAGCAGTTAGAAAACAAGAGGAAGGAGAGGGATGTAACATGAAACAAAGGTCAACAGCCTGATTTCACTTGTGGACTTTGCAGGTCTATGACGCACTATAGCTTTTATGTCTGACCTAAAGAATGTGATGAGTTTTTCCTCACTGTTTTTCACATGTGACGACAAACCAGACAACTTGCAACATGCCTGGACTCATTAACAAGGAGAACCGGAGCGCCCTGCCCCTCAGTGTCTCTGACATCACTTCATGTGTCAGGGGGTATACTCTGGCTCTAACAGCCTCCATGACCTATGAAAATATTGAGGATCATGCAATTGAGGGTGAGTGTATGCACCACAGGAGACTAATTTGTTTAACTCAGTTGTGTGACCGCCAGCCACTTTCAACCAATTTAAATCCACCCAATGCTCTGAAAGACCCTTTTGTAAAATTCATTGTTATCGACTGAATATGTGTAATTGCTTGTTTACTGGCTGTGCTTCAAATTCTCTTTGCTTTTTACATTTTTTTTTCCCCTTGGCTGCTGCTTTTTAGGGATCTTCATTTATCCACTTGAAGAAAACTCCATTGTTGTGGGGTTTGAGGCCATGATATCCAGTCAAATTATTACACTGCAAATCAAAGACAAGACAAAAATTGAAGACTGCTATCTGGATTGCTGCATCCCATCTAATGGAGCCCCCCAGAGTGGCAGCGGTAAGATAAAGCTGCCTCAGTCAATATGTTTGTATCAGCAACGGATCGGATGAGTGTGTCTAATCTGGAAGGCGTCACAAATAGTGGTGATGTCACAGACAGTTATCACCACCCTTCACCTTTACAAAGCGTTTTAGCATCTTTCAGCTCATAGTTTTGATTTTATGGCAGGCAATCTTTCTGTTGTGGGTTTGTCTCACAGCTGTTAGAGATTTTAGTTGAACTTTTATCGTTCAAACAGTCAGATATTTCAGGAATGGGAAGACATGCTATTATACTAAGGGACATATAGTATTGGGCCTACATTTATCAGGTGGATACAAACATGACTTCAAATGAGCATCTATCTGTGCTGTGTCTGATAAATGACCCACATTAGAGACATCAGGGTCATCTCAGGTCAACCACAAAAGAAAAAGTGCCTTTGTTATCATCTGGTGTTATGCTTGAATGATAGAGACATTATGAGGAAACAAGTGTCTAAGAAAGACAAATTGTTGGATCATAAAAAATGCAAGATCCAATATTATTGGCGTATAGCTCATAGAAAAGACTAAAGGTCAGGATATCTCTCATTTTTGAAATCTGTCTCCCAGAGTCTTCTTTGGCTTCAGATTGCAAAACCCTATAAATTTTTTATGGGTCTAAATATGGGTTAGGTGGAAATTAGTTTTTCTCTTCATTAGAATTTCCATGGGCCTGGAGAACCAGTAGAATGTGATATGAAAATAAAGTAATGTTATGAAAAGTGATAATGTTTTAGGTCTCAAAATAAAACATAAACATAAACCATACAGTAAATGAACTTCTGGCATCTTCAAGTTAAGTAAGTCTGTCTTTGTGTAGTGACATCTGTAAAGAGTTCAGAAAGGAATAAAGCATTGAACATAACTCCTGGAATTCCCTGAATTCCATTATTACATTAACTTGGACACTTTGATGGGTCATTTAAGTTTTTTTTTTATAACTTTGGTGATGTAATTTGTTTAGTAATCAAGTCTGGTGTTGCAGGACATATAGTGATGGATGAGGATTTGGAGAGGACAGTGTTAGTGGTGAACCTCGGGACCATTCCTCCCATGGAGACAGTCCACATTCTGGTCAGTACGTCCTCCGAGCTCTCCACCCTGGCCAGCGGGGGAATCAGGGTGTCGTCCCCGCCGGTGTGTACGCCAAGAGTACAGAGGACCATCAATGAAGAGCAGGGACTGTCTCCAAACTTCTCTAGAATGTAGGGAAAATCCCATCTTAGAAATTGTCTTTTTGATATTACACCTCGTAGAAACATTTATGTATGTTTATTTACAATAGATCCTGGCCGTAGTTATGAAGTTATGCATTACAATTTTTAGGCGTGAAAGACACACCAGTGCCTCGAGTCCTCACGGTCAAACTCCCAGCTCCCCTCAGTTGTGGCTGGTTTCAATGCTGGAGGAGGAAGCCATCAACTCGATGGACTATGAGTTCAATTTTCAGCTGGAGATACGAGCTCCCTATCTCCTTGCAGGTCAGACGTCCACTTATTATCCGTGAAATACTAATTTTGCTAGTGTGTCTAATGGTGTAACAGGCCCAATCACTTGAGCCATTCTCTAATCAAGAACTGCATATCAGTCCCGCAATCATATCCTTCACAGCTCGTGTGTGTGGACGCTCAGCTGAATTATCATTTGCTAGATGATCATTTTAGGTTGGATCGGGATAAGATACAGGTACAAAACTCTACTAATGTTGGAATGAAGGAATGGTTTGAATCGCCAAAGGTCAAGTGAGAAGAAACCACACCAGGTGATGGTTAGCTTAGCTTAGCTTAGCTTAGCATAAAAACCCGCCTGTTCTATTGTAAGGTAAATGATTTTTAAAAGCCCCCTTATTAACATTTTATATATTTTTTTAATCACTACTAGTTTTATGGTGTAAACAAATACTAATTTGTCAATTAGTAAATTTAAGTCATGCTCGTAGGCAAAGGACAGAGCAGGGCCTAGTAAGTTTCCCTGTTTTATTTATGCTAAGCTACGCTAAGTTACCAGTAAACTAAATGTGTGCTAGCAGTAAATTGATAATCATCTCTTGCCATCATAGCAAATAAGTCTAAGAAATGAAAGTCTTACTTTGACAACTTGTAAATTTCAACATCAGCAACATATTTTTGTTTTAATTCATAATTATTCATTGTTTATTATTGTTATTTTCTCAACTTGCAACACAACTTGAAGGCATTAGTGCAAGAGATATTTTTTTATATATTTGGTCTTATTGTAAATGTAAGACCTGTTTGTTCATTATTATTGCATATACTATATTCATGCACTGGTCAATTTATTAGGTACACCTGTACAATCTAATGGAGTCCAATTCAGCAGCTGTGCCATGAATTTCAGTTTTACCAGTTATAATTTCTCTGTTTTTAAATTGAAACTGCCAGAAAGGTGATAATTCTATGGAGTAGTGGAGTCGTACTGGAATGCATTCTAAAAAGAAGTGGTTCTAATGTTTTGACCCCTCATTCATTTCAAATAGGCAGATTGTACGGGTGTACCTAATAAAGTGGCCAGTGAGTGTATATTGGAAGTGAAGTGACCAGTGACCTGCTCTGCTGTGCAGGTGTAGAGAGCCCCTCTCACGCAATCCGAGCTGACGCGGACCCTCTGGCCCGCTCTGCCACCAGCATTGTCATCACTCTGGCAGACAAGTACACTTACGACTGTCCTGTCACCATCCTCATTTACCCAAGCGGTAGGTAGACACCTCTGTTTTTCTCAGTTACTCTTTCCTCCAATCCCACGTATCCCAGTATTTTTTACATTATTTATTTGGTTTCTGTTAAACTTCCTTCAAAGCAATTTAATGTTAAGGTATGTGTATCATTCATTCGAAAAACTAAATGGTCCTCTCATTATTAATCTATCCGAAGCCGGCGGAGTAAGATGCCGCTGTGTGGGTGTGCGGTGTCAGGTCTTTTTTTTTGCCCCTGTGCTATCATCTTTCCCTCAGTGCTGTCTTGACCTACAGCGTGTGTGGGCCACTTTTGTAACAGAGGCAGCAATGAGTCTCGGCCTTGCTGATTCAACGGGATTCTTCTTTGTTCACAAACAGACCTGCGGCCAGTGCCACGCAATTTAATTCAGACCTGTGCCGCGGTTTTAATCACAACATGGATGCTCGGCTCAAATAGAGAGATGGAGGAAAAGGGAACCGAGCGGCATTACAGGCATGCATGTGTGCTGTAGCAAACAGAAATATAAATTCAGAAAGTAGCCTTCAGCTTGGTTTATTGATGACCATAAACGCAGACTGCGTGCCATTAAAGTTTATTTGAGATGTTATAATCCCTCATAAAATGTAATTTATTTTTTGGTTTATAGTTATAGAGTAATACAGGATAAAATCAAGGGTAATTATGTCATTTATTTGTCAGTACTTCTCAGAAATATGTAACAATAATCCCAGAAAATATCCTTAATTAACCGTTAAACGTTATCCACATGAATTCTACATTAAATCAGTTCGCTGAAACAACATTACTTTTTTGTTATAAACAGAAACATTTTATAACTATACTTGGTAGATGGAATGTAAGACTTTTAATCTGGAAAAATCCAAGATCTACATATACCTTATACTAAAGAGAAATAATAGTACACATCCTCAGGATTCCTTCAACCCTCTGAGCTCATTTTGTTTTGTCGAAGCCCAGCTGTGATGTAGCATCTGGTGTCACTTTTAGGTATTATCCATCTACTTCATTCTGCTTTACAATCTGTTTGTAATATACATAGCTTCATCTTTGTTCTGAATAAATGTATGTCCTTAGAGCCTCATCTGCCACATGTGCTTATTGAGAATGGAGATATGACACAGGAGGAGTATGATGAGTATCTTCACAGCCGGAGCGATTTCATCAAGGCCACCAAGAAGGATTCCAGCAACGAAAGAAAAGTGAGTGTGTCACCACCATCAGCAACATGCACCTGAACAATTCTTCCTCAAGCAGTTCCTCCTAAAAACCCATCATTTTGAGAGGAGCACTAAAGACCACGTATCACATCACAAACAATGCCCTGCTACAACAAATCATATTGTTGTTAGACTAGAACGATCTTGTCACAATAGTTGTCAAATTATTTTCTTACAGTATCTTGCAATATAATGCATTCCAGTGATGCTCCAGAGTGTGATTTCACAGTTGTGTATGTTTGAATCAGCTCCTTTCTGACAGTTTCAGAAATGATAGAACAGTATATTCTATGCAAAGGATGGATCATATAGAATAGAGTTATATCAGATAAGGTCTGGAGATGTTTTTGAAACTCTGTCCACCGTCTTTTTAAAGAGAAGTACATTTTACATTAAAATTTAGAAATAGAGAACATTTGTAAAATATGCAGTGCAAAGAACAGGACCAATAAATTCAGCAGTTTTCTCTTGGAGTTGACAAGTGAAAATTAGTAATTTTTGCTAGCAGCAACTGCAGCTAATCCTGACAACACTTAAAATAACTAATCCAGTGTAAAATATGTAATAAATTGTTTATAATCATTTGCGTGACTTCCGTTCGAGAATTGGGATAAATGAAAGCTTGTAAAAAGGCAAAATATGAGCATCCTGGTGGGGCCATATGTCTGTTGCAAGCTTGTGAAAATAAACAGTCCACATATCTTTGGATCTTGGATGTTTGGACCTTTTTAAATTTAATCCATAGCTATCTGTTGCTTTTTTTGTATGAGCTTTTATGTATCCTGTAAGATACAAAGAAATATTTTGAAATATATTTTGAAATGTGTTAAACATAAGGGAATGTGCAGTGTATTACATACAAATAAAAGGTATTAACATAGCTTAACTATTAAAACTGAAATCTATAATCCATCTATAGATGGCAGGTGCTAGTCAGTTTTAGGAGATTTAGTGTAAGTTACCCATATGTTTTCTTCCATCATGGTTGGACTGCTGCATAAATTATTCATGTGAAATAACAAACCAGCTGACCAAGATGTTTTTTAGCAGTTATTTTTCAATTACTGATCAGATCAGAGCTAAGGTAACATTAGGTAGCTTTCACTTGACTACTTCTTTAGTCACTCCCTCCAGGATTGTGCTGATATTTTAGTGATTATTGTGATGGATGCAATGTTTGTGTGATGTTTTACATTATTGTCAAATTAATTGTTGTGACTGAAACGTCAATGGTTAATGTTACTGTCAGTTACAATTTAAATGCTTTTCTTATGGAAATCATATATTTTAATGACAGAAAAAGTTTTAACTGGTTAAACATATGTCAAACAGTTAAACCTAAACTCAGTTTTGAAATAAATTTGAGCTAGTGAGAGATGAGATCATGAGAATTGAGATATGACACAATATGTGTATTCTGCCTGTGTTCAGGACATAATTTGCTGCCATCTGTTGCTAAGGCATTTTATTTCGTTTACTCAATGGTCTTTGTGAGCAGCACACAACTGTTCATCACTGCCCCACAAGCCAACCTCTGGAATGAGCCCAAATTACAGTATTTACAAGCCCAGGAAAAGTGTCAGTCTGGAAACACTGGTCCCTGTTTTTTGCGTTTTTATTTCCAGTCTGCCTGGTTAAATAGCTTTGTTTATTAGACTATGGGAATCAGGTGTCTTTCCAATTTCCATCTCAGCTGTGATGGGGTTGTTAAGTGACCAGCAGACCTAAACAACTAGGAGAACGAGAGTCAGCACTTAGCCATAAAAATGGGTTTCTATGGAAACACTCCAAAGGCTCGCCACATTCTGCCTGAAATTTCCTCCACATCTACAGTAATTGATGTGTTCTTTCTATTGACCTGATTGTCTCTTTTATCTTGTTTTTTGCTACTCTGAGTATTAAATGAAAGCCTTGATGGACATTCACAGACCACCCAAACACTTCACGGTGCCAAGTCCCCCTCAAATCATGCTTTTGCTTTTGACTTTTGCCTTTACAGGTTGACATCATTCACAGGCGACTCCACAAGGACATTCTCCATAACCCTGTGGTCATGTTGAACTTCTGTCCAGACCTCAAATCTATCAGCTCAGACTTGAGGAAGGTTCACGGCGAGTTTATCTTCCTCATCGACCGCAGCGGCAGCATGAGCGGCGTAAACATTAACCGGGTGAAGGTATTTTAATCTCAGTGTGTTGTCGTATTTTTGTGTATATGCTACTGCAGTGAAAACATAAAAGTACAAACTGATTCTCATATAAACTAATATATGCCAGTGTGAAGGTGGATATATTTCTTAAGTATTTGCAGATTATATTGAATTATTTGAAACATGCTGTAGCTTATGTCAAATATATATATTTATGAAAAGATCAAAAAGCAAGCTAATGCATCAAAACACATAGTGAACGTGAATAAAATGTTAAAAGTTGTATAATTGCTTTCTATGCTGCCAGTCATACTGTTGCCTCAGTCTTTGGAGATTAAAGACATGCTTAGCCAGTTGTGTGAAAGCTACACAACGATAGTCACAGCTATTCACCACACAGTACCAGTACAAGTGCCAGTTTTTCAGCCGGTTTTTGACTCCAAGTTAAGAGATTTCATGTGAGATTTTTATGGAGCCAATTCTGGTTCATTTGAGGTTATTTTTTTAATATGTTTGTAAGTTATTGTCTGCTTGTCCACTGCTTGTGCCATGAGTGACTCAGGATTTTATTGGATGTGTCTCATACCACAGAGCGTGAGCTTAAGGCCGGGGGGGGGAGCCCAGTGGTGATGTAATGACTATTTACCCAAAGAATTTCCTTGAAATTGCAGAATGCAGAATTTTCTTTTTGTTGAGGCATGATGTTATACATAGTGATTTTTGTGCTCGTCTCCTGAATATTGGTTAAGACAATTGGTGTTCTTCTAGGAACTGGCTTTCTGCTGTAAAAGAGCCACCAATGGATGAAGTGTTGCTATGTGATGCTGCTCTTCACTCACCCCTCTCTTTAAAAAAAACATACGGCGTAATAACGGCAGCTCTGTGGAGCAGCCTGCTCTCATTCAGACTCTCATCAGCACTGGTCTCTTTCTCAGGATGCCATGGTGGTGATTCTCAAGAGCCTTGTGCCCGGCTGCCTTTTCAACATCGTAGGCTTTGGCTCTAGCTTCAAGTCGCTGTTCACAACCAGCCAGAACTATGACGAGGTAATGAAAAAGGCTGTTTATTATTATTATAGGAAATCTGGAATCCAGCATTTTTGGACCTTGACCCAAACATGCAGTGGTTGATTAAATTAATAGTATAAAAGCAAAATACTTCAATCATAAAACAAGACCTTAATCCCAAATCAATTTTAGGAAGAAAAACATAATATATCAAATTCTCCTTAAAAACAGCAAAGTAAAAATGCTTGGTTTTATTATTATTATTATTACATTATTATATTTTTAACACAATTTTATCAATGAATAAGTGACACTGACTGTTGTATTATTAACAGCTGAGATCATGCCTCCTCCAAAGGGTCACATCATAACTTAGGGGTTGGTGATAAGATAAATATTGGAAAATCTAATTTGAAAAAGTTCTGTAAAACACAAGCACAATATTTTCCTGTGAAATATAGTGGAGTCAAGTTAAATGTACCAGACAATAATAACCCTTAGCTATAGTACTGTTCTTACAAAGTATGTAAGAACAATACTTGAATAAAATTATTTAAATTGTTTTTAAACTGCTGAATACTGCAAATTAAGTCTACTTCTATTATCCTGACCATGGTGTTTTTAACCTACCTATTCAGAACTTACTAACTTTATGAATTGGTTTAATATTTGCAATCCAAACTCCAGACCACAACACAGTAGACTACTGCTTAAGGTCAACATGGGTTTCTTTTTAACACGACCCCAGTTTTCCTTAAACTTCAATTTACAACGTGCAACTTAAACTAGCGGTATCAACATTGTCAATATCAATTCACCCTCTTCTGTTCGGCACTCCTACTCAGCGGCAAATATCTCTGCAGTGTACATCATCATTTAAATTTTGACTGTACAGTTAAACTCTACGCTACATCATCATCTGTTTTCATCATCATGCACTGTAGACGATAAACAAAATGAAAAAGAGAGAATAAATACTGACTTACAAAATGTCGAAAATGGTGAAAAAAAGAGATTTTGTTGAGCAAAAGGTAACAAGTCAAATCTTATATTTTATTTGTATCTGAAAATATAAACTGTCTCAAGAGAAAAGCAACATGCATCGCATGGAAGAAGCTGGTTTCAGATAGTGGCTAGCAGTTTTGCTTTTGAAATCAATAAAAATAATTGCCAATTAACTTTCTGCCAAATGACTAATCAAATAATTAAAAACTTGGTATTTGTATCATCTTGAGATAATGATAATTGCGGGGTCTGCTTTAATGTGAACTTGTTTATGTTTGACAGACCAGTTTATTAATCATCATTTTATTTTGAAATGCTCTGATTACAATTCTGCTAACATAAAATATAATGTTGTTAAGCTAGTCAATATATTACTGTTGTGAAAATTGTACAGTGCTATAAATGGCATATGTCTACCTCACCATGACGATCAAGGAGGCCCTGGCCCTGGCTTGTGAGTATGTCAGGAAGCTCAGAGCCGACATGGGGGGGACCAACATCCTGGCACCGTTCAACTGGATCTTGAGGCAGCCGATGATCAGTGGACACCCCCGCCTGCTTTTCCTGCTGACCGATGGGGCTGTGAGCAATACAGGCAAAGTTATCGAGCTGGTCCGCAGCCACGCACGCTACATCCGGCAAGTACAGCATCACGGTTAACATAGTTAGTCAGTTATAGTCAAAAAACAAGTAAGGCAAAGATATTAGCATAAGGGGAAAAGATACAAAAATATATGTGGAGTATTGTCAAAGCTGTTCTGCCTTCTAAACCCATTTAATGGGATCCATATCTATACATACATCACACTGATATAAATATTATATGTGTCTGAGGTTGCTTCCTGGTTATTGAGAGTAAAGAATGAGTCAAGTGTTCCCTATTGGAAGCTGTAGCACCTGTCGAAACAAAGTCCCTGTATGCTTTGTCCGAGCAAGTGATAATTATGTCTTGGGTTTTGCTCATTATGCAAACACCCAAAGCAGACCTCATGGATAAGATAAAAATCGCATCTAGGGATTGTCAGCGGCATAGATAAATGAAACACCTGGTTATGAGCTATAATCCTCTCAAAATGAATTCTGTAAATTTGCAGCTTGTGTTGTGTCATTGTGAAACATTGCCAGTTATGTATAGCACTACAAAGAACACATCTGCAGGCTCGGTCTTACTCATTTAAATAACCAAAGTGTATCTCGAATGAGGACAAGGAATGCCCCTGGAGTGTGCAAACAGCTGGTGTCAACTGAGAGTAAGCTGCAGTGGCACAATAGATCTGCAGTGCACAGGGAAATCAATAATTTTAGCACCTGAATTTAGGTCTCACGCTGTGAGTCCCTCTTCTGTGTCATTTTGGAAAAACCTGACTTTTGCCTCCCCCCTTTCAATGGCTGGCTGGCCCCAGATGATTGCATTAGATACACAGAGCCTGGCCGTTTCATCGACACCTCTAGGCTAACACGGCACTATGCCAAAAATCAGCCATGCAAAAATCAACTGTAGGTTTTTAACTAAGTAGAAGGTGACGTTTCTCTTTTGTTCTGCCCTCTTTGATCTCATTTAAAATGCAAAAGAATGAGACTGGTGCAATGGAATTAGCCGGCGTGTCCCTCTGAAGAAAAAAAAAAATGCATTAGAATAGTAGAATTAAGTATCTCCGAACTTCCCTGGAGAACGTTGAGAAGCGGTAGTCATGTCTCCGCTTTTAATCAAGAAAGTTAATTTCCTGTTCCTGTCTTACTCCATGAGCTTGACAAATTAGATTCTTCATAGAGGGCCTATCTCCACAGCATCTCTTTACTGTAGACATCTGTGAAATGTGCACACACCCTCAGACGATGCCTGTTTTTATGCTTATAAATGCCTGGATGCACCCGTTGAACTGCAGTGTTTTAATCTGTTTGGACAGATGTTTTACATTCGGCATAGGACAGAACGCTTGCAGGAGGCTGGTGCAGGGACTGGCGTCAGTTTCTAAAGGAACAGCAGAGTTCCTGGCTGATGGAGAAAGGCTGCAGCCCAAGGTACTCATTTTCAGCTTTGTGTGTCACTCCTAATGACATCCAGCTATCCTGAGGGCCACTAGAGAGCCATTATGCAGTTGTGTTAGAGCACTGAGTGTCTGCTACTGATACCAATTAAGAAATCATATCTCAGTGATGCCATTCGCATTATGTACTGGTCTGGGAGAAACTGCGTTTTATATCCGAAAGCCTATTTTAGTCTGCTTATTTGTACTTCGCAGATGATAAAGTCTCTGAAGAAAACCATGTCTCCAGTACTCAGTGACATTTCAATCGAATGGCTCTTTCCTGAGACCAAAGAAGTGCTACTGTCACCTGTGGGTAACACCTTCCTGTTTCCAGGGGACAGTCTGATTGGCTACAGTGTGGTTTGTGACACCACCCGCTACCACACCAACCCTAAGTCTGTAAGTGCAAGACACCTGCTGAAAAGTGAGAGATGTATCATGACTTTCTGTGTTGTGAATATTTCATAAAAGGACCATTAAATTTGACCATTTGATTTCTGGATGTTTTGGTTGATCTGTCACAAAAAAATTCTCTGTTGATTCATAAATGTCTTTGAAATGAAAATGGAGATGAAGGAATTAAAGCCAACTATAAACCCTGTTTCCAGAGAAGTTTGGACAATATGTAAAGTGCAAATACAATCAGAATGTGATGTTGGAAAATAATTTTAACTCAAATGATGGAACAGTGAAATGTTATTTTCATTTGATAAATATTTGCTCTTTTTTAATATGGTGGTAGAAACTTTGGAAAAGGTTTGGAAAGATTCAAGAAAACCCTGGAAAAGATAAAACACATAGCAGAACATCTTACAACTAATGAGGTTAATTTGCAACAGGTCAGTATTGATTGTGTAAAAACGAGCATTCTGGAGGAACTGAGGCTTTTAAAGGTTTAAAACACAGGTTTATAACACACACACGTTTAAGCACAGCGACTGGAACATTAGACAATCCTACATCATTCCATTCTCTTTATTTACATTTAATAGTGTGTCAACTTTTCTGGAAATCGGGTTTGCTTTGTTAATGGGTCATCATTCCCTTGTGTCTGAAATGTGTAAATTTTTCTAAATCTTAACAGGATAAGAGGAGGAGATACAGTATGATGCGCTCTATCGAATCAGCCAGCTCTGTGTTTTACCACTCTCAAGAAGAGGACTCAGTGAAGCCAGGGGTTGACAGTCAAGCACCCTACAGGGAGCCACCCTCTGGCCCTCCCTACGACTCCCACCAGGACCCGGTGACAGACGGCGCCCATGTCACCACAGAGCAAGACCCCATGGGTGAGAACCTACATTGACATCTAAAGGAGAGTTTCTGTAATTGGTTAGACTTTAGCTGTTAAATCTTCATTTGTGCTTGTTCCATTAGTCTCAACTGGGCATTATTTGTCAGCTAAAGGCCATTGTTAGCCAATGCCGAAATTGGGTTAGATTAGTTAAAGTAAAAGCTTTTTGCTTGTGTGAAGGATTTAAAACTGCTTGAAAGGTCAAAGAATAGTGTGGGAATACTTCTTATAATTATTGGCTGTTTGAACATTTGAGAGATAGTAGAGGTGGATCATCAGTGATTGCAGTTTTCTACGGATGATGTTGAGTAGCACCAATTATTATTTTGGATTATAGTCCAAAATAATCAAAAATAATACATTCAGTGGAGGACAAGTGTTGCACAACGCGCTTCTGAAATGGGGCTTTTGTTTGGTGTTAAATGTGCAAAAACAGAGCAAGAAGAACTAAGAAGGTAAGAAACAGTTAAAAAGAAGTAAAAATAAAATAAAGACAAGACAGATAAGAGATCAATTTGAAAGAGAGTTTAACAGTTAAGTCTGACACAAGTGTAACTAAGAAAACTGCTTTTGAAAATGGCATTTAACTTTACTAGTGCTTTTCATTTGAAAACATTTTATGTTTGACAACTTCCTGTTAACATTGTAACGCTATCTGGTACTTTTATTTTGAAAAGTAGTTACACTTTGAGCCCTTCTGGTGAGGTGTTAAGTCAAAAGACCTTTTTTCTTGGTCTCATGAGGTGGAGTCTGGTGTTTGTGTCTCTGTGTAGATGTGTGTGTCTGATTAACGGTTTAACCCAAAACAGCGGAGAGAACATAGAAAGGAAAAGCTGGCTCACACAGAGACATACAGAAACACCTTCATTCAAATGTATCAGTATGACTGCTCCTATTGATACAGTCATAGAAGTAGTAGTGTTCTCTGATACATAGATCTGATGCTCATACACTAGCAGTGATAATTCAAGTAGCCAAAGATCACCTGTAGCAGTTATATTTCAGAAGGTAAGGTAAAATCTAATGACAAATAAAACAGGCTGGTTACATTTGAAATGGAAAGAAAGGATAGGGAATGGAAGGAACGAATTATAAACAAGGTGTAGAAAGGATGGAAGGAAGAACAGCGACAGGAAAGTCGGAATGAATGGAACAGCATAAAGACAGGAAGTTAAAAAGGTGAGGCACAAGGATGGAGGACAGGAGGAAAGAGAGGAGGATGGAGACCAAAAAGAGGGATGAAAATAAAGGAGGCATAAAGGATGTAACAATAAGGTTTGGAGGAATGGAGAGAAAAAGAAATGAAGCTGCCCTGTTAGTGTGAATTTTACTGAGAGCAGAGATAAGATGTTATAAAATGGAGGGACGGTAGAACAGGTGAATGGAGAGAACGATGAGAGGGAGGGAGGAGTGTTGAGCAGAGCGTGACGATAAAGGAAGCTGATTAAAAGATGAAAGTTGAAGGGAAGTTAAAGATTCCTTCAAGTCGTTTACAATACAGTTTTTAAAATTGCAGAAAAGTATAAAGTCAAAAGTAATAGCCCTCATCTTCTAAAGATGATGCACATTTTGGAATTTGAAGTTTCTACAACAAATCGTTGAGGGCTAGTTAGCAACCAAAAAACTGCAAAACAATAAAAATAAGGAGCGAAGGAAACAGGTGTGAACGCTGTCGAACGACCTGCAGCTACACGCGGACTGTCAGTAGCAGATGCCCCAGCTGAACGCAGCCATCCACTTTAATGATCCGTCTGAGCACAGACACGGAACAAACCGCAACTCAAAGTCTGCTCATTAATTCATCTGCACTGTTTGTGTTGACATCTTCCTGATATCTGCAGACAGCTGTTAGCAGGCATTAGCTCCCCTGCAGCGACAGACTGATCACTGTTCACACCACTTCCACAGCCCCACATCTCCGAGCCAAAGATAATCTTCATAAAAATACATTTTTTTTTTATCCCAAAGTACCCTCGGTCAAACCAAACGGGCCACACAAAGTGGATATTAGAGACAAATTGATGCATTGGCTAAGCAGTTACATCAACCAGTATTAGCTTTCGTCAAACTCTATGGCAGTTTTTGAATAGTGTTAATAGGTCAAGTAAAACCTGAGTTACGATAAATGGTTCACAAATAATCACCTTTTTAAACTTTTTTTAAAAACATGATTTAGCCTACTATTAGTAGTCAGCTTACATATCAATGGTCGACCAAGTTTTGCCACGTTTGCACATGTGGATGGTGAACTTGTGTGCTTATTATTAGACAATATTTTGTCATTATTTGTGTTATTTCAAGCAAAAAAAAGCTTAAAAATTGCAACATCACTTTATGCATAATCACTTTATGCAGAACAGTTCATAACTTTCATCAGAGAAACAATGTGGTGGGCTTGTTGCCTCAGTCAGACTTGTTGCCTCTCTTTGTTCCCAGGCTCCTTGTATTTACTTGGTGTTTTCAAAAATCAAACCAAAGTTCGTTCTTTAAACCAAACTTTAGGGCTGGATAAGACATCGCCAAGAAGGCGTGCGTACAGTACCAATCAGATAATGGAGTACAACCCAGCCAAGAAGGCCTACACTCCCAGTGACCCGAGCTCTGTGGCACCAAAGAACCCACTGCGGAGAGCCAAGGTCCAGGAGCTTGTTGGCCAGATGAGCCCAGAGCATGAGATGCAGTGGAAAACGAGTACCAGGTGTGGTTCCACATTTTACAGTTACATTGACACGATTGTGTTAAAGGAAACTGGCTCTGGTTTTTACAACAGGTCAGAATTTAAAAATCCAGTATGAGGCATATTTAATAACCGCGCACGGACATGTTTGAGTCTGGTTTGGTTATAACGGCAGGGCAGTCCTATTTAGTATTTGGAGAGATGATATTTGTATTCAGTGCAGACAAATTAAAGAGCCATCTGACCCTTGTGTGGACTGGTGTATAATGAAGAATAATGAATAATATGCTCTCCTCTGTAATGAAGGGCAAACATATGAATTGTAAATAGGTTTGAATAACTCAGGGAGCATCTTAGTATAACTGAACAGTTTTATGCACCAAGAATTATATCCCTTGGTAAATCCAGCTGAGGATCCATTGTCCTTGTTCAATCAGTCTAAATGTTATTATCATAAGTAAACAATCTTGTCACATTTTACCTCACATTAATATATTTTATTATAAGGCACTAATTTGACACTGATCAAATATCTTAAAACTCTTAATTGTGCAATTTTCGAGCAAAAACACTAAATATTTCGGTCTTTTATCTGCTTAAACGTAATCATGTGCTGCATCGTATCGTGTGATAGTAAACTGAATTTCTTTAGGTCAATTGGTCCAAATCGCCAGAATTATTATAACAGTTCATAGATCGCATACCTTTTTTAAACCAGCAATAGTACTGAGGCCATTTTAAGCCGAACATACTTTTGCTTTCAGCCACAGCTGGCAAGCTTGTGTGCCACATCTTCCAGAGGGCATCCTGCCAGTTGTCACAGGGCGCTCCCTCAGCAGGAGCCATTTCTGCAACAGGAAGTCGACTCAGAGCTTAATTTCCACCACCAGCCTCAGGAGAACCCACTGGCCAGCAGCAGTGGTGTGCAGCCTGCAGCTCGCAACACCACCGGGGAAGACGGATCCAGATCATCCACTGACAGCCCGTCTGTTGGCAGTAGTGGAGATACAGGTGAGACGACTGAGGCACAGTCAAGCTATATTCGTTAAAAATGCAATTTAGTCAAGGTATTCTAATCTCAAAGCTATACAAGATGTGTTTTTATTTTTATTTCATTGCGTGTGTTGCATAGCAGGATATCTACATGCATACAAAAATGAAATGTTCATACACTAGAGCACTGCACGGTCTCTCACGGCAACCCATCTTTCATTTCAATAGCTAACGTTTCCCTAAACTGGCCTGGTACGCACCTAAATGGTCCCATAACCATTTTTTTAGGTCGGACGGAGCAAAAATTGCAAGCAAACGATTTTATTGCAAACGCGAACATTTCCAGGACCTTTCAGGGCTCTGTAGTAAGCACACGGAAAATTACAACTTGGAAAAGAAATGATTTAGTTCCTCGCCAAGAGAGAAGAGCAAGATAATATCATGATGTTACATATCTTTATTACTGAGTGTCTACACTAACACTGTTGGTGTGTAAATATGAACATGAAATGAGATTGTGCTTCAAAATGTTTGCCGAACTGGCTAAATGTTATCATGGTAGAGTTATTTTTAACTTACGCCTAAAATTCTTCAGTAGTTTGAATTCATAATTTTGAACTGACTTGTTATTATGAGAAAAACTAAAAAAGTTTGCATTTGTGATTTGTCACATATGATTGTTTTGTTTGAAAACAGTAATTTACAATTTTGGGATTCGTTCCCAGGCTCCTTGCAATACTAACCTAGATGGCTGTTGGCTCAAATCTCATGTTTGCTATACAGAAAAATAATACTGGACCTCTACAAGTTATAACATTTTCCTATTACTACTACTACTACTACTACTCTTTCGGCTTTTCCCATCAGGGGTCGCCACAGCGAATCATCCTTTTCCACTTCACTCTATCCTGGGCATCTTCCTCTCTGACACCAGCTAACCTCATGTCCTCTGTTAGAACGTCCATATATCTCCTCCTTGGTCGGCCTCTCGCCCTCTTGCCTGGCAGCTCCATCTCCAACATCCTTGGTTTTGGATAGAATGAGAAGTAAAGGATATGTTGACCCTGTGTGATAATCTAAACTTCGAAATTCTAGATTTCCATTTTGACAGATAAGTTAGCACAATGGTGTAGGACAGGAAATATTCTTCTATGTTTGGAGGAAAATTAAAGCTTAACCAGGAGATGTAGATGTAGTTTTCTGAGGTCCACGTGTGCAGGCTGAACACAGAGAGCCATGGAAACATACTGTATCAATTAACATAAACCCAGAGGCAAATAAAGCAGCTGGCAGAAATATTCAAGCAGAGCTATAAAACAGCATACATTATGAAATAAACTCTTGCTCCTGTGATATTTCAGATGGTTATGGACACCAGTTATGTCAAGCAGAAACCCCACAGGACACCCAGTCGTCAGATGTGGGTGCTGCCAACCAGCACAGAGGAAACTGCAAGGCTGTGGTGTCTGGACTGCTGTGTGGAAAAGCCATGAAGTGGGAGGTGGGCTTTGACATCGAGCCCTTCCTGAGCGGCCGGGAGCGTGAAGAAAAGGTTCACGAGGAGCTTTGGAACGAGACCTTCCATCACCTGGCAGGGCGCTCGATCATACACGACTTTGAGCACATGGTGGATAAGGAGCGAGAGATTGAGCATGGTGAGCTAAATTCGAATTCAAGGGTTTAAAAGTTTGAAGGTCAAAAATGACAGTACAGGAGAAGCTCTACTGAGCAAGGAAAGTTGTGTTTCTCAACTGTCACATACTGTAGGTGTTCAAAGGAACAGTTCAACGTTTTAGAAATATGCTCATTTGTCATATTTGTTGTATTTATTTGTACAGTTTAAACCAGTAAAATATATTAGTCATTCTTGTGCTGTGTACAGTAGTTGCGTTGTCCAAAAGCTACATTTGTATATGTGCTATGTACATCGTATATATGTAAATGATTTTGGTAATGAATTATATAGGTCGTGTGTCATGCATTTCTACAATTTGTTTCACAATAATGTTTTACTTCTATTTGTTATTACGATTTACAGGCTCTGGCAGGAAGTACCAGCTCTACGCTATTCACACCAGCAAAGCCTGCAATATACTGAGCAAATACACAGGCTTTGTTCCCATCGACCTGGACACTAATGAGTATTTGCACACTTGTATTGAATACATTAACCACGGTAAGTTGCATGGATTTAATGCCACGAAATTCAACCCATTGTCCTCTATTTAAACTGAATAGTGTTGTCAGGCATCAACCTGGAACAACTTCTGTTACGTTCAGATTCTTTTTTTTTTGTTTTTTAGTAAAGAATTGTTTTGTTTACAGAATTATCTTGTATGATATACAGTATGCTGTTTGTCAAACTTTATGACAATTTCTCGAAATGCACATAATTGCTTACTTGCTGAGGGTTTGCGGAGTAAACTTATCCTGAAAATATCTGTTATAGTCAAGTCTAAAACTGGCAGCAGGAGGAAACAGCTTGTCTGGTTCTGAAATGTAACATGTACAGTACAAGGTCATAATGAAGCAAACAAAGTTACGTTAAATGGAACCAAACAGTTGCAAATTGAAAAAGAACTTAACATTTTTTGTGACAGACTGTGTTACATTCTGGATCAGATTCAGACACAGTCTGTGGGATCTAGGGATTATGAGTTTGTTGATTTTTTTTTTTAATTTGGAGAAACGAGTGTTTCACCTTCGCTTTGAAATTGAGCGACACAGGTGCAAGTCAGCTTGAGAACAGCTAATATCGGGCTACTTAAAAAAATGTTCCTGTTTATGTTGTTTTCAGGTGAGGGTCTAAAGAGGGGCTCACACACCAGCTCTCGTTCCGGGAGCCGAAAGAACCGAGGTTACTCCATCGGACTGGGTCGCTCTCAGTCTGGTGGTATGTCAGAGGAAGATGTCCTGCTGCCCAACAGTAGGCAGTGTTTTGTTTTTTGTTTTTCTTATGTCCATAATTTTGATCCTATATATTTAAACAGCAGAAATACTTGAGGCATAATTTCAACATCACCATCCGATGAGAAACACCATGGAAAGAAATGAGATGCAGAGAAATTGAAACTTTGATTGAATCTAATGAATATGTTAAAAGATATACACGTAGTCATAGGGGGAGAAGGCCATATGAGATTTACTCAAATATTTATTCGAAATGGAAAGGTTGCAGTTTTACACGAGCAGCACTGCAAGCTCTGAGATACCGAGCACTCACAAAGCTGTGTGCTGTTTTACTTTAAAAATACTCCAACTTCACAAGCTTTTTAAATCAGTTTTCAGTGGCGTCATAGCAACAGCGGGAGCTAAGACTAGTACACTGCTGGAGCATCTGCTTGGCACTGCCGTTTAAAAAAGAAAGTGGGCACAGATGCAGATCACTGTTGCCTGATAATACCACTTAAAATTTCGAGGGGCTGAGTTTGTATGAAGCACAGCTGAGATTCCATTTTTAATGTTTTGATCATTGCCGTAGGTGGAGAGGACGGTGTCTCTCCATGCAGCACCCCCTCCTCCTCTGGCTGGGAGAGATGCAGCTTCACAGAGGGTAAGTGCAATGCCCGGCCAGTGAATTTGCTGTGTCCCATCAATTTTCCTCCACAAAGACCTCTGACATAAACTGTCTGGCCGCCTCGTGTCGTTTTCTGGGCAACATTGTCGTACTGCTCCAAATGTGAAACATGAGATTATTGACATTCTAGCCTCTCTTCTTGTAAGTGATGAGAGAAGCCGACACTGTTTTGTGGCTTGTATTGACAAATGCTGTCTGGGCTTTTATAAAAAAAAACAATGAGCAAATGGTGAAGGCACAAACACACAGAAGAAGCTTTCACCTGCACAGGAGAGACGACAGCTGGAATATATGTCCTCTGCTGTCACTGTTACAGCTCAGTGGGAGTGTTTTCACTCTTCATAATGTGAGACTCACATTGAGAACTAAACAGGAAAGTGGCAGAAAATGCCACAGCTTGTCCCTCTCCCTCTCGCCTTCCCTCCTCTAACTGTGTTTCTGTCTCTAAGCCTCCCAAAGGAGTCCGTCTGTGACCTCGGACCAATCACAGAAATCGGTGGAGAGCCTTTTTTCTGCCAGGTGGGTGACTGGAGACTGACTGGCAGCGTAATTGTGTTGTAGCTGTGGTGCCGCTGCATGGGCATGCACGGGGACATAAGCATCATAATTCTTTTTAGTGCCGCTCTATCACCACACATTAACATCTCCATATTTGTCCGTGATTTTAAAATTTTAGACAGTGGTGGATGAAGTACACAAAAACGGTGCTTAAGTAAAAGTACAAATACTTGAACAAAAAAATGTGCTCTAATAAAAGTAGAAGAACCACACGGACATTGCCACTAAAAACTAATCTGATTCATGATTTATTTAAAGTATTAGAAGTCCTTTACTTTGGCCCTGCTATCCTTTCCTGTTGATACATGTAAACCATTGTGCTCTTATCTTTTAAATATTACAGATCTTTCTCCCAAAATCCCTGATCATCATATATTAGATCAAACATGTAAACCATTGTGCTTTGATTTTTAAATTGTCTTTAGATCTTTCTCCTTTAAAAAATCACCAGTGATCTATTTATGTTCATTAAATAGAAATTGACAGTGATAAAAATGTCTTGTATTACTATTTAATCCTGTTTCCCCAAGCATTTCACATTGTTTTAGCTCGTTTTTTGTAATCAGATATCAGACAAACCCTCCCACTGAACAACATATTTCGTTATTCTGAAATGCCTGTTCAACATATTTTTTACAAACATTTCCTCACATGCTTCAGCATTTCCTTGTACTGTGGCCGTGGTCAAGTGCACTTTCCCAAAATGAGTGGAGTTATGATAATTCCCATCCGTTTGGACAACATTTATTTGTTCATATTCATTTTGGACTGAAGAAACGTGTCATCCAATGTGAATGTGTGTCCAGCCGATGTGTTTTTCATTATTTTGGGAAGGCAACATTAGTCTGTCGCCAGGCGGCTAAACCCCCAGTAGACGAGGTTTCAGGGTTGATTTACTATCTTTCTCTCTGTATGAGACGATGAATTCTTAAAATGACATTAGCTATGTTTAATGATGGAGAGACTAATGCTGTGCCTACCTGCACTTATAAGTAGATCAAAGTGATTCTTATCTCGCTATTTATACAATACAGCGCTAAAAAAAATGATGCGATCACAACATATAACGCAACTTTCTTTAGAAATTTAGTTGAACATATACATATTTGCTTTTAATCAAAGTAGCCATAATTTTCAAAAAAATACAAAAGTAAAGCACAGACATGTGAATAATGCTCTTGTGAACCTGAAATCCTCCTTGCTTTCAGTGCATTTGATTCATATTCTTCCAACATCTTGACGTGTGCCTAAATAAAAAAAAACAGCAACAGTTTTCTGCCCCGATGGAAGCGGTAGATGACTCATCTCATCTCATACTGCTGCGTGCTACACATACTGTACACAGTGATTTACACCTGCGTTTCCCTCTCCTCTGCAAGGTTGGCCCTCAGCAGGACTCGTCTGTTGACTCGAGCTGCCAAAGGATTCATGTGTCGATCTCACAGCAAGTCTGGTGATTCAATTGGAGAGAGCGACAACGAGAACAAAGACTACATTCCTCTGGTGGGGTATCCGATCTATACATGTGAATGCTCTGTCAACAAGCATGTTTTTTTTTTCCTTTTTCTTTTGGTGGACTCTAATTTGAGCTGACTGTAGATTTGTCTGCACAGGCGTGTGTGTTTGAATGTGTTAAGCCATTCAGAATGTAGCCAAACAAAGGCAGAGCTTTGAGCTACTTTGATCATGTCATGCCCTACATTAAAATCCATGCAGGTCCTTGGTTCGCGTAGTAGACACTGTTCATTCATTCTCTCTGCAGGACAGTGTTAGGAGTGAACGGTAAAGTTAGTATAAAGATCATTAAAAAAACAGGTCAGCGGCTAAATAGCAGCAGTGTATTCAAACATGTAATATGCATACTTAATTAAAAAATGTACAAAACACCTTTTACAATGCAATTTAATCACAAGAATTTCCCCACTGTGGGATTAATAAAGTCCTATTCTATTCTATTCTATTCTATAAATACATAGTAATTTATCATATTTTTTATACAATAAGTAGAGATAGACATTGTATACCACCATTAATTTTATCCATGAACGACAATAGTTCTTGAGAAGCATGCAATCAATAAAACATTGCTAGCAGCAGAATAGTCCTTTGTGTCTTTGTGGCATAAGACCACAGTTCACCTCTCCCCGTGACCACAACGCCCTTGAATGAGCTTGTATTTATGCAGCCTATTCCACTTTTTTCATGTATTATTCATCACTGTTGAAAATCAGTGGAGAGAACACATCTATAAAAAAGAATCACATGGCTGCTCCCAAAATGATTTCTCCTTCTTTTAACGACAACCCTGAGAAGTCTGAGGAGTTTTCCATAGGAGGGCACCTCAGGCTAAGTGGACGTAGAAAATCTGTAAAACCGAATGCTTCAAACGAGTTTATTAAATTTGCTCCTTTGTCATGCCCAAAAAATACAAATTACCTACTCAAAATACATTTCAGGGGCTTATGTACTCCGACCTCCTTCTCAACCAATACACCCACGATTTTGTACTTTGTCCAAATGTGAACTAGTTCTTTCTGTGCAGGTGTTGTTGCAGTTGGCTAGTGGTGCCTTTTTCCTGGACACAGCCCTGTGTGATGCCATCAATGTGCCCATGGACAAGCTAAAGTGGACGTCCCCCTTCGCCAGCCATCGCACCAGCCTGGGCCACCTGTCTCAATCTAGCAGCCGCCGCGCCGACAGTGCCGACGACGGCTACAAGTCGCCGTGTGAATCAGAAACATACGAGCATCCCGCAGAACACGCTGCAGGCATCCACGGTTGTTCTCATCCGTCCAGGAGCCCCTGGGTGGAGGCGGGTCCTTCGTCGTTAGGAAGTCCATCTACCGCTGCCGAGCCTCCGCTCTCCCCACACTCCCAGGTGGACAGCGGATGGAGTTGTGGGTCAGGGGGCATGGAAACGGCGTCCCCCGGCGGTGCGCTAAAGAGGATGCTGGATCCAGAGAGCATGGTGTGGGCCACAGCCGTGGCCCTCGCTTGGCTGGAGCATAGCTCCGCCAGTTACTTCATAGAGTGGGAACTGCTTGCCGCCAAGGCCAGCATGTGGCTGAGTGCGCAGGACATCCCCGAAGGCCGAGATTTAGCCTCCATCAAGGCTGCTGCCAATCAGCTCTTCATCATTCTCAGGCACTGGGATGAAAACCTGCAACTTAACATGCTGTGTTACAACCCTAACAGCGTCTGAGGCCGCTAGTCCGTGACTGAAAACAGACCACCGGAAGTACTCAACTCCATCTGATACTATGCTAACTAAGGCTGTACTATTCTCTGTTCAGCAGTATGCCCTCTGAAGTCTGATTTTGCTGTTGCCTTTGTGAACACTGTGTATTTCCTTCTGTTCGTGTGCTGATCCTCCAAACATATCACAGGCTCTTCAGAGGCATCATGTGCAAGCTATTACCTCGCTGGTGCCATATACTGTAGCTCGGTCCTATTAGCAAGGGATCTTATCAGAGTTATGTCGCAGATTTGAGTTTCATAGAGAAGAATGTCAGTGTTAAATTAGTAGCATGCTGGGTCACTTTCCATCAATATCTGAAAAAAAAACTCTTACTGTCATCATATTGATGTTATGGGAAGAAAGTTGAAAACAACAAACAAGAGAAAACTGTTCCATAGTTTTTACATCTTTACAGCATTTTATGAATTGACAATATAGTGGAACAAAGTGTTAGACACAAACATCTGGGTATATGGCAAACAGTACTGCCACTCTTTTCTAAGGCCTGTTACCATTCCGGTGTTATTAATATTTTCCATTTTTTGCAGTTTGATTATAGCAGAGACAGAATAATATGCAAAACTAAATATAAAATATATGTTTAGATTTGATTTTTATTAAGTATTTGGCTTTGGTGGGAATCTCTAATGTTTCCCGCTGGCATGTTATTTACTGTACAGTTTATTTATTTAATGATACATATACAGTTTATATATTTTCACTTATTACGTATTGCTGTCTTAGAGGTTTGATTGTGCATCGGTGACCTGGAGTCAGTTGCACCATCTGTTTGCAAGTTACATAGTGTTAGTCTGTGGGTGAATATTTACACGTCAGTAAGGTAAAAGGATTTGCACCAAACATTTGCGAAGTAATTAATAAACACTGTGCAATGAAGCTTTAAAAATTCCCGCAGTAAAATTTTAGTAATATTTTAGGCCAAGAACAAGCGACTTAAGTTGGCCAATAATTTCATTAGGTCATTTTCTTTCAGTTTTTACCCTTTAATGTGACATACATACATTTTAACAAAGTGACATCGCTAAAAGTTTGCTGAATCTGATACAGTACAGTTACGTCTTCTAAGCAAAACATGATAATATTGAATTTTCATGCAAGTTCTGGATTTGAAAGTCAAATATTTTACTGTATTTTTGGAAATTTATTTGTGACTTATCTAACTCTATAGGTAAAGTTTGTACGCCATCTGGTTATTCAGTTTGATTAAAGTTATGAACTCTGATAAGGAGCAAACATTTTAATGCAAATTATTGAAACTGGCCTCCAAGTATGAACAGATCTTAATTCTCTCGCCACAAGAAGTAACTTCCAGCTATATTTCCAAATGCATAAATAAAAAAATACAGAGCCATATCTACATTTACAATGAAATCGTTGACTGCTTTAGATTGAATGGCACTAAAAATGTTTCCAACCAATCCAAATTTTTTTCTCACTAGGATGATTTTCCTCAAAATGGTGCAGCCCAGTTCAGTCAGTCAGTCAGTCACCACTTTGAAACTAGTTAGTAGTTAACTTAGTAATGGGTTTACAAACAGCTGGTGCAACCTCATCCTGACATGGGCGGGATCAACGGTCCTGCTCGTGGAATCTGAGAGGAACGGCCCCTGCTAGTTTGGCCATTGTCACCGCTCATTTACCGCAAGTGCCTAACTAAGGTTTAAATCAGCAGAAAATGCAGAACTGTTCACTGCAGGTCAATCGGTGTGGATAATGATTCATTCTTCTTTTTAGAATTTCAGTAGGCATCGTTCTCAAACTTTTCTCCATCATGTCGGTGGCCTATGCAGGCATCTTTGAGTACTGATTTTCCTGTTCCTTACTCCATTAGTGTTGTTTCACTCAGGTATTTGTTCCTTTTTTTCCTCACTCAGGCTGAGTTGCGTAGGTCCTTCTGCATGAACACAGGTGTTTCTGTTTCGATGTTTTAATGACTGAATTGTCATATTGGAGCCAGTGGTGCAGTATTTTGCTCTCTGACATGAGAAGTAATGTAGATGTCATACAGTAATCGTTCGTGCTGTAATTGCAGTAGTAAGTGCAGCTGTAAAAGTTGTATTTTTATGTACCGGGTCAGTTGTACAATGTGGTATCTTTGAACTTACTGTGTGTGCCTTTAGACATGATTGTTGACTGTTTGAGGCAGTGGAAAGCTTCTGCTGTGTCTTTCTAACCGTTGATGCTATGGCTGGCTTTACAGGTGCATGTAATAAAACTGAGTACAGACAAAGGTGTGAGATTCTATCGCTGTCATTGCCCCACCACGAACACGACAATAAGAGGTTCCTCAGGGATTGAAGTTTGGTCCCCTTCTCTTCTTCTTATACACCCACTTCCCACACAAGTTTTTCTACCTTTGCTAGAGAACATAATTTATAATAAATATTTGTTGTAAGTATTGTTGGTTGCTATTGTAAATTAACTTATAGCCCTTGTAGCAGAAATATGTAAACAGACCACATAGATCACAAGATGGCACAGGTGTCGCCAACAGTGCTGTAAATTTACACTTTACACATCCGGATGTCCCCACTGTGATGTCAACGGATGGCAGTAAGCCAACTCTCAAGGCTCAGTCACACCAGCGTTTAAACCTCTTGACATTTCGCAGTGAAATCAATTCATTTCAATCAGTGCATTTGCTTTCAAGAGCAAAGTAAATCAGTACAAATTTTGTTAAAATTGACCTTGACACACAAATTTGCGCCGCGGACTTCTGGCAAGCAGACTTGCTTTCTCTGCCCTTCGTCAGCTCTTCACTGAATGAAATAATGTACAATCGTGATATTTAAAAAGAAGCTGGAGAACTAATGTGACTGACCGTGACCAGCACGTGTTAAGCATTAGTTCCTCACACTTTACCTCTGGCATTACAAGCCAAAGTTGTGTTCGAACCAACCTCTATTTACATTCATGACAACTTGCTGCAAGTATTGCCTGAAAGCTGGACTCTGAAATATGATTTGAGTTCACATAACTTTCCCTGAGCAGGTCACATCTGTCATTTGGTCGTCATCCTTTATGCAACATATTATCAGGTATCAGGCTGATCTTGATGTTCCTTCACCAAACAGGGCTTCAGGCATTGTAGGTAAAATCTCCCAAAATGACTCCCAATCACTGCTCACAGTGCGTTTTACCTGACTCAGATCCAGCCGACATCTGTCTGTCTGACTCCATACTTTGCTCAGTACATCTACATATTAATTCACAGTGTCGACAACAAGGTTTTCTCGGTAATGAAAGACATGCTGTATAATTCCGTCTGGCTCAGTCGATGCTGTGATGTCAAGGTGACACTAGCTGCAGTGGTTGTATTTTCTTCCCACAGTGACATGACACATGGCTCATTTACAACAAAAGCTGCCATAATCAAGGAGGGTGCTAGTAATTGGGTTGACAAGTCATCATTTAGACCAGCCACCCTATTATGAGGTAAAACATGCCCAGCATGAGAAACAGACTTAAAAAGGGTGGGGGACAAAGCAGGAGACGAGAGAGAGGGAACGAAAACAGACCGTGGCGAGAAAAACGATCCTCATCATCAGCTTATTGCTGTCGTGATAATTAGCACCTTCACCTCTGCTTCGGAGTTTAAACAAGAACCCAATATGTATGAAGCGTTAAAGATAAAACACACTCACACACACACACATTGAAGTAAATTGGCGGTTTATTTACATGTATTATAATATTTCCAACTAATATGGCCAATGCACAAAAGAAAAGGATGTACTGTTGCTTAGCTACTGACTATAAGCAAAAAGAAAGTATATTGTTCATTTGTGTCATTGTGTATTTGCTGCATGTGCTATGTATAGCGTTGTAAAATGTGGGATCACAATCACTGCCGTGATGTCACCACTGCTCTGATAGCTGCGGTATTTAGAATTTAGTAGTATTTAGACTTAAGGTCAAATTCATTTAACTCCACTCACTCAAGTGTCACGTTTGGTGTCAACAATGCATCTTCAGCGACAGTTATTCTCTTTCAGTCTTCTCTAATTCAGGTCACTGTATCATGGCGGTTTAATGTGCACATAAATAGTGCAGAGAATAAACAGAGGTAATTGCACTGCCTGGCTGAAAGCTGGTAGGTCTTAGGTTACCATAAATTAATCTTGTCTCAACTTTGAGGTGGAGGAGTTAAGAGGATGATTAGCAGTTCCCATGGAAACAAGTGCAGTTTTTTTCAGTGTGGTCTGAACTGTATTGCTGTAAGGAAAATTTGCCGTACACTGACGCTCGTTTTAATTTGGGCTACAGCATTTCTCAACATTTTCTATTGGTTTACTTTTTTGTACATGCTGGCGATGTCATTTAATTTCTAAAAAAGTTGGTGAGAAATTCTTTTAAAAACCTATTATTGATTGTTTGTAGTACAAAGAGAACCAGTGGAAAGTGAGAAATTTGCTTCTGAAAAAAATACATGCTCATTTAGCAGAAACATTTGGAACAGAAGGAAACTAATGACTGGAAAAGATGTGGATAATGCAACAAACCAACAAAAAACATCCTCATGTCTCACATCTAATGAGGTTAATTTGCAACAGGTCAGTATCATGATTGGGCATAAAAAGAGCATCTGCCTTCAGAAGTAAGGAGCTTCATTAATGTGTCTGCTTCACCAATTCGAGAATGTTCCTCTGCATGAAATTGCAAATTATTTGGCATTTCATTATCTACATATTGTAATTAAAACTTTAGAGAATTCAGAGAAGTCTCTGTAGACAAGGGACTAGTCCAAAAAAAACAAACTTTTAGTTATTTAGTAAAATATTGTTAAATCGCTTGAGAATAAAGTTTCTCAATATAAAACTGCCAAGAAAAGTAATTGAAATTATTAAATTGACAATATTATTGAAACAGAGTGTCCAAAATCAATACTTACTGAATGTGATTTTTAAGTCGTCAGGCAGCACTGCACTAAAAAAATCTTTCTTGTAAATCATAAATACTGTGTCGTCCATGGTAAAAAGGAAAGAGACCATGTCACTTGTTATCATCCCGCAGTTCAAAGACCAGCCATGATGTGATGATGTGAGACTGTGGGAATGGGTATTCAATTCAATTCAACTTTATTTATAAAGCGCCAATTTATAATAACGTCATCTCAAGGCATAATAAGGTCAAGATTATACAGACATTTAGAGAAAACCTAACAAATCTCCCTTGAGCAGCTATAGGCAGTGGAGAGGAAAAACTCCCTTTAACGAAAGAAACCTCCAGCAGAACCAGGCTCAGGGTGGGCGGCCATCTGCCTTGAGCGGTTGGGCTGAGTGGAGAAACATTGGCCAGGTTGGTCGGACCAGTAGCTGCACACTGAAAGACACACAGCTCCAAAGCCGGGGACACCTGAAAACAAGGACAGAGAGAGGGAGAAAGACAACTACAGGACAAATTAGACACAGACTTAATGTCATATAGTGCAGACCTATAAATGTGGGCTGAGAGCAGGAAAGTGTCTCTGTACATCAGGGGTTGCTCCCCCAGCAGTCTAAGCCTATAGCAGCAGCTAGAACCAACTATAAGCTTTATCGAAGAGGAAGGTTTTCAGCCTAGTCTTAAAAGTAGAGAGGGTGACTGTTTCCCGAATCTGGACTGGGAGCTGGTTCCACAGGAGAGGAGCTTGATAACTAAAGGCTCTGCCTCCCATTCTACTTTTGGAAATTCTGGGAACCATAAGTAGGCCTGCATTCTGAGACCGAAGTGGTCTATTGGGATGATCTGGTACAGATGAACATTCTCAGTGACTCATATCAGCAACACAATGACAAACTACATTCAGCACATATTACAAGGGCATCACTAGTAAAGGAGTCCAGAAACTAAACTGGCCTGTCTGACGTTCAGATCTGTCAGTCACTGAAAACGTTGGCAGCATTAGGAGGTGACAAATACAAACAAGGGAGGCCCTGAACTGCTGAGAAACTGAAATCCTACATTAAGCAAGAAAGGGGAGAACATTTTGTTTTTCAAATTAAAGCAATTGGTTTCTTCAGCTGCCAAACACAGTGTTGTTAAAAGAAGAGCTGATGCAACACAGTGGTAAATGTTCCACGTTCCCTTCTTTTTAGTATAATACCATGTCTTTGCATTATTTATAACTGAAAATAGGTTTCAAATGAATTGCACATTATTGCATTCCTTGCATTTACATTCTACACAGCGTCCATTTTTTTCTGGCTTTAACCTCTAAACCGGCTTTATCATACAGTATATTAGCTTCACATGATGCACTGGTGTTAGGTCCTCTTTCAAAAGTTCCCTGACGACTTCTCAATCGACACATCAGTAATGATAATGATGCGGAGTGACAGAGAGCTTTGTGATGTGGTGCAGAAACAACCGTTTAAAGATAAAATACCAATGAAACCAAAGAACTGGTGGTGGACTTAGGAGGAGCAGCGAGACCCCCAAAAACAGTAACCATCCTTTGAACCGAAGTAGAGATTGTGAAGTCATACAAATCCCTCCACAATTTACAATCCCAAAACCATGTATATCTTTTGTATGTTGGCCCTTTATGTACTACCTCTTTTTCAGCTTGGTAAGAAATGGGTTATTTTATCTTCTGTCTTATTAAGCCCCCCCCTCGGTGCAAGTCCATTATGTTTTGATTGATCAGTTTGTGGAAGCGTGCCGGTGGGCAGACCAGATGCAATTTAAGAGCGGGTGGGTTTGACAGCGTAATATCTGTACACGCTGGGCCAAGACACAGCTCCATTTATGACTTTTGGGAACATTTTGCGAGTTAAGTTATTCAGTCTAAAAGTAGACTGGAAAAGGCATAATAATGTCTATTTAAGTACATGCTTTTATTAATATTTGAATTATATTTTGCCAGCAGCGCTTAATAATAGATCCTACGAATATCACTAATTAATTAAAGCTGAACAGAACATAGGCTCCGCTGTGTGTGGCAAAAGGTAAGTAATGTTTTTGTCTACAGCAGGCAAGATTTAGAGACACTGTCATCCATCCTACGGCTTTTTTATCGGGCAAACTGATTTCAGCGCTTTTCGAGACCTGCAGGGAGCCCGTAAATAGTCAGAACTAATGAATGTCTTGTACACGGCTGTCTCCGCGCTGTCTGCTCCGTCAGTGCACTGGATGTTTGACTAAAGAACATTACAGCCAAAGCAAAAAGGTACTTGAGGCACCAATTTCAGGTGCTCAAGGCAATCATTTTGATGCTAAAGGAAACAGCTATTGTACACCTAAGGGCCGGTTGGAACTCGAGACTTTCAATCAAAGACACTTCAGCTGCACAGACGAGTCTCCAGTGAGCGTGTGGGCTTTGTTTATCCCTCAGCACTGAAGTATGCGGTTGCCTATACTGTAAGTCGGTACCAACGTCTGACGGACCTTGGGTTTCAGCGTGGAGCGAAAAGGACACTGTAATAGCTGTGACTCAGCTGATAAATGTTTCCTATAAACACATTATATTAATTAGAAACCATTTATTCCCTGATTCAATGGGGATGCTGAGCTTGATTTCCTGATTAAGTAAAGCACAGCGTTAGTTACACATTTATGCAGTGAAAGAAGCACATTATATAACAATAAAAATGTCCATCGTGCCTGTTGTACTCTGTTACTGATGATACTAGTACAGGACAACAGTTCTCCACATTGAAGCGGACTGAAGAATTAAATACAGTTTGAACAATTGAGTCTCCTTATATTCGCACTTCAACTTGAAAATTTGGAGCAGCCAGTTTTTTGGGTTTTCTTTATATAACAGTCTCATGTCAGATCGCGTGTTTGCCGGGTTAATCTTGCTGTGTGGGAGGAAAACCCTTAACCCTGATTGTGTTTGCACTGGGCAGCTCCCGGGTGGGACTGTGATCAGACGGTTGTGTGAATCCTGAGGTCGTGTTTTTGTCTGCGGGTAAATGTAACCACTTCGAAACTGCACGTTCTTCATCTTCCACTAAATGCTGCATGGTAAAGATATCACTTCAGCCGACGCAGCGTGCGTGTAGCTCATGCAGTCACGCAGTTCTTGCACAGTACTCAAGTGGGATTGAATCTGAAAACTCTGAAGTGGGGAATAATGGCGGGAATGTCTTTGATGTTTCATCCGTTGCCAGTGTGCTGACAGCTCCTGCTGCTGAAAGCAACGCTGGCCCTGACTGAAGGCTTTCAACAATGTTGGACCAGAGCTGCTGCACAAAGGGAAGGAAGTGGTTTTGTTAATGAATGACTAGCGGTGAACAGGGTTCACAATAAATGCAGGTACGGTGACAAGTGAGATTTTCTCATGCCGTTGCTTGATTTGTTACCATTAAAGTCAACACGCACCGTACAAAAATCGCATGGCAACAAAGATCTGAAAGCTGAAATCACACGACAACACTGCCCATTTATTTCTATTACTGCTGATCAGCGCTCTTAGAAACTGAGTACAAGCAAGTTTCCGACCTCAGGTTCTTCAGCACAGGCTTTTTCAATGTCTTTGCTGCAGTAAGTAACAGGGTTAAAAGCTGCTATTCATTTCCTGCAACATCTACTTGCAAATGTTACTGTCTGCATATATGTGTAGTCCAAGACCCCAGGTCAAGGCTTTCAGCAAATCTGCCTGTTGTTCGAATTCCTACATTAAAGTAAAAGTGAAACGGGTTAAAGTAGAGTCATATTGATTATAGTGAATGTATGTACAGTGTCTGTGAAGACACCATTTCTATTTAATCATCATCATCATCTTATTATGAATTCTGTTTAACATAATTTCACATTTTCACTCAGTGGAAGTGGATAAAACAATTGAACAAAGATTTAATTTGCAGCTGTGTCTTAGAAGCAGTGATGGGTAAATATCTGCTATGAGACCTGATCAAAAACTGTGGATCTTTGTCAGTGTTTGTAGAATCTGCATTCTGGTTTTATGCTCCCTGAGCTTGATGGGACCTACTACATAAACTTTGTATGGAATCATTGCTTCAATCAGGCATCCATACATCACGTAAAGAAAAGTTTTATGACGATGAGAGTTTATATGGTAATGAAAAAAAAACACGTTAGTAGCAGTCATCGTTCTATTGGCACCTGTCTTATGTTGCTGTTTTGGTTAAATAAAGGAGAAAAAAGGTCCACAAAGCTTATTATAATTCATGCTGGGCCCAATTTCCAAGCCATCCATCTAATAGTTGTCAATTTATTTCGCCCTGATACAGACATGTGAACCCGAAAGGTCGATTTGTATAATCAGTGATCGTGGCTTCTAGTAGCATGAACACATCCGACGGGACGCGGTGCACAAAGTGATGTCGATTTAAAGTGGTAAAGCAACGCATGATCTTCCCGTTTGATTTAAATCTGACATTTACCTCAGGCTTCACTAGAAACCAGCCTGCGTTCGCTCCCGGAAAACAGGAATCTGTGCGTTTAGGTGCTGAATACCAATGGAATGATAATGCCAAGGTTTCAGCGTAATGTTAAATATTTCATGTGAGGTTTCATGGCACCACGTAGGACAATAAAATGACACAGTGCTTTCATAGAGAAAGGCAATTGTTCTGTGCTCAGACAGCTTTAAGACAGTCTCCTCTGGAGCTTGATACGAATCCCTGCTGGCTTCAAATTGAATCTCGCTCCCCTGGTGTATTTCCATCTTTTGCCTCTTCATTGTCTCAGTTAAATGGGCTTCAATAATCAGCTATTTTCTAACCAAAAAAATTTAAGGGTTAAATAAAAGCTCAAAAGCGGTGGCAACCACCTGAAAATGAAACTAGTGCAACTCCACTAGGTCATGGATTGATTCATTTTTTTGCAATAGACGCGATACAGGAACGAGTGCTTATTAAACTGCCTTTGGATTTATGACATTCAAAAGAGGTTTTGTTCTGAATATCTCAATGTACTGGCAGTTTGAAATGAAGCAACACTTGCAGCTGCTCACACTGACAGACCTCGTTGCATCACATTTTTATATCTTTTCATGCTTCCTGATTTCAAATAGTGAATGTCGGACTTTCTACAAAGGCTGACATCCCCCTCTCCTGGCAGACGTCTCCATTTTCTTCTAACAGCTTTCTATTGACCTAACACAATGACTGGCATTTTATTAAAGCAAATCACTTCTGGCTCACATATAACTTGTCTTTAATGACGGTTCAGAGGGTTGAACGAGTCAGAAGAAATGCAGGTTCACAGCCCGACACTCAGCGGCCACGATGCTTCACATGTTGCCGCTCTGCGCTATTTTTTAATGAGATTTACATGTGTTACCCACTTGGTCTGTGCACCTGCTGCACCTCTCTTTGTTAGCAGGCACCCGGAGGAAAGTACGACAAGAACAGAACCGTGTCAGCTTGCCCCCTTTCTCCTGAACAAGGAAAAAAAACAACAAAGCTGGCAGAAGCCACCCCCCTCCCCCCCCCCACCACACCATCTCACCTCGCTCTTCAACATGGAAATGTGTGAAACAAACTTTCTCTTCAAATCAAAACCTGAACTGCAAGGCCACGCCAACGCTAAACCCCCATCAAAAGACGCTGAAAGAAAGGAGGTGTCAGGGAGGCTGAACAGATACAAGACCGAGGCATAAGACGGGCCCCGGTTCCTGACAGCATCTTTCAGCCAAGATGATCACAAAATCTATTGCATCAATTTTGCCTTGTTCACTTTAAAGTGCAGGATTATCCTGTATCTGTAAAGCGACTGCAGACAGAACGTAGCTCGGCTGCTGATAAATATGGCACAATGCATCTGTCCTCTCTGTCTTTTTATGAGTTTTTGATCCTATGTTTACTGACATAAAATGAAAGACTGCCTTAAATAAAGTCTGTGGGTCAACGTGTCCGTCGGCCACAGTTCATTGCATAATGGGTGAGACGGATTGTCCAGGATGGCACTGATCTTGTCAACCGTCCTCCTTTGTGCTGCGGCCTCCAGGCTGTCTGTCATAATTACAAAGTTATGTAACCTTTCAGCGGCTCATCGTTGTTTTCTTTTCATTCGTCTTCACCTGTTTTCATCTAATATACAACTGTCTTCTGGCTGAAATACCACTGTGGTGTTATTTTTTGTTGTTGTTGTTGTTATGTGTGTTTGTGTGTATTTGCTTGTTCCACAATTAAGAAATGACTTTTGAGACGTGACACGCTCGGGGCTGCATAATCCAAAGACATGTGTTAGGTTAATTTGCGAAATTTCCTGTAGGTGTGAACGAGACTAACTGCAGAACTGGGATACGCTGGATTTGAGGTCTAATTCATTAATTCCACAGATGCCAGCACACAAAGATGAGTTTTGAAAGGAGCATGTTTACCACTGTGTTGCATCAGCACTTTAACAAAACCGTAGAAGCTGGAAAGAATTATGGAGAAGTGTTAATGTTGAAAGAAATATTGTTTTCCATTCTTGCTTGGATTTGACAGGCTCAACCGTTTGGGGCCTTGTCAGTCGTATTCTTTATGTGTTTTAAATGGGTGATAGGTCAGAGGCCAGTTTAGCACCTTGACTCTTTTATTGTTGTAATACAGAATGTGGTTGCTGTTTTAACCTTAAAGATTTGGTCATATTTGGTAATATATTATCAAATCTTCGAGTTCTTTGCAATTTCACACTGAGAAACCGGATCCTCCAGGCACTTGACATGCGTTTTTTTCAGAGTGATGAACCTGCCTAATCCGTATTCTGAAACTCTTCTTTTGGATCCTCTTTTTATACAGAATCAAGACGCTGACCTTTTCCTAATGAACTTCCGTAGTTTTTCTTTATTTCAGCATTACACTCCACAGTTACAGTGTCTTGTGACCTGTGCTCCAGCTTTATTGACATATGTTGCTGTGTGTGCTAGTGTGGGGCACAATCTGACAACAAAAACGTCTGTACACACATCAAGCAGTATGTGCGCCTGATCACATTAGCACATTCGATAGTGACTTTCTCCAGCAAACAAAAGCGTTTTCTACTTCCCTTTATTAAAATATCTCCCTGAAAAACTCTAATATCTGCAATTTCTCAGTTTCTGGTAGACTAAATCACCATAGTATGAGAAACCAGATGACTTCACCCTCAAGAACAGAGGATACTTTTAATACATGGAAAGCAGAGCAATGTTTAAGATTCATATACATGTGCTCTCCAAATTACAACCAATGGATGCAATTTGGAAATCAGCGAAGTCACACTTTAATGTGAAGAGGTGCCGTCAGAGGCTCCTTCAAGACCCACTGAGGGGTCTGCCAGCACTGCAGACTTAAGCCCTTCTAGGGTTTCAAGTGAGGCTTGCCCTTTCAAATAATCAGATACCACTATTTTCTCTTTCTGCTCCACCGCAATGTTTTTCGTATGTTGATTAACTGTAATTACATAAGGTCAGAAGGGCTGGGCAGAGAAGAGCGGACTATTTTGAGTCTCATGGTAACACTAGCCTGATTCCCAAAGGTTGCACATTGCAGTTCTAATCTTTGTTTGATGATGGTATTTTATGACACAATACTAAGGTAACTCAGAAGCTTTTAGCTGTTTTGGATATCTAGCAGTTAGGCGTTTTTGTGATCCAGTGGAATAAATACAGTACTTAACAATGGAGACTTGGGCGTCCATATTACACACAGTCAAGCCCAAATAGTCCCAGTCCAAGTTTAACTATACACCACTGGCTTTGGTGTGATCAGCTTCATCTTTAGTGTGACATATGACCACTGTGGAAGTCAATAAAGTGACCTCTGTTTTGAGTTTGCATGCCAAGAAGAAAGACTTCTACAAGCTGGCCAATCAGAACAGCATGGTCTTTTGGGGGGTGGGGGTGGTGAGTGTCTCATCAGGAAAAACTCCGGCAAGATTTTTCCGATCAATCTTCGCTCTTGTCCAAGTAAGAAGAAATATTGTTTTCTGATTTTGAAGATGGAAGAAGAAATTCAATTTTCTTTATCAAGATGAAAGAAACGATTCCATTTTCTCTATCACTATGAATTACGGTTTACAAATTTGAGAACTGGATGGGAAATGTGATTGTACCAAGACTTGGCATAGACATACCGATCATGTGGCTATGAGGATGAGCAAAACCATGAAAGTGCGACAAAACGTTGATTACCCCCTTCGAGTCTGAGAAAACTTTTAAATGACATTTTACCAGTGGTACCATGACGGTGTGATGTTAGGTATTCAATGTATGCACTGTGACCCCCTTCGGTATTTACTGATGCCCACATTAGCTGTTGTAAAGTGGCACCACCCTGTTAATAATGGCTCTGCAGATGGGGCATTTTTGGGCCTGGCAGGGCCTCGTAGCACTGAGCGCAGGCACACACATGACCGCACTCTAGAAACACACAGGAGCGTTCCCGGCTCAGGCAGACAGTACAGCTTGTGGGGGACACGTTGCCTTCGTCCATGTTGAGGTCACGCATGCGTTTCTTCTGCTGTTCTTTAAATTCTTCAAGCATGTTCTTCTCCTTCTTACTTTTTCTGCGATGCTCGTAGCGCTTCCACAGGATGAAAATGAGCGTGGTGCAGGCGGTGATGCCAAACACGAGAGTCAGAATCTTCCACAGCCTGACGCTGTTCCCCTGCTTCCTCAGGAGAGACTCGTAGTCCAGCCGGGTGAGGAAATAGCGGAAGCCCTGCTTTGGAGGTTGGAGTTTGATGAGGTTGTTGTCCAGGACCAGCTCTCCCACACCTGTGACACTTTCCCCCACCCGCAGCATCTCCTCAGTTTCGTGGATGCCCTTGGGTCGTTCTCCGCTGATGAAGTGGCCGATAACGTTTGACAGAGACTGAACTGTGGGATGGAAGTTCTCATATGTGGTCTCCAGGTCCAACTCCGCAGCATCTAGTGGACGAATAACCCGGACTGTGGCAGTAATGTCTTCATCGTGAGACCCGAGAGCAAACGGAACAGTGTTGGTGCGCTGGTGGATAACTTTCTCTGTGCTGTTCCTGTGCAGAAATATCACAGTGATTAATGCCTTGTTTTCGGCTCCAACTAATAATTATTTTTGTTATAGATCTTTGAATCACTTGGCTTTTCTGATTGTAATTTATATGCGGTGGCATTGATTATTTTTGTAAAAAAAAGAGAGGAAGACAGCTAAGAGACAGAGAAGGAGAAATTTACTGATTATAATGACCAGCACAACAAAATAGCTGCATATGAGATGATGTCTTCATTTATAACCGTTGTCTTTGATGATTGTTGGACCTTCTCCTAATATCTGTGCAACACTGGCACTTTTGCTCATGGTGTTAAATCACCAGTTCAATTTGAAAATGCACAAAAACAACCTAATGATGCTTGGATGTTAAACCTTTAATCAAACTCTTCATGACCAACAGATACATTTAAAATTAGCACATAAAATTAATAATTACTGTTGTTAAAGTGGTCTGTAATTTTAGTAAACATGAGCAAACATACAAGTGTACCTAAAGAAAAGGCCAATGAGAAAAGGGAATGACAAAAAGGGAACTTACTCATTACTTTTCTTCTTTTATGTAGAAACTTTGTGCAACTTTATAATTAAGCATCTAATGAATTATAGACAATACTTTTGTGGCTTTCACCCCAAAATGATCCCTTTACTGCTTGTTTCATAAATGGGTGTTAAGAGAGTGCTGTTAGTCTGATGTGGGCACAACGGCTGTCTGAGCTCATAGGAACAATGCTCTGCCACTTTTCTCTAAGCGAGGAGAAAGATTCACATAATTGGGTTGACACTGATTTACATCTTTGTTTCCCTTGAAGATCCAGTCATAAGTAAAGCATTTGTCATGCAAGAGAACCACTAAAATTACAAGGAACGGTCATGGTTAGATTAAAATGAAAGTGTGTTAATTGATTCACAACATGAACCCATGCATCGAGAAACAATTTAATACTCCATACAGCTTATATTAATTAGTATAAAAAATAAATAAATGTTGCATTACATTTTTATAGATGAACATCGCCTCTGGCTGCACTGAAACTTTTCCTCAGAATTAAAAAGCTTCTAAATGCCAATTCATTTATTTTACTGTTTTCATATAGTGCACCACATGTATACTGTCCGCTAAATATTGTTTGGCTTAATGTTGCATATACATTATCCTGTTCTGAAGTGCCTTGTTCTGTGTTACCTTCATGCTTCTCCCTCTTATGAAATAATAAACGGTTTTCTAATATTATACAATGTAAAGTAATGTTTGTAGCTAGGTTTGTATGTTGTACATGCTTTATAGACAGACCAGGATAAGATCTATATTCCTCTTTGAGACTTCAATAAAACCTGGACAAAAAAAAACAAACACCTGATGTCTGTCTGTATGTTTGTCTGGGATAGAACGTTGCTGTACCTGCTCTATGCAAAGATGTGGGTCTCCTGTATCATCACAGCTGACCCACATTGAATAGTAATGCATTCACACTAATTAATTCAAAAATGTGGGGCACCATCATGGAAGAGAAACATATAAAATATGAATTTCTCCCTGCCTTTTGGTTTTGGATTTTGTTACCCAAAGATCAACAACAAATACAAGTAATTGATACAGCAGATATTTATGCAAATATGTGCTCACTATATTCAGAAGACTTTCAACCCTCTTATTGACTTACCACAGATGAGTTGTGCGATTCCACACCATCTTTTCCTCCTTCAGAGTCAGTCTTTCAATGACACCTTTGCAGTTATCAACAAATTGACTGCTCAGAGTTTCCTTTACAGATCTCACAACACCTGTAGTGTGCAATAAATAAAGACAATCTATTGTAATCATCACGAACAAATGAAACAGCACAGTATCGGGATTTTGTACTGCTGCAGGTACAGCGGGTATTGTGTGAAAAAAAAAATCTATAGTAAGTTTATTTAAGTTTTTTAAGTAAACCAACACACCTTCTATGACGGCATATGGGACACATCTTCCAGGAGTTTCTGAAAGGATACTGTTTAAGTTCTGGTCAATTGATATTTTCTTAGCTTCCTGCAGAAACAAAGATTTAGGAGTGACAAATGGAATATCAGAGGTTAATGCATTCATTGCACACTTTTGAAATTCAAGTGACAAAGACAGAGTGTGTAGAATCCTTCCTGACCTTTAATCTGGCAACTGTGGTAGCTCTGTTCCTGTAAATGGAGTAAAGGACTGCAGTCAGGGCTGAGCTAGTGGCTAAAACCACAATCTGTGCAGTTGAGGGCCTTCCGCTGGAGTCCATCCTGTCATCGGCTGCATTCAGTGACCCTATGAGAGAGACGAAGACAAGAACCTCTGTGGTAGGTACATATACCGACTAAATGTTCTATTAGTTTTCATGTTTGTCCACACTGCAGAGGAATACTCTTTTTTTTCTTTTTATTTATATGACTGCTAGTTTCTGTATAATAATTCAAAATATGGTTTAGGAAATTTGATACACAAATGCTGCCATGTGCATTTGTGTATCAAATACAGTGATTTTGAACATTAGGCTGCTCTCAGGAAAAAACTAAGAAATTTCTTATCAGTCTGTTTACCTTCACGTGAAAAAAAGGAGATGCAACCACAATCATCTGGTACCAGAGAATTTGTGATATTTCCAATTAAAAATAGGTGTGCATGTTTGTCTCTGTCTATCTTTACCCCTCTACTGTTCCTTTTCAGGTCTTTAAGGTCTATTTAGGTCCTCTCTGAGAATCGATCTACATATTTAATCGCTGTGATTGTCCAAGTATTTCTACTATGCTGAGCTATTCTGTCCGTCCTGCCAACACGATCCCTAATCAGCTGTTCAGGTTCTGCTCATGCTGACATTTACAGGTTTCAGCTTTCAGTTTTATTAAGGGCTACATAAACACAACTGACAATGTTGTATCTACTTCCTGTTTGTGCTTGTAACAGTGTATTTCCGATAGAGTCGGTACTTTATCGGTTCATCAAACATTCCTCACAACACAAAGTGACCGTAAACTAACTGAGCCGGTTGATTCACCAAAGAATCAGCAGACGCAGCTAACGGAAGGCGGACCGTGCCCCGCCCACTGACGTCACGCCGCCACAAAGTTAACTTGCACATGCTAACTTAATGCTAGCTGTTTATAGCAGCCGTGCACGCCGATAAGTGCCTCTGCTGCTCGTTATCACTGGACAAACCTTTACTCGTCCTTTTGTTTGAAGCCTCTAAAGCCCCTAAACTCGGCGTTGTTCCCACAGTTTCGCTGGCTGTGTCCTTTTATCCGTTACGCTCACACGCTTCCTTGTTTGAGCTACGTTAGCTGCATTAGCAGCTTGCTAGCTGTGCCTCGGCTCTGACAACAGGACTCCGGCCGCCGTTTCAACCACAGAGTAGCCGCCATGTTACGCGTGGCTGTGTCCAGTGAAAACACGCACCGGCCGCGGTCACACGGGCTCCTCGGACCTGCCTCCGGACTCGTACCTGCGTCACGGAGCTTTGCCAGCAGCTGCAGCCTCGAAGCTCCACAGCAGACGCCGCTGACAGCCCGCACGTGCAGTCCCGCGCGGCCGTCGGCAGGCGTCGCTGCAGGTTCGTTCCAGGTTTTTCTCAGACCCTGATCCTCATCGTCTCCTCTCAGCACAAGTCTTAGTTTGCAAGTGTCTTTGCACTTTTCCTTTAGTTGCACACATAACTAGTTTACAGCCTTTAATTTTCAAAACAGATAACGGACGTCATTCACTGACCCGGAAAGTTACAGGATTCACCCTGCTGATAGATATGCATCTCTTTAATGTTTCTCAAACCCACCTCTCTGTGAAAATTATTCAATCAGCAATCCATCCTTATCATCTATAAATCATGTTTGTGCTGGGTGTGTGCATGGATGAAAGACAAGAAATAACAGTGTGATGCTGATGACAACATGTGGCCTGATCTACTAAAGGTTCTTAGGTAATCAGCTCCGCTTTTGTGTTTGTTTTTTCGATATTTCCATTCATAAATTGGATGAATAAAGTGGACACAGTAAATTACATTAAATCTGTGTTTCTGATTTTGGGCAGTGGCCTTTAGAAAGTGCTGCTGGTTCTCCTCCACACCAAGTTGCCAGGTAACAGGCAGATATAAGAGTTCTGCCCCAAGGCCTGAACGTCTACAGAAATGTTTTTTTAAACGAGCACAATTCAAAGGAATGTGGAGTCGACTTAGACGTCTATGTCAGCCCAAGTTACCAGAGTCAGAGCAGCTGTCAAAAAGACAAGATATCGGGTTTACAACCACAGAAAACTGTGGAGAGAGAAGTGAAATTAGTTTTCTTTTGAGAGAGACAAAAAAGAGTGAGCTAATCAATGTAGCTCTGGGGTGCTTCGGTTTCTGGGTGCATGGGGAACAGGCTGATCACACACTGACGTGTTGAATGACAGCTGGCTGCCTGGAACAGACGACAAACGACTTTGATTGCACTGTCTACAAAGAGGATGAGATCATGTTTCATTATTACAGTTAGTCTTGGTGTCCTATTAAACCCCTGCACACTAACTGTCAGCACATAAATCAAGATACTGGAAACGACTGTGATTTTCACAGTGTGCCAAATGAGATATACTGAAAGAATTATTCTGCGTTGCAAATAAAAAGAAATAGAATTTGGTCTTTGTTCATACTAATGGAAAAAAGGGGGCATCTCTTCTCGTAATGTATACGGAAATCAGTGGCTCAGCCTTGTGTGAAACGTCCCTAAACAGAACAAACACTACGAAAACACACAGTTTGTGCTGTTACACCAGCTGTGGGTTGGCACAGCTGTGCACACAGTTTACTGCTCACAGATCTATCTAAACAGAAGGCAAAAAATAACTTATTTAAAGTTCTGCCTCCTTTAAGCCCTTTAAATATGTAAAGACCTTCTAATTTTCTAATCAAGAGCTCTTCTTCAATGAAGACCTGAGCAAAGCAGCAGTAAGAACAGAGATCAAAACACAACGAGTCACTAAGTACGTAGAAGATTACACCTTAGCCGAAACATAGTCCTGATTGCAGCCATCTCCTGGCTACTCCTAAGCAGTCAGGACACCTCCAAGAATGCTGAAGATTTGTTGTTATTTCTCAAGTAAAAGTATGTGAACCAAAGTGTGAACGAATGTGCCAAAGTTCTGCCAACTAACACCAGGCATGTTAGTGCTCTCATTCATATTCAAACAGCAATAAAATCGAGAATTTGAACGTTAATCAAAAAGGACTTAACACTAGAGTTCCGACTTGACTCCTCGCTCTGCAGCTTTCTGTTGCCGTCCCACTCACTTCCACGTCACAGTTATTCTGTCTGCTGCAGCATTTGCACATTTTGTCACAGCAGAGGACAGAGAGCCCGTGATATACTGATATTAATAGTGATTCCCTCTCATAAAAATGGGAGGGCGCATGCACGGGCCACCTGCAGGTTCGGAAGGCTTTCTTGCCCTGAGTTGACCCTGTGTGCTAGCGATTCACGCCAGGCTGCATACAAATGATGTATCCCGCACTAATATCACTGGCAGCTTCTAACCATAAACACGAGTCTGGCTTCACTTTCACTTCACACAGACAGTCGCAGTGACATCTGAGTGCACAGATAACAAAGGCAGAATGTGAGTCCAGACATTTACCACTCTTCAATAGCTGCAGTAAGCCTTTTGTTTTCAACTGAATAAGAATATGAAGAATGCATTCGTTCATATATTTCTTCTTTGCACATTCTCATTGCATCATGTGTATGATGAATTTCTTCAGAATTGTTGGATTCTTAGCAAGAGCTGCATTTACCAGAGAAGTTGCCCTACTTAAAACTTCATGCACACAACCCTGTCTGATTTGGGTGAGGTAAAGAAGACCTCTTGAAACGAACATACAGTAAATGACAATTTTGGTGTCAGTTACAGATTTTGGAGTTGAAATTACAGAATTTCTCTATTGCCAAATGTCACTGGGATCCACTTGATCTTGAGCACCACCTTTTTAGCACATCAGAAGTCTTCTCTGCATGGATCAAAGACACCAAAGGCACACACTGAGAGTAAGAGGTCACGGCAGAAGGGCCTGAGGAAGAAGGGTTTGCATGTGCGGCAGAGAAGTCGAAGCGCTGTGGCATCTATTGTTTTTCGATATGCATACTGTGTGCACCACTGTATGCGGCATTTGTGTTTTTGCTGTAGTCCTCTGTTGGCAGAACAAACTGTTTCTACGGCAATGTAGTTGTTTCAACAATTCCGTTTACTGTAAATGATGTAACCATCGGTGTAAATTTTCACTTCTTGCATTTCCTTTGTGGCAGTGGCTCTGGTGGCAGAGGAGTGATTTTTAGTACTGAGCGGGAGCCTGTCACGGTAGAAAAGTAATTTACTGTAGTTCTTGGATGTGAGTGACAGTTCATGAGCAAACAAAGAGCAGCACACAACAAAGACTGAGGAAACCTTCTCGGAGAATGTGTTTTAGAGCGATTCAACAGGTCAGCTCAGAAAAGGGCAGATGCAGAGTGCAGCAGGGTTTGTCATCTCTAGTAAAATCACCTTGGGATTTTGGGATACTGACAGCTGCATTTATTTTATTTGTTCTCCATTATATAGTGATTTTTGTTGGATGTTGTTAATGATTTGTTAGAGTAAGAAAATGTTTGATTTTGGGCAGTCAGCTTCTGTTTTGGCTACTTGGACCTGAAAATCTCACACATCCTTTCTGATTATTTGGCTGGTCCAAGTTTGCCAGCTGTCGAAAGCAGCCCAGTTTTAGCCAGTGACAGCCCATATAAATGCAAGCAGGGCTGCTCCACGTTCAGTATCAGAAATTAATAATTCCACCATGCAGACGTGGCAGTTTCATTTGCTTGGACATGAAACTGAGATCCTCTTCATCACACATCTTCACAGTACATTCAAAGACCAGAAACTTTACTGGACTAAACTTTACTGTCAAACAAAAGAAAATCACCTTTTCCCCTTTGACTTATTCAGTGTAAAGTTGAGACATAAGCGGCGGGAATAAATGTAAAGATGTTCAGCTATTCATTTGGATTTTTGAGCAGTGTGGTTAGTGCTTCAGTCTCACAGCTGGTAGGTGGCTGGTTCAAATCTGCAGCCACCGCTGGCTTTTGTGTTTCCCCCCATAGTCCAAAGACATGCATGTGAGGTTAATATGTGACTCCACATTTCCCAAATGCTGGTCTGTTTGTCTGTGTGTCTCTGTGTTGACCCTGAGATAGACTGACACCCTGCCTCCTCCCCAGTGACAGGTGGCACAGGCTCCAGTGACCCTGAACAGGATAAGCTGTTACTGATAATGGATGAGAGTCTAATTAGGTTTTTGGGGGTATTTACAGAGTAATAATTGCAATAGGCTAATTTGCGCTTTTGGGTTTGAATAACAAAAAGAATGAAATCACATACAATAAAATATTGAAAAATGTTACTGAAGAAGGAATACACAGTAGTACAAACAATTTGGTATCTGTAGCAAAATCAACTCAGAATGTTGAAACATTGACGGATGTATTTTGTTGTGCAATGTGTGATGACTGGAGGAATTTTACAACTTGAGCACAGAGTTGTATTGTTTGAGGAATATTGGCCTTTGGTAAATGTTTTTAATGTTATGTTAGCGTTAGCGCATTTTGCAAACTAAATGTGTCATTTTGACCTGTGTGTTAAGTATAATGTGAACAGAAGTCTTTAGGCAAATGGGGAAATCTGCATTTGCAAGAAATCCAATTTTACATTGAGATATTTTTTTTTAATAAAAATAATGGGATTGTAACTCTTGGTCTGATGAGGCCCGTCTTTTCCGCTCTGTGACCCCGGCTGAATTTATCTTGCCTGATCAACCCAGCGTGGCTGATTCAGCCTATGAAAACACTAAACTTCCTCCCGACAGAGGTTTAGCCTTATTTCCAACTGCAGCAAGAGGACAGAAATGTCCTTGGGGCTTTCATGCAGCATTAGTCACCTTGTTGTGTAGACAGTCTACCTTTCGGATTCAGTGCCCTCTGCGCCTACGTCAACCTCCCACTTCCTTACTTTCTTTGTGTCTGTACATAATGACTGACACGCATCCACGTGGACTTCAGACAGGAGAAATAGCAACAGCTCCAGGGGAGGGGTGCAAGAGGCTAGACAAACACATGCTTCCTGTTGACGCTGTAATGCTGAAAGGATGATAGATGGAATATGCTGCGATTCTGAATTTGCCAGGTTCAGAAAAGCCTGGCTCCTTATCAGCCTGTCAGTATTCAGCCAAACCCCCTTCTCTGTAGTGTCTATCCAATTATACACCCAGTAACTCAATTTCTTTTAACCTCGGGTTGAATTTACTACACAGATGTTGAAAATGCAAAATGCAGGATACTTTGCAGCAGTAGTAATTCAGAGAAGTATTATAATAATATCACTAACAGACAACCAAATGACTACTGTAGCTAGTGAATCTTTAAAATGTTAAATGTGCAATGCGATGGCAGCCATGCAAGGTGCACACCTGACCCACCGGAAGCAACATGGGCTTCAGTGTCTTGCCCATGGACACATAGCAAAGAGGGGCCAGGAATCGAAAAACTGACCCTGTGGTCCATGAACAACCGTTTGTAGCCCATCTGGTTCAATGCTCCATGTGTTGCGCGTTCAGTGGTTCTCTTTTTCATGCCCCAGTTGATTTTTTTTCGGTCTATTGTCTGTAAAACCCTAAAGCTGGTTGATCGTAACAATCCCATCACATCAACAGTTTCTGAAATACTCAGACCAGCTCATCCGGCATTGACAACCCTGTCATACTGTGGTCAAAGCCATTTAAAAGCTTTTCTTTCCCCGTGTGATGTCCAGTTTGATCATCTTGTCTACATGAATAAATGCCTTAAGTTGCTGTGATTGGCTGATAAAATATTTGAGTTATAGTTGACATGTGTACCTAATAAAGTGGTCAGCGATTGTGACTCGGATACAGTATTGCTTCCAACTCTTTTTGAAACTTCATACACATGCATCTAATGGACTCGAAATAATCAGCTCAATAAAAATATGATCTGAAGTCTTTGGACATATGAAAAAAACACTTCAAAAGCTTTGTCTCTCGTGGAACAATCCCTTTGGAAATGTTGAATATTTTTTCTATTCTCTCATTGTAAGAAGCATCATTTGAAAAGTCTCAGTTCCTTTAGATACTGAAGTCAGCTGCTTTCTGTGCCTGTGGGATTACCCCGGAGGATTACTCAACAAAAGCACTGAAGGTATAATACAGATACGTAGGGCTACTCATATTCTGTCCGTCCAACTTCAAAGCTATTATTGACTGCAGCACATGATAAAACAGAAACAATGCTAATGGTACAGAATGAGCGGGCGTCAGTACTGTGCAGTTATTAGTGTCAGTGAGTCCTGATGAAGAGTCTGTGTCTCAGTAAAAGTGTAAATGTCATGAAGCATTTAAACAAGGTGGTGAGACTGAACGGAGACCCCAGAGCATTTTAAAGACAAAGTTTGACATTTTAGAAATTCTCTCTTTCTCCTCTTCACTTCCTTACAGTGTTAGATAAGAATACTAACACCACTCTCAGACTTTTCTGGGTAATTTGTAGCTGGAGTCAGTTTTTTTTTAGATTAAACATTTTAATATGAAAACCTTGAAGTATAAAAATTATCTTTTCTTTTATGCCACAATTACATGACTTGTTAATAGGCTTGTTTTTGTTTTTTTTTTTTGATTCTACCCCAAATATATATTGCATGTGTGTCTACTACTACTTATTCCCAAGTTGTTAAAAACTGCCACATTGTCCGGTCCTTTGGCTTCAAACATTTACACTAAACCCCAGTGCTGCTCTGACTCCACTTTTTCTTAAACTCAGTACTCGCCAATATGGAGTACATAACATAAGTCCTATACAGTTTGGCTTCTAGTTTGATTTCCTCATCAATCCATTGCATTTGTCAATGACCAGTGTTTAAAAGATAGAGCAACTTTCACTGAAAAGAACAAAAAGAAAAGGATAAATGAGAAAGTTCAGATTTAGTGTGAGACTGAATGAAGAATGTACAACATGGACTGTAGAGTCTACGCAGGAAAATTAATCGGAAAATACCTTAAAATGAATTTCACGTAACGTTTTAGTTAGTGTATATAATCCTTATTGTTGTCAAGGTCAGCTGCAAATATTACATTTTTTTCAAATATTAGTGAGAAAAATGAGTTATGACTCACAGCAGTGCTTTGATTTGGTTTTACTTTCAACAACTCCAATCCAAGGACAGTTTTCCACGTCCATCAGCAGTATCCGCAGTGGCTGAAGTTGTGTCAGGCCTGGTTCTGGAGAAAGTTTACACATGGCAGGATGAAGACCTGAAGAAATGAGGTCATATATTCAGCCAAAGGTGAACACAGGGAGTTGGTGGGAGTGGTTGGATGTTACAAAAAGACAAAGGACTTTCCTATAAAAGACAGAGGTTCAAGTCCACCATTCAGACATTGTGCGTTTTAATTATGTTTCAATATGCACGTTTTGTATAATAAGAAAGAATGTGTTTTATTTTTGAACTAAACCTTTTAGCTGTCAAAACCAAACCTAGTTATGTCTGTGTGTAAATCATTCCTGATCAGAGGCCCAACACTAAGGCACCATTACTCCTGGGACATCCAATAGTGATGACAGGGGGTACCTGTAGCTTTCATATGAGACGCCAAAGGACATAATAACATCAGTATTTGACACCGTGGAAAGCATCATTATCTAACGCTGTGAGACCAGAATGTGTTGACTATTGCATAATGTATGGAATGAGCTAATAAATCACTGCAGCATTTCATTATGTACTGTGGTTCAGGAGAAAATGAGAAGAAATTCTCTCGTGACTGCATCGTTCTCCTGATGAGTCAAGGACTGCACCTCCTCTGTCTGATGCTTAGCACTGTTCCTGTAAGCCATGACTCACTTGAACTCCATTATCTATTCAGCCAAACTGATGGGAATCCATAGCACGGGAATGAGATCATACTGATTCCCACTCTTGAGGTTATGCTTCCTATTTTAGGGAACAACAAAATGACTGCAACATGTCAACTTTCCTTTATCGTTATTGTTAGTCCTATTATTTTTTGATTGGACGTAGCGGTGTTATGTATAGCAGCAGCCTGATGTGTGAAGAGCAGAGTGGTCCTTTCTAGTATCCCCCCCCCTCATTTTTCTGTCACTGTTTGCCTGGCTGCCTCGTTTCTGCCCTGACATACAGCCATAAGTCATCCATCCAAGAGCAGGGACCCTCTCATTGATTACACTGTGCTGGGTAAGTGCGTCGTGATGAAGAGAGACCTCAATTCAATTAGGCTGCCGGGACAAAAATGTGTAGCATACGCTGCCCTTGTTGAAAGGATGTCTTCAAGGGTAAGAAACAGAAACAAAGAAGGGGGAAGAAGAAGAATTTGGGAGGCGAGGGAGGAGTGGCTCTTAAATAAATGTAATTGGATTGTGATGATAACATCCGACACGCTGGGTTGCTTGTGTGAGTTGATAACCGATTTGGATGATGTTCAAGGGTGAGAAAGCGAGCGAGAGGCGTTCCATTTCCTGTAAATGACAGCAGCATAACTCTGGGGATGGCAGGGTTGGCGTTTGTCCTCTACTTTAGTCTCTACAGAAATGTCTGAAAAACAAACTAAAGATCTTTTGAGGACAACTCCACGTTAAAAGTCTGGTGATCGACTGTTTTTTAGAGCTGACATTTATTGGACGTGTTAGGGAAAAATATTTTAACGTGTGTTTGATAAAATACTGTGCACGTCTGATACCCAGATGAATGGATGAGTCTTAATGCCTTAAGGGATCCTCTCTGCATCTGAAGCAACCAATAATATTTAACCCTGTGATGAAATTTCTTAACATTTTCCAGATGGACCGGTAACCGATATTTGGATGAACATTAATCGTGTCCGCCCAACGACGACGCTCTACCGCAATAAAATGTCCTTTAAGGTGCACTTTAAAGAACCCTCACAAAGATGGACCGTCTTTTAAACACGTCAATGCCAATTTTGTCGCCATCTTTGTTGTGTACATCTACAGATTATTTATATATGTTAAATGATTTTCTATCTTCTTATCTATAAGCTGTCAAATAAAGAGCCTTAGCAGCACTTATTAAAAACGTGAACTGTCTGACCTAATGTAAACTGGAATGTTGTTTTAGTGTAAAATCATCCATAGAGTTGTAAAATCCAGAGTTATGATAAAATCAGTGGAACAAACAATCTTACCAATAATTTCCTTTGCATTTTCTGCAGTTTTAGGCCAAAACAAAATATGTTTTGTTTTTTTTTACCTCCATGATGGTTGCACATGTTGCTGAGGACTTTGTTGAATAAGCTTTCTTTTGGGGATGTGTTTTTTTTTCCATGTTTCAGGTTTTGTACTGATGGGGGCCCACGAATGTATCATGTACCCCTCAGGTACCACTTTGTTTCGCTCCTGCGCCCTCTGGGCATGAAGCAGTAATGTCAGATATAAGGCCATGGTTAGTAATGTCAGACGTTAGATCTTGACACCATGATGGTTGGGTGTTGGGCAGTTCAAGCGGTCAGAGTTAGGGAACGACACTGGTCAATGTGAATCCCCAGAAATGTCCATTAATTTAATATCTGTAACCACTTATCTTGTTTAGGCTTGAAGGGATGGGGGTGCTGGGGCCTAATAGCCTGAGAGGGGGGGTACACACTCCCAGGGCACCTGTCTGTCTCAAGACAAACACAGACATTCACACGTAAGTTTAGAGTCAAACCAGAACACGCAGGAGGAGAACAAACTCTAGACAGTAAGGCCACGCTCGGCTGAGGACATCAACCTCCACTAATGCTGCTTCTGGAAAAAGTTACAACTTCTATCCTTGTCAACTCTTTCTGAAGTTTGCTTTGCAGTTAGGTGCCTCCCCATTCCGCCATTCCTACCATCTGACAATCCTTTTCTGAGCATTAGTTATCTCTTGTTAGGAGTTAGTCAGGCATCACGCTCTCGCTGGTACAAAATGCTGCAGCTCGTAAGCAAGATCATAGTTATGATACTAGCGTCACTTCACTGACTTCCCGTCCATTTTAGAGTCAAGTTCAAGATTTTACTGTTGCCTCTCACATGTACAGTATATCTTAGAACTTCTTCATCTCTATGTCCCAGGTTATGGAATAAAGTCCCTCTACATGTTAGGCAGGTCAGACAACCATTCACGCACACTGTAGTTAATGGTGAAGCCCTGACGCTTTTACTAAGTCATTTAAATTAGTTTCAGCAGAAAAGGCTAATGAACTCAAGCCAGGAGGATTCCATTCCACCGAACAGTCTAATACTTTATGAACATGCCAACTGCTTTTTCATGACAAGATTAAACGTTCAGAAAGTTGATGACATGAAGCGATAAGAAAAGGAATTATATTTTTAAAAAAGCTCCCTCACATTCGAGTTGAATGCCGACAGCTTTATTAAAATGCAGCTCAGCCTCTGTCTGAGAGAACAAATTCATAGTGAATCATTTGTCCTCAGGCTGTTCACAGCACTATACGCTTCGGCTGAACGTGTGCACGGATCATTTATTATGTTGCTTTTAACTACAGTTACAGGTCTTCTTACAAACAAGCTGTTGCATACTTTCACACCACTTTAGAGCTAAAAGACACAAAGACAAAGAGCAGTGTCAAATCATTAGCACGAGGTAGAGAAATGTTTCTGAGGGGGGCTTCCACATGTTCACAACTGTCTGCGCTGTGGTCTAATACGCTCCTCATAGCTGCTGAAAAATGTTTAGCATTTTTTATATTTAGTATGACTATTAGACTGAAAGGATCAAATTTTGAAAATGACACGAATCAAGCTGAAAGATACATTCACATGTTTGAAAGTTGCTTCTTTTGGATTGATTGTTTATGGGACGAATCCTCTTTTGTCCAGCATCACACAGTGAACACACTGAAGTTATAATGATGCAGTTTTTTCACTGGCTTGCAGGAAATGATTTCTGAATGATTACAATAAACAGGGAGGGACTAAACACAATAGAAGCAAAAAAAAAGTTATAAAGTACATTTTTTCCTGGGGTCAGGACATGAGTTTATTCGCTCCTAACAAAGAAAATGAAAGAGATGGAGGAGTGATTCCCTGTGTTAAGAAGTGGTCGCCCGCGACGGATGCTTGCAACCAGCTCCCAGTTCTAACGTAATATAAGACGTTAACACAGGCCGAAGGAGAAAAGACTGGATGCATAACACACGAGAGCCAGGACATTTCCTAATTTCAGTGAACTGCCCTCGTTTACAGGGTGATGTCTCCGATGGCAGATAAATCAATACTGAATACACAGACCTATTTCTGAAAAGGCCAAAGAAAGATGGATTTTATTCAATTTAGCATATCAGGGCCTGTGTTAATCTTCTGTAGTTAGAGATGAGCTCTCTCATAACACAGAGGTGATTTATGGGACTCCAGCTGTTTGTAAAGACCTCTCAGTCGTGCTGCCTTTGGGGACTCGAGAAGATTCTCGCTCATTCTAGATCAGATCAGGGTCCGGCTCTTTATTCCTAAATAGCCCCCCAGGCAGAGAGCAAATGTCTCTTATTCGTCTCCCCAGGGTGACCACCCCGTCTCTTTTCATCCTTAACTCAGGCAATTTTACGATGTACCGTCTGTTTATGCACGTGGCTCGTGAAGAAGCTCTTTGTACATGTCCACGTTGAGCCACTGAGATTAACAGGGATTTTAAACTGAGTTAAATAGATAATAACAATAAATACCGTCTAAATTGTTCTACGATCTTATTTACTTCCCTCTTTAAACAACTGAAATAAATCACATCTACATGTGAGACAGTGCTTCACAAGCAATGTAATATTTCATTCCCAGCACAAAGCAGGGTTTTACAGTGGAGACATGCATTTTCCAGTGTTGCTACAGTAACCTCCCAGCAGAGGACTTCATCCAACAGCTACACATGGCAGTTTAGTCCACGCTGCTTGGCACAGCTTAGTGGCAGACACAGATGATGGTTATTGTGATTCATTGCAGCAGAATCCTGCACTGAACGAGCAGCAGGCTTTTGTCTGCCCTCAGTTACAAAGAGTCGGCCAGCCACGCAGAGTTTCAGATCCAGAAGTAATGAAGGACGAGTTTTCTAAGGCCGGCTTTGTTTCAAAATGTGATGCAGAGAAAATTTACTGACAATGTTTTTGTTTTTTATAAAGCACTCATTATTTCACACGCCAAATACAGCAGTGGCTCTCCTCACGGATCCCTGCACCGATTCTTTTCCAACTATCTCTATCCACCTTGATCTGATCTGAACACACCCGATCCGGGTAATCAGCAGTACATAATGCACTAGTTGGGGAGAGAGACAAAAAAATTTATGAATAGATAATTAAAAATACTGCTCATAAGTTGATTATATGCAAAATGTCTCCCTGAACCCATCCAACATTAACATTTCCTAAACTTGCTTAAAAGAATCAGTCTCACTGTTGATCGAGAACACAGCTCCTACCTAATTATCCAGTTACTTCGATTTTGTTTCACATTATCACAATTATGCACAAGAGGGAGCTGGAAGGATCATTCGTTTCAGATTCAACTCTTCTGGGGAAAAACACGTTTTTGTACGCAGCTCCTATTACACTTGAAGCAGCTGTCAACTAAGAGAGGTTTAAAATTTTAACCCTTTTAAAATAAGGGTTGCGTAAGTTATTAAGCAATTAAGTCTTATGCTTTTATTGTATTTAGGTTTGTATTGTATTTATTCATTGTTACAGATCTGTAACCTCAATGCCCGTAAAGGTCGTTTATTCCATCCTCTCATCTGACACGCAGCATCTTTTTTAATGGTGCCCCCACGGCAGCAGATGTCTGTGGTGGCAGCACCCAGCAGCAGCTATGCCAGCAGCTCATTGTACAATAATTAGCGGTGGGTGTACTGATCAATAACAGCGTAATGAGGTCGATACTTTAGTTTCAGCGTCTCTCCTGTATGTGCTGCTGCGGTTTCATCAGGCGGCTGACAGACATGTGAATAGTTCTGTATATGGTTATGCACAAAAGTGGATTCCTGAAGTATGCGCTTCCACCACACACCCACAGGAACACTGATTTTTTTTTTCCCACGTGATGAAGACACTTTGTAGAGTATTTGAAAGATGTCCCCTTTAGGAAGCTGCTGTGATGGCCTGCGACATGGCTAAAAATCAAACGAAGGGGTACGCTCATCACGAATCCAAATGCGTTTACTTTATAATGTTTTAACGAAAAAACCGCACATCTCTTCCTAATCTTACCAAAACTGTGTTCGCCAAACCTGACAGTCAGGAAATAAACTCCGGTGTCAAAGTGCAGTACAGGCTTGAGAATTCACAACATTTTGCTGCAGTGTTTCATTTCAAGTTGGTAATAAACTGGACTGTGTAGAGTATAAATCATATTTTCAGTTACAAAGATACCGAGATTTTTTTTTTCCCAATGCATAATTGATGATTCATCATTGTGCTTGTTAGATGCTCTTTCTTAGAAACTATTTTTAATTTCAGGAACTTGCTCTTTTCTTCCAGTTGCTTTTGAATTATTCAGTACGTCCAATCAATAAATAGTTAGACCTGTGTCTGAGGTGTTTTGTCACGTACACGTTGGAGAAGTTTGTGTTTTGGATGGAAATTCTACCCGCTGTGTTTCTCAGGTGATAAACACACATCTCCTCGAACATTAGAGGGTATTGCAGAACTGGATTTAATTGCTTTCCAGTGTTTAATTTAATACACAGATTCTTAGACAATTCAAGAGTGATTTCAGGTTGTGAACCTCTTTTGTCATCGTGCTTGAGACCCTACAGGCTTGTTACACACATACACTTGTTTGAACACCAAACTAAACAAGAAGAATTAATTACACAGTTTTTACTCTCCAGACTTTTACACTAGAATTAACAAGTAGTCACACGTGTCCCCTGGGAGAGAATGACTAGGCAATGTACCCTCCTCCTCAGATTTACAAGGACCATAAATACAGTGATACCTCAGTGCAAAGCCGGGCAGATAAATAATGATTTGGTACGAAGCCATTTGGAAGCAAAACAAAAGAGGGAGGGGGGTGAGGACGCCTGAGTACCGGGCTAAGTCTCCTGCACTGATCAGCGCTGCATGATGCAGACAGCAGAGGCAAAAGAGAGGAGGAGGAGGAGGAGGAGGAGGAGCGCGAAGGGTGGGAGGGGGGATAGGCAGACTGAGCCTCGCAGCTCTCAGTCTCTCCTCGGTGCTTCGTAAAGCAGCTTCTCTGTGCTTTTTTTCCTCTCTTCCATGCACAAACCGGCTTTGCTGCTCTTCTAGCCTGAGCTGACGAGAGCCAACGCAGCAGAAGAAAAGGGGCTCGCTCGCTCCAACTCCTTCCGCGCCATGCTGCCCTGGAGAAGGAATAAGTTTGTTCTGGTGGAGGACGAAGCCAAGAGTAAACCCAAGAGCTTGGGGACCGGGTTGACCTATCACTCCATCCTCTCCTCTCTGCTGCGCTCCTGTCCCGACTTGCTGCCTGACTGCCCCTTTGAGTGGGTGGGCAGCATATTCCACACCAAAAGGCAAAAGGTGGAACTGAACAAAGAGGAGCCCGTTTACAACGTGCGGTACCTGGGGAGCGTGGTCACCATCACAGCCAAGGGAGACGGCTGCACCCAGGAGGCAGTTGCCAAGATCTGGGCAAGGAGCAACTACGGGGATCAGAGTGTGAAGATGAGATTAACAGTGGGGCCGCAGGGCATTCGAATGAGCGTCGACAAGTCAGGGAAGAAGAAGCCCATCCATCTGTATTCTCTGAACAGAATCACCTACTGCACCGCTGACCCGTGCCGGCCCAAGATCCTGGCATGGATCTACAGGCATCAAGTCAAGAACATGGCAGTGGTGCTTCGGTGTCACGCCGTACTGGTCAGCAAGTCAGAAAAGGCCCAGGCCATCGCCCACAGTCTCTACCAGAACGCCACCTCCGCCTTCAGTGAGTTCAAACGGCTGAAGCGGCAGAGCGATTTCCGGCACTGCCAGCAGCAGCTGCTGGGTGAGGAAGCAGTGCCCCTGATGCCACTGAGGCGGCTGCTGAACGGCCAGTGCCACTACAGACCACCTCCCGATAACCCCGGGAGCGCCACTCGGCTGTGCTCCATCACAGAGGAAGAGGAGGAGGAGGAGGAGGAGGAGGATGGTGATGATGATGAGGGGAGAAAAGACGAGAACCAGGGAAAAGAGAAACCGGAGGAGGACGTGGAAGATCAGCAGGAGAAGCAGAAGGTTTTGACAACAAATACAGACCCCACTCAGTTACTATCGGAGCTGGACATTGGGGATATTGCCAGATTGGAGCAGTGCCAAATCAACTTTGTCAGTGACCGCAACAACAACACGTTTACGTTCATAACCTCCCTGGTGTGACCACGGCGAGGTTTAAAGAATGCGACTCAGCCACGCCACAGTCACACATTCCTCTCTTTGCCCTGCCCCCGTATCCCACTCAGGCTCCCTCTCTGCCCCGTCCATGTAACGTGAAGTGTTTACCAGAAACTTCCCCTGAGATCGGGAGGCAGAGGGATAAAAAAAGGCGGCCGATCAGTTCCGTGGGAGTAATTTCCATTCCGGCCAGATGGCTGGAACGCTGTGGCAGTTCGGGTAACTGCGCGTTCACAAAGAAGGGCTGGTGATGCACAGACTAACCATAGCACAATGACGAAAAGGGACAATGTGTTCAGAACGCACGAGAGCGCTGACATCACTGACGCGCGGGTCACACATTGATCCCAGCGCAGAGCGGGATGTGTTTATTAGTCCTCTAGCTCTTATTTTTCTGACTCTAATTAACGCAGCGTTTGCCAGCAGGGACACTTTTTCTGATCGACTTGTACTAGTTTTTCAGGGAGGTTCTTTGTAAATTTGTGTAATTTTTTTGTAATATGACAATCTTCACTGATGTTGTCCACAGACTGACCTTTCTGAGCACCCACAATCACCGGAAGAACTTTATTGCGGTTTTACTAACGTTCCCAGCCGAATAATGAGTGAGGCTATAATTTAGGAAGCAAGCCATCGAGTCGACATGTTTATTGCTGCCATTTGTTACAGTTCTTATCATTTATGCATGACATGTCAGCAGTAACCTTTTCGTGCTGAGCTTTTGTCTTTTTCCATGTGACATCTTTGATCTTCTGGCTTTTTAAAATTAACACTGTGATAAATGTGTTGAGCAGGGATGGAAATACACAGCTGTTCATGCATAAATGTCTACTTTATGTAATGCATTTTTTGTATATCTACTGCAGTGTCATTCAGTTTGCTAAACACACACACACACACACACACTGATCTTAATTTACCATTGCTATGCTCTTTTCAGCCAAGTTTTGCAAACGCAGTTTTTCCCACGAGCCCTTGCAAAAATGCAGATGGACCCACAATTTACCACAAACTGTTTTTGAATATTCCTGTTGCTAATAACTGTGCTACTGTGCTAGGATGCATTGTGATTATGAGAAGCTATTTATTTTCCAAGTATGATGAATAAAAACTGCCCTCAATTGGGTTTCCTTCCTGAATCTCAGAGGGAGGGTATTTGCTAGATGCTATCAAAGAGATTATTCAAATGACTCCAACAGCTCTATTTCCACTCGTGTGCATTTGCATGTTTGTGATGTGAAAATATGTCAAACCCACATTTCAAATCTAACAAAACATCATATTTATATTTAGATTATCTGCTTCCTGAGCTATAACATGCTATAGCATATCTTATATTTTAATACATTCCTGCAGACCTTGCTACTGGATTCTTGGCCCTTTTTCTCCGAGGGGAGAAATTAATCAGCAGATTGAATTATTCAGGAAATGAACATAAAGCAGCTGCCTCTGCACGACGGCTGTCAGGTCCGGAGAAGACTGAGTGATCCAAACTGGGGACTGTAAAGTTGACTCACCCATCAACCATCTGACTGCCAACGTCAGCCATTTCAATGACAACAGAGTGTTAAAGGTGTTTCACTGGAAGTCACATTAACATCGGCAAGAGAGGCATGTTTGTTTGAGTGAATTCCCCTAATTTACTTCCATTTTACAAAGCAGCAACCTTTTTATTGCAATAATGTTTGCCATCCTAACTGAGGAGGAAGCATATTTCCTGCTTTTCAGACACTGAGAATGATTGTTCAGAAGGCGTCCTTTCAGCTGGAAGCTTTAGGAGTAATTTATCTCTTTCTGGAACAAACTCCCTCTGAGAAACAACAAGATCCAGTGTCGAAACACCAAATAAAGCATTCCCGTACCTTTACCACAAACCCACCTGAGCAAGGATAACGGTAGGAATATGAATACACAGAGAGGGTTTTGATTGTTTTCTTTCTTCCTCCTGCATTTTAATCTTGATTTCATACAGTTTTTTTCACTGACGGCACCATTTCTGACATGCTGCCAATTGGAGTGGTTAGCAGAGGAGCCACAGCGCTTCTGTGTACACATAACTCTTGATATGCGAGCAGGGGAGGGGGAGCAGATGGCGGCAGCAAGGTGCATGCTGGGTTTTATCACACTCATCTTTCCAGAATAACAAGGGCACAGTCCCAAATCCGAAGCTTGTTGTGTGTTTTCTTACACTGTCAGCCACAGGAGACAGCCTTAAAGGAAGATGAAATCTAATTAAATGCGGCGGACAAGCCGGCCTGTCAAGTGTCACACATGTCGACGTGCTGTGCCATTTTACAGCGGGGTGTCTTTGGAGAGTTGGATAAAGCTGCTTCTGGCTCTTCACAGCTGTGCGGAGGCTTTCTTATCCTCACGCAGCGTCCGTGAAGCACATGAGACAAGTGACAGCCCCGCAGGCTCGCTCATTTCCATCATAACAAAAAGAAGCGCAGGAACAAAATGTTGTGTCCCAGAGCAGCTGGTAGCCGGTGGCAGTCAATTTTGTTCCAGGGAGGAATGTGCCAGAAAGGATGCTGAGCAGCTTTGGTGTGAGGATGACAGAGATGAAGAACAGTCCATGCAGGGGGAGGAAGACCTCTGTGGATCAATAAGACTCAGTTCCGAGAAAACCAACAGTAATGAGCCCTGGTGAAAAAGCGATTGTGTGTGTCTTTGAGTTTAATGTTGCTGACTGTATAGAAATAAAACTCCCCACATTTCACAGTGTCCTTTAAATTAAACAACAAAGTAACTTGTTCGTGGACGATACACAGTGTTTTATGACCATAAACAAAGCCAAGGGAATTGTTAGGGCGCAGAAACACCAAGCTGACTTCAGAGAACTGGTGGCGACAAAGTCTGATGAAGGGTTGACCTGGTCCAAACAGGGCACCAGCATGAGAGGAAGGGAACGTGGAAGAGTTACTATAAGATATTAATATACACACCATTAAACAAAGTTTTGCCATTTTCACAACACTATCCCTCACGACAGACCGCTACTTCTCATCATAGAAACGTCTGATAACATGTTACAAAAAGCTCTGGTCTGCACTCATTGGCTAAAATGAACACCCAGTCAGACTGGTCTCTTTCATCAAGGGGAAAGCCACTGGTGTGTGTCCAACAAGTGCCGATGGTGCAGGACAAGCCACGAAAACTAGGGCAACAGACATTCACTTACAAGCTGACAGTCAGTGGCACTATAGGCTTGGTTTGTAGTCGCTCTCAAGGGGATAATTTAACTCAGTGGCTCCGTCCACTTTATCTGATAAGTGCAGTTTAGGCACTGGCCCATGTGCATCCCTCAGAGTCACCCCACTACAGTAAAGATTAGATTCACATGGAGAAACATGCAAAAATAGCCTTTGCTCTGTATGAGCTCGGAATCTACTCCCAAGTCTTGGGATCTAATGCTGTTCAACTACTTTACTTCATTAGGAGGTGCCAAACCATAATGATCTCATTACTGCCCCAATAGACCGGAAACATCCACCGCTACTAGGTTAAAATGATACTATGTCAATCAGACATTGGTCAGTTTAACGTTGATGCTCCTCACGGTTTCGTTAAAACATACCTGCAATCGTGACAGAGAGGGCCACAGAATGCAATATCTCCAAACAATTGTTCGTTTGAATAAGCTGAAGATTCAAATATCAGCTGTCATGAGTAGTTGCACCAATTGTAATAACGTCCATTGTTATCATTTTGTAATCTTGTGTGTGCACCTGTTAATGCAACTACATGAAGTTCTGATTTGCCGTGTTGAGTGTAAATTACAATGTCAGACGTGCAAATCAAACAGACACATTCAGGTGCCTTAAAAGGAGAGCATTTCTAAAAGACGCTTGGGCAACCACAGTTGTGTTCCCACACTGACCAACACAAGCTTTGACAAGAGATGCAAAGGCAAAGTTTGTGCTTGACATTGAAGAGAGCAGATCATGGGATTTCCAACTACTGCCCACTCAGCATTTAAGTTTTTTCCACAAGTTAAAAATTACAATCATTTTTTAAGAGGCAATGAGAAGGGGGTTTTTGGGCAGGTGAAGGGACAATGACACGACCCATTTTGTGCAGGTGGATTCAGCGGGGTTGCCCAAAGGGAATTGACCTCAAAGTGGTGAGGGGTGATTGCCGACCTTGTGGCAAAAACTGAAGGGAGTCAGTGAGTATATCCAGTGCAGGGCTGAGACAATCCAGATCCAGAATAGGATAATCAGGTTTCAGGCAAGTGGGGCCAGTTTGAGTAGATACAGCAGAGACAGAAGCCAACACCCAGTAACTTAGTTTGGGTCAGATATCAGGCAGCAACACTTAACACAACAGGCCCTGAGACAGAGCAGAGACTGACTCTCAATTCAATTTAGTCAGAGATCAAGTATCAGAGAGACAAATACAGCTGATAAGAATAAGGCAAAGACAGAATCCAAATCCAACATTTAGTCAAACCAGGCACATCAAGGCAAAGTCAGGTTTTTATGCAAATTCCAGCTGACTCAGGCAACTCAAGATGGCTGCGCCACTCACCAGCGTGTGCAGACACAATCTGGCACCGAGCGAACTGTGGCTTTGGCTTAAATAGAGCAGAGCGGCAGAGTGATTGGCAACAGGTGACACTGATAATGAGAACAGGAAGGTGGAACAAACCAACTGGCCGGAGAGAGGCGAGCGTATGGCAAAAACAGGAACTGGATCGATTCTTCAATAACTCTGCGCCTCTGTCAGTGTACAACTGAAGCAGCACACCTGAGTTAGAGTTACAGTTTGAAGGGATCAGACAAGCCAAACAAGCCAACAAGCCTTATTTTCCATCTCATGCATATCTTATAATATGTTCCGAGAAAGGAGCTGCACACCTGGCAGTTTGCAAATGAGGTGCCTTGCGTTTTGCCGCGTTGAAACCCTGACAACATCTCACTAAGGCAGGGGATAGTATTTCTGTTGGTTCAAACAATGAACGTGCTCTGGACGATGCACGTTTCTCATTTGCGTTTTTGGCTGACACACTTTGCATTAAATATTATAAAACACGTCCCCGCATGGTTTTCGAGTGACTAGACTAAGCTGTCAAATAATGTCCTGCAGCTACAACTGTTCTCTTGAGAATAAGTTGCAGCCCAGCCCCAACCCCCCACACACACACACAAAAAAAAAACTTGAATCACAGCTAGGTAAGTCCTTTATCCTATTAAAACATAAGCAATGGCACTGAGTTGAGAAACCATGCCTCTGGAAATCTGGAAATCAATGCATTGTGCTCAATGCTACTGTTAAGGAAAATGAAAAATATCAGCTTTTTTCTTTCTCCAAGAGCCAGTGTGTTTTTGTATCACGACAAAGGCTGCAGATAAATTCGTGGCAGTGAAACAACTGAATCGTACAGTGTTTGAGTCAGCTTCATTGCTCATCCCTGCACTGCTGTTTGCTGCTGATTTCGATTGAAAATAAGCCAGACTATGTATTTCCCACTCTTTTCTACCATCGCTCAACCACTAAGCGCATTTAAATTACTCTTATGCATAAAATCTACGTGATGACACTTAATAAGCCTGTCACACACGCACCTTCTGATGTCTTTCTCCCTCCGGCTACAGAGCGCGACAAGGAATTGCTTAAAGGTTGCACGTACCCATCGTCCCCTGACGTCACCGGAGGGCCATTACACAGACTAATTATGAAATCAATAACCTGGGAACACAGGTTTGTGTTTCCAAAGTGTTGTTTTATGGCACCCAATTGCAGCCATTGCTGCCTATGTCCTTGTGGTGTCTGTTTCAATTGTTTTCTTGTTTGTTGATCTTGTGCGTCAGCTGCTTCCCTCAATATGATGGTGGGATCTACTTACATCAACCTCGTCTGACTCCTGTGATGTATGCTGACTGTGGTAATTGCATATCGACATCAGCGGTGCTCACAGAAAATCACAGACTTGGGCTTAAAGTAAAGAGCAGGAATGGGCAGAAGGGGGAGCTCTGGAGGCTCAAGCCCCATGGCCCTTTCATGGTGCCCCCCTCTCAAAACGAATTACTCTCTAGGGTATTAACGGCCCTTTTTTTCCTTTTACTGAAGCCTCACCTTTCTCACTAGGGGTGTTCCGATGCAGTGAACTTTGGCTCTGATGTGGATCTGATTACTTTGATACCCAGTAATTGCCAAATCCAGTTCTAATCTAATATGTTCATTAAACAATCGACACTTTAAAAACTGTTGCATAGTGTGCTTCTACTCTTTATGCTGAGCAAACCACTTCCTGTAAAAATCTTTATTTTTAACAAACAAGAATTGGGAATGGGAGTTTCATGTTCCTCCAATAGGTATTTAACTGTATCAAATGTCGTAAATTCAGCGATGCATATTTTTTGCAGCTCTCGTGTTTCTCCACTCACTTGCAGTAAAGATACGATCCTCTTTCAGATGTTTCTTTGTTTTCCTTGTCTTTGTTTTAAGCCACTGCTGCAGATGGGGAGGACTAACATTACAGCCATGTCATTCGCTGAGGCTCTGTATATTTAGCCCTTTCAAAACACCAGGAGGCAACCGGAAAGTAATTGGCTGCAATTATCATCATTTGCCAGTATTTGCAGTAGCAGCGGAGGTGTACTTGTCATTATACCTGTGGGCCTCTTGATTCAGTCTTTGAGCTCTTTGATATCTTAGTAAGAGTCATGACTAATATAATGACCAAATAGAAGCACTCTCCAGAAAGTTCAGCGTGGACGTGAAAAAGAAACCGTGTCTCCATTAAGGAGAAAAAAACAACACTATTTCTATTTACCCCTGAAGCATGTAGTTGGACAGTGAAAAGCCAATCAGTCCAGCATCCTTTTGTTTCCGTGCTTTCTATTACCTGGGGAAGAGTGAAACAAGGCAGCAGAGAGCAACCACACACATATACAAAGGAAACGAAACCAGGCCAAGACACGTGTGTGTGTGTGTGTGTGTGTGTGTGTTTGCAGGGCTGAGGGCATTTCATCCACGTAGACAGTATTGGAGGATACAATGAGGCTTTTTTACTTCACTCTGATGAGTTACAGAGAATGGCAGGTGGATAAAGGGGGCAGTGGAGTGGGTGGACTCGCAGCATGTGCGTGGGCTGGCACATGCCACGGAGGAGGCTGTGTGTGGATACAGGCCACCATACCTGAATCAACAGGGATGGAGAAAAACAAACAGGGTGGACCTCTGCAGCCCGTTAGACACGGGCCACCGTTACACGTTTCTATTTTTAACGTCGCGTTAAGGACAGAATAATCCTCAATGACACATATCTTTACCTAAAGTTATCCTTGCTTTGTTCAAAGGGAGGCATTACAACAATGACAACGCAGGGTTTTGCTGGTGATGTGGATGACAGGCATAATGGCGATAGAATTAGGAAACATTTATTCTCCAAGAGAGAGATATTAAGTTCTTTCGAAGTGTGACAAGCAGCGAAGAATGCAAATAGCTGGGGAATGAATTTGATTAGTGACACGCTCCCTGGTGGCGTCAGGGATGTTCAAATCCAGGTCTCGTTCCACGCATCTGTGGCATTTGTATCATGAGTCCAAGTCTGGCTTCCTGTCTTACCTGAGCCACTTTTTCACTTCCTCGGGCCCCTGTGTCTATGCTGACCTGCCGTCCCCCACATGTCCCGCTCATGCCTTTAGAGTTTCTCAACTGTTTGAGTCATGTGACTCCCCGGACTACCGGCTCACCCTTTGCTCCGTCACTAATCGCCCAGTGGTGACGTCAGCACCCTTCCGCTGATCTGTATGTACCGGCTCATTTCTGCAGTTATTAACCGGGTTGTTGGGTGCCTCTTGCTCTCAGTGGGTGTGTGTCTAGCCAGCCTGCCAGTTTTCTGGCCTGGTTCCTGTTGCTAGTGTGTTTTAATTACATTTCAACCTGAGGGGAAGATGAGTGTTTGTGCCAGCTATCATGGAAACCCATCCAACAGACATTTTTACACATTTCGCAAGAAAATGTAAATAGAGATGCTATACAGAAAACATCAGTTACTTTAATCAGACTTCAGGTTCTGGGGCCATGAATCAGTGACTAATGAACCAACACACAAACTGACTGATCCATGGAGTCACTCCGCTAACGCGGCTACACAGGGAAGTGGGGCTTTTAAAACCTGTGAGTTACCCTCCACCACCAAAACTAAATTCAATTAAAGCTTTATACAAACAATCATTCAGGAGAATGAAATCTGCAATTTTCTATTTTTCTTGCCCTGCTTCATCAGTCTTATATTTCTCATTTGTGTTCCACTCGGATGATTTACATGTGTGACGAATCCCTCCCGCTCTCTTAGACGGCTCCTGTGCTCATTTCACATCCGATGGAAGTCATTACAACACCCGCTGCTCTCCGGGTGCAACCTTGAAGCTGAAGCTGAGGGGGGTGTCGGCAGACGCGTGCTGCAGTAAAGGCCAGGGATTTATTTAGGATGTGACACAATCAATCGCCGGTTTGTGTCAAGGTTGTACAGCATTGATACATAATTGCTTAAATATTCATGCATCTTTAAATTTATTGTAAATGCATTTATCCATTCTCCAAGCTCCGCCGGTTATTTATTCAAACCTTTCTTTCGGTTTGCTTCGTCTTTTCAATTGTGGCCAATGTATGTCTATTCATTTTGTCAGTTATCTCGCCACCACGGTGACACGCTCTGAAAATGTTGACAGGAGCTGGAGGGGAATACTGATGTGGTTCCCAAAAACACCAGCGTCACACAACAAACACACAATCACATGGTAACACAACTTCATTTTGAAACTCATCATCTCCTCTCTCCGTGTTAGGAAAAGAGACAGGCATCAGCACAGATTACTTTAAACAATGTTCCCCAAGTATCATCCACCGACCCGCTGTGCTTGATTTCTTTCATCAAGACTCTTCATCACCTCGCACACGTAGAGACTGACTGTTGTGGCTCCAGCTGTTTAGAAGAATCTTAAAGTTGACCTAAATTTGAACTGTGCAGTATTTATTTTTTTAAATAAAGTAATGCCCATCTTCTGCGATTATCCCCAGAGTCTAACAGAAACTTTAGTGGCATCAGTGATGACCAACCAAGTTTACCTGTCCACATCTCCTCCATCCTTCAGGCATGCAGATAAACCGTCTACAGCGTCAGAAACGTTGCATTTTGTCTTTCTGAAAATATTAAATTTAACCATAAAAACCTTATTATGGACAAAAACTGTGAATTAATGAAGATGAATTTCTAGGGGTTGTCAAGCTAACCCACAAAACACTGGCTTTGAAAACACACTTGGACAAGCTACAAAACTGTAATTTCTGTAAAAACTGTAAAGTCTTTTCAAACTAGCAGCAACAAAGTTCAGCTGTGGCACTTGTACACACTGTAAACACTACAGGCAACAGCCGACCAACGATCTGTCCGATACGACAGGAAGAGAAAGCAGAAGACCCACTGTTGGACTGAAACTGTAAGTCATGCAGCATTTGCTTATCCAATCAGAGCGGTCTCTCTCGCCACCGAGGCTGCAGCTGATTCAACGTGGTGAACAGGACAATGAGCTATAGTTCAACTAATGTGGGACACAATGTAGGGGAATAGACACCGACAGTCTGGCATTGGCCTATGGCTGACTGTCAGCTTGGTGTGTGATTGGCCGTAACGGTTGACTCGGGTATGGGCTTAGTTTGTTTGCCCACACGTGTAAAAGCAAAGAGGTCAGGCATTTATCAAGTATTTCTAAGAGATGGGTCTCCTACAGTGTTAGAAGACAGTTCTAAACAGGGTTAGCTGTTGGTTTAACTGCGTGTGTAGCCTTTGAAAATTAATTGATGAAGCTCCCACATGTAGAACAAAAACAGATTGCATTGCTACACCTTCGCATTTCTAATGATTGTATTTCTTAGCCCATATAGATTTTCATTTTACTCGCTCAACATCAAACGGTCGTATGTCAGAAACACACTCAAAGAGTGAACAAAAATGCATTCCTGCTGAGGTGGAATTCCCAGGATGTCGGGGCGTATAAATAGAGTTGTCACTTTGTGAGAAGATTGAGAAGTGGAGCCTCCCAACTTCAAAATGAATCTTCTTCAAGGGCAAAATGGGTTGTATGAAAACAAAAACTCTAAGCGCCAGGCTCGAGGTTTGCTTTGAGACATGATAAATGAGGGGAGTGAAAATGTCATCTTGACAGTTCAGAGCTGCTCCTCACATTTCAAACACACCTGGAAGTAAAATTAATATCTTGGTTCCTTCACCCTCATGAATAGAGACAAGACTTGTCAGTTTTATCACCTATGGAGACGTAAAACAAATGAGTTGGATGTGATCGGAGGTGTTCAGTTGGACACACGCTATACGTGTTTAATATTCTGCCTCACGAGACAGTCAGGGTAGAAAAGAGGTAGAAAAAAAAGAGATGTCGCTTATTGGTTTTAACAAACGTTCAGTCTTATCTAATTTAAATCACACTTGTGTTCATATCAAAGCTAACACACTCCCCCCCCCCAGATGCCAAACACTGTCCTCAGGCAGCGATTTCTCTCTCTGGCAAACTGACTGTGGCCTTTGATCTGCAACTGCTAAGCTTCTGTTTATGCACACTGTCATATACTGTCATTCTAATTTGCTGTATTACCTCTGCTTTATGGCAAGCAGACTGATGAGGAGGGTTTATATTCTGATTCAGGATGACTAATCAAATGAAAAGGGATAGCCAGGCCACTTACATAACACTGACTTGAGCTTATTATTGAGTGTTTCAGGGTCTGCATTGTACATTAAGTACATTTATGGTAAATGCAACTGAACATGAAAGAGCTTCGCTTATAAAATTACATTTGTGTCTTAGGTCCAAGTGCACAATAGAACATTTCAAGCACAGAATTCAATGGTTTGCAAGCATCTTTAGGATTATTCAAATCAACTGAAGCTACGCTGAAGTATTATAGTAGACAAATCTGGCTCAAGATTGATTATGAGTACCAAGAATAGATGTTGTATTGTAGATAAATTGTTCAATGTGATTTAATTTTAATAAAAATAAAGTTATTTTATGGAGCTTTATGTGTCAATCATATACATTGGAAAAATTTGTCACAGATTCATAATATATCTGTTAAAATCAAAATCAATCAATCAAAATTTTATTTATATAAAACCTTTTGTATACATTAATGCAATTCAAAGTACTTTACAGATTATTGTAAAGTTAAAACTAAGTGCACCAAACAAAGACAAAAGATTTTAAAAAACATTTAAATCAGTGACAATAATGTCCGCAAAACTAGAGTGTTGAAACAAATAGAGAGTTGACAACAAGCTACATCAAATAAGGGCAGCAACACTTAAAAGTATGTGACTATGAGACAGTGAGACTAATCCACACAATAATAGATTAAAGATAAAAAAATAATAATAATCAATAGAAATTACAAGAAAACAATTAATCAAATTATACTTAGATAAAGTATAGTAAGACACACAAAAACGATGAGTAAAACACAAGCGGGATAATAAAAGAGAATAAAAGAAAATAAAATAGAAAATGAATGATGCAAATGATTGCAATAATTGAATAGAATAAAATATTTAAGTCAAACGTCAGGCTAAAGAAGAAGGTTTCAAGCTTGTTTTAAAAACATCAAGACTTTCTGTTGTTCTGAGATCCTCATGCAGACTGTTCCAGCAGCTCAGAGCGTAAACGCTAAAAGTTTTTGTCCTGAACTTTGAAACAACTTATTGACTCATTGGTGTCAGAGCACAGAATGTCAGACCATTCTGCTGGTGCAAGACCAGGACGTGCTTTAAAAGTAAAATCATTTTAAAATCAATACAGAAGCTGACAACTGGATAAAAAAACGTGAATTATGCTCAGGAGGAAAAGTGTTAATAAGCAGATTTGGTGACGACCCTCATGAGGCTTAAAATTCAGTTCTGAATCAATAATGACACAAGTTTCTGAACTGCTGGCTTAAAGTTAGTCAAAGCCAATTTAATTTAGGCTGAGCCAGTTTTATACTGGTTGAGCTGCAAGAAGTTGTGACTCAGTTAAAAAGTAGTGGTCCTACAATGACTCCCTGAGGAACTCCGTTATTTTGGGTACCAGATAAATAATATGAAAGACAATTAAAAAGCTTATATAGATACTTGTTATCTTAATGTTGCTGCAGCACTTAAAATTACAGTGTGTAGCTTTTTAAAGATTATTTATAATATTTTTTAGTAGACATACTCTAAAACATGCCATTATTAATATATTCTGTCACCTAGTCTCGACAGTCTGGCAGCAGTAAAGCAATTAATCCTTTCTTGAAAGGCTTTTGAGTGAGGCTCACCCTTCTAACAGATCAGAGAAAGGCTAATTATTTCTGCTTGACTGGTAAATTATGTAGCATTTTTATTTATTGTAATTTCAAAAGAGTGAATCCTGTGGCCTGGGGAGTAGCAAACCGGAGAGGGAAAGGATTGGGCTGATTTTGAGTGTAACATTACCAACAACGTGATTTCCAGATGCTGTATATTGCAAGTTTAGGAGAAGCATTAATATTCATGTTGTGCAGCGTTGCTTGTCATTTGGCAAATTTAAATCCAACTTTCTTTCTCTTTTTAAAATAATGCTGATTAATGATGGACAAACAAAAGAGAGAGCTGACAGTTGCTACCGTGATATTTGGGCTCATTGTGTTGAGCAGCCACTTTCAAAAACATGTCATACATTACTAATACAGTAAAAAAGATCTTAAAAGTAAAATGTTCTTTGTGTGATATTCGTTCTTCAACAACACGCTTGGAAAATGACACGTTTCATCGCATTCAGTGATTTCAATCATGAGAGAAGTTGTTTGTAGTCTTTGCTAAAAAACACTGACACCAGCCTTGACTTGAATTGCGTTTTCTCTTCTGTATCTCACTACATCTCCCTCTTTTCACTCCACTCCTGTCACTCTGGCACAGGCCTTTTTTGCTCAGCTTCCCAGCAGATACGAATAAAATGCCATCTGTAGATATGAGGCGAGCCGGAAAGCCAGTGGGCCAGGCGTGCTTTTGAAAAGATTTAACCTTGCCAAGATCATCTCCATTTAGCCATGAACCAGGCTTTGCTCGGCAGTTTCTTTATAGCTTCCCGGGCATTTTTTTCAGGCCGAGGCAGCTGCCACTCTGCACTCAGCAGCCCCGGAGCTGTGACCCTGAGCACCACAAATGGGCTCACGGCGAGGACCCGACAGAAATATCTAATAACAGGCGAGCAGTTACAGGCCACGCTTTTAGCAAAACCCAACGCAAAACGTGCAAACATGCTCGAACAGTCGTGCTTGTAATCATATTTATTGCTGTTTTCTCATCATATCGGGTTACTTTATCTCATTATCTCGAGATAACAAAGCTTGTTTTCTTGTGCTATCGGGTTAAATTGTCTTGTTATCTTGAGATAAAAAAGCTTGTTTTCACTTGATATCAGGTTAATTTATCTTTTTATATTTAAATACCAAAGCTCATTTTCCTGTGATATTGGATTTATTTGTCTTGATATCCAGAGATAAAAAAAAACACAGATTTCATGATAACGAGTTCCTCTGTCTTGTTATCAAAGCAGAAAATAATTTTCTAGACATAACAGGTTAATTTATCTTTTTATCTCAACATAACAAAATGCTGATTTCCCAAGATGATGAGATAATTTATCAAAATAAATGATGTGTCACCTGATGCTTTACAAAACAATCGAAAGCTATTGGGGGACCCGGAGGCATAACATGAACATAGCGAAGGTATTTGTTCTAGCAGTTTAATGTAAGAAAACCTGTGGAATGAAAAAGATGAATAATGTCCTTTGCGTTGGAAGTTGCCACTGCTGTGTCTTTCAGAACAATGGAGGCATTGACAGCAGCAAGGAGAGAGACCGAGAGAGAGAACTCGGCAGCAGGGAAGTGGCACAATCACATTTACTTTTTCCACGGTCTAAACTTTGAAGAATGAGGCATCAGGCGTGATTAAATACCAAGAAACCTCTTTATTTTTAACCTCTAACTTTAACTTTTTATATATTGATTATGCTACCGTAACATTTGTATAAATTGGGCATATTTTCATTTCTGATGACGTGCAGTCTAGGTTAGGTCTCAAATTGAATTTCCATGCAACATGCAAAATGTGCGTTCAGCATCACAAGTAACAAAAATGATCAAGGAGGCCATAAAAAATTAAGTGAAGTAAAACAATGAAAATTACATCAAACGTTTGCATCCCCCTTGATAAATAATAAAAACTATTATGAGTATGTATTAAATATTACATTGATGAAAAAATCCGTTGTTTTACTGTATTTAAAATAAGTTGAAAACAAATGTTTCTGACCATCATTATAACAATATGTACAAAAACTCATATTGCTGTTTCAAAATCTGTTTGATGTGTTTATTAAAATGTTCGCCCCAATTTAAAGTGATGAAAAGACCAAAAAGTGATATTTCACCGCTGGAAAGCGAGTTGTTTTTAAAAACTGGGCATCCTTTAAGCTGAAATGTGCAAAAACTTTTAAAATTGTTGGTCTGTGTTCAGGAACGGCAAGTATTATCTACTGTGGCTGAAAATGATCATATTCTAAAATACCCAGAATGCATTGCGCTCATGACCCAGTCCCCGCATGTGCTAACACACCACAGAACTCGCTGTCTTCCAAATAATCCATAGCAGGATCTTCAGCCATTGAACTTTAGAGTTGTACATGTCTGCGAGGATAAAATATGGCGGAGGGACCGGTGGATCTGCGGCAGATTGGATCCGCCTCCCTCTCAGCCTGACTGTTCCTGGGGGGCAGGTACAGAGAAAACCAGGAAACCCTGGTTGGAGTCTGTGAGCTCACAGTAATCCGCCAGAACATCAGAGGATGGTGCAAAAAACACGTCATCTTCCGCCTGGCCTGGCGGATTGATGCAGGGCATAAATGGGAACTTCTCTGCATAGAAAATATGGAGGAATCTGATAAATGTCTCTTCCTTCTTAAACACTGACTTTTTATTGGTCAACCCCATTGAAAATTTACGATTCATCATCTGGGCACCACGGCTCCACTCTCTCTGTTTTATTTAAAACTAGAAGACACGCAGCTCCAAAGCCGGGGACACCTGAAGAAAGGGGGAAAGACAACCATCCAGCAGAGAAGGCACAGCACACAACAGCAATGTATGTAAGAAGGAGGATTTTAAATTCTATTCTACATTTTATAGGAAGCCAATGGAGAGAAGCTCTTGCTGCAGCATTTTGAATTAATTGAAGGCATTTTAGGGAGACCATGGACTATTTGTTCAGGATCACTTTGAGACAGGATGCTCTTAATTTCGCCATCGTTGTTCTGACACTAACATATGCAAGAGTTCATTCTGGACTTGTCTATTGACAGAAATGTCCATCCTGAGAGCCACACTGCTTGCAAAGCATGAATAAAACATGCTGAATTATTTACGCTGTCCACAATTATCTACTTTAGTAGTTGGCATCTGAATTTGGATTTGGATCTGGATGAAATGGGGTCAATCAGGGACATGATGGCAGTGAGAGATATACAGCAATCACCAAGGTGCTATTCACAGAAGTTTAGCAAAATGATGAGTAAAATTTTATTGAAATACATCCCAGGGACCTCAAACTGCAACTGCAAACTTATAGTTCATGTTTGAAAAAAAAAATGAAGGCCACATTCAACAGCTTCCTCCTTCCTGTAGTAGTGAAATATTTAGACACACATGCACCATATTTTGAGGGAAACCCCTTCCATTAAAAAGTCATCACAAAGTACACAAAGATGGGGAAAAAAGAATCTGCAATAAGCCCAATTATTGTTCGGAGCAGCAAATCAGGCACAGAGCGAGAGAGAGAGAGACGGACACACAGTTGTGCTGACTTTTCTGTCTCTTTATTGCTTTCTAGGAGAATTTCTACAATGCATAGCAAAAACAATTACCTCTAATCATTCTGTGGAGGGAGAGAGTGGCAGGATGTGCCACTAACAAGACTTTTAACAGCAGAAAATGAATGCTGCAGTGCACACAGCAAGTCAGCTCGAATCTTCATCACTTATTCATGCGAGCTTTTTGTCAAAAAAGGAAGGACTAGTGTGGTGTGGTTACATCCTCCGCATAATGACCCGAGAAGAACTGCTCATCTAACGAACAAGTGGATAAAATCTGTGAGCTATATTTCGGCCGTAGGCTCGGATGAACTATAGGAGCATTTTTTTTTCCCCAAACATATATGAATCTGAAATTGCTGAAAGCCAAAAAGCTCAAGCTTCATCCGTGAAATCATCATGAGACCAAAGTAGGAATGGGTCCACTAATAATTCATCGCAAGAAGGATTTTGGGGACGCGGAGCTTAGGTTGAGTGTTTTATATTGAAATTAATATTTCTAGAGCCAGAGGGTTTGAACTTTTTGGAAACATGTTACCTCCATCTGATTTTAGACAGCCTGGCTCCCTTGACTCTTGTTTGTTTGGAAGAAAGTACAAGAACAACAAATTTAATTTCAGATTTAATGTATCTCTCACCTGTCTGCGTTCTCATTTTGCCTTTTGTTCCTGCCAGCGAATTAAAGTTTAGTCGTCAGGCAGCCAACGTGGCTCTGAGCCTCTGCACCATATGCTGAGCTCCCTGCACATATGTTGTGGAATTTAAGGGGTTCCTGTCGGTGAGATTAGTTTCTAATCGGAGACAACGGTTTGTTTTCCCCACAAGGAAGCGACAAAGGAGGCAGATCTCCTTTGAACTTGACTGTCTGTGAAACAAGTAAAGAGAGGCGGCACGAATCGGCTCAGGAAACTGCCTCGACAAATGTCAGCTGACAGGTAAAACACACGCACAGAGGTATGTGAAAGGTTGTAAAACCCTTACGGTGATTACAGCACACACAAAGCTGTAGCATACGAGAGGGAGAGATGTTTTACTTACATTTTACAGATAATATTAATAAAAAATATCTCACTGGATGGAGAAATTTTACCCTCACCTTCAAATATACCCGAAGATGAAGATGAAGGTGACCTGCTTCTTTAATAGAAACGTGAGGAATGACTCAAGTGTCGAGATAATGAACATGACACCCAGTTATTATTAATTCATTTGATTAGCAATACCCTTCCCTTGTCACCTATTGTAATCAGTGGATTAGGCCTGTGTGTGTGAGGCTGAGGTTGAAGGTCTTGGAAAGCTATTAGTTGTGTGGCGGCTCCATGGCGGCCCACTCCAGAATAAATTGGATGAGAAGGATTTACGGCATGCCTGATTGCTGCAGCTTCGGGGTAATGAGAACCTTTTAAAATTGAGATTGGCTTTGCAACAGGGGTGGGGGGCATCAGTGGTTTGTGCACCTTCCCCCTGCAGCTCTGACAACATTGCAGACGTTTTTTTGCACCTCCTCCTTCTTTGACGTCTCAGCCGGAATGAGCTCTGACCCCTCGGAGAGCCAGAGCCAAACCCAGACCCACCTTCCTTTCAGATGGCCGGCCGTAAATCCAGCAGCAGTCATATCAGCGCCTGGCAGCAGCTGTGACTCAGCTAATCTCCCGAAGCCTTAAACAATGCGGATGTCAGAGGCAGGGTCTGCCAGGCCCCTCAGCTAATCCCGCTCTGAGCGGCGAATGATCCCCAGCATCTCCCGTCTCCCGGCTCCGCCGTGATGTACAGTAGCCAGATGTGGAGCTTGAAACTAAGAACCTCGTTCCTTCATGAGTAACTAGCACAAACAGGAGGTGGCCCTGGGTGGCTGACGGGTGCATAACTCAGCAGAAAAGTTTGTCATGGTGAAAAGATAACATCATTCCACATCGTGATGTCGAAAGTCATATTTTTTTAGATAAAACAAAAGCTTGAATTTGCACAATATTTTAGAGTGGCCCTGATCCTCCTATATAGAAAATAATAGAAAGTGTGTTACAAAATTTCAAACTATTGATTTAGTAAGTCACAAAAAGCAAAACTTGGTAAGTAAGTATTTTCATTCTTCTTGTTATCATTGATTTCTGATTTCATATTTTACAAAGGGGCCACCGATAAAAAACCCTGCCTGTCTGTGCTGCTATGACCGAGCGTAGGTTGGTCTTCTGCTTAGGTCCAGTCAAATACATCAACTGTGAGCTGATACTTTCATACCTTTATGTGGTAAAATTCTGAATACTGAGAAATTATAGTAACAGAGTTGTTCTGCCAAAGGAAGTAATCTTCACGGGGGACCAGGCCCAAATGAAAAGAACTTCTAATTTGTCCCCTCCAATATGGGTTATCACCAATCATGCTTTGCCTTTAAAAGCTAAAGGAAGACAAATGTAGCTCTGGACGGTTACTGAGCTCCCCCTGCTTCACGCGGGTGATGCAGGTCAAATCCATCCACTGTGCCTGCAGCTCAGGAATGTGCCAAAACCGTTTCTGATCATCCTGCATCCACCGCATCATTCACGGGTCTCTGCACAGCTGCTTTAAATTGCACCATCTCCCATGTTACATCGAAGTTCCGTTACCGCTTGATTGTTACGCCCACTCACGCAGCACACGGCCCTTCTCAGACATTCATCTGGTGAGATATGGAGAAATACTCATGTTTCACGCCCAGGTGAACTCTCATTTGGAAAAATAAGACAAACACCAGCTGCTGTTTGAAATTCTGGAAAGGAAAACACAGTAAACAGTGCAGTGTTTGATTCAAATAATTTATTTACGCGTTGAAGATAATGATAATAATTCTGTGGTTTAATTTGAATTAGCTGCAGAATTGATTTTGCTCCTTATGATAAAGTCATCAAAGTAGACATGCTTCAACGCTGACATGGCTCAGAGACGCGTGTTCCCAGTGCAGCAACGTCAGTAACTGCTTCATTTCCATCCCCGTCCATCCGAGCAGTAAATCAACAACAAAAGACGCCCACAGTTTTTTTTTTTTTTTTTTTTTTTTTTACTTGGCTAAAACACAGCATGTGATGCAGCCATGGGTTGAGGATCTGTGAAGAAATCCTACAGTATGTTTATGATGGATGAAACCATGACAGCATTAAGATTAAGTCAGCATTTACAGCAGCTCGTAGCAGCCTGGTCACATCTTTGTAGGTGCTTTCTGTAACTGTTTCCCTTCTTCAGAACGAAGCATACGTTTCTCCTCCTTTTTCTTCCGGATCATATTAACACAGTGAAGGGCGCTGGCAGGCAGGCAGGCTGCGGATGAGACACCGAAGACCTCAGATAAATCAGACGGGTCGAATCAGTGGAGAGGAAGAGGATGGTGTAAATTTCCCAGCGTGTGAAAGCACTGCCTCCCACACTTGACACAGTTAATCATGTAGCTCTCACTGACGTCCATTAATAGCCTCACACCCCCTCAGCGTTCTGCGTGGATGACACCGCTGCTGTGACTCCTTAACAAAAATTAGGAGGGCTTGTGTCCACGCTGGCAGAGTCTGTTTCACCGAAGGCTGCCTCGTGTGTCTCTCTGAGAACTGGCTGATGGGATGGGAGTCCTCAGGGAAACCATGACAACAATTTTTTAAAACCGACAATTTGACACTGTTGCTCATGAACGAGGTTTATATCCATCAGTACATAGTTTCTAGACAACTATACAGATTGTGCCATTTATTTGTATTTTGATGCATTTTATTGATTGAACTATTAAACTACTACCGTAAATTCTGAACTATAGAGCGCACCTAAATTTAAGCCGCACCCGCTAAAATTTAAAAGAAATATATATTTTGTCACATATAAACCGCATCGGACTATAAGCCGCCAATATCCAGGCTGAGAAATAAGATATTTACATAGAAAGATTTTGTACCATAAGTGTTTATTCATACACCTGAACCTGAATGGTGCCTGTAAAACGGCAGTAAAAGTGCTGATGTTTGCTGTTGTGCGTCTTGGGTTGCATGCGCTAAGAATAAAAACTGGCGCTTTTTTGTTTGCACTGACTTCCATCTACAGCGCCCATCTGAGGGCTGCAGAAAAATTCATAGAAAAGCCGCATCTCTGTAAAAGCCGCATGGTTCAAAACGTCGGAAAAAAGTAGCGGCTTATAGTCCAGAAAATACGGTAGTTACAGTTAGTTAAAAAACATTGACAAGTAGGAATAACTAGTTAATCGTGCTATACCGATGAGCCGCTGTGCAATGTTTTATAATATTAACAGCACAGTGTTGTCATTCACACATATTCAACACACGATCATTAGTGCACATTGTGTGATCACAGCTGTCATATGAAAAACTAGACTGGAGGGCCGATAGAAGGCGAGATCACACAGGCTGTTACAGGAAATATTAAAGAAGCATCATTTGCTGCAGCCAAGACGTTCGTGTTTCACCTTTGGAAAATGGGCCTCACCCCTTTCATTGATTTCAGAATTAAATAATCTGTTGGTAATAATATAATGCCAGTATCTACTGGGTGTTTTAGTGATTCATATTTCAGAGCTGGCGTACAGTAATCTGCAGCAAAAGGACAGATAGCGGATGTGCAAATGTCAATTAGATATTGCCTGTCAGGGCTGAGATTGGAAATTCTGCTCTCTCCAGCTCCTCTCACAGAGTCGTCCTCGTGGGGCAGCCTGGGCTGGGAAATAATAAGCAAGCAAAGCTCTAATTGTTTCACACTCAGTCAGACCCCATGAACCGCTCCCACCGCTGTGTCACACAAACCCCCAAGTGTGCTGTTCGTTCAAAATCAGTCTCTACTAAGTTGAGATCAGATGCACAGCTTCAGTCCAGGCAAGGCTTTTAATGAGACTCCAGTATGATATGCCCCAATGTTTTAGTTTTTAATAAAGCTTTGAACACTTCAACCCTTTATCCTAGTATATCCATCCTTGTTATAGCTAATAAATCAAAGCTCTGGAAATCTACAACGTTTTTAACTGTGTGCGACAGAATCACATCACATTTTTATATGTGTGGAGAGAGTTTTTTCTCCTTTTGTATTTCCCCTGGTTGAGGTGGGTGAGGCTTTATTGAAAAGAAGTTACAGTTTAGATTTAGACACTCGTGACGGACGTGATCATGGCAATACTGGGATTTAAACCATTTATTCATTTACTTATTTGCTGGGACAAAATGTTCAACATACATTTTTACTATATGAACTGGTCATAATAAAAGCATGAGGATGTCCGGTGTTGCATTCTTGGTAAAGGTTAGCATTTACATCATATAAAACAGTAGCCAATAAATAAACACGTCAGCAAACTAATCCAGAAATATCATCTACCCACACAGATGTTGATCCATACCAGTAAGGCTGCGGCACTAAAACCCAGAGTCTATTTAACTGAGCAATGGTGCATTTTATTGCTTTTTAATTAAATCTTTGATCTATTAGAGAAACAATGTTTTTTTTTACTTTTTAAAAGCCACACAGTCTTGCAAAGTTGAAGTATTTTTTCAACTACTGTATGTAGAGGTATCACCAGGTCTGATAGAATAGAAGCTTCACATACCCTCTGCATTTAGACCATCGCCAGCAGCACCAGGGGAGCTCCAGCAGCGGTGCAGCGGTGTCCTGTTGGAATTTAAACCAGGAGGCTTCTACATGCCAGGCTGACGTCCACATCCTTTACTGTATTTCACGTATTTACTATGTGGAATATAAGGCTGCTGCTTAAAGCTTCTGTTCACGTTTAACCTTACAGTTCTGAGATTTTTCATGACAATTGGTCAAAATCTGCATGATTTTATAATATTCTGGAAAACTACATGGGGTTCAAAGTGTAATATAATAGAATCCTTCATTATCATGGCTGTGTGACTAATTGAAAGACTAAACTTGTTCAGTGCTGTTTCTTTTTTTGGTTGTTGTTATAAGTTGGACCTTGCCATGTAGAATAATTACACTGGATGACGAAGCCTCCCTGAAATGAGTCAGTGCAGTTTCCTGAGGAACATTTAGCTGACTTGATTTTTATTTTATTGAAATCTCAAACACCACATATTTATATAACTGTAAAGATGCATGAATCAGAACTCTCTGCGGAGAAATTCCCCTGACAAGAGAGCCAATAGTAAAGGAGCAGAAAAGATCTGGGCATAAGCCTGCCTTCCTTTGCAGATATATTTTGACTGAATGGGGTCTAAATCTCACTTTGTGGTATGATGGAAACAACAATAGCACTTATCTGAAGGATAATAGCAGAAGTGACAGGGACAGGAAGAAACAGACCAAAACAAGAGCAGGTTTAGAAGACGGTTTGAAGAGCCACCGTGTTACATAAAACGGAAATGGGTCAGGAAAAGTGGAATCAGTGGTGGTGATCTCTCCTCAGAGCATGCATACGCAAACATCAAAACGTCCCACAGCACACTTATGAATTTATGAATCTTGTTTTGGGAAAGCAGAACAGAGCAACTGGCTGAAATATTCTGCTGCTAACTCAAAGATACCCACAGCCAGGAGCACAGAGTAGACCTTTAATTGCATTAAATATTCAAATGCAGTCGCAGCTTTCTTCAGCCAAATGACAGAAATTATTTAATAACACACACAACCTGCTTTGCTTTTTCCGTTGAGCACTGCATGCCAATAAATCTCGTGCCTCATATAGGGGATAAATACAGGCGTAGTGTTTGTGCTTTGTGCTCTGCATCCACGGCTCGGCTGCAAATGTGACATTGCACCCTTCAAGTTCATCACTCCTCTTTGTCTTGTGCTTGCAAACTGTTGAAGAGCTCCGCTTCCATTCGAGAATGAAGAGCACATTTACATTTCAATTTAGCAGCTGGTAATTAAGCTACATGACGACGCTCGTCTGCAAAGTCTGACTCGAGTTAATTGTAGAGTCACAACAAAAGCGCTCACGTTAATGGACCTGAAACTAGCCTCATTTTAATCCTTACGTGCCAAAAAAGGGACACAAACGTTAATGCTCAAATATTAATTTCGGAGCTGATTAGCTGTTGGGGACACATTATCCTGCTTGTGGGGCTTTTATTTTGTTAGTCAATAAGTTGCAACAGTGAAGTGAAGAGCTGCATGATGAAGGCTGATTTAAGCAGATGAATATCAGCCGTTTGTGTCTGCGGTGAATCCTGTGGATCCAATCATTTCTCTTGATGAAGCCTGTGCTTCCTGCTGGTTGGTGGCTCGGTAATAGAAAGACGTGGCTTATTAAACTAATTTCCAGGATGATTATTCTTCTAAACACAGTGTGATGTGTCATCAAGGGACATAAATGTCTGGTCTGTCACTTCTTCCTGATGCACTGACGGCAAATGAAACGTCTAAAATTGCATTTTAATTGTACTGGGATAGAGAACACAATTATCTGTGATCAAGAGATGTCATTACAACATATTTTCTTCCTGACGTGTATTTTAATTTCAGGGACAAGTGGCAGCAAAACAAAAATTCTACAATTACAAAAGATTTATTACAAAACAAAACAACAATTGAGGAAAACTATGGAATAAGCCAAAGAGAAGATAAAAACTCTGCAATCATATATTAGTAACCGGCAACAGGCAATATATTTACAAGAAAGCAATGCCAACCTATTGCATGTTTAATAACATAATGAAGAAATGCTATAACTGATGTACCAGGCCTGTTCTCCATAATAATGATAATATGCTTAATGCAATGCATTTCATTACCCACACTTATTGATTGATAAAGATTCTGATATTTTTTGGTAAAAAGTCCATTTAAAACACAAAAGGTCTTTAAGTTATTAATATTTATCTGAAACGAGAATGTCTCACTGAGCCTAATCAAACTGCTTTTAGCCTAGAAAGAAAGTAACTTTGATTATAATTAGCAGGAGGCTCGGCTGTATGGGTTGACAAAACTTATGGCCACTGGTCATTTTCTGTTCATGACAATAACTGTAAGTTTTTATTATAGTAATGTCCTCTAACCTTCTTCTTCTATGTCTTGTATGCCTAAAGAGAGTAGGAAGGGAAAAGAAGAGGCGACATCAGGATGAATCAGAAACATAAAGAGAAAAAAGCCCCAACAGAATAAATGCAAAAATGAATTACAACATGATATTTTAAAACACTGACAACAATAACATCTGCGTTCATTTGTGTAACTATGAAGGAGCCTTTGCAATAATGAATTTTAAAGAACAATTAATGGAAAATCTATTGAAAACATAGGCACATTTCTTCAGTTCATGAACAAAAAATTGATCAGTTATAGAATTTTAAAAGGATTTGGTTACAGGAACAGCAGAGCAGAGCTGGTCAGAAGAAGATCTGAAGATGTTTACAGAGTAAAAGAGTCTGAGGGAGTTTTATGCAGATTAGTAGTTTGAAAATGTTTGTCCCTGAAAAACAGTTATTAGGAAGATGTTGAGTAGAATATTAGGATGGAGACATTTAAATTTAAAATTTAAAATGTGAATTTAATTAATTTATATCGCTGATCAGCAGATTCAAATAACGTTGCTTCAAATGTTGTTCTTCAAAACTGTAATTAACATAAAACCCTATTATCTCAATATATCACACTGAAACAAATGAAAATTGACCTAACTGATTTTTTGGCTGGTAAAAACAAAAGCAGAAAATCAGTCAAATAAAGGTTGTGTAATAATTAGGGGTAATAGTGAGTATTTGAACAAAGTAACTGACAATATGTGCTCAGACCTGCTATCGACAGTTTAGGTAAGTTAGTATCACACTGAAATTGTCTTTTTGTTGTGGTTGGTGTTTTTTATTTTTAGGAAAGACCACAATAAAATGCCCTGATCACACACTTACAACAGTCCCGTGTGGAAGCTGCAAAGCTGCACAGAACAAGCACAGCCGATCTTCTCTGGGTTTCCCACCGCTGTTCCCATGACTACATACAGGCGCTGGTCAGATTAGAATATCTTCAAAAACTGGATGTATTTCACTAATTCCATTCAAGACGTGAAACATGTATAACATTTACATTCATTCCACGCAGACTGATATATTTCAAGTGTTTATTACAGTAGGTAATAAAATAGGTACTAGTAATAGTCTTAAATAATGCATTTTAGTAATAATAAAATTTGGAGTTTTCATTAGTTCATCAATTATAATCATCAAACTTAAGAGAAATAAACACTTGATATATATCAGTCTGTGTGGAATGAACGTATACGCTATACAAGTTTCACTTCTGGAATGGAATTAGTGAAATGCATCAACGTTTTGAAGATATTCTAATTCTGTATATATAAAATGTAATTTTTTTTAATCATGACACTTACCCCCTCCGTAAGTCTCTGCAGATCGCTCACAGAGCAGAGCACTTTCTTGAGATTCTCCAGTCTGGATGATGACTTTAAGGAGCTCACTTGATCGGAGAGCTTCAGGATTGTGTCCTGAAGTTGTCTGTTCTCCACCTCTAAGAGGCTGATCCTGTGATGGGCAGTAGCGGTCTTTATCAGGCTTTTACTCGCTATTTCCTCTGCCTTACTTATCTTGCACAAAAGCTCCCTCTTCTCCTGCAAAAGTTTGTCATTCACCTCCATCACTGCATTGACCCTCTCCTTCTCCTTTTCGGAGAGGACCAAAGCCAACAACAGGTCGTTCTCCAGGTTCTGGATGGTTTGGTCCCTCTGAGCCATTGCCTTCAGTAAGAACTGCTTGGCCCGATACTTTTTCCTGGCGTTTGTGTCCAGTTGAAGTAGAACCTGCTGCAGCTCCTCGTGCAACCGGTCACACTCCTGCTGACTGTCCTCTAACTCACCCTGCAGTCTGTTTATTGAGTTCTGGCTGTTTCTTGACTCCTGTCTCTCAGTGATAAGCTCGGTCTGCAGGACGGCCAAGATGCGTGTGCAGCTGATGGGCGCGGTTGCTCAGCTGTGCATTTGTCCTGGTCAGGAAGGCCTCGGTTTGCACCAGGGAGCAAACCTGCTGCTGCAGCTCCTTCTTACGCTGCTGTAGCAGCTTCCTGACCATGTCCTCCTGATGCTTCTGCTCTCTCATGGCTGACAAGACGTCAGACAGATGTGTAATGTCCTCCTCCATGCAGATGCTCTCGCCAACCCGAGCTTCCTCCACACGTAGCTGTTGCTGGACACTCTTTAGCTGGTGCTGCATGTCCGACACCTTCTTGTCAGCAGCAGTGATTCTCAGATCGACAGTGGCGCCGCAGTTTGTGGAGTTGCGTTCCAGTTCCAGCTGCAAATCGCTGATTTTTCGCTGATTATGTTCCAACTCAGCCGCTTGAATGTTGACACTCTGCTCCAGCTGAGCCAGATTGGCCTGGACCTGCTTCAGCTGTTCACGAAGCTTGAAATTGTCCTGTTCCAACACAGTGATGTGTCTTTTCAGCTCCAGGCTCTTCTCTTGCTCATTTTGTATCCCTCTCTCTGCTGAGGTGAGAAGGCTCTGGGCCCTCTGCAGGTCCTGCTTCATCTGCATAACCTCCTCGGCCTTCTGGCTCAGCTCTACGTCCTGGGACTCAATGCGTGCCTGGGCTTCATTGACCTGAGCCTCAAGGATCTTCTGGTTCTTAGAGGCCAGCTGCTGTTCCTCCGACAGCTCAGTTTGCAGTTTCTTCAGCTTCTGGTTCAGACAGGTGAGGTGATACGAATTGTCATCCCTTGTTCTCTTCAAGTCTTGCTTCATCTGCTTAGCCTCCTCTAGCTTCCGGCTTAGCTCTAACTCTTGGAGCTTAATACGTGCGTGGAATTCACTGACCTCACTCTGCAGGTTAGTGAAGCCCAGAGACAGCTTATTCACGTCTAGCTGGTTCTGAGAGACTAGTTGCCCTGCGTCCCCTAGCTTGGTCTGCAGCTGATTCAGCTCCTGCTGCAGACATGTTTGCTGATCCAACCTTTTATCCCAGTGTATCTCTACTGAATTAAGCCAAGATTCTGGATGAGCTGTGCATGGATCTGGCATCTCACTTTTACTAACTGCCTGCTTTGTAGAGCAGCACTCCTCAATGAAATAAGGTATCTCGAGCTCCTTTTCCTGATCCATTTCTGAAGCTGACAAGATCCACAGATTATTTAGTGGCTCACCACTGATGCTCTCATCAGCTACAACATCTTGGCCTGCATCACCTACTGCCAACTGGTCCAGTAGTGTTTTCTTCTCTGACTCTAAAGTGCACACTCTCTCCATTAGAACGCTGTTCTCGGCATCTAATACGGCATTTTGCTCTTTGGCTTGATGGAGCTTTATCGCATCACTGACTTTCAATTCCTCTAATGTCTTCATCATGTTGTCTAACTCCTGCATTGTTTTCTGTAATTCAGGCTCACTTGGGTGTAGGTTGTCTTTCGCAGCGTCCAGTTCTTTGGTGAGTCTCTGGATTTCTTGCTGAGCCATCAACAGCTTCCCGGACACCTCTTCCAGGTCCCGCTCCAGCCTCTGCCGCTCATTTCGCTCCTGGGAAACCTCCTCATAGTAGGCCTTTGTCATGTCATCTATGTTTTTAAGCATGTCCTCCGTTTGCTGCCTTAGCTCTTCCCCTATTATCTGGTTACCATACTCACGTTGAAGAGCCTCCCAGAAATTGGCTGTGAGGCCCTGTCTTTCCATTTGCCTCTCAGCAGCCTTCAGATTCTCCTGCAGTGTGGTCTTCTCCCCCAGTAAGTAAGCCACCTGCTCAGTGGGGCTGCTCAAGCCCATCATGCTATGGTCCTCCTGAGCCAACACCAATGCCAGATGCTCACTCTGACTGTCATGTGGAGTTGTCTCTGGAGGCAAGCTTTCGTCCTGAAGCCACGCACACATTTGGTCGGACTCTCTCCTCACCTCTTCATTATCCATAGCTCTAGCTTGGTGCTGTGTCTGTATATGCTGGGGTAGGTCGGTAAAGTAGTAATCTCAAACAATTTGGTCAACTCACAATTATTTAGTATGTCAATTTTTGCAGTGACCCTTCAGACCAGTGCTTCTACTATAAGCATTAAGCATAGCAACCATTCTACAACTGAAAGCATTCCTGTTGCTAGTGATACGTTGCCATAACAACAGGAAAGGCAGAAGTCCATGTGAGAATGAGTTATAAGAAAATAAGGATCGTTGATGCTTAAAAAAATAGAGATTATTAGTTGGTGCTAATCAGCTGTTGTTTCCCTTTTTGAATTTTTACAATCGAATATTTGGACCTCTCATTTTATCATCTTGATTGTTGTTCCTGTCAAGTGTTTTCCAAGCCAATGCTGGGTACCATTCAGCACGGGACACTTAAATCAACCAAGCTATTATGTATTCCACATGTGCTCTGTATGATATTAATTTTAACAGCGCAGAAGTGATGAGACTAACTGCTGCAAAAAAAAAAAAAGGGAAAAAATGACATTTCTATATGTCAACCTTTCACTTCTATAATGTATAAGTCCAAATGGAGCACTTATCCTGTTGTCAAATGACTCTCTGTGGTTTCCCACCAACTGTCCAGTTTCGCAGGAAAGACTTCCTATTAAAAAGCAGCAGCTGGAAAATGAGCAGTCTGAGCGAGGGTGCCCAAGTGAGACATTAATGTAGTGGGTGGGAGAGAGGAATGGTTTGCAATATTCTCCTCCCACCTAAGACACGTGCACGAGCAAGCACACACGAGCAAACACGCAGCAAGCGCCCTGCACAGACGCCCATAGCTTTCGTTTCAATCTAAACTAGTTGATCCACAGAGACGCCGCATAAATACAACTACAACTATTAAAACGATGCTCACTATCCAGAGGGGGCAGGAAAAAAAGCTACTTTTCAAACTTCCTGTGATGCCTCTTTTATTAGTTTTGTCACAAAACATAATAGGGCACAGAGCAAACAGCTGCATTATTGGGATGGATGAGAAATAATCTTGTTAAACTACCAAAAGAAAAGCGATTAGAGGCCGCGGTTGGTTAGGGACTAAACTGTTGAACGGTTAAACAGAAAGCAATGCAGTCTTTTACTGTAAAATGCAGCAATTTACAAAATCGTCCAAAAAATATTACATTCATAAAATGATAAGTTTGGGGATTTAAAAGACAAAAAGTTATGACACTTCAATTGCATTATTTACAGTACGTAAAATAATAACAAATTTGTGTGACAACTGTGTTATTTCCTCCTGTTGCAGGAGTTGCCTGGTGACCAGATGAAATATGGCATCACAGTTACATGAAACTGTGGGCAGGTCATTTTTTTTTATTTTAGGTCAGGAGCTTGCTCAGTCATACCGCGAGCTGAATGTTTCTAAGGGCAACGATCACAAGATCAATACGTCCAGCTGTGCTCACTGAGAGCATAGCATCAGCCACGTCTCCAATCAGCAAACGTGCCATGAGAGGAAGGTTCTGCAGCGGATGAGCAGGAGTCACTCATCCTCTGAGAGCTCTAGTACTGCACACCGTCTTCTTTACTGACTGAAACTTCGGGTTTTGTTTTATTTCATTTAGCCAAATTCTATGTCAAACCACATCCACACAGCTCAGAGGACCGACACTGCAAGACAACTGCCAAAACTAACACACTACATGTTTTTTTGCTATGCACACAGGGAAATCTGAAGTCAACTGTGACTGTGTTGACGTCCACTAAAGTAACTACGACTAACGACGACTCAGAGAAATCAGCTTTTTCTGGTAATCAGGGAACGGTGTTCACATGCACTTACTGGAAAAGACTAACCAGACTCTTCCTCCACCTCTGACTTATTGTGGAAGCCTGATCCACAACGTGGATTGTCTGATATTTAAAAAAGTGACTTCTTTTTGTTAGTCACATTTTCTCTCAGACTTCATTTAAAAATGAGGCAACATCACCCCGTTAATGATCTTTACTTTGACCCATTCTTTCACTCAGCTGCGTGTTCCAGTTGTTACGCACATGCCCAGCTGGAGGAATCCATTGGAAACCTGTGCTTTACGCTTAAACATGCCACAAAGTTTTACCTGTGAAAACCAGGTCTCCCTAATCCCCTACACCCATTTCCTGTTTACATGACACTCAAGAAATCAGCTTTTCCAGAGAAAAAACAACTGTCCATATAAATTCACCCTGTGTATGACAGCGCTCACGGTCCAGCTAATCTGCCATCTTGCCACTGACTTTCTGTCTACACAAATGACGCCTTGTTCATTCAAAAATGCATTGCCTGGGAAAATAATCTAGCAAGTGATCTCGGCCTCCTCAAAAAGAGACGGGTAACAGCATATATTAAAATGATAGCATATATTAAAATAAGTATCGTAGCCACAAAGCTACGATACTTAGTGTATGGCAAACATACCGAGTGTTCGCTTACAACAGAGCGTGCTTGTTATGTTGAAAATGAATAGATATTGGTTGTGCCTTTGAGATGGATTCTGTGTTCCAGAGATGACGTACAGTCTGTCTGACCCAGATGATACAGGATAATTATAATGGCAAACGGGAACATGGCCAGAAGAGACTTGTGGTTTTATTACTTGCTGGGTAATATTTCTGTGGATTTGTCTGAACTTCGAGAAAGGTCGTGCAGACAAAAATAAGCTATGAAAGGGAAGAGAGGCGGAGAGGGGAGGGAGGGAGAGAGAGGAGGCTGTTTTGAACAGTGATAGAGTGGAAAACCAACTGTCTTCATTCAGTGTCGAGGACATGAACTGTTGTTACTGCCAGAAAACATCCACTTGATGAAATGAAACACATCGATCCAGCAGTTCTGGACAATAGACTCCAGCTCATTTTGAGCTGGCGCAACAGATCATTTCGTCCTGAATGGAAACGAGTGTAAAGTTCCAGGCATTGTGTAGAAAACTGTTGATGGAAAACACGTTTAGGTCCTTGTTTGAAGAAGCTATTTTGTAAAAAGCTGATGGCGTCTTATTCATTCCACACTTGCTGCTTAGCCTTTGTTCTGTTTAGCACATTTAGACTTCAGCAGATTAAGACACTATCGAAGCTTTGGGGCATTTTCAGCGAGGACATCAAGCTGAATCAGCAATATCCCGCTAACTTCATATATCATCAAAGTGCAGCATATGTTTGTGGCTTCTGGCCTGAATAGATGAAGGTGTCAGAGGTCACTTTGGTGATTCATAGGCCCGGAGGCCGTTTGTTCGGACTAACATGTCGCTTTTGTCTCAGGATGCTCACAAAGCACATGACGTGGAAAAAACACGGCATCTTCACAGCTTCCACTGGGACATGAGATGGATGTGTGGATTTTCCCCCCAGAGAGCTGCAGTTTTTCAACTTAATGACGATATTAACTCAGCTGGCAGTAAAGCCTTGGCATGGACTTCAATATCCATGGCTGATAAAGTTGAATCCATATTGCAGCACATTCTGAGTCTGAGCAAATGAAAGTGTTGGGGAGAAACTATTACTGATTACAATGCCCCATTTAATGTAATATAACTATGACTATGAGAAAGGGGTCACTGGTCCTGTAGGAATCGAGGTACAGAAAATTATCACCTGAACTCTTGGCTGCCTTCAACAGAGCTCTGTAGCACATTTACCTCATCGTCAGGCTGTTTAAGCCACGTATTTTCACTCTCGCTGCTCTCAAATGTCCGTGGACGTGGTCCTGTTCAGCCCAGCGGCAGCTCAGTTGGTAACGCTGTCATCCACGGACCACAGGGTTAGTGGCTCAACCTCTGGTCCCTTACTGTGTGTCAGAGTGTCCTTGAGCAAGACACTGAAGCCCAAGTGGCTGCTGGTGGGCCAGATGAGCAGCTTGCATGGCAGCCATCGCCACTGTGTGTGTACCAAACTACTCTGTAAGTTGCTTTGGGTACACGTGTCTGCTAAATCTACGATAGTTGAATCAATCAGCAAAACTACAAAATACCAATAGCTGTGATTTAGGGGGTTTAACACCTTTGACATCTGTCACATTAATGTTAAATATTTATCCTGCATTCTGAGACTGAAATGGTCTGTTAGGATGATCTGGTACTAGGAGATCTTTTAGGTAGGATGGAGCTTGACCTTTTAGAGCTTTATAGGTAAGAAGAAGGGTTTTAAATTCCACATTTAATGGGAAGCCAATGGAGAGAAGCTAATGAAGGTGAAATATGATCTCTCTTACCAATCCAGTCAGTCATTTTGGATTAATTGAAGCTTTTTGACAATTTGCTGCAGCATTTTGGAAACAAACATAATTAATTGTATTACAGGCAAGAACGAAACAGTCTGTGAGGAGCTTTGATTGTCAAACATTGCAGGCAGGGAAGTCAACGGATACACGCTTATTTCTTTACAAACTGAGTTTCATAAGTTGAGCAACTTCAGAAATTCATTCATTCAAATCATTATTTCAAATTCTCATATTATATAATTATACTTGAGTTAATAATAAAATGTTCATTCATTCCGCAAAAATTAATGTCGTCCATTTACAGTGAAATTATTTTACAATAATATTTAAACGGATTAACTCCAAAAATGATGCATTTTCATCAGATCAAATCAAGTAGACATAATTTATTGCGAATTTAAAAAAATTAATTAACAAGAATAAATCATGATTACTTATATTTAATGATTCACAAATATACAATACATGTTAAATATGAAATTGTGCTACTGCAACTTGTTATTTCTTCAGTGGTTTTTATCATAACCTGCTGCCCTGCTGCCTTAAATCTTCTTTATGAAATAGATAAATTGCAGTTGGCTATTTCAAAACTAGGATGTCCCTACTTTGTCTTTTTACCAGATCTGACAAAAACGTCTTCAGCACCAGTTCACAGGAGTATGAGGAAACCCACAGCAACGTGACACAGATGGAGGTTTAAGTGCAGGGATGTTGACTTGTTGTTGTGAAGCCTCGTTAATCCTAATTAGCGCCCTTCACTAATGAAGCCATTAGGCCTGTTGTGTAGCCAGATGCACTTATGGCTGTGCTGATCCTGCTGCCGCTACAGATGCGCTCGCTCTGTTTTACCTTTGCAAGTGGGCTCCACGACAAATAATGAATCTCCCTCTAATGTGCGTTGTTTAGGAACAACTGCTAGGAATTAGATGCACGCTCGCTTGTGTCGGTCTCCAGGGTTGAGCCTCATTACACCTCAGCACTTCAGCTGATGGAGTCGTGCAGCCAGTTCGCTCTTTTTCAAACTCTGTCAAAGCCACAAAAATGATTGTTGAATCCGGCGACGCCTCTGAATAGCTGCTTGTGTAACTGCGGTTTTGCAAAGACGCTGATACTGTATGTGAGGAAGTTGAGACAAGCTCGCCCGAAGGCTGAATGCTTATTAATCTATGGGGAACCCAAAATGCTAATGAATAAAAGACTATCTTGGCAGTTAATCTGCCCATGCTGCACGCTGCCGGAAAGTCACTGAATGAATTATTCAGTAATCAGGAATCATCATCAAGTGGCCGAGAGCGCTGCTAAATTAAACTGACGGCAGAGAACAACACAGAGGGAAATAAATCATTGGTACATTAGTAAATTATGTAACCTTGTCATTTATTATGTTCCCACTGTTTGTCAATGAATGTAAGGCACTTGTGTATGTAGCTAAAGGATCATGCTGCGTAACGTCTTATTTGGAATCATAAGCAAAGGCTCAATGTGCTGCATACGTCTTATCACTTTTTAGCACCACTGATGGGCAGTTGAGTTCAGTTAGTCCAGGAGCCACAAATCGGAGCAAAAAGCCACATGTGTGTTGTGTTTATTTATTAAATATCCCGGAAAACTGAATATGTGCATATGTGTTTTCTGAGGACTATTCAACAGTGAATTTTCCGAAGCTCACCTTTTTTTCCGTTTATGTTAAACTATTTATTGAAAGAAAGCGCTAACGACACTGGTGGGGTTACCACTACAAAAATGCCCACGTCTCAATAACTTGTCAGTTGGTCACATGATGTCAAAACGTGAACAACGTGATGTGGGAGTGTTCAAATACAAATTGTCATTGAACCAGAACATTTAGTGCTCAACGATCCATGAAGCACGTTGTGATTTTTGCAGTTAATCACCTTATTAGAGAACAGCATGTTATGCAATAACAAAACACTGAACGTGTGCATTCAGAAGTTTAAAGAGTTATACTTCATTCTGACATTTCAACCAGTAGTTGAATATCCTTAAGTTTTTGTTAGTTGTGTATTTGTAATATTTTAATTGAGAAGTGCTTCATTTAGAACAGATGCTACTGTGCAATTTAATATTATCCAAAAACAAACAAAAAGCCTGAATATAAAATAAATGTATGAGCCCACATACAGTATGACATGCAATGCGATGTCACTGATGAGGATTAGAATTAGGGTTCCTTATTAAAGCTAAGCTGTTACTTGTAGTAAGTTGTTTCTTGGATTCAGGTAGAAATGTTTGCAACATTATTAATGAGGTGTTTGAAGAATATCACCACAATATTCCTTTAGCTGCAAACATTTCTTTTGCTCATGCTCCAAATTGATATATGGAAACATTGTGCTTCACTGTCCAAAACCTTGTATTTGTTTTCATATTCTGCATGTGTGGTGAACCTGGACAGTTTGTGAAGTGGTGTAATATTCACCATGTCACTCTAAATAATCAGGTTGCACTTAGTGATTCAGTCTCGTTCAGCAGTTCTGCTCTTATGAATATCTTTTTATGCTCATGTTGAAATACCTTGTCCTCAGTAGAAACTGTCCCACATATTTACATATATACAGTGGTTTACTCTTCACTGTTTAAATGTGCAATATTACTCCAGTGTTAATGTTTTTGTCAAAGTTAAACTTTTCCAACAAATTCAAGCGGTGTGTTGTGCTGTGAATTATGAATCACGCTGTTGAACATAGTCTGAGATAGATGTGATGTCACAGTTCTTTCTGCATGTTTCCTTATGCTACTTACTTGCTCTGATGTTGGTTTCATAACAGACCTGGTTCGTACGCTTGCTCGAACCAGAGCACATAAAAAACACACCTTGACAACTCACAAGTGGTATCATGACTCTGCTTTGCACAGAGATTGCTCTCTTACCGCCCCGGTGCTCACAGAAACTCCATCAAATGAGAGCCCGTGCATCACCCTGGGGTTCTGCAGCCCCATAACACCTGTCTCTGTTTGGAATTGGACCAGGCGGTGAGGTGGATCTCTTCGCATCGAGGCTGTGCACTTCAATACGCCGTCGGTTTCTCCCTCTGCAAATTGATCGTCACCCCTCCTTCTACTCTACGAGTAATCACTAGCTGGCAGCGAAGAAGGAACGACAGCAGTTCCTGCATCCTGCATGCGAATGAGACGTGATCTGTCTGCCGTCTCCAGCTGGAAGTGCTGTCTGGCGTCCGCGGGGCACAGGAGCGGAAATGACTCTGTTCTGTTCAATCATTGTTCTCTCTTGAACTGGGCCTTTTGGACACAACGGAGATCTTAAGGATTTTGCCTTCACACACACACACACACACACACACACACACACACACAGGTTGGTGCCTCTTTGATGAGCAGTGTCTGCTTCAGGGCAACAGCCTTAGAAACCACTAACCTGTCTGTGTCTCAGTCTGGCCTCACTAACCTTTCTGACCATTTAAAAAATACATTTCTCGTTGCCACATGGCGCAGTGACACGTTCTGCATAGAGTGAGCTCGCCATCCTCTCGCTAAGTCGCGTGACTCAGATGTGACACCGTGGCTGCTCTCTGACACGCGATGGAACGTGCGTCTTTCCTGTGAGACCAGGAGCTCGTGGAAGGAGCTTTTCTGCGTGGGGATCCATTCAAGATTCAGGCTGTTTGCCAAGTACATTTACGATTCTGTCTGAGCGGCTCAACTTCAAAAAGAAATTTCAAGCCAATCCGCAGCACACCCACCAATCACTGTCAAAGCCTCCCTTTCTTCTCTTTGCAGAGCTCCCCATTTAGCCCTTCTAGATTTGGACTTGGGTGTGATTGTGGTCTCTCCTTAACAGCAGCATCAGTTTTACACAGTGTAGCTTCAGGGCACATGAAGATTAATTGCTCCGCTTTGTCCCCCGGCTACCTGCGCTGTGCACAATTCAACTTTGTTCAGTTTCGCCAGCGTCATAACAAGAGTCTCTCAGCAGTGTTGACAGGGGGCGTCTCTCTGTCACTTCACACAGCGTCGCCTCTGGTTTAATCACTGTTGTCTGGTCACAACATTTCGGCATCTGTCTGAACACTTAACTGTAATGTATTATGCAGTGTGTGTGTGTGTGTGTGTGTGTGTGTGTGTGTGTGTGTGTGTGGATGTTCTCTGCCTCTGCACAATGTGGCGTGTGCACTGAGGGACACGGCAAGAGCGAGCTGAGCTGCACTCACGCAACGATTTCGCCTCCATAGTTTGTTGTTACACAAAACTGCATTGTATTACTTGATTAGACAGGAGACAGCGTATGTGTATTATTAAAGCAAAGAGAGTGACAGTATTTCACATTCATACACAACGAGCCTCGTGGCTAGTGCGGAACATCCTGTCAACGCTGATGGGATTGGAGTTTTTTGTTGAATCCCCTCACGTCACCCTCCTCTGTCACTAAGTCTTCCTTTCTGCCTCGCACGTCCTCCGTTTGCACCCCAAATGTTCTCCTTCCCACCATCTGACAGTCACACATCACGCAAGCGAGACACGAGCATCACTTCTGCTCTGTCAAGTTCTAAATTAGCACAGTTGCTTACTTATAATGGTCTTTCACCCCCCGGACGTTAGTATAATTAAGTTATGATACAAGGTAGTAGTCAGATCCTTTACAAGCAAACGTGGAAATACCACAGTGATAGTGTTGTTACTATCAATTTATTCATTTTACTCTTGCATTTAATGACAAGACTTTAATATTGTTGATTGGAAGTCTCTAATAATAATAACTAATCATAACATGCTCTGCCCAGCCTGCCCTAAGGGATTAGTATGAAATCTTACTAATTGTGCAGGAATAATTAGCCTTCTCTAATTGGTTAGAAAACTGAGCCTCAGTCGCATCCTTCAAGCAGCAGACATGTGCCAATGTCAATTTTTTTTATGTTAAATCAAACACATCAGTCTGCAGTGACTGTGCACGTGACAAAAAGTTGTATCAACTAAAAATCAAAATCAATTTTGTTGCTTTTATTTTTTAGGTTTTTTTATTTTATAGTTTATTTAATTTGTATTATGAAGTTCAATTAATTTGACTGAATTAGTCAAAATTATAAAATCACTTTAACTAACTAAATTCACTATTTACCATTTTGCTACTTTATGATTTTGCATAACTTGAGCCTTAGTTCAGTTATGTGACATAATTTTCAAGGCAGCAGGAGAACTTTGTTTTTAATTTAGGTGAAGAAGCCGCATAAAACAGTAACTCATCCAGATCTTGTATTTATTTTCAGCACTTCATTATTGTAGATTGACGTTATGGAGAAAATGGGCAGCTGCAGTACAGGGCAGCCCACACACACACACACACACACCAAAACAACTGAACTGTGCTGAGATCATTTCAATCGTTTTATGATATTGGAAAGCAAAGAAATAGGAAGGTGACGTTCTATTTCTAATCTGCGTGACCATTGATGGGAAGACGTTGTTTGCTGTGGTCAACAAATACTTTGCCAACTCGATATATTCACAGCCAAATAAACTATTGAATACTTATTTATTAATACTGTTTATATACTGTATATTAATTTGACACATTTTTCCTCTTGTGTTTGTTTGTGCCACATAGTTAAAGATGATGTAAGTGGAACAAGGAACAAGTCAAACCTGCCAAATTTGATGATGATAGGCAAGAAGGATTTAATTAGCTTATTTATTTTCTAATTTTCAAATACTCTCTGTTACTTTTTTGGACTGTTATTCATTTTTTGTATTTGTATATTAATTCATTTTGAAATACATATAATTGTGTTGCTTCAAATGTGTGAATACGTTGAACAGTAAGAACATAATGGGGCTTTTTTATTTTGTTGGTGGGGGGCCAAATTGGATCCCGCCGTACAAGCTAGACACTGACTTTGACAAGATGAGCCTGTCGTGTTATTACTAGTTGTAAAAAAAACTATTAAACTTTTAAAAAAGTGGGGGAATCTGATCCGAGGCTTTGAGGCGAATATCAGCAATATCCTCTGAACAGAACAAAGCGCAGCCTCCCTTTGATAGCAGCCCTAACATGATTAAAGTGCTCTACTTCTTGCTAATCCTCTGAGGGGGAACTTGATAAATCTAGTGAGCAGTGAAAAGGACGTGGAAAGCAGCAGAGTCAAAAAAAAAAAGGAAGATGGAAGCAGCTTTTCAAAATATGTCTTGTCATTCATTCTTTACTCGTTAAAGGCCAAAACAAAAGATGCCATTTTTTTTTTTTTTGCCTGCACTTATCAATTAATGAACAAACACGCTCAGGGCAATTTTTTCCACTGAGAATCTAAAGAATTTCCACCTGGACTCTCAGCAGATGAAAGGAGAGATGACACACGTCCCGTCTCTCTCATCCTCTCTGGTTAACGTCTTTCATGAGAGTATGAAATGCTGTTATTGACATTTATCGGCTCCATCCTGCATCTTCTCCTCAGCCTCAAACCATTTCACACTGTCTTACTCTGACATTTTTCATTTGTGCTCGAGCTTTCAACGTCCTCTGTAATTGTTTCCCGCTCGGACTAATTATTTGTGTTGTTTACGAGCAGATGTCTTCTGTCTGAGGCTTCGTGTGTTACGCAACTAAAAGAATCTGCCACGTCTGGGTGGAAGGCACGAGGTGCACCTGCAAGGCCGCTCGCAAATCACAGCAGGTCCGCACTGTAGTGATTTGGACCGAGGCTCACACACTCAGCACAATGGCTCACTTCAAAGCGGCACATTTAATACTCGGAGGGAAAATGGGCTGTGGCGTGGGCGAGCGAGACGTATTGCACCATTTGTAAATATTGTCCAGCTGCTGTAGGAGGATTCATGTCCCGCACTTGTCACCAAGCACAATGTGCCGGAATCCATAAACGTCTCCTTTGTATTCGGCTGTGCTCTTCCAGGTGTGTGTTGCCAAACCTGCCAGGAGCCATTCAGCCCCATTTAGCCGCAAAATTCTCCTCTGTGCCCGGAGGAAACAAATGGCCCTATTTCAGGTGGAATGGATTTTAGCTCTGACTAGATTTAAAAGAGTGTTAGTCGAATCACGACGTAAGAGAAGTTTCAAAGCGAGCGATCAGTCTTTTATGACTAGAAGCAACAACTTCCTTTCCGTGTTAGCTAATGGTTCACTTTGTCTCAGGTTTAAAGCTTGTCGAGACAACTGACCCTGGCTGCTGCGTTTGTAGAGGAGCGGAAGGAGCCTGAACTTAAGTGGCCGATTCAGTCACTCAGCATATTCATTCTCCTGTGGATCCATCATCCATATTTAGTCTAATGCAAAAGCAATCAAATATTAAATAACGAATCTAGAAGGGACTTGTTTCCGCATTCCACTCTGTCCATTTCTATTAAAACATTCTGTTGTCGTGATCATCTTTACTAAAAAAAATTAAAACAACAAATAAGTTGACCTCTGCCTGGGAGCCAGTCGTTCCATCTTCTGCCTATTTTACACGAGCCTGTTGTCCTAGAATCATCAAAAGCCTCCTGGCTGAAGACATGTCACTCAATTTAGGAGAGAAATTGAAAGAAAAAAATAAAGTGCATGATTCAGGGTCAGAGGAAGAAGGAGAAAAGTCAAAACGTGCATGTTGAATGGTTCTTTGGTTTTGAGGGGACGACCAAACAACAATCTTAGCTTCTCTCGTGCCTTGAGGCTTCCTGGCATCCCACTAAACTCCACCAGTTGTCCTCAAACACTCGTCTCGCCTATAAAAAAATGAAAAAGCACAGAGGAGCAGAGACATTTTCCTTCCACATTCACACTCGTTTGAAGTAAAGTATGACGTAACGTTTTTCTCCGCAGACACAACACTTCAGAAAAAAAATGAGCCTATTATAATCATAAAGGAGGCAGTGAGGAGGAGAGAGCCCTCAGATCCGCACTTCAGCTGTTGTTTTTCCATTTCTGGTGCTTCAGTGGTCAAATGCCCTCTGGTGGTTTCAGTCAGTCATGTGCACGTTCATTCTCCTCCATCACTGCCACGTTTTATGTTATTTCAAAGGAGCCACCCTCGAAAATATTATTTATAAAAGAAATATCAAAAAACATGTTGTCAGCAACAGGCAATTTAACGCAGACACCAGCATGTTCAGCAGTGAAAAGTATTTACACATTACAAGTATTTTAGGTACATGATTCATTCATCCATTCTAGAAATATCTATATTCCATAAATAATTTCATTTACATAAAAGTCCCACAGAGGTCAAAATGTCAGGTATTCGATGATAAAACCAAACTTTAGTTATGACTAAATGAGTAGTTTGTTGTTTTTTCTTCTTTTCTATCCCGTTAAACATCCCACAGTCTCTCAGATATTTAACAAGGATGTTTTTTCGACACACTCAACTCAACAAATCACGTGAAGTACCAATTTTATACTGCCCAAAATTTGACTACACTTGCATAAGTACAACTACTCTACTAAGAATAGAGTTTATGATGTATAAACAGTATTGAATGTAATGCTGTTGAAAACATAAATGTCTAAGTCTCAGCCAGATTTACTCCAGAAAACCTGGAGAGGTGACAAATATAGAAGAGAAAAATATAAGTACTTGATGAAAAATAACTTGATATGTAAGAAAAACTGCTCAGCTGATAAAGTCCAAGCTGATTTGACCCATTTTATGTACTGTAAGATAGTTAAACCATAACAATACATTTAGCATTATTATGGTAAAGCATTTTGTTTTATGAATATCATCTAAAACAGTAATTAAATTAAAGTGAGTAGCCTTAAAGTAATCTAGCCACAGGGGTTGCAAGCCAGTAACTTCTGTGCCGGTCCCAAGCCCGGATAAATAGAGAGGGTTGCGTCAGGAAGGGCATCCGGCGTAAAATTTTGCCAAGTACAACCATGCGAGTCATCCATACCACTTTCATACCGGATCGGTCGAGGCCGGTTAACAAGGACCGCCACGGTGCTGTTAACCTACAGGGTGCCGGTGGAAATTGGACTACTGTTGGTCGAAGAAAGAGAGGAGGCAGAAGGCTTCGTGGTCAGAGAGAGAAGGGGAAAGGCAGGAGCTTAGATTTGAGAGTAGGGACTCTTAAAGTTGGCACAATGACAGGGAAAAGAGCTGGCAGACATGATGGAGAGAAGGAAGGTAGATGTACTGTGTGTGCAGGAGACGAGGTGGAAAGGCAGCCACGTAGTATTGGAGGAGGACACAAACTGTTCTACCATGGTGTGGATTTGATCCTGAAGGGGGAGTTTGTGAACAATGTTCTAGAGGTGAAAAGAGTCTCAGACAGGGTGATGAGCCTAAAGCTAGAAATCGAAGGTGTGATGGTGAACGAGTCAGTGGGTATGCTCCACAAGTTGGCTGTGAGTTAGAAGAGAAAGAGAGATTCTGGAGTGAGTTTGATGAGGTTGTAGAGAGTATCCCCAGAGAGAGAGAGAGTAGTTGTTGGAGCAGACTTCAATGGGCATGTTGGTGAGGGGAACAGAGGTGATGAGAAGGTGATGGGCAGGTTTGGTGTAAAGGACAGGAATCCAGAAGGACAGATGGTAGTGGACTTTGCTAAGAGGATGGAAATGGCTGTAGTTAACACTTACTGAACATAGAGTGACATACAAGAGTGGAGGTAGGAGCACACAGGTGGACTACATCCATGTAGACGAGGTCATTTGAGAGAGGTTAGTGACTGTAAAGTGGTGGTAGGAGAGAGTGTAGCCAGACAGCACCGCATGGTGGTGTGTAAGATGACTCTGGTGGTCAGGAAGAAGAAGAGAGGAAAGACAGAAAAGAAGACCAAGTGGTGGAAGCTAAAGAATGAAGAAACTTGTGAGGAATTCAGGCAGAAGTTGAGACAGGCTTTCTGTGGTCAGGAAGAGCTTCCAGATGACTGGGAAACTACAGCAGAGGTAATTAGGGAAACAGGTAGGAAGGTGCTTGGTGTGTCATCTGGTAAGAGGAAAGATGATAAAGACACTTGGTGGTGGAATGAGGAAGTACAGGACTGCATCCAGAGGAAGAGGTTGGCTAAAAGGAAGTGGGATGTAGAAAGGACTGAGGAAAGTAGACAGGAGTACAAGGAAGTGCAGCGCAGAGTGAAGACGGAGGTGGCAAAGGCCAAACAGAAAGCTTATGATGAGCTGTATGACAGGTTAGACATTTAGCCAGACAGAGAGATAGAGATGGGAAAGATTGCAACAGATAAGGGTGATTAAAGACAGAGATGGAAAGGTGCTAACAAGCCAAGAGAGTGTGCAGAGAAGATGGAAGGAGTATTTTGAGGAGCTGATGAATGTGGAAAATGACAGGGAAAGAAGGGAGGAAGATGTGGATGTTGTGGAGCAGGAAATAGGAGAGATTAGAAAGGATGAGGTGAGGAAGGCTCTGAAAAGTATGAAGAGCGGAAAGGCTGTTGGCCCTGATGACGTACCTGTGGAGGTGTGGAAGTGTCTAGGAGAGAAAGCAGTGAAGTTTCTGACAGGTCTGTTTAACAGGATTTTAGAGAGTGAGAAGATGCCTGAGGAATGGAGGAGAAGCGTTCTGGTGCCGATCTTTAAGAACAAGGGTGACACAGAACTGCAGCAACTACAGAGGGATAAAGCTGATGAGCCACACAATGAAGCTGTGGGAAAGAGTAGTGGAGGCCAGGCTTAGGAAGGAGGTGGAGATTTGTGAGCAGCAGTATGGTTTCATGTGTAAGAGCACCACTGATGCCATTTTCGCTTTGAGGTTGTTGATGGAAAAGTACAGAGATGGTCAGAAGGAGCTGCATTGTGTCTTTGTGGATTTAGAGAAGGCGATGACAGGGTGCCGAGGGAGGAGCTGTGGTACTGTATGAGGATGTCGGGAGTGGCAGAGAAGTACGTCAGACTAGTTCAGGACATGTATGAGAGAAGCATGACGGTGGTGAGATGTGCCGAGGTCAGACAGAGGAGTTCAAGGTAGAGGTGGGACTACACCAAGGATCAGCTTTGAGTCCCTTCTTGTTTGCTATGCTGATGGACAGGTTGACAGACGAGGTCAGACAGAAATCTCCTGACAATGATGTTTGCAGATGACATTGTGATTTGCAGTGAGAGTAGAGAGCAGGTGGAGGAACAGCTGGAGAGGTGGAGGTTTGCTCTGGAAAGAAGAGGCATGAACATCAGTCGTAGCAAGACAGAATACATGTGTGTAAATGAGAGGGATCCAGGTAGAAGTGTGAGGTTACAGGGGGCTGAGGTGAAGAAGGTGCAGGAGTTTAAGTACTTGGGGTCAACAGTTCAGTGTGATGGGGAGTGTGGAAAAGAGGTGAAGAGGCGAGTGCAGGCGGGTTGGAATGGGTGGAGGAAAGTGTCAGGAGTGTTGTGTGACAGAAGAGTGTCAGCAAGACTCAAAGGAAAGGTGTACAGGACAGTGGTGAGACCAGCTCTGCTCTATGGGTTAGAGACAGTAGCAGTGAGAAAGAGACAAGAGGCAGAGATGGAAGCAGCAGAGATGAAGATGTTGAGGTTCTCCTTAGGAGTGACAAGGTTGGATAGAATAAGGAACGAGTTCATCAGAGGGACAGCACACGTTGCCTGTGTTAGCAACAAAGTCAGAGAGGCCAGATTGAGATGGTTTGGACATGTGCAGAGGAGGGATAGTGATTATATTGGTAGAAGGATGTTGGAGATGGAGCTGCCAGGAGAGGGCGAGAGGACGACCAAGGAGGAGATATATGGATGTTCTAACAGAGGACATGAGGTTAGCTGGTGTCAGAGAGGAAGATGCCCAGGATAGAGTGAAGTGGAAAAGGATGATTCGCTGTGGCGACCCCTGATGGGAAAAGCCAAAAGAGAAGTAGTAAGTAGCCTTAAAGTGTTTTATCTGGTACTTTGTTGCTTACCGTCTCTGAGTAAACCTGTAGACCTGCATACATGTTGCTTATAATAACGTTAACTGTTGGGGGGTGAGGCAGCCATCTTGTGAGGTCTGTTTACCTGTGCCTGTTATAGCGCTTAACACGTGGCACCTGCCTGCATTTCTTTGGTTAAGTCGTTCGGTTGTTCAGGTTCTTCAAATTTGATGGAGATGGGAAACGATAAAGAGGAAGGAAAGGGACCCTGTCTGGAGAAATTAAAGGCAGAGGTCACCAATTTTCAACTTGTTTCCTATGGTTGCAGTTTGGCGAGTACGTGTACAATGTTGATTTTAAATGCCTTTCTGTCTTCCTCATATTAAATTATCTCTATACAAAACACCACCAGATGACACCATTTGGAGGTTTTTCATCATGACATCAAGTGTCAGTCGATGTCATGTGGAAGTGTCCTGGAGAAGCACAAAGACTACTTCCTTTGCAGTGTGAGCACTGAGACGACATCATCTAAATTGTAAAGACCCCTCTCAATGATGTCACAGGGAGGAGTTTTTCACGTAGAAGCAGAGAGATATTTTAATGTAGGGAAGATAAATGAAAGTTTTATGCCTCTCACTAATCAAGCAAAGATTTTGAAATTCTCTGACTGGTTAGAAGGGAGATGCTTGTTCAAACTGCTGTTGTGTGGGTTTGACGTCACAGGAGGCGTTAATAGTACAGTACTTCCCAATAAAAACCTTTTGGACAATAATTCTTCAAAAAAACATAAAAAACATACTGTAGCTTTATGTCCTTCCACCCTTACGTTAATGTCCATGTGTTCCCCTGACACCCCAAATCAGTGCCTGGGTCATTAAAGCAAACTTTGTTGTTTAAATGAATGATGCACATGTGGAAAATAGTGGATGGGAAAGTGGTGGCCTAGTTTTGGGGAAAATAAGCCTTTTTTTCATTGTAATGTGTGTTTTGTCTCCCTAGCTGCCACAAAGCAGGGCCCACCGGGAGAAGCTGTTTGGGGAATGGTCATCATCTGGATGCCTGAGTCAATACGTTTCCGCACGAAACCCACAAACCCTGAAAGGGACACTTGCCTTTGTGAGCCAGCGAGCATGCGGGGATCTAAACATGTCCGCTGATATACTCTAACACTCTCCAGAGAGGTCTTCGTATGCTCGGACAAAAGGAATCCGCCTTTCTGTAATCAAACCTGTAAAATCAGAGCCATCAGGCCCTGAAGTCCATCAGTGGCGTGACACGCCCGTCAGCACAGAGAAAACGGGGCCTATCAGTGAAACCAGAGACCGCTTCGAAGTAGGACATCAACTATTCATTCTGCTTTGATACAGCACCTATCAGGTGTGATGAACTCGTGCTAATTTCACCTGGCCGGGCCTCGGCTCCTCTTCACCTGAATCACTGCTGACGTGAGGACGAGGAAGGAGTCCAGTGGCGCTTCAGAACCAGACTGCACAGAGGGAAGAATGTCCCCCTGTATATTTAATGACGGTATTCCAGGACAGGGAAAATTCATCAGCAAGACCAGTGACAAGACACCAAGGCTGGAACTCTACACCAAATGGAATCACTGTAGTTTTGAAAAATTAATGTGTGGCGACTCATTAATTGTGCCCCCTGACTTGGTGTATAAATGACACAGCAGGGAGAAGACTCTGCGAGTTATCTGTCCTCACAGCTTCTGTAATCCACTGTTAAAAGTCTCGGCTCAGAAAGAAAGAGGCGTCAAGCGTCTGAGCTGCGATATCGGCCGTGTAATTCCAAATAAAGAAGTCAGCGAGAGAGTGGATTAAAAAAAGATGGGATTATCTGTAATTTATTAAAGTGTATAAAACAAGAAAACACTCCAGTTCATATCATTGTTCTATAACAAAACTTTGTCTCTTTTTCTGGGTTAAGAACATTAATAGTCCATATAAACCACAGGAAATTGGCAGCAACCATAATCCTACTAATTCAACTTTAATCTAAAAACTAAAGACAGGCTTATCGAAAAGGAGCTGCTGGTCGTCGTTGTTTTCCATCATATACACACACATATGATATTCTAATAACAGTAATGGGGTTAGTGGACATTCAGACTGACATCAGTTCTGTATGCAGGAATGACCTTTCAATAAACTGAGTCAGAATTAAGGGCAATAAAATATTGCCCTGCAGTTCTCTTGGCTGTCATTTTAAAAAAAATTCACACAAAAAGAAATTACCAAAAGATGCCGAAACCTCCTAATCTAAAAACTTTTTGGAATAATTTTATCAGTATGGCACCTCATTCTTGATGCTGCGTCTTTTTAATCTGAGGGATTTCGGTGTCTTTTTCCTCACACGCTTTTTTTTTAAATGCTTGCAACAGGTCAACAACAAACATGATACAGTAAATATCAGCAAATATTCAAGTTTGACAATTTTAAGGAATAATTCAGCATATGGAAAATTGGCTTATTTGCTTTCTTGTGGAGAGTAAGATGCCAGAATTGATTTGTTTTATCTGGACTTATCGTGATTCCCTCAACCACAGCTCCTGGTGAGAATTTGTTTTCACCTCAGCCCTCACAGGTCAGCTGTTTGTCCTGCCCCAGCTAAACCGACCAGCTGCCAGATGTGGCTTCATATTAGAGCAGAGAGCAACAAAGCACGTTTCCATAAAGTCGAACTATTCCTTTAACAAATGAACGCATAATAAAATATAAACAACTGATGAAGTGAATACACATAAAACATAAAAGCAGACGCAAATGAAACGAAGGACCTAAAGTCTCCTTGAGGGTTTTTGTCTTAATTTCCTTAACACTGGCTTCTAGTCGTTTTCACACCTGTTGTAGTAGTTGAATATTGTGGTGTCTATCCAATGGCGGTACCTGGACACTGTGGTGTAGATGCCGGGAAACTGAGCCTCAGCGCAACCTTCTCCCCAGGACACCACACCATAGACCCGGCCTTCACACACAAGTGGACCCCCAGAGTCCCCCTGAAAGAGCAGACAAGACACACAAGGAGGACGCAATATTTAATCAGACATCCGAGAGTCACACTTCAGTAATGGGTCTGGCGATGTTCCGTATTTCTCTCATAGGATTTCTCGTAGGATACAGTATTAGACAACTTTCTAAAGAATGTGTTTTATATGGAAGGTTTGAATGTTGGGGACATGGGCACTGACATTGTGGGATTTTTACCTGCTCCAGTGGTGACAGTGGGGAACCTGCATATCTTATGTTTCACTAAAAAGTTGTATTAATTAAACAAATAGTCCCAAGAAATGCACAAATATTACCACTGTTTGTTAAAACTACTGTTCACGGCTGTTTTTAAAATGCCACAAACTATGTTGGACTTTATAGGATTTGGTGACAGTAACAAAACACATGAGTTACATCACTAAGGCCACTGTGCAAAAGTAAAAACACAAAAAAACTCATAAGATGGCAAAATATCCACAGGTCTCCTATTGAAGTGGCATATAAAATGTTATTCAGCGAGTTTCAAACTGGCTCCAGATAACGACAAATTTTGGCTGCTCTTTTTGTCCACAACGTCACATGAATATCTCTCATCATAAAACAAACTGACTGTCCACATGATGACACAGTGAGTAAAAAGCTCCTCTTACCTCGCAGGCGTCCTTCCCTCCTGTGCTGTAACCGGCGCAGAGCATATTCTCAGTGATCCTGCCGTTGAAGGACTCGCTGCTGTTGCACTTTTCTGTGGAGACAATGGGGACGGTGACCGTGCGGAGGGTGGAGGGGATCTGTTCTCCGACGAAGCTGGTGTAACCCCAGCCGGACACTCGGCACACTCTGCCTTCTGCTATGGAGGCGCCCTGTCTGGGCAGCAGAGCGATGGAAACGTAGCTGTTCAGGTAGACCGGGGCCCTCAGCTGGAGGCATGGGGGACAGTGTGGTCAGTGAAAAGACCTGCCAAGTGTGACTTAAACCGACTCAGGCGCGGCATCTGAAGATTAGAGGGGGAAAGCAGCATTTTTTATACTGTACCTTTATAAGCATTATGTCATTGTTGTTAGTGGCACTGCTGTAGTCAGGGTGGGGTATCAAAAGGTGGGGCATGATTTCCTGCTCCGTGCCCTCGTAGATGGCCAGCGAGTAGTCACCTGCCACTATCAACATGTTGTTTAAGCTGTCCATGGAAAAAGAGCAAATTAAAATGGTGGTTAGATGGTTTGGGATACTTCCACACATTTTGGGAAATGAGCTTATAAACAAACATTAATGCCACTATAATTTCTGTGCATTATATCTGAAACTACAACCAGCAGCCGATAAACTTAACTCGATGCCAGAAAGAAAATCAATGTCTTTGCCAAAACAAATTAAACTGTATATATATATAAACTGTCCAACCAATACAATCAAACAAGGTCTGAGGACTGTAAAAGTAAACGTACTGTAATTAAACAATAATTATCAATATTCAAAACACTAGTAATATACTTTAACGCTCTGTAAAAATCCTAAAAATGTAACCGACAGCATAATATGAACAAAAAAACAGTAAAACATTGAATTTCAGTTGAATAATACAATTCACATATTTTTACTTCTGGAAATTAGACAGATAACTGGAATGTAATCTTTTTTACGGTTATTAACTGTAATTACATCTGCTTTTTCTGCTACATAACACAGTGTAACATTACCCTTTTATTAAACAGTTGCCAATTTGACACGTACAGCCATATCACATTTATGATTTTTTTCACTAAACCTAACAGTGATTGACTTTGTCTGTCTTTCAAACAACCGGCTAATTATTAATTCTACAAAATTTCACATAAGACATCATTGGATCATTTTGTTTGGTGAAACCAATGGTGCAAAAGTATTTTTTTGGTAACAAAGGAAGCTGGAACAAAATACTGGCTATGGTTCTGTTCATAAAATTATTAAAATTTTCTGTTGATCGACTAATAGCTTGTAACACCTCATACCAATACTTTCTCACTTCTGCAAGATAAATTATCAACTATCTATATTTAATTTTCAAACTTACTGAAGAATCCTGTTTCCACAAAAGATGACACTGTGCAAAATACAAATACCACGAGTGCAACCTGTATTAGACTGAAAATAGTACAAAGGCAAAGTGATGAAACTGATAAATTCAATTGGTTTTAGAAAATCTTTGCTGATTTTTAATTTAATGCCAGGGACACCTCAAAAAAGTTGGGATGGCATTAACAAAAGAAAAAATCACCTACTGTATTCACCTACTGTAACATCTCACAACCAATTAGATTCATTTGCAAAAGCTCAGAATCATGAACCGATATAAAAAAATGCATCTGAGAGAAACTTTCAAAGTGAGGATGGGACGCAGCGTGATAATCAGTGACAAATGATCAAATAAATCAACAACTAGAGAAAAACATTTCTCAAAGTAAAATTGCAAACAGTTTGGAATCAGAAACTTCTCTGAAGATCATTGTCACTGTTCGTTTTATTGCTGCATCACCAAATGTGAGTTAAAACAGTTTTTTTTAAAACAGACTGAGGTCAGGTGGAAAAGACTCCTTTGGTCTGATGAGTCAAAATTTTAAATTCTTTTTTTTTAAACCATGATCGCCGCATCCTCAAGAGAAAAATCACTTCTGCATTTTATTTTTATTTGCATTTTACACAGTGTAACGCAGGGCTGTGTATGTCATTTGGGTCGAGATACTGGGAATATAACAGATTATGAGGGCAGACGCTGATAAAACATTTGTTGACTGACAGGGAAGTAGGTAACACTTGACATTCGGGAACTTAACAACACTGACAACGCAGTCATTTATCTGCAATTTAATAAAAGGTTTGCACAAGTTTTCCGATCTAGTGTTCTAGATGCTAGATTACAACTATTGTGCGACAACAATTGCTTCCTTATTGTTGGGCTGTAATCTATATGAAACGGCGCTGTGCTATCAGTGAGCTCTGAGGCCATCTTGTATCCTTTAGCCGTGAGGTTGTGCAGAATCCGATATGGCTTGAAAATGACCAGACCTTCGAATGAAATCCTGTATACGCACATTTCCCAGCAGAGAAGTCAAGTAGAGGTCACAAATTAGGACACGCGGGTATACAGTTTACTGCGACCTGAGGCTTGTTTTACCACTTCACCGAGTTTGTGTTTCTGCCTGAGGTTATGTAAGCCACTCGAAATGAAGAAAAATAGCTCACCCTTGATCACAGTGTGCCGCGGTGATTACCCAGTACTTATTTATCAAGGATCCCCCGCAGAAGTGCTGACGGTCGGTTGTCTGTATTGACACAATGTACTTGATTGAATGTGGAACTGGTGCATATCCCCCCACTATACGTTCCTGTGCAAAGGCCAGATCTGTGACACACACACACACACACACACACACACAGAGAAAATACAGATAAGAAACACATTGAACAATCCCTCAGATGTCAGCACAAACCACGCAGAGCCAACACAGTTGTTGTTTTATAACTGCAGTTGCAGCATCAGCGAGAGCGATGCAAGTAATAAAAGCGAACAACAGAGGACATCACTGCGCTGATGCTTGTGGCTTCACAGATCAATAAAAGACAGTCTCATCTCGGAGACACTCTGTTTCACACTGAGGATGAGTCTGGCCATCATTATCCATCTACCACAGAGCTGGGAGGTGACACGCTGACTGGAGTGGGATTTCTACTCATGGAGCGGTTTGAATGAAGTAGTACAAAGCAAATTAGGACATTTACTCTCAGCACAAGTATTACAATGATGTCAAAATTAATTAGGTAGTCCATGCTACTTAAAATTTATTCATTGCAAACCAGAACGTTTTACATGTATTTGAATTGTTTTATATACAAGGATAATATTGAGCTTACAGAACATGATCGGTGTGAAATACCGCAGATCCCACATTCAGTAACCTGTGTCACATTGTCAGATGGTTTTAATTGCCATTTAATACATTGGTATAAATAAAAAAAAAACAATTATAGGTCTCCACAGGTCATTTCATCATAGTCAGTAACAAGTCCTGTAACTGATTACAGATGCAGTAATTCTGTGGGCATTCTGCTGTATGTTAGCATGGTGCAGGGGTCTGAGGTTTGGGGAAGTGCTGCTGCAGCCAACAGGGTAGAAATTAGGCCTCCAATTAAATCCCAAACCGTTGGATTTAACTGCTGGTCACGTGCTGTGTGTTCCAACCTGGCCAAACACCAGCCCTGTGTAATAATGGTCTGGCTCCATCACTGCTTCCTGACTTGCTAAAGTCGCACAAACAGTTCGAGGCTGAGTGTTTTTCCATTAGACTTTGGGCCAATGATCCAGTGTTAATGCATCTGAATTTTAATAGAATATAAAGACAGACTTTGACACTCACATTTACACTGAAAAAACATCATTTGTTAACTGAAAAAATTAGCTTTATGTCCATCTGGGTGTTGACCCCAGTGGCCTCAGTATTTCTCCAGTCGCTGCTTTAGCCTCAAGAGTATCTGGACTGTGGACATTTGATACTCAGCCGTCACCCAGCAGTGACTGACAGCGACGAGAGCCACAGAAATGTCGTGGAAGCTGAAACCAAACGCGCTCATCACTGCTGTGGGTAAGGGTCCCAAAGTGTCCCTGACCTAATAAGTCTCATAAGGGCTGAACTGTGTCCTTTCTGGTTACTGCACGCATGGCTTCACCGTACAGCCCCGTGCAAGACACGGTGTTGTCCGGCATCATAGATCAGTTGAAGATGTTTATCAGATCCCCCTTCACAACAGGCACAAAAGTAGGTGTTGGCCATAAATACTTTTGTTATTTTTGTTGCTCGCTTTCATCTGTTGTTCCTCTGGTTTCAAGTTCTTTTCATGAATACGCACACTTGCATTGACCTTTGGATTTATCGTTATATCAGAGCGATACCTTTATTACGGGCAATAACAACGTGCACAACACAAGAATTGCAACAATGACACTACAATACATTTTAAATTAAACTAAGATGAACAGCCGCGTCACAGTGTGTGCTGTATATTTTACACTACACAGCCTGGCATTACAAACATTTCAAAATTAACACTGTAAATCATCCTTAATTTTTCATTTACACAGCATCCCCATATTGCACTTTTCTAATTACTCTGCTGGTGTAATTTATGATTTAAAGCACTATGGTGCTCAGTCATGCACATCTACAAGGAATATGTTTAAAATGTGACAGAAGGCATGGCAAATGACACACGCTGAGCTAAACACACACCACGCTAATGAATCAGAGCGTGATGTTGAACCACACTCTGAATCCAAACTGTCTCGCCATTAGAACACAGAGGCTTAACGTCACTGAAATCACTTCCAGGCACACTCAAGCAAAGTGGAAAGTGAAGATAAAGAAGACGACTTACAGTTTGCAGACAGGACCTCCAAGAGCACACAAAGCAGCGAAGACGACAGCTCCATAGTGACACAATGTGCAGAGCAGTCTATACGCAGAGAGAGACTTCACCTGTGTGCTACTTGTCTAATCTTAACACGGAGGCATCACACCTGCATTCTCGGGTTTCTTATAGTTCTTATTTCCGTTTCCATGGTCGCCTCCTTATCCAGAGCCGATATATAATTGAAGCTTTCACACCACAGCCCCTTGTCTCACCTACGCCGTGACCTTGCAAGCTGTGCAAAACTTGTCCATTATGTATAATATTTGTATTGTCACCTGATTTCTTGTTGGTCCGTTTAGTATCACACACAGAGGGCAGGATATTTTGTGCTTATTTCCTGTCATGAACTCATACATCAGAGTTTTATCATGTACTTTAAACAGCCACATCATGTCCACTGTGTGACATATTTAAGCTCGTGATTGAAGATCCTAATGTGTATTAAATGAGCTGCTGTAAGAGTAAATGTCTCTGCAGCCCGTAATTAGTGTACAGTCTCCCCATTGATTTCCCAGTATGGATTAATGTGGGCTTTGACTGATGACAGGCAGCAACGGCTTTCCTATCAGACAAGGTTGAGCCGGCCCTGCTGCTCCATATCTATTCTAGGGCCAAGTGTCATTAAAAATGGAGCACAGCTCAGGCAAGTCTCATCAGCGCTTCCATCCCTCGGTGGAGTTCCTGACCTCCGCTGGCTAATAGCCCGCTCTGTTGCCCTCCCCGCTGCGGAAAGTTATGGCTGGGCTTGTGGCACCTCTCCCTTCCCCTGAGTGCTGACCACTGCTTTTTCCCGCATGACCCACTCTTCAATCCAAGTGCTGTCATTATTTCACGCGGCTGCCAGCTCCCTGTTCTCGCCCTCATCTGTCTGCCGCTGGACGGAGAAGCCACAGCGCTCTAATCCAGAAGTGTCCCGTCTGTTTTAATATACTCACTCACCGTAAAATCCTCAGCTGAATGGAAATCAATGCTCTTCCTGTTTTCAGTTAAGAAGCCTGATAGGAGCAATTTCACTCTTATTTACTGTAGCATTTAGAAAGAGAAGCTCAATATAACGTAGTTATCAGCAGCTGTATGTTTCATTTTTGTTTTAAACACTAACTCCTCGCCAAGGCCATTGTAAGTCATTTTTTACACATAACTGACACTATATCATACAAAACAATAACCAATATGAAAAATACATTGATCTTATTTGGAAATTTGTTCATTCATTGCTTTTTCTTTCATTCTGTTTTGATCCACCCTGTAGAAGTGCAGGTGGAGTTGGGTGTTCTGGGGGCTCAAGCTCCTGTCTCTCTTCCTTTATTAATCAGAGGTGCCTGTCTCAACATTAATTATCTAGTCTTTGCAATTTTTTTTTCCTGATGGCTCGTCTGTCTTTGTCCATAAACATTTGTGTAAATCCAGTAATGTGGAGCTGTGACACAACAAACCGAAGGCAAAGAACTAGAAATACTGAAGACCAGCTGCAGTGTTGGGGCACGTCAGCGTCATCCAGTGATGCTAGAAACCACAACAGAGTGGACGAGAAAATGCAGGATGTGGCGCACAGAGTTCTCTCGCTCCCCGACAACACATTCAACATGTTCAATTAGATAGAGACCACTGCCTCTGACAGGGGGTCTGACTAGTGCCAGCAGTACTGGACGAAGCACATGGACAAGGCTGATGGACACAACAAGTAGCCCAGCATTGGCTGGGCGTTGGCTGGATGGTGTGGTTGTTTGTCTGGGGCATCACTATACATGTACATATTTCTGAACAGATCGTAAACTTCAGGATTAGACACAAAGGCAGCTATCGGACTGGATAAATGAGGCTTTGAACTTCCCTCCAAGTTCCAGCTCCATCATTTCCTGTGAACAGTCTATGCTTGGACTCCTTGCATGAATTTAATTTAATTTAAATAAAATATATAATATATATCAGTCAAGAAAATATCAACTTGTATCATATGATGCAATGTATTGTATGATAAATTCATAATCAAAACAAAATCTTTTGCTGGGAAAAACTAAATGTTTTGCTGGGAAGAAGCCTCAGAGATCTTGAGAAAATCTTGGTTTACGCTATTTAAGTTAGAGTAGCACTGAGGTGCCGTCAGTGTCTCACTATCGTCATTTCTCCAACATTTTCCAAAGACTCAGCACAGACTTCCTGATGTAAACTTATACAATTCCTGATAGATAAAGGGTCTTTAGTTGCGAAAATGCTGGAAATCTAAAATGTTATGTATTATTTTACAGGTCAGTACATTACTGGTAAATGATTCGGATTCTCCTTTTTCCTGATAAGAACAACATTTGAAGTGAAATGGAGAGTGTAAATAATCCCCATGAACTGAACCTACACACACACAAAACATGGCTGCAGCCAGGATTACTGCTAAAACACACCTGTCCTGGATCCCCAGGAGGAAGTGGACGACGCGGCATAATATGTGGTGGAATGTTATGTATTATATATATTATATGTATTGCACTGCATGAAAATTTTAGTAACCATGACAACGTTTAGTGTTGAGTTCAGCTCCAACCTAAAGAAGATGTCAGCCGAAGAAGATGTCTTTATACTGAGTGTGGTAATAAATGATTTCCGCAGCTAGAGCTGAAAGGTCTTTTTTAGCCACTTGAAGAAGTGCACTGAGGTTCTGACTTTTTTAGGTGTCGGTGTATGTGTAAACGAAAATGTCAGACTAAAATCCTACCAACGTTATCCAGATTATATCCTTTAAGCCCCTTAATCTCTATATTGTGCACGTGAGCTTGTGCGCGCAGCACGCTGCTCTGCATCGAATAGTTTGGAGTATTGAAAGCGATGGAGTGGGCGTGTTTAAGACATTTTTCAACTGTTGCCGAATGATTGAACCTTTTTCTATAAGTTGCACAGCTCTCTTGTGCTATAACATTTACATTTAGATTTAGTCATTTGGCCATTTGGCAGACGCTTTCATCCGAAGTGAGTTACAAGTGAGGCGTAAGCAAAAACCAAGTCAAGGAGAAAACATCAAAAGAAAGTGCTATTAAAAAAAGTGTTTCGGTTTCATGAAATTTAAGTACAACCAAGAGCAGAAAATAATATTATTTAATTTTTTTTTAAGTGCAAAGTAAGATGCAGAAGAGTTATGTTTGAGCAGTCTTTTAAATATTGAATGTGAGGTCGCAGAGCGTGCAGAGTTTGGCAGCTCATTCCACCATTGTGGGACCACTGAGCTGAAGAGTTTGCCTTTATGTATTCTGTGTGGTGCTGGGACTACCAGACATCAGCGCAGCTGACGGGAGGGATTGTAGACCTGAATGATTGAGTTGAGGTAAGCCGGAGCGGTAGAGTTGACCACCCTGTAGGCAAGAGAGAGAGTGCTGAACTTAATCTGTGCAGCCACAGGAAGCCAGTGCAGAGATCTGAAGAGTGGTGTGACATGACTTATTTTTGGCTGATTAAAAATGAGGCATGCTGCCACATTTTGGATCGTCTGCAGGGGTTTGGCTGTGCATGCCGGTAACCCCATCAACACTGCATTGCAGTAATCGAGACAAGATATGGCCAACGCCTGGACAATGAGTTGGGTCATGTACTCCGAAAGGTAGGGTCTGATCTTTCTGATGGCGTGGAAGGCAAATCTACATAACATAGAGACTAAGGCAATGTGTTCCTTAAAGCTCAGTCAGTCGTCGATGATAACTCCCAGAAGTGTAGATGGAAAAAAACACGAGGACCAAGGACTAAGCCCTGTTGTACACCGAGTTAGAATCATGCCCCTGCCAGAATACCTTGAAGGTTCGTCCAGACAAATAAGCCAAAAGATCCAGACATGCCTAATTTAGAAAGTGCAGAAAAGAGGATCTGATGGTTCACAGTGTCCAAGGCTGCAGATAAGTCTAGTAGAATTAAGACAGAAGAATTCCCGCAGAAGAATTCTTAGAAGAATTAAGATTATTCCCACAGTCTGCAAAATCTGGAGAGGTTATCAGAGTTCGGAATTGTAGCCTTCCACAACAGTCAAAAGTGCTGTCTCTGTGGAGTGACCACCCTGAAGCCAGACTGGTTGACAGTCTGAGAGGTAATTTAAGACTGCTCATTACAGGATCTTGGCCAGAAATTGAAGAAGAGAGACTGGTTTGTAGTACTCCACAACAGCGGCGTCAAGAGGAATGTTCTTCAACAGTGAAGTTATCTGGGCCTGCTTGAACGAGGTAGGAAAGGTGCCTGTTATGAGAGAAGATCTTGACGATCTGTGTAATGGCTGGTATAAGTGTAGGTGCAACAGCTTGAAGAAGAGTGGACGGGATCGGATGCAGAGAGCAGGTGGTCGAATGATTGAAAATGCTGAAAATTAGTGATGCACCGGTGGATGTAGTTGGCAGGATGTCATCATCTGGAGGAGAGAACTGGGAGCTGATGGCTGCCACTTTGTTAGTGAAAAAGGAGGTGAAGTCGTCAGCTGTGAAACAGCCACTTCCTCTCAGCATTCTTGAGCACGGTGCATTGCTCACGGGTCTGTTCGCTGAGTCTCAAGTTGAAAGCTGAAGGGCCAGCAGGTCTAGAAGACATCGAGCAAAGACTGTCGAGACAGAATAAAAGCATATTGCAGAGCCTGTCCGTGGTTGCATCTGTGTCCAGGGTGGAGCTATCCAGTGAAGAGAACCACTCCAGATTGAGAGATGTGAGGTTGCAGTGGAATGCTACTAGTGCAGTAGGAGAATGTGATAGTCTAGAGATGAATGATGAGTGACCAAGATGTTGTCTGCAGTGTAGTTCCAGATGAGAACGAGATCCTAGTTGTTGCCAGCTTTGTGGAGACCTGTCTCAGGCCAAATGTGTTCAGAAGAGCAACCTTCTGCGCCTGAGGTTTGTCCATGCGGATGTTGAGGTCTCCTAAAATGATGAGAGTGCCATCTTCAGGGAACTGGAGCAGCAGCAGCGACATGGGCAGTAACTTGTGCTGTGATCCTGGCATGATATTCCAACGATGACAGATTGTTGAGGGGTGCTGTTGAAGAAAACTTCCAGTTGTCGGCAACTGGAAGTCCAGTCCAACCCCCGTGACCTGATGGGCGAGGAGTGTGAGACATTACAAAACTTGTGGAGAGCGCACATGGGGAGGCCTTGTTCTGGGGTGTGATCCAGGTCTCTGCAAGTGCGAGCAGTTGAGCGGACTGTGTAGCAAAAGCTGGAATGTCACTGCAGACTCGCAGTTCCACAAGGCAAGAGAAAAAAAGGCTAATGACAAAGTGGTCTGGGTGAGGGCACGCAGGTGGGAGATGCCTTAAATATGGTTTTATTTGGCTATGGCTGAAACCGCCCCCTTGTTGAAACCAAACTAATTTGTGTGCCTTTGTTAGGTCAAAGTGTGAAAGCTCCGCGATTACTAAGGCGAAACCACCACCACCAACGGACCAAATAGCCACTTTAAAACTCTCTACCCACAGTTCTTGACACTTATTTAAATCACCAGCAAACAGGGTAAATCAGCAGACTCAAGAGAAACGACAGAAACTCAGCTACCTCTGAAACCAACAAACACATTTTACATGGTTTTACACATTTTACATTTTGTACCATGACCAATACCAGACATGGCATTTTAATTTTCTATTTTTGAGCAGTATAATTTAATATTTTTAAGTTGCAGTGAGTTGCAGTGCAGTAGTGCATGCTCTAAATGTTGTTGATGTCCAAAAGTGTTCTATGATAAAGAATTAAAAATAAGCACTGCTGTAGAACAAAAAAAGCACTGCTAATTTGGGCAGATATTAACAAATCTGTGTATTGACAGGCCGTTCATTGCTAAAAACCCATCATAAAACAAAAAGTTGATTCAATTTTGTATTAAAAAATCAAAAATACTTAAGTGGCTATCATTTGTTTTTTAAACATACACATTCCTCTCATATAATTTTTATCTCACGTCGTGAACAGCTTTTGTTTCTTGTTACTAAGTTGTAGAAGTTAGAAATTCACCAAATCCTGGAATTTTAGAGTCATTAACTTACTAAACAATTCATTAGTTGCTGCCTTATTACTATTCTTACAGTTGCTTTTTGTAAAAAATAAATATGGGTTTTGGTTTAATTGATATTCCCACCAACTTCCAGATGTAATGTAGCGTAAGTTTTAAAACTTAGTTGTAATTGATTTTGTCACACCACAGTGTCTAAGTCTGTCAGAGTCTGCATGTGTATGTGCAACAAAGTCATTGTGTAGTCAATAGTCTGCTTGTTGCAGTGACGGTGTATAGTTTGAAACCTTTTGTAAAGGAGAGAACAGGGTGTGGTATGTTGATAATGTCATTGTGTTGTCTTTCCTATGTATTGTATATACATTTAAAAAGGGCAAACGAATTATTGAATTTTACATATCTTTGTCACATTATTTGTCAGTGTCACATTATTTAACACAGTGTCTGAATTTGATCATTTGTCTTTGTAGTAAAAGCATACAGTGAAGATGGTGTTAATTTTTCATGTTTTATTTTTTATATCGCTTGCAATCATGCCCATGTAGAGGCGTGCCCATCCTAAAAACTTAATATCCCCAGGCGAAGGCATAAAAAACTCGAACTTAATCACTAATAATACCAGAGAACTCCTCATCTTTGTCACGTAGTAGGTCAGAGTTATTGTTGCAGTGTGAGATGTTCACAGGACAGAACAAGACAAAAAGATAATTTGGACAAAAGCTTTGGATAAGGATACAGTTACATTATAAAACGCAACATTGGAACATTAATCCTACCAGTTGGACATTCTGGAGGCTGCTGTGTTTGGAAATAGGTAAGTAGGTGATTCTAACCTCATTTGAACATGATTGAACAGTCCAGATTTTAGGGCATGAGCTCAGAATTTTGGAACATTTCAGTTGCTAAAAAAAGGAGACTGAATTTTTGGTCATTTATAAAAATCTAAAATAATATTATCCACGGAATACTCTACATTTGATTGGAGATGTTATGCACCTTCCTCATTTAAACTCACACAAAGTTGTCTATAGATAAAAGGTAAAACTAAATTATGATTTGTGACAATGAATTCAATGTCTTTCGCATTACAGGTAAAAAATATGGCTCTACTGCATATGTCGCGAGTGCTACTGCTATCAGCGCTCTCAATCTCAGGTACATTCCTCAGCCTTTAAAATTGAATTTAGTGGGTATGTGGCATCCTTGGCTGTGTAGATTGTTTACCAGATATAAGCCACATTTAAAGGACCTATAATAGGACAATGGTAAAACAGAAATGTGCATATCTTGGGTATCAGGTCTATTTTACCTTTACTTTTTCTATAACTGGCATTTATGACATATGAAGTCGACGTCTTACTGATACAAAAATCAGTTCTTCCACGTTCCTCTCTAGTGGTTCACAGGACAATGTTGCGTAAGTCAAAAGCGTTAACCTCCATGTGACACTCTGAATGTCTGTGTCGCTGTCTTTCCCCTCGGACCACAGCTACATTTGCAGCTCGGATCATTGGGGGTCAGGAGGTTCTGCCATACTCCATCAAATATCAGGCGTCCCTGCAGACTGAGACCGGCCAGCACTACTGTGGAGGAACTCTGGTTCACCCACAGTGGGTGGTCTCTGCCGCCCACTGCTGGAGGCCGTGAGTAAAGACTAGACGTTACCAGAAAAGATGCAGGCTGATGTTTGACTACATGAACATAATATACGCACATAACAGCTGTTTCTTCATGATTATAGTTGTTTTTTGCTAAAAAAAAATTAGAAGATGAAATTTGAAGCTACTCGTGTCTGCGTTTGGTCCTCAGGAGCAATCTGCTGAGGGTGGTGTTAAGTGAACACAGCTTGACTGTAAAGGAGGGATATGAACAGGTCTTCAATGTCTCAAAGATATATGTCCACAACTACAACTACAAGACATTCAACAACGACATTATGCTCATTAAGGTAAGCAACCTGCAGCAGCCTGAGCAGCTTGAAATATTAATAATATGAAAGTGGTCGTGGCTGGATTAATAACAGTTTAAAAAAGGAACTTTGGGCTCAAACAAATCCTCCAACTTATGACTCCCAGGTTGTAGAGGAACCCTGTTTAAATCTTTTTACGAATATGGCTGTAATCTATTTTGTTCAATTTACCCACAGAAAATCTCAGACAAGCTCATATTATTCTATCGCTGCTGTATGCAGATGGACGTTTGATAGAATTCATATTCAAGCAGTACCCAAATCAGAAGCATTGGAAGCAAGTTGAAAATCTGTAAGAACACTAATTCACCGGTACCAACCTCTTGCAATATTTAATATAACTAAATCCTCCCTTTTCTAAGACATAAACAAATCCCACAATTATACTACGTTAACTTGAGCTTTACAGCCAATTTCCAATATTTTGTGGTATTTACACACTGAAAACGATGCTGTGTGATCTTGTTAACTGGGTCCTTGGAAAATAATGAAAATGCTACGAATAGCGGGGTCAGTAGTGGCCCAGCAACAATTTTTGCCTGGGGCCCCCCACAGGTCGCTCTTGTTCTCATTTGACAAGGGCTGTGACTGCTTGGTGACCATCTCTCAGGTGTGGTGCTGTTCTGTGGTTTGTCTCACAGCTGAGTGATCCAGCGCTTCTGAATGCCAACGTCCAGCCCGCTGACCTGCCCGACGAAAGCACCCCTCCACTTTATGATGATGTCTGCACTGTGAGCGGGTGGGGAGTCACACAGATCTACAGTTACTTCCTGTCCCCTGTGCTTCGTGCTGTAGACGTGACAATACAACCTCTGTGTAACTCTTACTACTGGGGCAAGATTACCCCGAACATGGTGTGCGCTGGATCTCGACTGGGAGGCAAAGATTCCTGCCAGGTACAGGAAGAGTTTAGCGTCTTCTGTCGCTTGTGCTGTCTTTTTTTTTTTGGTATGCAATCATGATGGGTCATTCTACAGATCATAATCATGCTTATGTTCATCAAGTGTTTTTTACTGTGTCCGCAGATTTACTTTAACATGTTTACACACTGGTATTCACTAATTAAGGAAGTGAAGTGGTTTAGAATGTTAAAAGGGTAATTTTTATTTGTTTCATATGCTGCTGGTTTGACATGCAAACAACAAACTTTATCTACATGATGACATCTGGTGGCTCACGCTGCATATTGCTATAGTCTTTATTGACTTTCTCTTCAAGGACTCCTACACATGACATCAACTGACCTGTCCAACTCCTCCAGGTTACATCATGTAGTTTTTCATTTGGAAAGAGATAGAAATGTTTTAATATAGAATAAGTAGAGGGAAGTTTATTATTCTTCATTTATATGTACTCCCCGAACTACAACCAAAATAAGAAGGAAATCCGTAACCTCACTATTTAACATTACAACTAAATGGTCCTGAAAAAACAGAAAAGAAAGCATCAAAACAAATGCATGACCAGTAGTAAATTTGAATTCTATCCATTTAATAATTGTTTGGCATTTGACCAAAAACCAGGTGAACTACGTCAACCTTGTGGTGCTGCATGAAAGGTCCAGATCACACCAAAGTCAGAGAGATGAATAAATCAATATATGATGAATATCTGTGCAAATCTTATCAAAAACAGTGAGCTTTGGTCTGAGGTTCAATTCTGTCTAAGTTACCATAAAGACCGTAAAACTGAATTTAGACTTTCAAATCAGATTTGATCTTTTTATGTTCATGGCTCACAGTCATATCTGTTATTAACTTGTATCGGCTTGTCCCTTCAGAGGTCACCACAATTTATGCAGTTTTTTCTCAGACAAACTGCATAGTTTGTATATCTCCCTTCCAATTTGGCTTCAACAGGAGCTTCACCCTAAATGTCCAGCGATTTTTCAAATTGGTCATCTTTTCATTTGAGCCCTGTCACTGTTGTTAACCATGAACCATCCAAATCCGACAGGTCTGGCAAATGTCAAATAGCTAGAGATGAATTACAGTTAAGATCTATGACCACTTAAGAAGAGCTGATTTGACATAATTTCAACCTTTTGGGAGAGACTTGGTGGGGAAAAAAACCTGATACTGATAATCAGGATGACAAAAAATGAATAAAACAAACCTAAACACTATACAGTTAACACTGCGGCTAGTGTAAACTGATATGATATTAGTGGAACTAAAAGAAAATGTGTGTTTGTATATTCTCTAATTTATCTTGATGATCCTCAGGGTGACTCTGGTGGCCCCCTTATCTGCAATGGCTACTTCGAGGGGATTGTTTCCTGGGGTATCAGCTGTGCAAACCCATACTTCCCGGGGGTCTACACCAGAGTGAGGAACTACGTCCAGTGGATCAACTGGCTTATTGACAATGACACGCTGTAAACGGCCCACAGAGACATCCTGCTAGATCATTGTCCTATTCTTTTTTGAAAACAAACTGTTGATTCACAGCATTATTTTCAGTGGCATTTTTATGATTACTAATACCTTTCTTTTTGTTTAACAGAACACTAAATGTCTCCTACACACTTAGTTTACTTGTATATTGTTTATAATGTTGGGGTATGATATACAAAGCTGGGGTTACCTGTCATTTCTTGATTTTAAGGATTTCTGGAAATATGCCACTATTCTTACAATATGCTGTTTTCACTTTGCCTTTAAAAGACATTAATAATAAATAAGACTAAGAATAATAACTATTATTATGATTATTATATAAAACACTGGTGCCTTATTACTGCAATGTAGGATTGTTAGTGTTAGAATCACACTGGCTTTGGTTGATTCAGTGATTGGGGAGGACATTTGTGTAGACATATTAGTGGTCCTAATTTCACTGTCACTGGAGTTTCCCACTTTGCAGTTTGTGTAAGTGTACAGAATAGTGAAAAGCAAGTTATGAAGATTAAAGTTGATACGTCTTGCTCTTTGCTATGAACAGTCTGGTGTTATTACAGTTTTTCCCAAGGCTGATTACTGAAGCACTGGATGTGTGTGTAGGCCTGGAGAGTAAGAAGGGTGCAAAGCAGAGGAGGAGGAGGCAAAGGAGTAGGTGGGGAGGTGGATAAAGAATAGAGAGACTGGGTGAGAATAGGAGTGTGAGGAGGGTTAGTTTGGTGCACATCCATAACTAACGCATTACAGATAGTGTTTTTGTTTTTTCTGATATGGGTTTGGTTATGTAGTTAGTGTGTAGTGTTGCACAACAAACACATTGTGACACACTCATAAACGTTCTACTCTTATTAAAATTAATGGTTACATAATTCATAATAAGTGTAGAGCTGCTCTTAACGATTATTGTTTTGAGGTGTTTTCTGCGCATGTCCGTTCTCCGTGTAAACATTAAAGCTGCGGAGCGCAGGGCAGCGGTCACGGTCGCGCATGCGCAGCAGCGTTTGTTTTGGTCCCGTCAACGTCCTGAGCTAGTCGAGGTCTGGCTGTCACCGTCTCTCCTGAAACTCCGTAAATGTTCTATTTTATTTGAAATTATGTCTGTGAAACACGCCATTAGTCGGGGGCTGGAGTTCGGCCGCTCGGTCCTTCAGCTGGGGCTCCTGAAACCGGGCGGCCGAGTCGCGGCAAAGCTCCGGGCTGACCGTCTCCGTGTAGGCCCGTCGGTCCGCACCGTTCAGCCTCGGCCTTTCCTGCCGTCCCGGTACCGCTATTATCGCACCTCTCTGCGGGGCCTGGCAGCTCAGCTTCAGTCCGCCGGCTTCAGGAGGGGCTTCACCGGGGGCTCCCCGCGGAACAGGGCCGTGTTTTTGGCTTTCGGTCTCGGTGTGGGGCTCGTTGAACAACAGCTGGAAGAGGATCGAAAAACTGCGGCGACGTGTGAGGAGATCCAGGTATGTGGACGCAAATCCGGGTCCCAGGTGCTGAGCCTCAGCACGGCAATACACTAAAGTCTAGACTGACACTCACAGATGATTTTGCTGCCTACAAATGAAAGATATGCATACAAGGTACATGTACATATTCAAATACATAAGGTATACAAAGATACCAGCTTCACCTCATAAAAAATATTTAACAATATATGACTGATAACATTGTTAGCAGTGCCATGTAACTTCTCAGGTAAACATAATAATATAGCATTATAATGTCTATAGGAATATAACTTTAACCAGAATGATTTTTGTTATTAAGTATTTAATTTGGTGCATCTAATTTACTTTCCCTTGACTGGTTGCTTTGATTAGCCCAAGCACAGATTCATTTGTGGATACTAACAGGAAATTTTCCCCAAACGTAGGCTGTTTTTAGGAAGAAACGATTCCAGAGCCCACTAAAGCCGTTCCCCTCGGTTATAACCTGGACGATTACATCATTGGGAACCAGGTTGGGAAAGGCTCCAATGCAGCTGTGTACGAGGCTGCCGCTAAATTTGCCCCGCCAAAGCAGAGTGACAGCAAGTGCTCCCTGGTGGAGCTGAGAGAGGATGAAGAGGAAGTCGAGGCCCCTCGATCTCTGACGTGCTGCTCGCTGAAAAAATTTCCTCTGGCTATCAAGATGCTGTGGAACATTGGGGTAGGTGCTCACAGGTTTATACTACCAGTGTTCGGTACACACAGCACACACCAGTGTTGACTTCTTTGGTGCCGTTTGTTTGCAGGCAGGCTCATCGAGCGAGGCCATTTGAGGTCCATGTCACAGGAGCTCGTTCCAGCAGGCCTACTGGCCGTAAAGCGGGAAAATGAACAAATTACTCTGGATGGGTAAATACCAGAACTTCTGTGCATTCATTGTTATCCTGGAGTAAGGACGAAAGTGTAGGAGAAAGGTGATAGTTAATTTTATCTTTCTCTTTACACAGAGACTTTGGAATCCTGCCCAGAAGAGTGTCAGCGCACCCTAACGTGATCAGAGTGTACCGGGCTTTCACAGCTGATGTGCCACTGCTACCAGGGGCACAGGAAGAGTATCCAGATGTGCTGCCTGCCAGGCTTAACCCTCTTGGTTTGGGCAACAACCGCACTCTTTTCCTGGTCATGAAGAAGTAAGGGCTGCCAAACCTAATGCTCAAATCTAATAAAGGAAGATGTATGGAATGGTTTAAAAACAAATAGCAAAGGATTAAAAACAAACTGATCCAAAAGAAGGAAATTTACACACCTACACACACCAAAAAAACTAAAAGCAAATGCCTAGTGTAGTTACAGATGCACTGTTAACCTTTCTTTTGTGTCTTCTTTGTTATAGCTATGCCTGTACACTGCGGCAGTACTTGGATGTGACCTCCCCCAGATGCAGGCAGGGTTGTCTGATGATGCTGCAGCTGCTGGAGGGTGTCGACCATCTTTGTAGACAGGGTGTAGCTCACAGAGATCTCAAGTCTGACAACGTGCTGCTGGAGTTTGACTCAGGTCAGAAAATGCACAATTAATCTGTCCCATGTTGTATTGCATCAGTTCTATGTTAAAATGTCAGTTGATGTCCCTTTATGCAGATGGTTGCCCTCGTTTAGTGATAACGGACTTTGGCTGCTGCTTGGCCCAGAGTGATTCTAGTTTGCAGCTGCCCTACAACACCAGATGGGTTTATAAAGGAGGGAATTCCTCCCTTATGGCACCTGAGGTAGGCTTAAAAATCATTTTTCTGTCCAACAGTTCCAGAGCTGTCAAAGATTGACCCCTGTACAACTTGTTAAAATGCTAGTTAAAAGAAGAGCATTATTAGGATGGATGCTAAAAGGGAATTTGTTGTTGAAGCTTATCACAATAAATGCTAGTTCACAAATACAACTTTATAATCCCAGTCACAACGACCTCCAAGGATGCTTTTAAAATATGGTCTCAGGCTGGTGGTGGCATTAGCTCAAATAAGTGTTACACTTTAAACCAACACTGTAATAAATAGAAATTAACACAAAAGGTATTTTGACACAGACATGAAAATCATTATTTTTGAAAACAACTTGTGCAGTATTAATTTTATAATATTTCTGCCCAAAGGTGATAACTGCAGTTCCAGGACGTGCGGTGGTGATTGACTACAGCAAAGCAGATGCTTGGGCTGTGGGTGCCATTGCCTATGAGATATTTGGAGAGGACAACCCGTTCTATCGCGCAGTGGGACTGGAGAGCAGGAGTTACCAGGAGAAGCAGCTTCCTCCTCTGCCCCCACTGTTCCTGCTGATGTGCAGTTAGTGATCCGGTTACTCCTCAGGAGGGAACCAAGCAAGGTACACCTTAAGGACTAATAAGCTACCAGAGCCGGTAAACAAAAAATAATAGATTTTGTGGTGGGGATCTGAAGTGGTGCCAGATTACTGAGCTCTCCTTCCACTGTGTTTTTAAGTCATTTCAAAGTTTTGCATCTCCCACTTTAACAGCGAGTAGCGTTGAAGTTGTGCTTGTTGTGATGTCACACCCAACTTTGAAATCAGATATACAGAATGAGAATAAGCCAACCTCTGTCCAGCTGCTATTCTGAGGACGTACAGAATATAACCAGTCTACTCAACTTTTATCGACGCTGCTTAGCCGTCTTACTCTATTTATGATTGCAAGGATGAATTTAGAGAAATAAAAAAGGTTTTGGGTGAATAAAATGCCATGAACATAAATTATATTTGATTAAAAATTAGATTAAAAATGAGTCCAAAATGGGCATAATTACAATTGGAAACAAAAAGGAAGCAGAATTTCACTTTATATTCCAACTACATACTGTTCAACTGTGGTGCAGGTTTTGGAATTTTTTTTTCTTTCCACTTCAAAACTATAACAATTAAAATGTGATGAATTAGGGTTCAAAAAAGTTTCAAATTCAAAAATGAGGAACGCTCTGAAAATGAATCAAAACACTTGTGGGCTAGAAGTTAAGTCAGTGAGTTGAAAATAATACAATGATCTCTAAAGAAAAGAACTTGTTATGTGACTGTTGTTTGTGTCTGTCTGTCTGACTGACTAAATTTCTCATAGTTCCCATAACTCATTCATGTTCCTCCCCTGCAGCGCCCCAGTGCCCGTGTGGCAGCTAACATGCTACACCTTAGCCTCTGGGGACAGAAGGCCCTGGCCAGTCAGGACAGCGCTGGCATGAAGAAGTTGGCTGATTGGTTGCTGTGTCAGTCTGCTGTGGTTCTCCTGAAGGGCTGCAGGGGCCCCAGTGGGAACAGGGTGGAGGCACAGCTCCAGCGAAGCTTCTTGTCCAACCTGGACCTGGAGGATCTGCGCACTGCTGTAGGCTTCCTTCTGTATGGGAATGAGCTGCGTCAGGCCTGCATACTGTCTGCATAGATCCACTTTCACTGAATAACTCTATACAGACATACTGAGATGCTATAGTTAAAACTTAATTGATTTTCACTAAGATGAGAATGTGAATTTGACATCGTGCTGCACTATACTAAACTAATACATTATGTAATGTATGTTATTTTTCATAGTGATGCTGTAATAATTTAGCAGTTCTATTATTTCCTACTTAATGCAGCAATACTTTACCACATTCAGAAACTGAATTTGCAGAGCAGTGGTCTGTAAAAACTCCTGCAGTGGAATACAGTATTTGCATATAATACCAAGAAAAAATGTTTGTAAACAGACAACAGGACAAAATGGCGCCTGTGTCCCAGCTGTTAACACAGTGTGACGTAACTTCACATCCTCTACATTGGTAATGTTTAGCCTTTAGGCCCAGCACTGATGCTGTTTTACGTCCTCTGTTACTATCACTTTATTTTAACAGTGATTATAATTTAGATAATTGTAATGCATTAAACAAAGTGCTTCCTATGCCCCACAATGCAAAGAACGCAGCATACCTTTGTTCATGGACTTTTGAGGCTACTGTTCTCCATATTATACATCTCCCCACATTAGAGATGTTTGTCAACACCAGTCAAATTAATTAAGCGAGACATGCAAGATACCTGTGGCTATAATAATTCTGTTATAAGAATGAATATTTTCTCTAATGCACTTTTGGAATATTTTACACCTCACTCCCTCACAGTTGTTGTCACCTGTGTATTTGATGAAAGCTGGTCTTTGTAGAAGTTGCTGACTAAAAAGGTGGAGGCCAAATGCAGATATTTCATATCAAACTAAAACAAAAAATATATGTATTGTATATAGTACATGGACCGTTAGTGTAGGGTGATACTGACCTTTACATATTCAAAGGTAATACACGGCACATTAACAGCTTATGTGTCCACAAAACGTGTAAGGTTGAATGCCAAATAAGCCCCTGAACACTTATTCTGCACAACATAATGTTTGTACAAACATACTCAGCATATTTATGACATTGCTGATGAATAACTTATATCCTGCACATATCTCGAGCTCAAGGATGTTATTTCTTATCCCCCCCCCGGTTTGCACTTTATGTCTGCATTTGCACTTGGTCATAACCACTGTTATTGCATGGTGTTGTGTTATTGCCAGCTGATATACAATATCTATTGTATTCTGGTAAATTGATTTTAATTATTTAAATAGAGACTTAACTAACACTCATCTATCATACAGGTGTGTTACTTAAACCACTCAGCCAAGTACAATTTCAGCATTTAAAATACTTCATTTTGGGAAAAGAATGTGTATATTGATTTGAGACTAAAGGTGGTGGAAAATATTTTAGATATGTATTTTTCTGCTGTGTTTTAGAATAAAAATAAAACTATCTTTGACTGAAAAGCAAAATCAGTTTCAGTGTTCTAATGTTCCTATGGGCACCTATTTAAAAACAATAAATTGTGAGCCTATCCTTTAATATAGTATCTTAAAGAGTAAGGTAAATTTTCAAGATTAATCAGTTTAATTGGGAGATACTGAATTTGAAGATTTTAACAAAAATCCATTAGAAAATATCAAATGAAGGTATAAAATTACAAATAATAGATTTAATGTAACCCACATTAGGCCAAAATATGCACTGCAAGCTTTAATTAACCTTGATTTTGAAAATATCAAGTAAACCATTTTACTTAAAGCTACAATATAGCTGAGATATGCTCCTTCTTACTGTGGATAGTTGCAGTGTAAAAAATGTAGTTTCCTGCTCAGGCTCTAAATAAGTATAAAATATATATTTTACAGGCAGCTACATACTTGGGACAAAAACTAATCCACCCTCCCTCCTTGGCCAATGTGTTTTGTGTGGTGCTGGTAGTGACTCCAGACTCCCACGGTGGATTGTTTATGGAATTTCTGCAATGGATTTATCAGACATTTTAAAGAGCTCTGTAGAAAAAACATAATACATGTTATTGTTAAACCATATTAGTATTGGAGTCTTGGAAGCCTTATCTCAAATGTACCAACACAACACATTCTAGATTCTTTAAACATGAATCTAAACACTTGTTAATTCTATAGGTATTTAGTATGTATAAAAATGTGCAGTATAGTATACCATAATGTTTCACAATGAACACTTATTTCCCAGACCCAAATCTACAATTTTATCATCTATTGACATTTGATATCGTAAGGTTTAGAATTTCAAGTTAAGGTGCAACAATTTGTAAAACCAAAAAAAGGGTTTGATAGAAAACACACAAACAACGTCACATCACAGGAACTTTATTTAGGACACAGCCAATCTGGCGGGTTTATGAATTTTACTTAACCTAGTCAAACTGGTACAGACAAATATTTCGTTTTTGTTTGGAATACATTTGGGAAGACAGCGGACTCGACCTGTTTAACTATCTCCTCTATGTTTTTTAGTATTCCTCTCCTTCCTCCTCTCCCTCACCCTCAATAGAGTCGACTCCAACCTCCTCATAATCTTTCTCCAGAGCTGCCATGTCCTCTCTAGCCTCGGAGAACTCTCCCTCCTCCATCCCCTCACCCACGTACCAGTGAACAAAGGCACGCTTAGCGTACATCAGATCAAACTTGTGGTCAAGCCGAGCCCAGGCCTCTGCAATGGCAGTGGTGTTGCTCAGCATGCACACAGCCCTCTGGACCTTGGCCAGGTCTCCACCAGGGACAACAGTGGGGGGCTGGTAGTTGATGCCAACCTTGAAACCAGTGGGGCACCAGTCCACAAACTGGATGGAGCGCTTGGTTTTGATGGTGGCAATGGCAGCATTCACATCTTTGGGCACCACGTCGCCACGGTACAAAAGGCAGCAGGCCATGTACTTGCCGTGGCGAGGGTCACATTTGACCATCTGATTGGCTGGCTCAAAGCAGGCATTTGTGATCTCAGCTACTGAGAGCTGCTCATGGTAAGCTTTCTCAGCCGAGATGACGGGGGCGTAGGTGGCTAGAGGGAAGTGGATACGGGGATATGGCACCAAGTTGGTCTGGAACTCTGTCAGATCAACATTGAGGGCACCGTCGAAACGGAGGGAAGCAGTGATGGAGGACACGATCTGACTGATCAACCTGTTCAGGTTGGTGTAGGTAGGACGCTCGATGTCGAGGTTCCTACGGCAGATGTCGTAGATGGCCTCGTTATCCACCATGAAGGCACAGTCAGAGTGCTCCAGGGTGGTGTGGGTGGTCAGGATGGAGTTGTAGGGCTCCACCACAGCGGTGGACACCTGGGGAGCTGGGTAGATGGAGAACTCCAGCTTGGACTTCTTGCCGTAGTCGACAGACAGACGCTCCATCAGCAGGGAGGTGAAACCGGAGCCCGTGCCACCACCGAAGCTGTGGAAAACCAGGAAGCCCTGAAGACCAGTGCACTGGTCAGCCTGAGGACAGAGGGACAGACACAGTGAGACAGAGAGATACTGAGTTAGGATTTAACTTCCAAAATGAACTCCTCCCACCCACCAGTTTGCGGATCCTGTCCAGAACCAGGTCAATGATCTCTTTGCCGATGGTGTAGTGTCCACGGGCGTAGTTGTTGGCAGCATCCTCCTTACCAGTGATCAGCTGCTCAGGGTGGAACAGCTGGCGGTAGGTCCCAGTGCGCACCTCATCTGAAGAGAAAAACAAAACAAAACACATTAAATCAGTCGTTGTGAACCAGTTTCACATTTTTCAATTGAATTTGGGATCACTGATGCCACTCACCGATGACAGTGGGCTCCAGGTCCACAAAAACAGCTCTGGGGACGTGCTTTCCAGCTCCAGTCTCGCTGAAGAAGGTGTTGAAGGAATCGTCTCCTCCACCGATGGCTTTATCACTGGGCATCTGTCCGTCCGGCTGGATCCCGTGTTCCAGGCAGTAAAGCTCCCAGCAGGCATTGCCAATCTGGACACCAGCCTGACCGACGTGGATGGAGATACACTCACGCTGCGAGGCACAGAAAGAACACTTGGATTTAGATGCGTTTCTGATTTAGGGAACATGCAAATGTGACAGTATAAAACATCACGTTAAATTGTTATGACAGCGTGTCCGACTGAGGTCCAGTCCCTCAATCATTTTCCTGGAGCTCATGCACTTTCTGCTGTGACATAAGACTGTGTCTGCTGCACACTGCAGGATTACTGTGGGGAGAGGATTATCTAGGTCAGATATGTTGCAGTGTGCTGTGTCTTTAAAAAGCATCATGCAGATCCTCCGCTGACGCTTTGAACCATCTATTTTCTACTTTGTAGCATTGATATGTTCTAATATATTGCAAATCGACGAATTATGGGAGGGTTATGTTTATGTAACACAGTCAGTGGGACCTATAATACCTCATAGAATGATCTTTATTACATTAATGCAAATTACATTTATATGAACGCTGGGGACATTGTGAGAAAAACAGGTTGATAAATTGGTAACATGGTGGCAATAGCGATTGAATCTAAGCTGATTTAGCTCCATGGAAAGAGGATTAGGCATTTGCAGTTCAGGAATGTATCGAAGCACATTGTAAAAACGGAAAATCTTCCTAATTTGTAATTGTATGATAGCAGGCACAATCACAGCGAAGGAAGAATAAAGAAATCATGGAGACATGAAAGGGTAACAATGGAGAAATGTCTCCAGACTGACCTACATTCATCCACCTCCCTTTTTAATATAGGTCAGAGATTTAACACATCTAAGATATTAGATGAATTGTAATAGAAATTTGAATTTAATGAATTGTACTTACCATGATGGCTTGTCAATATTATGCAATGTAATGAGACAAGTCTGAGGAGTGTTCGTCTGAAATGTGCTGCGTCTGAAGCTGATCTGCTCATCCACCACACTCTGCCTCTTGAGGAGGACAGGTGAAGTGCGCAAGTTAAAAGCCCTCCCCCATCTGCTGCAGTTATTGTTTTATATTTGCATTGAATATTCACACCCTAAAACTGCAACTGCAGGATGGTTTCAGGATTTAGTCCATAATGCAAAAAAAGGGAAATTCAAAAACAAATGCTTAATTCATTTTGCTATGATTCTACTTTTCTCTGGAGTGCTGGGACCAAAGCCATCAGCTATTTCAAAGATTATTTGTACCTTTCAAATTTAGACAATATTTTCAGTTTGGCTTTTAATAACATCCACAATACAGCAAAGCTCCATGAGTATAATATACCAACAGTGAATGAATACTCTATTACAAGCAAGTACCAAAGAATTACCTCAAAAATTACCGCAAAAAAGTACCAAAAGTAGTATTCTCATTCCAGAATGGATCATCCCACATCACTATGAATATGATACAATATTACAGGATTATAATTGTTGATGCATGTGCTCATCATTTTAATAGTGGAGCTTGATCATATGTATTTAACCAAATAAATATTATTTGAAATACTTTGAAATACCTACTGCATTTTGTCTGTATAATCAGATGCCAAAAAAAAAAAAAAAAAAAGTATTTAAAATTTATCAAATAAATTACGCTTGATTAAGCTTCATCCCTACATTCACATAAGTAAATCTGTCTTCTAGAACCTAAAAGGTTACAGGAGAATTTTTTTTTTTACCCAATTTAAAAACAAGATAAAATGTTAAAAATGTGTTTCTTTAAAATTTGAAATTCTGAACAAGAAAAAAAAAACAAAAAAACATATTTTACTTTATTGTCACTTGTTACTGTGTCTCTACACAACAGTCAATATCAATTGTCAATATCCATCATACAATAATAAAAAGCTCTTTAAAATCTGCAGCATTTATCTCCTTTACATAAACACTCTCTTTTAAGAGATCATTGTTGCCCCATCAGACTTGCCTTTTCCACAAATCATTTTAAATCCTATTATGTTGCAAACAAAGGTAAACCATTGCTTAGGCTTTATGTCATTTATTAGCAAATGAACCTTATGTCTTTTTTGTTTTGTCTTGGTTGCTTGTGTAAATTCTTTGTCTGTGGGTTTGAAGATATGGCACATTTATCAAATAAGAAGAAAATAATGTGAAAACAAATCATATACAATAAATTACAATGACAATAGATAATAAAGTAGTAAGAATAAAACACCTTTATATGCCTGCGGATAATTAAATATTAATTATTAATATTTCCAGGCCTTCTCAGACGCTGCTCACAGACTTTGGACGGACTGTGTTTTGAACTTGTGCTGCGTTCACGGTCCCAATCACGTCGTAACTTCGATAACCGCACAGGAGCGGGTGTGTGAGTGTCTCTTGCACCGCCGAGAATAAGCTACTACTACTCATCCAAAGTTCACTGTATGTCCAGCGGTTGTTGTACGTTAGAAACCGCACGATGCCACCGCTTAAACCCTGACGTCACCTCAGCTGTGCGGCTCTTTGTGTCCGAACGCGCAATGTTCCGAGCTCAGACGGAGACACGTGAAGTCGCAGCGCAGTTCTGCGCACAGGCCGGACTGTCGGATCCTGGTCGTCCAGACTTTGAACATGTTGTCCCTTGGGAGAAGCTGGATCCTAGCCCGCGCTGTGACCTCACGGTCTTCAGCGAACCGAGCCAGACCCGATCCCCGCTCGAACCCCAGCCGGACGTGCGCTGGGTCAGGACGCTTCAATGTCCCAACGAGCGCCGAGTTCGTGGCCCGGGTGTCGGGGATCCCCACCATGGCCAAACTGCCGCATCAGGAGACGGCGGACGGGCTCGACGCGGCGTTCGTCGGCGTCCCAATAGACACGGGGACGTCCAACAGACCCGGAGCAAGGTGCAGGTTCCCCCGAATCTGCTGTTAGTGTTAGTCCAAATGTGAAGGCATCTGGAGTTTTAAGGAGAAAGTCAAACTTTTAATCATATTAATACTAATACAAGAAGTGCTGGGGACGTTGTGTAAAATGTAAACACAAAGAGAATGCAATATTGACAAATCTCTTTTTGGTTGTAGTTCAAAGTGCAAAGGCAACTTATTAAAAGTTGGGACAGTTGGGAACAGCAACTTAATCTGCATTTTCCCTGCAACATTAAAATTCCATATATTGTTCCTCTACTGTCACAGGTTTGGTCCTCGTCAGATCCGAGGAGAATCTGCCCTGCTGAGGCCGTACAACAGTGGCACCAGGGCGGCGCCTTATGAGTCCATGATGGTGGCCGATATTGGGGATGTCAATGTGAATTTGTATGACCTCAAAGACACTTGCAAGCGCATCAGGGCGGCCTACAGGAAGATCCTGGCCACCGGCTGTATTCCTCTAACAATGGGTGAGTCTGGAGGAAAAAAGGCAACATTGGCTCAGCTTCTGTGCAGATGATAGTTCAGTAAATGATTAATAAGTTCAAGACCAAGCCGTCCTGGGTCTCTATGATTATTTGCTATTTCTAAACTGTAGAGCAGGTTTGATCATAGGTCACTTAAAGAATATTGTATTGTCTACAGGTGGCGATCACACAATTTCATATCCAATCCTGCAAGCTGTTGCAGAGAAGTAAGTAGTTCAGGTTTCATTGGCTGGAGAATGTATGTAATCCATAACATCAGATGTTTGCATTCAATGTGTTGAAAAGCAGAAAAATGTGTTCCAGTAGCAAATGTGAGGATTTGGTGCTCGAGCCAGTGAAAAGCAAATGTTTTACAGTTTTTTTACATTTTCGGTTCTCAAACGTATTACTGATTAATTTTCTCACAGGTCACTAACCTGTTGTTTTCAGCTTGAAAACAGATACTGTATATATCATTTCGTGATGTTTTATCAGGCGTGGCCCAGTAGGTCTGGTCCATGTGGATGCTCATGCTGACACCGGTGATGTTACCCTGGGGGAGAAGATCGCACATGGAACGCCGTTCAGACGCTGTGTGGAGGAAGGCTTACTGGACTGTAAGAGAGTGGTCCAAATCGGATTGCGTGGTACGGGCTACTCTGCAGACGCATATGAATGGAGCCGGGCCCAGGTACTCTGCTAGAATCCCGTAGGTCTTTTAAACTGAATAGAAAATAAAAAATAGTTGGCAATTAAATTTCTTTTGTCAATGAGAAAAGACACTGATTAAAAAGCTGACAACAGGTGTAAAGTCTTTTATTTTGGACCCGTGTGGCCAGAAAATCAATGGCAGATTCTTAATCCCAGTCCAGCCCTTGTTCGACATGACATGTACAGTAATTATGTATTTAAATAATGTTACAGACAGATTTAATGTATCTTGTTTCTGTTTTATCCGATTAAAATGTGGATAGAAGGATGTTCTCAAGAGGTTCCTGCAGTGGAAATGGGCTTTTAATAATTACTCAGTCGATCCAAAATAGTAACTATTACAAACACACCAGCTGAACATGCCACTTGACTGGGTGACATATTTCTGCTCAGAGTTCATGGGATTATAAAAACACTTTGACATTACAAGTTGGTTGGTTACAGATTGTTTTATTGCCAGATGAGTTTTTGGCAAATCACAAACCCCAGTATGGTGAAAGAGTCACTGATGCAGACAGTAACAGACACAAGTCAATTCGGGCTGTTAGTCAGTCATATTCTTTCTCTTTGTCTGCTTTACAAACATCTATTTTTTGTATATCGTGCAGGGTTTCCGTGTGGTCCAAGTGGAAGAGTGCTGGTTCAAATCTCTTGCACCCCTGATGGCCGAGGTCAGGGCTCAGATGGGCAGCGGTCCGGTGTACCTCAGCTTCGACATCGACGCTCTTGACCCGGGCTTTGCTCCTGGAACCGGCACACCAGAGATTGCAGGGCTTACTCCTAGCCAGGTAAACATGAAGGAACAGGAAGTCATGACGTGGCTTTGTCATAGTACTAACACTTTACTCCACCACCTCTGTGTGTGTAAATTAAGTTTTCTACTTTATACTTTGACTTCACTATGGCAAGTATTCTTTTAATCCACTACATTTATTTGACAATATTCGAATGACCTTAAAAAAACATATAAAGTCATTAAAATCAACTCCATCATTACGAGCTACAACACTAACATGACAAACACATAACAGCATAAGTAATTATAATTCAGTAATATGTGAAAACAGCCATTTGGCATAAAGAGAAATTTTACTTTTTTGTACCTCATCATTTGTTGATCTGATTATAAAAATTATTAACTTTTATTTAAGTCAGATTTTGAATTCAGGACTTTGACATGTAACAGAGTATTATTGCACTGTGGTATTGCTACTTTTTTAAATGTGTTTACCTGATATGAGCATATTGCCATCTTATTTGATGCAGGGTCTTGAGATTATTCGAGGCTGCCGTGGTCTGAATCTTGTCGGTTGTGATCTAGTGGAGGTTTCTCCGCCTTATGACACCACAGGTATTTATTAGTCACATTTTTTTTCATGTCAAAACTTGCTTCTGTATTTTTACAACGGTTATATACTTGTACTTTTTTTCTACAGGCAACACTGCACTGGCTGGTGCCAACCTCCTCTTTGAAATGTTGTGTGTCCTCCCAAAAATTAAATATTACTGATCAGAACAGACAACACAAGACAGGGCAGATATTAAGACAAATCGAACACCAAACATCATTTTGTCAGCTTTAATCAATGACCATTAAGCATTTTATTGCAATCTACAGGACAATACAGACATTATTATAAGGTTAATGGAACATTTTACATTTCAAGGCATTTAAACCAATATGTAAAAAACAATTTTCCCATTTCCAGAAACGTTGGGATGTTTTGCAAAACTGGTACAAAGACAACATATCAGATGTTGAAACTTAGAAATGTGATTGCTTTTTGATAAATATGTGCATTTTGAATTTGATGCCATCCACACATCTCAAAAAGTTGAGATCAAAAATATCACAGAGAAACCGAGTCTGCATAAATGAAGGGTTATGACTCTAAAATGCACATTCACACCTTAAGAATAAAGAATAAATAATATTATAATAAAATGTGAATTTAAAAAAATCTCCACATAATACTGACAGGATTTGGGGATTTTCTCATCTATTCATACTATTGTTAAAATATTCAGAAAATTGGGAGAAATCTTTGTGTGTGTGTGTGCACACGCATTGCATTCATGCATTTTTGTTTATTTTGATTTCTCAAAATAAAGTCACAGCCATAGATCGTCTTGACTTGTTAATGAATGCTGCAAGCCCCGGCAAAATTAGCAGTATTAAGGGCAGTATTAAGTCCTTTTGACCAGGGCAAATATCATTTTGACAATACTTTCTTTCTACTTGGATAGAGTCTGTCACAATGACTGTAATAATATAGGATTATGTGTCAAGAGTTGGCAAGTGGTGTGCTGTGTTTTACTAAAATAACTTATGGCTACTTACTTGGCTACTTTTCAGAATTCTAATTTAATGGTCAATAATCAATAAAATGTTCAGCTTGTATCCTTTAAAAGATCATTTTTGCTGAGTTTGTTAAAAAAAAATTTTTTAACGTTATTTAAATTAAGACGGCGAAGACACACATGCGACACACACAGACACACATAGATATGAGAGAGATGGATGAAAAAAAGGGAAAAACTAAACTCTTCCAATGTCACTTAATATGTATCAGATTCTAGTTTTTGACACCCTCTGACAGCGGAAGTGTTTTGCATTCCTCGGCTGATCTGCTGCTCACAGCTGTTCTCTACAGCTGCGTAACCCTGCTCCATTTGGCAGCACACTCGATGCTCCAGCTTCTCTAATTGGATCCGCTGCACAGAGCTGGCTGCTGTCACGCTGAGGCATCTGAAACCGTTACCACCATGGCTGCATCTAATAAAGTGCACAGATTACGAGCATGGCAACACGGATTTGGGAGTCAACCAGGCGTAGCTTGTGTTCGTCGACTGCTTCTATGACGGTGGTGTCATCAGCTGGATGCATGTTGGAGATCAGATGATGTCTCTTTGCTCATACTTTGGAGACTATTTTTAGTTGGCCTGTTGCTCAGAATTGATCTGGATGACATCACCTGAACCCCTAATGATGAAACACTCCTCCAGATGATGTCATCTGTATGAGTTTCTCATCTAGAAGCAGATTGACATTTATGGGCATTAATATACCTGCACACTTTAAAGTAGAACCAATAAAAGCAAGTTGAAAATTGGTGAGGTTGACCTTTGAAATTATAAGTAACTAATATTTAACATTAAATTGTCTTGACATTAATTTAGATCATTTAAGCATTATGAGTTGAGTCACAGAAGACTTAGTCCATGTTGGCGACGCATGTGTTTTTTGGTTTTGGGACCTATAATATTGGTTTGAGGAATTTTTGCTAAACATGTTTGCCATGTTTTTTCCAGTGGTCTTCGGCTGAAAGGAGTCAAGGGAGGAGTCCTTGAACCAAACCACTGTGGTCAGTGAGATGCTTCTAGTATGAACTCACGGTCAAAGAACAAAAATGAACTTTTTTCCTATATTCGAGAAGAGCCTCCATGTCTGCTTAAGGGCCTGCAGCATTAGGGGCTCACGTTTAAGGCTTGTGATGCCTAAATACAAAACTACATTCTCATAAACAGATGTAACCAGTTCAGTTTCATAACCCCAATAAAAATAAAGAGATCTTTAAGATTAGCCACAAATTCATGTGCAACAAAGAAAAGATTTGATTTAAAGTTTGAAAAGCAAATGTGGCTTATATTTAGGACACATCTCTGATGGGACAGCAACACTCTACACCTAATTCTCTCAAGACCCTGTTTATCCTTTATTCTTGAGCTGGTTCTATGCATCCACTGTGTCCAGTGAAGTCAATCTAGTCTTTGGTGCAAGTCCCCTGTAGGTCCAGTAGAGGGCCCAGTGGAACTATATTTGGGGAAGCAAATCAGCACTGGAATTCTTTGACTTGAGGGCATGAAAACTAGACTGGAGGTATAGAGCAGGTTTATTGCTCCAAGACAACAAAGACAAATCTCTAAATCTCAGGATCAGAATTTAAAATGAACTTCTCTGAATAATAAAACAAAAACAACTAGAACAACTTTTTTTTTTTTTTACATCATTGACATGCAAATTTGGAACACACCAAATTTCTATATTGAAAGACCCAGTGAAACGCTTGTGACAGGAATACGGTCTAGTGCAATAAAGGGAGTTGCCTCACTCCTGCGACCCACTGTTCCCAGTTTGCATGTTCTTCCCGTGCTTGTGTGGGTTTCCTCCCACAGTCCAAAGACATGCATGTTAGAGGTTAACTGGTGACTCCAGTTTGCCTGTAGGTGTGAAGGTGCGTCTGAATGGGTGTCTGTGTGTTTGTCTCTCTGTATTGGCTCTGAGATAGACTGACCTGTCCAGGATGTACCAGCCTCTCGCCCTATGACAGCTGGGATAGATTCCAGCCCCCCGGGACCCTAAATAGGATAAGTGGTTAGAGATAATGGATGGATGTCTGTGCATGTCAGGCTTCAACACTGACAGTAACAATCTGCTACACAATGACCACTTCAAGTAACGTTTAGCTCTCCACCACTGGGCGGGAAACTAAAGTACATTTACTTAAGTACAGGTCTTCAGAACAACTTTCACTTAGTGTTGTTTATTCCACTACAATCACTTAATATAGTCAGTTGATGATTACCTCGATGATGATACTATATAACAACTATGTGCTTAATTCATATAATATAATATACAGTTACAGACATGAACACACACGTCAAGGCCCAGACACATCTAATAGTTGAAAGACCAACAGACTGACAGAAAACACTCGTGGTCACTTTGGATCTTTTGTGTGTTGTTTTTGGGTTATTTTGCAGTCGGGGTCCTCCTGCCCTGTAAATCTAATTAATATGGTGAATCCAGCAGGGATAGTGAGACCAGGGCCAGTACAGCCACACCAACCAATGTGAGAAGGCTCTGGTTTAGCCTTTCTCTAGAGTATTTTTAGGACTTTTCATTATCCCTTATTCATTACAGTGAAACCCGCTGAAATAGCAGCGTGTTGCCTCGTAGCTGTGGAGCATGTGGACACTCCAAAACTGTAGCCTCAGTTTCCCTGCACATCACTAAGTCCAACAAAAATCTTTCTCAGCACACTTAATCCGCTGCAGGTGAATCCGAAACGTACAATACTGCACTGATTTTTGATAATCCAAAATGTAGCCACCACGCAAATGTCACCCTCATATTTTAAGTTTAAAAAGCTGTAACTTTCGACTCCTCGGTCTTCGTTTGCTCTGTCCAACATCAGCTGGAATCCCACAGTGCATTGCCAAACCTTGCAGTTCTGTCCAACAGAGAATGAACAGGAATGTGGCATCATGCTCAGCGGGTGTTCACAGACTGTGTATATACTCATAATATGAACAATATTTTGACTATAACTGTCAAGAGTCTCTGCAGCTGTCACTAAAGAAAAAGACCAACCCAAAGAATGGGGGGGGGGGGCCCACCTCTTGGAACCGCCCCTGCATTCTGCCTAATTACTGCCACTTTATCATTCAAGTGTTTTTGCCTCTACGTTTTCATATCAATAAAAGTGACACACGGAATAAATAATAACTCCGTGGATTTCCATGTGCTGCTGCTTTAACTTCTTCCCCATCAGCCCCGAACTTTTCCAACCACGGACACACACCAACGGCCCCCCGGGTACAGTAGGTGGCGTCTCCCCACCCTGGGATTAGCCGTCTCCCCTCTCAGCACTCCCTGAATTCCATTCTGCCCTAGACTTGGTTTTTTTCCGGCAGCGGGCTCACTGCACACTGCGACTCCCCAGTGGGACTGTGCCGGACCGCATTTAGCCCGCACGACCGAGTCCCGAGTTACAGAGTGCACGGGAAGAAGAAGAAGAAGAAGAAGAAGAAGACGAAGAAGAGTTTGGAGGTCCTCGACAGCGAACGTCCCCTTTAACGTAAAGTGTGGAAAAAAAGCGCGAACGCAGGCTCCGTGTTGTACCTGTTGATGAAGTCCCACCGGGGGCGGGACGCACCGGAGCATTCGGCTTTCTTCGCGGACAAGCAGAGCCTGTGACGGGCGCAGGCGCGCACCTCGTCTCGTTTGTTTCGCCCCAGCGTTTGCAGCCTGCGCTGGGTTGGTGGAAAAATGGGCACCTCGATCTGTGGACTTACCCTCTCTGTGATACTCACGTGCCAGCTGGTCTCCGTAAGTCCCAAGTCTCAAACTTTCTCATTTCCCCCATCTCCTCCACTCTCCAGCTCCTGTGTGACGGCTTTAAAAGTTACAAATCAGTGCGTTTCACTTCCTTTTTGGGGTCAAACGAAGAAGAAGCGGGGGCATGTGCTGATGTTACTATGTCTGTTCCGTTTACTGGGGGGTCGCTCACATGCAGGTGGGCTGCTGATCACATCCGACGACACACAGTCGCATTCCTGTGATCGTGGCCCGTAAAGATGCTTTTAAAAGAAAGATGACAAACTACAGGCTCCTGTGGAGTGAAGGAGCGCTAAGTTTGTCCATAGAAACAAGCTATTCATAGTCTCTCTGGAGTCCTCAGCCCCTCAAGCTGTGTCCGTCTGCTTTTTGGGCCCCCTACACTGTGGCCTTAGTTCTAACAGGTAGGAGAGTTGTGACAATGTGATCACAAATAAGATTGAAACTTTTTTTCCTAATACATTTGTCCTGGAGAACCTGGCACCTGTCAGGAAGAAAAAAGTAGGCATTAAAATTGCTTAGGAAAGGTAAAGAAAAATCTTCTCTCTTGTCATCTTGTTCATCAAAGATCTACTAAACTTGAATATTTCACCATTTTATCACTTCCTTACTAAGCTCCATCCTCTGGCTTTATTCATTGTAGGACACTGTGCCACTGTGCTGCGGTGTATTCCGCCTTTTAATGGCTCATTTTGTCCAGCTGTTTGATCAAAACGGATTGATTCAACATAATAATACCTCAAATCCCCCATTAGAGAAGCTGTAATCGGAAAATATGACAGACTTTATTGGTGGATAAATGGCATTAAATTTCAGTTAAACTAACACTGCTGGGCATTTTTTCAAGTGTAATTAATGAATTAAAGTTTGAAATAAGTCGTCTTTACTTTTCTAAATCTGTGGTATGAATCATATAGAGGATGACTGGCACTTTGCTGCTGAGAATAGACTCCCCACCCTCATGAAATCCCGTCTGCTCTCCCACTTTTATGCCTTCCAATAAACAGAGCTGTCATGGTTGAGCTATATCTGACCCGTCTGCCTCGATCGGATCAGAAGCCTTTTTAAATGATGGCGCGTGGTTGCGTTGGTCAGCAGACAGCAATCATTCACCTGCTGAATGCAGAGTATATCGCAGTGATCGGCTTGTGTTTGCAGAGCTTTAGTGTTCACCTTTTTACGACTTCAAGGTTTATTTGACACCTGATGGTGACATGCTATTGAACACTGTGCCTTTTCTCAGAATGACATCATCTATCACTCTGTGTCAGTCAGTCAAATGGAGACAGAATGGACGTTACCTGCATCCTCAATAGCAGCGCGGGTTCTTCAGTATCATTCATCTGCAAAACCTGTCGAGGATCCAGAGAGGCTATTATCGTCTGTTGTGTGCTGACACTGAAAAGGAGCAGGACATGGCCAATACTCTTTTTACCACTGCTTTGACTCACCACTTTTGTCAACAACACCGGCATAATTTAATTATCTGAAACCGCAAGCATCTGTTTCTTGCATTATGACTTTAAACCACTGCGGGCGGACTGTCTCTTGATTCAATTAAACACACGTTCTGGTGTTACTAGAGGCCCTGCTTTCTCCCTGCTGGAATGCCTGGGTCATGCGTATTAACTCAAACAATCAAAGCCAATAAAAACTCTCAATGGGTAAGCGCTCCCTACCACAAAAGACTACCCATTTCCTGCTGTGGACCACCTGTAGTACTAGTGTGAGAAATTACCCAGGTCAGGCATTTTTACTGGTTAATATTCCTCTTTAAAGAGCTGTAAAAATGTTTTATCCCAGATCATGTCCGAGACATGTTAGTTTTTTACAAGTGGAAATGGTTTTGATAACACTAGTGGCTGGAGTCTGCTTTGTCTACTAATGTATGGCATCAGACCAAGTGCGTGCTGCCCAAGCAGGGCACATAGACTTTCCCCAGTATGGACTCTCACAATCTCCCTCGACTACGTTGGGAGTTTGGGGGAAGGGCGTCTTGAATTACAGTGACCGTATAGGCTGCAGTGTGCCATGTGTCGTATTGCATAAATTGTTGTTTTTCTCAACCTCGTCATTGCTACGCTTAATATTATGCAGCAGTGGTTCGATCTGATGATCTGTTTAGCCTGTGCTGGGTAACACATTGATGGAGTGAGGTGTCTGGTCTCTTCTGTGTTGTGCTTTGTCATTTCAGACCAGGCTACCTGGGGTTTTATTACTATTCAGAGTCAATGAGGACGCTATGGAGTTTCAAAGTGCAGCAGAGCAAACACCAGCTCCACTCCACAGTTTGAATAGTGGCAAAGCTCTGCCCCCTCCGAAACCCATTCACATAACTGCTTGAAGACTGAGTTCAGTAAACATTGCATTGTTGAATTAAAGCCCCAGGAGAGAGGCCATCTTTAGCTGACGGAACAGTGCTTCTCAAGCACATTGGCACATGTGGAGTCCAGGCCAGTAGGCGTTTGCTGATTCCGCAATGAGGTGTGACTCGGGCCAGTATGGAGGTCACAGGGGTGAAGGCTCTGAACCTGACTCACTTTCTCACTTCAGCAGGGTTCCCTCATGATTTATTCACAGCCAGGATTAGCTGCCACTTTTCATGTTTGCATATCCAATCATACATCTCATGCAACTCTGTTTTGCGTCTTCTCACTCTGTGACTCCACACATTCAACATGTCTTTGCGCAAAAGCAGACATTCCAAAATGTTTGGTGATCCGTGAGAATCTGTGATGTGGCAAGTAAACAAGGCCAACTTTGTTCGGCATTCTCTGAGCTTTTCTTTAATTTGGGAATATTTCCCTGCTGTTACAATTGTTCCATTGGATGCAGATGCTGATGTATTGATGTGCTTTAGCCCCCCTGCAGAGAAGTGAGCACAAGCTCAAGGGAGATTTGATTGAGCCCATAGGTTGCAACGAGCAGAAGAGGCAAATCCTCCTGTGTCTGATTTAAGGAACTGTGTTAGAGATTTACATCCTTATTGCTTAAAACCTTGCGGGCAGCTTTTTTTTTCTGTTTTTACACATTTTGCAGTTTGCAAACTAGTGGAATTTTAATGAAAAACAACCAGTTTGGGAACTCCCTTGAAAGAGTTATTTCCTTATGCTATTTATTAGATAGCTAACATGCACGTGTAGATTGCTAACATGCACCAAAGCCTTAAATAAGAGGTTTTTGCTTTATCTTCACCTGGGACACACCCTCACACATGCAACCCCCCCCCCGTCGCAGTAGTGTTGTATATTCATGCCCAACTTCGAGTCCGTGTCAGACGGAAGAGTCAACTCCAAACACAGCTGCACCTCAGCTGGTACAGCAAAACCGTGCATGTGCTGACATGAGCAGACATACTCCTGAGAAGTGCCTGTTGTAACTAGAGACCCACTCTTTCCATTCACACCTCCTCACAGGTTTGCCCTCCCTGAAGAACCTCATCTGTGGATACCTTTTGTTTTATCAGACCTTTATGCTTTCAACACTGGGAGGATTCACAATTCTGAGTTTAATGTCAGAATTCTTAGAAAAGTTCTTTGTCAAAAAGTGTTGATGTTAGTGTCCCAATTTAGAGACAGAGAGTGAATTCTGCAGCCCAGGGGTGAACATTGGGATTCTTAACTCAACAGACATTAATCGTTTTAGGACCAGCATTATTTTTACTGAAACATAACATTCTTATCAGTCTTCATTTCAGGAAGTAGTGAGTCTTTACAGTAAATCTAAAACATGCTGCTCAGTTTTAAAAGAGCAAAGGTGTAATTGACTTGTACAGACTGACTGATTTGCCCATCTTAAACAGTTTTCTTCAGTGTTTTCCCAGCCTTTTTCCCAGGCTGTGCTAAGGCTTGCACTTATTAGAGATCCATTGAAATGCTAAGTATATTGCACTTTCTCTTTGAAGGTGCTCCATGGATGTCTGTGGTCCATTGAATCTGCCATTGTCTTTGCTATTGGCATTGATGTGAAGTCATTAGGGCATTCTACTTTTTGCTCAAAGGAGCTGCTTTGTCTTGTTTAGTTCCTCCCAACTTAAACAGCCACTCTAATGGGGGTTGCTGGCCTTTTCACCAAAGGAAGTTGTGTGTGTCGTGAACAGAAAACATTATTTTCTGGGTTTACTTAACGAATGCTATCATTCATTTTTCTCCATAGTTTTTCTTTAAAGCTAGATTTATCCATCCTACCCTGGTGTCTTATCACAGCTGATGATTTCTCACCCCCCAGTGCACAGGCTGGTGGTGCACCCTTCCTCTGTTTCTTCTGTACAACTGTACAAGTTGCTACCTGTCAAGCAGCTACCTCCATCTTTGGAGGACTTTATTTCAACCTTGAAAAGACGGAAATTACATATTAAACTCTTATGTTCAAATGGGGAAATTTGCAGATTTCAGGGTGCAATTGCTCAGTTAAAGGTAAATGCAGTAAACACTTTACCTTTTGCTCACTAATTCAGAAGCCTATTTGTAGGCATGTCATACAAGTCTTTTGATGATCAAGGCTCTACAAGCCAATGCTTTCACAAACAAACTTTTTTTGGTTTTGTTTCAAACCCATAACTCAATGACCTTAACTGATTCTTCTTTTCTATAATGAACTAGAGCAAATGGCAAAAATGTAAAAATACTAAAAGTGAAAATGCAACTTTTTTGATTTAAAAAAAATCAGGCGTCTACTTTAGATCCAATAGTCTGACGTTATCTTTTTCCTCCTAACAGTACTTGGCACACTACAGTACAACAACAGTTCTGTTTCCTGATTGCCCATTGTTTTATTTGTATCATCACAAACACTCTGAATTTAGCCTGTAATTTATTAGAAATAGATAATTTCCATTGTCATTTGGAAAGAGTAGAGGATCAGTGGGACTTATTTTTCTGTTTATGGCAAGTGGAGAGTATAAGCTGGTGGTGTTGCTACAGTGCATTCTCTGTGGGCCCAAAAGTCCAGAAGCATGAGATTCATCTAGGCATTTTTGTGCAGGGGTGGGCACCATTTGCTCTCCCCACCCTACCCACTGCTGATTACTTGGATCAGGTATATTTGGTCAATCAGCAGCTGGGGACAAGTGGGTGGGGCAGTTGGAAAACAAGCAGGGCTGTGGCCCTTGAGGAGAAAAGGGTTCCTGCCCCTGCTTTAGGGTCAAGACACACCTAGTCAGGCCTTGTCTTTGTGGCTGGTCCTGAACTGTTGCTGCTAGTTGGACCCCTGTCAGCTGCTTTTTGGCCAATTTAGATGTATTGAATTAGCATCCTTTAGCCTGTAGATAAAAAAAGTCCAATCTGATTGGCTGTTTAGTTCAGTGCACAAAAGGAGACCGCAGTGGTAACAACACCAGTACAACTTGTACTGCTGTTATCAGACATTCAGTGTGTTAAATTAGATATACTGTAGTTAAAGACCATCTGTGGTGAGCCTGGTGTGAAAATGGTAAGTTAATGCTGTTCTACAGTTTGGACACATGGGGACCCAGGTCTTTTGGTTTCTCTCCTTGTCTTGCAAGTGCAGAACATGCAGCGTCGGCTCTCGTCCATTTGTCTGTCCGGACAAAGGAGACGTGATTCAGTGCAGCAGTCGGTCTTCTACATTAGCTCGTAGTTTGACATCAGCTTGTTGTGTCACGGCCCTTAGTGTAAGAAATCTGGAGTCCGCTCAATGAATAGCACTGTTGTAGCATGTTCAACAACCGCTGAAGCTAAAGTTAGCTTTTTTAGCTGCCTAGCATTAGCTTATCAGATTGGTTAGCAATGGCAATGTCACTTCATCCAGTAAATTTAATGGTAGCTGGTTTACATTAGTTCATGTTTGACTGGAATCAAAGACTTGCATAGAAAAATTACTATGATACGAAATCATTTAAAACTAATTTTCAAATGTGGGCTGCAAGAATAGCAAGATAGACTTTTGTCTAGGATGATCAGAGCTTAGCAACTGGTCAGGTAGGGTATAAGGTGCTCTTGATACAGACAGCACATGTTATAGCCACAGGTTAAATGGTTATCTGTCTGCCTTTAAGACCTCTGGTGAAGCTAGTCCCAACACTTCTGGTTTGATGGAGAGTTCACTTCCAGTCTGTGCCCCTCACCAAGGCTGCAGGGCTTCTTAGGCGAGACAGGAGGAGTGTTATCATGTCAGCTGCAAAAATTACAAGACATAACATTTCTCGCTCTTTGTTGTCCCCTCCCAACACACACACACACACACGCCTTTTTCCCAGGGGAATTTTTCTCAGCTTTTAAAGCTGACCAAATTGGTCAAACCTTGCACGCTGTAGATGAGCTTTAAAGGAGTAAATCAAAGTTGCTGTGCAGAAATAATTTCTTGCCACATGACCGTCTTTTGCTTTGGTAACAGATGTTGTGGACAAATGATTTCCCACGATGAGATATCTTTAGAACGCAAAGCAAATGGGTTTGTGTTTAGGAGGTTGCCAGCAGCCCATTGTTTTGGTGCAGTGGCTTGTGATGGCCTAAAACTTTTGTCCCTTGCTGAGTCACCATCCTGTAGGGGAAATAAAACCTGGAATTATCTACAGGACAAGAGAACCCCATTTCCCCTGAAGGAAAGTTTATTCAGGCTTTCCTGTGCACAGTTGAAATGTCCTGCTCTATATGTGCTGAAAGAAATGACCCACAGTTTCTATTTTCTTTCAGAAATATATTTATATTTGAAAATTCCCCCTATTTGTATTTATTCAAACTTTTTTCTGCCTTTTATATCTCTGCAAACAGGTCTTTTTACAAAACTCCTCTGGATTTTCAGACTTTTAATTATGCAGTAAAGTGCTCGAGGCGTCTATCACAGGTTTTTATGTTGGGCACAGACTCTAGCTGAAAAGCTGTACAGAAGTTTTCACAATTTTTTTTATAACTTGGCAGGTACGAAGCTGGAACTAAGGATTAACGAATTCCCCTGGACCTAATTAGGCCAGGACAAACCCTCGTTGTTTTTATTTTTCTCTCTCAGCTAGAAAGTCATATTTTGAATTCAGCACAGTGTGTCTCAGCTGAGGAAAGCTGCTTGGTTGGAAATATTCTCTCTCCAGGTTTTCTGCTTTTATAAGATACATGTTTCATGCCATGAGTCGAGTTGTGTAATGGAAAAAGTCTTTAATCTAGAGACACACACAAACACACACACACCCTCATACTGTATTTTTACTGAAAAATAAATAGCACTCAATGGGAATCTCAGAGACTTTGGGCTGGTCTTGGGTTGTACTGTATAAATGAAGCAGAAACCTGATATTCATTGTCAATGTTTTTTGCATCTAGTAAAACTAAAACTAGTAAAACAGAAATAGTGTACTGCTGTAATTAATAAAATTACACTCTACAGCTGTTTAATATTACAAAAATATACTGCAAGAATAACTCTTCACTATTGCAACTTGGTAATTTATTTGCTCTCTGTTTTTACACAGGCCAGAGGCAAGTTTCAATGATAATGCAGAAAGATTTACTACGGGGTGTCTGTGATTTAAGAGCGAGGAAGTCTTTTTGTCTGTGGCAGATTTTATCAGCTGTGCATCAGTCCCATGAGTTGTTTAAAGCCCTTTCTCTGAATGACTTGGAATGTTTCTAGCAGATTTGTTTTAAAATGAAAACCCTTTGAAATGGGTGTCAAGGGGTAACTACATGGCAAACTAGATACACAAGTACTGAGATCAACGTGTGTGTCCCAAGCAAAAACAAGTATTGTCAGCAACTTAATATCCATGTTTAAGAAATAAAGAAATAAAGCAGCAGCGCTGGTATTAGCATTTGTTGCTACTCAGTCTTAGTTTTATGTATTTGTTAAGGTCAGACTAGTTCTTCTAAGGGTTGAGTTATATCTACAGTTTGGCATCGCTGTCTGGGTCATTGTTCACATACTTCCTTCCAAATGGTTAGACACATGGGGGCAGACATAGGCCTAATCCTCCCTGACTGACAACGAATGGTGCTTCTTCCCCGTGAACTTTGGCTTTTCCCCAATATAAACAAAAAACCATGGCAACACCCGAAAAGTTTAATTTTGAGATCATGGCAATGAAAATGGCATCAACAAGATAAATGGTGGGTGTGCAGATGTGGGTAGTAGATGGGCTTTGTCCCTAAACCTTCCACTATTATTATTGTGATTTGAAGCTGCCTCCAAAATCGTTTATATACTGCACCGCTGGAAGCTGTGGGATTGCATCACATATACATGTAGTGTTAATACCTGGTAACTTTACGCTTATAGTGAAACCAAAGGGCATGTGCTAGTTGTCAACTAGGCTCGTTCTTAAAAAAAGACTTAAAACCTTGCCAAACCTATGCTAATTTGGAGCGTCAGCTGTGCACATCTTTAGAAATCAATGCTGCTTGTACACATATGCAGTATTCTGTTTCTACGATTTGTCTGCTGCCTAATGGACCCAACCTTTTAAATCATCCAGGTATAAAAAAAATCCCTGCCTATATAAATATAGGATGCTTGATGTAGGAATAGTCAGGTTATGTGTGCGTCAGTAATGTTAGAGAGTACTCTTGATATTAAGACCTCAAGATAGGGATACTAATTGGACTAATGTTAGCGCAGACAAATAATACTTCTTCTATTCTTTGCAGTTTAGGCTCCAGTGCATTTAGTTCAAGAAGGCTAAATAGAGGCCCCACCCTCTGAACACTTAATATACAGAGTATTGCTCCTATTAATGCCCCATATACTGCCTTTGCATGTGCATGCTGTAAATAGATACAGTTGAAAAGATCTTGCCACTGTTTTTGCTCAACCATTAGATGCGTGTTACAGCTAAGGTGGTCTCCATTACTGTCTTGATACAAAAAGATGTTCAGTTTTGTAGGAGACAGGACTGGAGGTGTAGCAGCAATACACTGGATTTGTGTGTGAGGACTTGAGGAATGAAAACCAAGCCATTGATAAGAGTGGAATGTGGACCCTGTTGGTGGTTGAGTCTTTCACTAGATTCAAAATCACAGCTTCTTGAATGCTGCTGGATCAGTTTACAACACACTTCACTTGAAGTTGTTCCAGATCACAGTCAGAGGGAATCTGAGGGAAGCATTCACGTTTAATCTTTGTTCATGTCAACTGTTGCCAGCTAAATACAAAGAGACACAAAGACTCCTTAACCACCATGCTGACTAAAGTAGCTTAGCATCAGTCATGTGCCCAAAGGCTTGACAGTGTGCAAGTCTACCCAGTACCTTGCAGGCCTATTGATGCTGAAGGTTGGTTTGTAACACAGCTGGTAAGGCAAAGGGAATTTTTGTGGTTTTTGACTAAAGTGGCTGTATATAATTTTCTCTCCACCCAAACCAACTGTTGATTCCATGGAATGAAGAGTCTAAATACTCAGCTTAAAAACATATGTCTATAGTCACTTTACTGTTTGATCAGAGATTAAATAGTTAAAGATTCATACAGATGATCTATTGGAAAATATTTTTGAAACCAGCCCAAACTAGCATTTGGGGAACTATGAGTCAGTCTGTCTTCTCAGCTGAAGCAGACAGTTTACAGTAAGTAATTGGTGACCACCAACAATGCCTGTACAACGCCACATTAATAAGGCACAAGTTGTGGGAACAGCAGCTGTTGAGCATGGACTTTTTTTTTCATCAGTGCACAGCTGTTGTGATACTTGATTAAATCTGACAAGCAGAAGCAGCATCAGATTTGTTGCCCTGAACTCATTGTTTAACCAGGTGAGGTACATATGTTGAATAATTTGATTAAACTCCCATCCCGATGATGCCATTTGAATAGTCATCAGAGACAGTGAAGGTCTCACTTTTCTGTTTGTGTTCATGCAAGCAGCACCTCTAGCCAAGTCAGGCAATTACTGCTTTAAAAGGGGTAATTAAATGGTTCTTCCACTGAACTGAGGGCCTGTGTGATTTATGTGGACTGTAAGCACAGAGAGGAGACTCTTTGAGCTGTGCCAGGAAGAGGCCCCGTACTCCCTGCCAGGCTGTACCTGCTAAAGCTCTATTTTGACCCCGTCATGGGTACAAGGGGTGGAGATGGGGGCACATCGCGGGTAAAATTTGGCACAACCTCCTGACTGCAATCAGATTGCCTGGCACAGACCTCAGGCTTGCCTCTGGGCATATGGTTATCTTCGAGCTATTGTTTCATCAGGGCTTTCCCAATGCAAGAATAATGAAAAACAAGATCTGAGGGAGAAAACAGAAGAACAAGAGCAGTTTTTTGTGCGTTTTTGTTTTTTTTTTTAGGTCGACCAGACGTGCAGAGATTAGTTTGTTTGATCAGCCTTAGCTTCTCTTTTCTGAGGCCTAGTCAGCACTATTACTGCAGCTCAGTGCTTGTCCTTCTGATATCACGTAGTATAATACAGTATTAATCTACATAACATTTTAATATATCTTGCAAATATTACTAGCTTGCTGCATGTCTGTTGTCTTTCCTCTGGTGTATAGGAGCTCCTGAGTCAACGGCTCCTGTACATACATTTTAGAAATTAATTAACTGTTACACAGCAGTTTTCAGTTTTTGCCACTTGGTCTATAGTGTTTATGGTCAATGCAAAATGCCTGTGTGGAAATTTTCAACAATCTCCTCACAGACATTAAAAGCAACAAGGAATTACTTCTACTCACAGGTCTGTCAGTTTGTGACCTGGATAACCTCATTCATCCATGCCATTAGCCTCATTCCTTGTCCCAAAGCAATTAAAACACATGAGCCAAACACACTGCTACAATGGGTGTCATGCTTCATCGTTCCGCTAGTGACTATCTTATTTCTAGTCTTTTCTTTCTTTCTTTGAAATGTCATGAACTGCCTTGTTCTGGCTTCTCCATTAGCACAGTGATGACTCATACAGAGAGCAGACTGCTGCTTATCTTGTCTTGTATACCCAAAGGGTTCACCTCTCTGATTAATCACTGGAGTTTGGTGCATTTTCACATGGGCCCCTTGTCTATAATTACCTCTTATAATAGTAGGAGATAGATCCTTCACATCTGCTTCCAATGAATGGGCAGGCTAGCCGTGCTGCCTTCTTGTATTATTGCATAAACCCCTGGCAAACAGATGTCTTTGTAGGTGTGAGCACACCTATAAATTAAGGCTTGTTGTGGAATTATGAGGACAGGTGAAATTCATCCGTCAACATTTCAGAAGTAAATACTCCCAGACTTTGTTTATAGTCGTCAGATGTCGGCCGCTGGGTTTATTGTGTCATTGGTACAAAACTAAATGCATCCTCTTAAGTTCCGGTATCATTTAAATGTGGTGCATTATTAAAGTGACTGAACTGCAGTCTCAGCTTTATGTGTCAGCCTGCAGCAACAGACAGAGTTGCTCTAAAAAATAAATAAATAAAATCTTCCAAGTATAAGGCAAAATAGTGTCCATGTGGTTTTTATTACAACTGTAGCCCATTAATAGTCTCCACAAGAAAGGTTGCAGTAATAATACAGACCACATGGAAGATGGTGTTTCACATATATCATGTTGATACCATGACATAAATTTTGACATATTCAAAATGTGAAAATAACAAAATAAAATAAGTGCTTCTGTTAAATGAATCACCTTTTTTTTTTTTTTTTTAGCTTAACTGCTGACTTTTATGTCCTGCTCCTGGTTAGTTGTAATGAGAGCTTTTTACAAGATTGGGATCATTAGAGAAGCTCTGCTTCCCAGGTAAATTTCTGCAATGAACGGCCACAATAATGGTTTGTGGTTCCAATTAGCTGACCAGTGGTGCGATTATTGCTCATTAGTTTAGACACAAATTAACAATATTAAAGGGTATTCAATTTCAATTGCTTTGAGAAAAACACATTAAATTGCAACAAAGATCTTGTGTATTTTTACTCTTTACCTGGCAGATGAATAGTGGGAAATGGAGGGATCATAATCTCACAACAGCAGAAAGCACCACTGTGCCTTTATAAAATAAGCAATGCTAGAGCCGTGTTAAAACAGGGACTAGGTGGTGAACTGGTGTAGGTGGTGATCTACTAGTCACTCAGTAACTGTCTAAACCTCTTTCCATTTTCTCTCTACTGTGCTGTTCAATTGCTCCTGGCATTTCAGGATTATACAGTATTTAATTCAATACAGATTTAGCAGTGAAAATAAGTGGGTGTCTGTCTGAGGTAGCCAGTTAAGTCTCTAAAAGGACAGCATGGGTAAATGAAAACACATGTACTGGTACCGTAAACTTATCTGTCCACAAGAAATTCCCAGTTTGTGTATCAGTTTATACTGTGATGGAATAGGCTTGAATAAAAGTAGTTAACAAACGTGGATGGCCTTAACTTGCTGTGAGGTGGAAAAAGACTGCATGCATTTACTTAAGATCCATTGAAATTGGTGGAATTTGCAGCAAATATTTATTAGCAGTATTCTAAAATGTGATATGTCTTGGCAGCTAGTGCATTCAACAGATCTGTTTCATTTCTTTTTACACCCAAATGCTGTGGCTTGTTCTATCAGTGAGTAGGGTCCTGTGTAAAACGTGTCTAAAGTTGTGAGGTGATGCCCTTTTATGTGTGTTGCTTATTTGGTGTGTTATTATATATCATTGTGTATCTGTCTGACTTTATTTCCTTATATGTAGAGTTAAAATGAAGAGGTTGTAAAGCTTCTTCTAATTGTCTGTATGGCACAAATATGTTGTAGGAAGTTGGTATTTATTTGTTTCTAACCTTGTTGCTACATTACAATGAACGTCAGTAGCTTATGAAGTAATAATGGTGTGCCATATTTGCTGGCATCTACTCACTATTATTCACTGGGATCCGGTTAGTTTTTGTCTGTTTACACTGTAGTGAATGCTGTGTTTGCATTCAGGCATTGTTCTTCTCTGAACAAGTAGGCAGTTTATTTTTGGTACTATCTTGCAGAGGAGTGGTAAGTGAAGTAAAGGAAGTGTTCAATTTAGTTTAGGGATTTTATCTGGCTCTCAAAGCGCAAGATCCAGCAGGCGTGGCTCTGTCTGGGGGAATTCCTTCCCCTAAGTTCATTAGGGGAGAGCAGTTAGCCTTTGCTAAAATGCTGTTTTATCACACTCATACATGCTTGTGGATTCCTTTGCAGCGCCAAATTTCTTTTTTTGTACTGTTAACCCGTATAAAGACTTGTGGTAGTATGCACTGCAATCTGCTGCAGTCGGAGGAAGAATTAAAACAAATGTGCCAAAGGTTTGATATTTATTAACTCGTTTTATACACACACTTTTCTATAGGGGTTAACTCATTGTTTTTTTAACCAGTCAGCTGAAACCGTGCCACAGCCTGCAATTCAGTCTGTGTGACACACACATCATAGTAAATGATTCTCCAGAGGGAATGATCCCAAGGGAAACAGTCTAGACAGGAAGATTCCCAGTCTAGGTGAGTAGGTTATTCTGGAATACAGAATGGCATTGCTTTTAAACTGGACTCTTATTGAAATCTTTTATCTAAAGTTAACATGATAAGTAATATTGAGATAGGAAAACCATTAAAAGCGATAACAGTGGCAAGCTGTTGTGCTTGATGGGGCTTTAGGGTTATAAGGTTCAAATTAAAAAAATCCCTGTGACTTTGCTACTGTTTTAAAATGTCTTTTAATCATGTTTGTTAGGATTCTAAGCTGTGCATCAGGCCTGTAAAACTGTAAATGATGCAGGAAGAGTCCAAGGCATCTCAAGAGGCTCTTATTGACCTTGGACAAAAGACGGGACTGCTGTTTATCTCCCATCCAACAGCTTTTCCCCTGACTCTTATTCATAACCATATCTTCATCCTGCACTCTCTCAGTTTGCTTATCCAAAGGCTGCGCTGAGACTGATTTAGCATGAGAAAAGCAGGAGAAACTTCAGACACCAGTGGCAAAACTTGTTTAAAATGTTTTTTCCTCATCAATCCTTTCCCATTAACCAGGAAATAAGTTGTGTTTTGACACTTTAGGATGAAATGCCACTGTACTTTTGTAGGTTTACAGAGTTCTAGAAATTGTAAGGGCAGATCCACACCATACAAAGACTCCGTACCAGCAGGTAGGAGTAGTCTGCACTTGTCATCCAAAAAAGGAAACTGCAATATAGCTATCATCCCTTCTATTTCTCTTCTCGTGCTCTGATTGACTAAGCAGACCAGCCAATCAGAGTGATCTCTCCCTGTTACTCAGTACACTGTTCTTTGACATGATTTTGGCTGGTTGGCTGCCTTCGTGTTGTTGTTATGACCTAAAAGACAGAAAAGATGGAAATGAAGCATGGGCCAAACAGAAAGGATGGTGCTTACGCTGAGTAATACAGGTCAACTAATCCTCTTTATATGACTGGGTTTTCTGACTGGCCAAACAAAGGCATGTTACCCCTGGAGAAATCCAACCTTCAAATAGTTGGGATTCCCCAGATCCGTCTCCTTGAACTATACCCCAGAAGACAATCCTGGTCTTTGTGCCATGCCCCTTGATTCTTTTTTTAAAGGGCAACACAGGGAATATGACTCAAGAGTTTAAAACTGAATATAATGTGTACCTGATCCCCTGTCATATGGCAAACCCAATAATTGGCTTCAGCATTGTTCCAATTTTCCATATGGTATCATTAAAGATAGAGTTCACTGTCTGTTTGGCAGGAGTTAAGATTTGGGTGGATCCTTGGAATTGGGGGGGTATACATGACTTCCTTGACCAAACATAGAAGACAACCAGCAGAAAACCTCCCTTGCCTTGCTGAAGTTTAAAGCAACATCTCTGCTACAGAGTGGGTGGATCTTTTTCAAAACATTCATGTCTATTTTTGGTCATTAAAACTTGGATGCTTTGAAAACAAAGTTGCTAAGATACTCTATTCTAGAGGTCGGGGGGAAAAAGTGATATAAAGTGTAAACAGAAAACCTGGTCCCGTGTTTAACCTTTTCCAACAGAATCCCGTTCTCAGAGGCTGTGATGATTTTACTGTTAGGAGCATGCGATTTGATCGAGAATTAGCTTTCGTGTGCTGTGCAGATGTGGGTGTGCCTGCATGCTGAGCAGCAGTTGGCTGTTCTGAAGCATGGCTTTCAGTGTTTATTGGTACTTGTCCAGGCCTACACCACAAATTGGGGGTAGGGGGTAGGCAGAGGATTGCAAAGCACAGTAGCAGACACAGCCTGCTGTACTGAACCTTTTTGATGATAGACCTGCAACGTGCATATATATATATATATTTGGCTTTTTTCCTTGGGGAGGGCCTTTTATAAAAGCATCTTTGAAAATGCCCAAGGATAATCTCAGTTATTTTATGCGACCATTAAACACATAACTCTGATTATTAGCAGCTTAAAAGTCTGAGGATTGAGCAGTGACTTAGCAATGCTTACATGTTTTTGGATCTGGCAAGTGATTAGTTGCTCCAGTTTTGCCAAAGAATTTAAATGGTAAAACATTATAAAGCACGACTTGTCTGAAATAGCACAGAGGTCTGCAGAAGCTCGCTAGACCTTTCGACCTGTTCTGTCCTGCAGCCACTCTGGCTGCAGAGCCTCTGGAATAGAGTGTAATAATACCTGCAGCTACGCAGGTCCTGTGGTATTTTTATCCCCCCTGGAATTCAGACCTCTGTTTTCTTCATGATTCCAGATCTCCTGTCTTAATGTGTGGGAACTCGGTCAGCAGCGATCCATAGTATAGAGTCACCTGCTTCCCCACATCTCTGTCATGAAACTGGACACGTTTAATCACGATTCAATCAAGTCCAACTTCGGTCTTTGAGATTTGCGGTGTTAACAAGCATACATGCATTTGGTCATGAAAAAAATGATAGCAGTTTTGTATCAGAATGACAAGAGCAGGTCAACAGCTTGGCGAGGTGTCATACAGTTAGTGTGTCCTAGTGTGCAAAACAGCAGTGGTGTTAAAATCCAGCACAAGTGATCTGTTTAACACAAGTGCAATAATGGAGCCAAACGGAGGAATAGGATCCTAAATAACGTTGATGATACGGCCTGAAGACCAACTGATCAGCCTGGTTGAGGAGAGGCTACGTACAACATTACACTGCGTACAATTTCTTTATCCACTTTCCTTTTTTTGGACGACAAATACACAACTTCCATGCTCGTAGGCCACTGGCATTAGTCTTTGTGGTGTGTTTAAGTGCCCCTGTGGTGACATAAGAGCAGCAGTCGGCCTTCGTTTCACTTGTTCTTTGATGACGGCTTGGTGTGTCTGTGCCCTAAAGCTCCAACAGGTCAGGGTCACCTGAACACAAATTGCACTCCATACCTCATTTCATAGTGTAGCATCTCATGCTCCTCCAGTGCAAAGATAATGGCTTTGTGTAGTTTAAATGTGCGTCAGTATTCCTCCTTAAGGCACCTAGCTCATGATACTCACATGGATAGACTTTTTTTATTTTTGTTATTTGAGAGTTTTGTTAAAGATTAGAAAACCTTTTTAAGCTTGTGTGTGTAGGATGTTAGGAAAGATAATCTTGTCTTGTTGCCCATGGATATTTTGTGCTGTTCTGGGGCCAGATCTGATTTCTCTCTTCCACTTGTGCACAGGCTAGCAGAAACAGCTGTCAGGTAATTTCCACTAGGGAGCACCGAGGGGGGGCTCTTGATGGACAAGGATAACTCTTCTTCTTCCTTTTGATGATTTTGTCAACATCAGACTGCAGTGTTATGTTTTGCTCTTCAGTGCTGAACATCTGGGGAGGAGTGGAGCCCTTTTTTCTACAGATGTGCTATGTTTATAATAATGGCATAAACAGCTGAGAGAGAATATTTTTTGTTCTCACAGCCCATCACTTCTGTGGGCAGAGGTAACAGTGTGTACTGTTGAAGAGGCTGTGGGAAAAAAGGACAAAGACTTTGATGTGCAGATGGGGTCCGACAAAGTCGTGTGTTCAGTTAACAGCAGGTTTTGTTGTGATGTTAAAAGCTCAAAGTGCATCCGGGGTTACCAAGGAAAGACTGTGCAAAACTCATGCTTTGAGATGCTTAACATGTTGGAACTGCTTTGAGTTCCAAAGCTTCACCATGGTACCCCGCCAACTCCCTGTTAATTATGAGATTGCCATCCTAAATAGCATGACCTTGGGAACTGGTGGAAAGTGGCTTTACCAACATGAAATTATTCCCTTGGCCAGGACGCCTGGAGGGTATTCTGTCCCTGGCCAGAGGGCCTTGATAAATTACGCTGCTGTTCTCCCACAGCCTTACTGTAAAAATGCTAAATATTCATTTCTGCACCTCTTGGAAAGAGTAACATAGAGTGTGTTGCTACTCCAAAGATCCAGTTGCAGCAATGGTTGCATAAGCTGCATCCATAGAAAGATTTCATGCTTTTCCCACACAGATGATGATGATGATGATGATGATGAACTAATCGGGTATGAAACAGTGGGGAGAAGTGAGTTGACAGACTGAGCTAGTTCTGGCCTTTGGTTTTGTGGGACAACATGGGCAGAGCCAAGGCAGCAGGTGGTGTCAGATTAGTTGGTCCTGAGGCGAGAATAAGGCAAGAGGAAAAAAGAGGGGCTAAATCTTACGCTGCTGACATCAAACAGCTGCTGCTCCCTCCTCTGTAAGGCTGGACTGCAAAACTTTAACTGATCACAGCAGAATCTGTTAGATTTCAAATAAAAGGTTGGCTAAAACAATACATATATAAACAAAGTATTTCACATGCACATCATTAGTGTGCACAGTAGCTGCAGCCCAGCTCTCCTTCTTCTGGGCATCGACAGCACCTCTTCACAGCAAAATGTGTTTTAAAGCCCTTTTATTCTAAAAAAAAAGTAGCTCTTTAAATGCATGAAAAAACAGATTCACTTCAAATAGACTCTTAACATATATTTTTGCAGTACATTTAGCATTATGTTTTTTCAAACCTCATATCCCAGTCTGAAATGCCTTTTTAGGATACAGCTCACTGTAAAAGTTTAAGGTGAAGTGAAAGTTTAGCCTCATTGCTCGAAGTCCTGTACTGTAGCTACCATGTGTTTGACTTCCTCTAGCAATCAACAACTTCTCTTTTCAGAAGGAAATTTGCAGCTGACGGAGAAGAAGTCGCTCTTTATCCTGAGGTGTTGCTGTACTGCAGTGTCAGCTTAATGTTTGGGCACCTTGGATCCCTCATCCCGTCTCCAGTGGGAAGGAAAGCAGACATCTTAAGTGACACAGCAGCCTTTTCAAACAGTCTATATCTGTTATAAATAAGCAGGAGCTGCTCTTCCCCTCCAGTCTGCCACCGGTTTCGACACATAGCCTGTCAGCTGTCGTCTGGGGGAACTGGAGCCTCAATCCCCTGCTCCGTGCAGGTCACTCTTACAGATATGTTACCGGAAATGCGAGCACTATTTATACACCTTACAAATTACTCTCCCTGTGTTTATGTTTGATGGGACATGCAGTTCAGGTGGGACAAGAAGTGGTCATTTAGTAACATTTTGGCTTAGCCTTTTTAACTCTTAAGTGTATAAAAATGAATTTAGAATATATTTCATACAATAGGTGAACCAGTAGTTTTACAATCCAATAAACTGGCCTCCCCCACAAACACCAGAGCCCTTTTAAAACAGGATACGTTCTGAATCCGTCAGCTGATAACTGTTCCCATGAACAAGGCATGTTTGTGTGCATTTGTGCAGCCTTCCATATAAAGTGTCAGTGTGTGTGTGTGTGTGTCAGTGTGTGTGTGTGTGTGTGTATGCCCTGATACCTGCATGTGTAAATCAAAGGGGGGGTTTCAGCGCTTTTGTTTATTCACGGTGGGGTCCTTTAGATTCCGGCTCTGGATGAACACAGGCTGTGATTCTAGGTGGTCCATCCGTCCTGCTGAGTCCCCTACTGTTGTGGTAATTGAAAAGACAGGACTTTTGACGGTGTCAACTGTGCCTTCACGCCTGGGGATGTTTAGGTGGAATGTGTTCACGCTCTATTGTCAATGTAGTGCAGTTTCGATTTAAAAAACCCTTTCAGCCTCCCGTGAACCTTTTAGGTTGGAAATATCTAATGTTCAAAAAAATTTACCTTGTTTATTGTCAGATAAACTTTTGTCTTTAATATAAAAAAAAACCGTAAATGAAGACTTGTGAGACTTTCGTATTCTGTTGTGATGTAAATTCTAAAGCTTTGGACTTTGGGGATCTGTGTGGTGATCACAGCTGAAAAAAGCTCATCAGAGATAGCATTTCACCTAAGCATTAGTTCAGGGTGTCTTGTATCACAGGCTGCCCTCTGTCTGGTCATGTTGTCTCCGGGCTGTGACCACTGACCTGAAATAAATTATGTGTTTTTAGTTTCACCTATGTGAAGTATTTTGACATAGATTGTTTTGTTGCATCAATATAATCATTTAGCTGGTGTCTGTCAAACAAATCTGTGATAAATTGACTACGAACACAGTTTTATCGTTTGATATTATGCATTGAAGCAAAAGCTGAACTTTGCGTGTTTTAATTAGGCATCCCGTAAAGGTTTTGCTAGAATGAACAAGTGTGTAAATGGTGGGGATTCATTAGTTCATCCTGTTTTACTTTGATCCCAGCAGAGCAAGAAAGAAATCTGGAAACGTGTAGCTGCACCGTGCACAGAAGTGTGCACAGGCTGACTGCTTTTTCTGACATGTCGCCCCACATGAGTGTTGACATAAACAGGGTGTGAAGCTATATGGCAGTTGCTGGAGGCAATATATGCTTACCACCAAAAAATAAAGGAACAGTAGAGTGTGACTGTATGTCAGCTGGAAACAAAGGAAAAAAATTGAATGTTTTATTATTTTGTGGACATGTTTACACTTGGGCTGAACTTATTTTTAACCATGCCTATGCAAAATGGAAGCATGGTGTATCCCGCATTGATTTAGAGCATCAATTATGCATATTCTCAGAAATTAACAATGTGTACACAGTTATAGCAGCACAAATATGCTTGTGTGAACTATCTGCAATTTCAGTGCACATATTCATATGTGCCAGACAAGTAAACTACATGCTCATTTCTAGTATCGAAAGCATTTATTGTTTATTTCAACATCCGTGACACCGTTCCCCATGTAGCAGCTGCACACATATACTGTTTTATTGTTTTCGCTTTGTCATATTGTTCCGTAGAATTCAACAAAGACCCTCCTCTTCTTGCTGTGACTACTGTCCACTGTTGCCATTGTGTGTTGTAGGGCATGTGTGGAACATGTTGTGAAGGCATTTTCAGTTTAGTACAAATCTAAGTGTGTGCCTTGTGCAAGTGGAAAACATCAGTTGACCTTTAGAAATGTGTGAGCTTAGTGCTTGAGACTTTTCTGATCACTGCTTGAAAGTAGCCACCCGAGGCTACTACTACTCAAACTACCACTACTGCTCTTGTAATTGCGCCTCCAACATTGTTAAATAGAGCGGTGCTACTGTGTTAACATCTTGTTTGAAAGTGTTTACGTGGTTCTTTAATATATGCACCGCAGAGAACAAAAGGTACTGCCTTCATTCCTCAGTGCGTTACGCTCTTAGTCACTTTGAAATATCAGAAAATCTCTCAGAAGGCACAGATTATTTTGAGAAAAGGGCAGCATCCAGTGCCTATTTCTAGTTGGAGAGCAAGCTTATTGTAAAATGCAAGGCATGACCGCAGTGTGGGAAAGAGAATAAATGACCAGGGGGAAGATGGCTGGGCAGGCACTCTAAGCATGTGTTCAAAAATGTGCACTTGTCCTTCACTTTTTACTCTGTGGCCATTTTCTCTCCACTCCACAAGTTCCTTTTTATCTCAGAAAACCCAGCGTGTTTGTTGCACCTACAGTATTAGTCATGGAACACATTGAGAAGACAATCTGTGCACTTTGTCAAAGCCTGATTGTCTGTTGAATGAACAGACTCCTTTCACTTCTTCCTTGTTGAATTACTTTGGATTAAATCCGGCAGAAATGTCAAAGAGCTGCAGAGACCAGAAGAGCCTCACTCATGGGGCTCTTTATGCAGCTGGGGCCCAGGCAGAGGTTTAGCATCAGAAGTGGCAGTTGTCTGCTCACCCGCTACTCCAAACTAGGGTTAAGCACATAGGAAACTTTGTCTCGGACACACACATACACACAGAAAGCTTCCCAGATTCTGTAATGTTTCTGTCAAACGTCTTGAAACCTGCGTTTCACCACTCTCCTTCTTTTTTCATCACTCTTTCATAACACAAGGACCAAGCACGAACCCACATGTGTGGCATGTTGTGCATGTTGCAGAATAAGCCTCCTTTGCCATATAAAGCAGTGAAATCTTAAACTTTTTATCTAGCTGTCAGGCTTTGAGAATCTAAATTTCTGCAAGTACGCATCAGTTATTTTTACAAGATCAAGGTGTTGTAATGGACCTGATTTAATGCAAGCCTGCTAATTCTCTTGTACCTACTCCACAGATAGCAAGGGGTCAAGTAAAGGGAGTGCTGGAGCTGTGCAGCTCAGGCTCATTGGTGCCTGGTAGCGCTTAGTGGCCGCCTCCTCCTCATCCTCGTCTACCTGAAGAGAAGAATGTCAAGCTCTCACCCACTTTCTGCATTCTGCAGGTTACATTCCATTTCTGCTTAGAACAAGCAGATGGTGTTAGTCTCAAAGAGGCAGAGTAAAAGTGAGATCAGGCAGGTTAGGGATGGATTGGAGGTCAAGGAGGTTGGGAACTCATCTTGTGAAGGTTTTCAATGTGTGTCTGCTGCGTTTGAATCAACTGATTGGAATGAGCATTAAGACGAGCCGCCGTATTTTGGCTTTCATGTTTCTCTATTTGCTCACACACACGCTCTGGTGGAGATAAAAACAGATTCTATGAGTTCAGCTGATACTTTAGATGTTAAACCTTTGCTTTAACATTGTTATATATTTTCATGAGAGAGAAAGCGTCACTCTTGTGTGACTCATCTTTAGTGAGCTTGGACCAGTTGTTATTTTCTGTAACACATATGCGTGTAAGATATTTCTCACAGATTGTCCTGCAGCTGCATCAGAGGGTTTATTAGCAGAGTGGGCGCTTCGAGTCCCCTGAAGAATTCTTCTCACGCTGCCTCTGACAGCTTTTGGCTGTCACAGATATGTTACCAGGACAGGATGCCAGAGTGTGGGTGTGTGATAATGTGTGTCTGTTGTGTATGCATGTATGCACGAGAGTGTGGACGTGTGTTTGTACGTGCAGTTTTGGACAGCTTTATTTTTTTAAATTAATATTCGAATCCATCATCTGCGAGTCACGTGTGCCTTACGGGATTGCTGGCTGTTTTTCACTTGGCCTCATACTTCCAGTTATTTGAATTTGTAATTTCCTTCTCTATTATTGTAATAGAGAAAACACTGACAATGTATGTTTTGCTATGTCGAAAATTGAGTAGCAAAGAACATGCAAAGTATTCCTCATATTTCTCACAATTCTGGGTTTGATTCCTTAATGAAGTTGCTTGCAAATTCTGACCGGAAACTTAATCTAAAATTTCTGATTGCAGAACTTAAAGGATAGGTCTGCTAATATCAACAAATCCTATGAAAATATTAAAACAATAACTAAAATTGTACTGAGGAGAATATTGTGGGTAGTACTTGGCACTACTTGGTCGGGGTTACAAGCAAGCTACGGCAATACCAAAAGGTGATGCAAAAACACAGCGGGTCACTGATAGTTCAGTGTGTTGCAGTCACATTTTTGTCTGTAATATAAAGGAGTATTTCTCCACCTTCCTGAATTTTTTTTCTGCAGTCTTTCATCTTGCTGCCTTCAGCCTCTTCTGAAACAAGCAGTGAAAAACAGTCACATACTGAGACTCAAGGACAGCATTCCTATGATATCCTCATGCGGCATTGCTTTGATAACTCGCTGCATTAAGAGGATACAGGATCTGGAGTGAAAATCACAGTCCTTTGTGCGAAATCAATTCCGGTCTAACTGAGCCAGAACCATGCAGTGCGTAAGCGCTATATTAGGAGGTTGCTGTATAAATGTCCTTTAAATTTTGATTAAACCATGGGCCAGCTGACTTTGGCGAGTATGTCACTTTGTGAGAAACAACACACCAAGAGAGTCCACACATCATGTTGCCTAATTCTGTGTGTGCACACTGAGGGTGCATGCAGTGTGGAAATATAGGCAAATATCACAAGTTAAGTTTGTGTAGCTGCCATTAAAAAAAAAAAAGTGTGAACAAATAGTGTCAGGACAAAACAGACACCTTCATCCTCAAAATATTTTTTAAATTTAATTGCCAGACATGGATTGTTCTTACTCACATCAAGATGTTTTGGCAATGAAAAGAAGTCTTGTTTCAACATCTACGAACCATCACAAGAAATGTGATGAATATGAAAAGCTTTGGGAGTCAGGTGTCCACAACAGGCCCAAACCAGCCAAAATAAGAGTCCAAAAACACAAAGCAGAATTAACCAAACCAAGTACAACAAGACAAATGTGGTTACTTCACTAAAATCGTGGTGCTAATTCAAGCATTCAAGCATCATTTCAAACAAATCTGAATACCTGAGACCTAAGATGCATTCTGCCTGACCAAAATTTAGGTATTTAAGTTTTACTGCACTGACTTGTCTTCAAATTGCATCACATGAAATGAAGAAAGTGTCACATCTTGCCCATATTGTCTACTTAACTGCACTGATAAAATTCCAGAAATATCCAGATATCAGTTTCTGGCAATATGACACAAACCCTGCGCTGTATTAAAAAAGTATAATTACATTAGCAGACATGTCCTGTCACCGTGAGAACCATGAGAACGAGTCAGTCCCAATTCCACTGTTGCCCATCAAGGAATCTGTCTAAAAACAGCCCCTAACAAATAAACAGTTTCCTGCTGTGCGTAAGTAACTTTAGCTAAAAACTAAACATTAAAATTTTAACCATTCAAATACATATACACGTGATCTGTTTTTAAACATTTATGCCTTCAGTTGGGGAAAAATGGCTTGTGGTTAACAGAAACTCTTTTAAAAGAGAGAACAGCCTTTGATTTATTAACAGAAATATCAGACATACTGTATCTTAATGAAATCTATAATCATGCCATGTTCACTGTGATTGGTTGCATATTTCAAACTGATTTTAGGGCTCTGCTATGACGGTTAAAAACCTTCAAAGATCTCAAAGCTAGGGCACCATTCTGCAAACTTAAAATATGATGATATTAAAATATTAGTCAACATTAACAGGCTAATAAAACTTGATGAATAGTAAAAGTGTTATAGTTTGTTTTAATGTGTGTGCACACTAACTTTGTTAAAGGATTTGCTCTTTAGCTAAGTGTAAGTGGAGCAAAATGTTGCACAATTGTACTAAAATTCCCATGATATAATATGTTCCACTGAGTCAGACAACAGATGTGAGTGATTTATTCACGTGGCCCCAAAGATAAAAGTTTAAATGCCTTTAATCAGTTCTTAACTGAGAAACAAGGATGTGTGACTGATGAAAGTGTGACTGGCTGTTAATGATCAGTGTAAATGTACATGTTGGGAATCAAGCGTTTGTTTGGAAGTGGAGATGACAGGAGGTTGTGTCGTCAGGATTTAACAACTGATCTTCTTGAAAGAATCTTGGCTCCTCTATTTTAGTCTGAACAATTTTCCAGAAGGTTCTGCTTCTGTCCAGTTAATTGTTCACGGTATAAAATGCAGTCATTTCCCTCTGTCCTGCCAAACAACAGCTGGGCAAACTAGAGGCCTGTCTTCAGGCTTCTGTATACTAGGCCTATCACCTGTCACTTATTATCCATGGATTCGGTTACTTGCAGCTGCCACAACTTGTGCATTGTGAGCAGAGTCATTCAGAGAGTAAGTAAACAGTGAAATTCCTTTTGGCTGGAATGTTTGAGCTCATCTTTGTGTTTGATATTTATGTGTATGTACATATGTGTGCAAGCACACCTGTCTACTAGGAATTGCAAGAAAGCTTCCGAGGCTGGTGTCCCTTGGGTGGGGTGGAGTTCAAAGAATGACACACGTGGACAACACCTTTATCTCAAAGGAGAGTAAAGGTCACACTTGGAACTAAAATGCAGTATTGCAATGAGAAAACTAGTTCATACGTAGCTCCCAACGCTCCATAACATGAGGCCATGACCTTCTCAGAACATGTTAGCTTTGAGATCAGGTGCAAATATGGACTTGTCCATCAGCAGGTAGGCTTGTAAAGACTTTTGCACAGATGGCATCCAGCATGTTCAGATGATACCTCATCCCAAGGGAGTGGGAAGCAGAAGATGATGATTACCCCAATGTCTGGCTGGTTGGCACTACTGAAAAGAATTTGGTTAGTCAGCAGTTTCCCCTTGAAAATAGCCCAGGCTTGTTATTGTAAGAGTGTTCAGTCAGGGTAGACAGGATTTGGGGGGATAGATCAAGTTATTTATTAGCTTGAGCCATTTAAATGGGAAACATAGCATGACAGAGTTGAGTGGAAATAGGAACTGGCAGGCCATGCCAACTGGAAATGCCAGGGGTGGCAACCTGCCAGCGTTGTATCTAAACTTATAGCCGAAGTCCAGGCAGTCTGGATGCTGAGATGGTGAGAGCAGAGATAATAAAACCGCACTGTGCTCCACTTCGGCTGGAACAGTGAACTTTATCAAGATCATCAGATATGAGAACAGCCGGCTAAGCTCTGTGTCTCCTCACTGAGAGGGTTTATGGCTCTGTCAGGTGTAATGCAAGAAGAAGTCTTTCTTTCTTTTTATTTATGTGGCTTAGAGTGGCTTTGTCAAAGATTGGCTTTAGAGAGGCTCATAAAATGATACAATACTTCTCACTAGCTCATCCATCACAATTTACAAGGCTAGTGGTCAACACTGTTTAGTGACGGGGGAAAAATGTGAATAACAATATAGAATCATTTATAATACTCAAGTGAATGTGTGCGGTAGTAATGGGTGTCATTTGCATATTTTGCTACTGGTGCCAGCCTGAAACGACATTTTAATAGCACACACCCAAGGACTGTCAGTTAACACTTGGTTCCTTTGGGATAATTTATTTAATTCTTCGATCTATAACAAAACACCTGCAAAACTAATGGCCTTTCTGTCAAAAACCTCAAGGTGACTTCGAAGTGCAAAATCCCAAAATATGAAGTTTAAAGTGATAAAGAAAAATGGAAAAAGTCTTAAACCTTGTTCCAGAACCAATAGTAATGAGCTAGTTTGGGCTTAATTTAAGCATTTATTGTATAATCAACTTTTGTGTTGATCAACCGACTGCAGAATCTGCTGTATTGTTTCAGCTGAACTTTATTATTTGCTTTATTGTTCAAATAGTAAACTTAGTAAACATAGTTAACATTAAATGTGTCATTGAACCAAGCAATGCACATTAAAATTCTAATGATGTAAAATTTCTACTTATTTAACGTGTATCTAAAACTGAATCATCAAAGAATGAGTAAAGACCAGTAAATCTGAGCTAGAAATGAATATTGGCTTTCTGTACCTGACAGTTATGGACGCCTCACAGCCAGTTCCAAAAATATATTAAGCTTTGATTTCCAGCCCTTGCACTTTAGAGTTTTAAGTCAAATGAAAATTTTCCTCACTGCAGCTCCGGGCCAGGCGCTGCATTTTCAGTTCCACCCCTTCATATAACAAGCTAAGCGACACGATGATGTGAAAAGGGCTTCAGTCTGGGTTTGAAGTAACCGGTTCTCTGGGGTGCTGCATTTATTGGCGGTGTTTTGACTGCTGCTGAAGGTAAAATAATATTTATGCAAAGACTCCTTCCTAATTCCAGAGTGAGGACTTGGTTGTAAAGGACTAGTCCTGGTATGCTGAATGATTTTTTTTTTTTTACCCAGTGGGGACAGAGTTTAAATCATGCTGAATTAGATTTGTGGCATTTGTGCTGTCATAAACTTTAAACCCAAGGGACCTGTGTTTCTACCGGTGCCGTGAACTTTATTTTGCTGGCAGTCTTGAAAAGGCCTTTGAGAGATAATAAATGGTAAAAGTAAATGTATCACAATGCCCCATTTCTTGTCTCGGCTTTTGTTTTCCCTCCACCCTTCCAGGGCCCACGTGTAGCACTGGGTGTAACCTTTCTTTACGGAGACTTCAACCTCTATAAATCTCTTTGTGTTTGCTGCAGGTGACTCAGGCATCCAAGGTGTGGGGAGAGGTTCCTCTACCCGAAGACTTGGAGGCAGAGAAAGATGCCCAGGCGTCTCTGAGTTTACTGGATGACGACGAGGACTTTGCTGCAGATGAAGCTTCAGGAGGTGGGTTTGACAGAGGCTGTATCACCGCAAACCACAGCAACAGCTGCCCTTAATTCACATGAGTGTTTTTTTTTTTTTTTTTTCATGATGCATTCCTAAAATTGTTAACCCATCCCAAAAGTGAAAACGAGGGAATGTTGCTCAAAGTTCACACTGAAATACATGCGCATCAATTTACACGGCTCACACTTTTCAAGGAGGATTTACGATTTCTGCAAACTTAATTGAATTGAGTAGGATGCATGTTCCTGTGCTTGAACATAAACGTTGGTTACATCCTTAAACTCGTGTTTCTGTCTCCAAAGACCTGCCCAGCGGAGAGGATGATGGAAGCACACCGTGGCCTCCAGGCGGCATGACCTTAAGTAAGGAACAAGAAAATCTAACGAATCTAACAACTCTCTGTGACAGATTTTATTTATGTGCTGAAGATTACCCAGCCCCCTAAAGCTTCCCCATGTGTGACTGTGTGCGTGCGTTTGTGCGCATTTGTGCGGGATGTCTGTGTGTACCTGAGTGATGATGCCTTCACATCCTGCTACGCCTTTTTCAGAGTCTGGTCATAACACCGGGCTTCAGCGTTGTCTCTGAGACAAACATTACCTCTCCTCTCTCATTCTTTTTACCAGTGGCGGAGGTGACAGCACAATAAGTCACCTGAAAGCACAATGAACAATAAAAGGGGCAGCACAGCACCTCTGTTTTGCATTTAATTCACCGCTGTGACTTTTTCAACTCTCTCTCTTTTATATTTATGTGCACTTGGAAAGTGTTTAAAACCTAGAAGTCCAGTAAATCACATCCGACAGTAGCACGGGTAAAAATATTTAAATAACACTAGTTAAACTTTGCATTTCCTCTACCTCTTTAATCATTCTGATGGCTTGTTGCTTCGTGTTATGCTTCCATTCTCGGGGGCATTTTTCTTGTTTTTGCCATCCCTAAATTTCTCTTCTGCAGCAAGTAAACCAACAACCGTTAATTGACTTCTTTTCAAAACGTTTGAATTTTGCTTGCCTATTACAACCAAGAGTAACACAAAAATATCAGCTGACAGTACTTGGATAGACGAGTACAGACATATCATGAAGCGATGCCAACCAAGCCATATGAAAAGTGGAAAGTGTTTTTTGCAAGAGTTATTTTACATGCTCATTTTGATTGCAATGAGATATCTTTTTCTGGTAATGGCAATCCAATCTCCAAACTATACAGGAATGTGACTTAAAACAAATCTGGACTTGAAAATCTGATTCAGGTTCTAAATTTTGTCAAAATTTTACTTCAGCACTTTTTTGGTCACCAACGAAGCAGCAATCGGCTATTGGTGAATGTGTCTTACAGTGTGACAAACCTCAGACAAACCTTTCCCATTTTTAACAACCAGTTTCAAAATGGCAAATTGTAGAAAGGTCTTTAATCCCAATATTCCTGAGATGTCACTACGTATAGCTGCTGTGGCTTCATCAGAGCCCTTTTTAGTGTCTGTATGAGTATTGGTTAAAACAAAACTGATTCCAAGAATTACCAAAATTCAATTTAGTGTGTTTTTATAGACCACAAGAAATGTTTAGTCAAAATGCTAACACTCAAAGAGATCCGATCATCTCCCGCCTTACTAAGATACAAAGGCATGGTAACTGCTGTTTTTAGTTTGTCCTTGGTGCTAGACGCTGGTACTTGACAGGTTAGTAGGGCTGATTACATCATGTCACAGTATTTGTTTTGGTAGCAGCATTGCGAGCTGACATCAGAGCATCATGTGCTTCTCGTACAGAAATAGCGCTGCTGCCTCACTGAATTTGGGCAGTTAAAGGTGCCAGAGGAGCTTTTAACACGGTGGATGTAAATGTGTCTGGTGTTGACAGCACACAATTGGGATGAATTTGGTTTGTTGAGTCTGTTTTTAGCCGTGCACCCACGAGAAAAATGGGTCCTGTAGTCTTTGTAAACACAGCTTTGTGGTCAGTTCAGTAGTTGAAAGCTTTCAACCTTCCACAGCAGTGTTACAGTTTTGAAGCTGTTTTGCTGAGTGAAATCCGGGCGCACTATGCTTCAGGTCAGTTATTCTGGCAGCTTCAAACGCGCAAAAACATAGAAGAAAGGCACAAAATACAGTCCTGTAATGACAGCACAGAATGCGGAAATATTTTGAGTTAATGTTCTCATGTTTGGTGGAGTGAAATAAAAATAAAAATGTTATCCATTATTTTGTTTTATGGCTTAATGTTCCATAAATTGCTTTTGTAGCCACATAAAGGTCACTGTTGCTTTAATGTGGCAATTAAACACGGTGCTGAGATTATTCAGTACTTTGTTAAATATATGGTCCTGTTTCGATGGTGGCCAGACATTTACATTCTTCTTAGGATGATCATGGTGCTGTGATTGTTAAGGCAGGTCATTTCCTTTTTTAGATGTGAGCATGACCGCAGTGGGAAGGAAATTTGGTTTCCTGTGCTTAATGCTGAGTGCCTCTGTCCTGTTGGCTGTGCAGGCTATTCACCCAGGCCTCTGCCTTTCTTCCTCCTGTCCACAGCTGTGAAGTAGAAGGTGTAGGTGTCATAGTTGCCCCATTATGCCTCGCATCCTGTTGTATTACAACATGCTGAAAGTTAAGGAATTCCCATTTCCTTCTGAGTCAGCCTCATACACTCGTGATGGGGAAAAAAGATATTGAGTCTAAACCGTTGTTGTTGATGAGACTATTTTGAACCTCTTTTGTTCTTGTGCTCTTTGTCCCCTCTAATCTTAGTCTGCAATCTTCCCTGGAGATGTGTCCCATGTCCTCCTAACCTCTCTTTTTGACCTCCACGGCTAAAAGCCCCGAAGAGATTTCTGGGAGAAAAAAAATCTAGCTTATCTCCTCTGTGAGAGCATTTTCTTGTTCCACAGGCTCCATTAGAGACATTCCCAGTGCACTAAGGATATTGGTCGCCTTATTTAGATTTGAAAGAATCAAAGGTTAAAATGTCCACTTTATTCTGGTGAAGGTTGTGGATGAGGGGCTGTAGAGGTTCCTCCCAGAGCTAAGTCTGGACCATTATATAACCTAATGTTAGGTCATTGTTAATGCATCTGAATTTTTAATGCATGATCTACACCTAGAAGCAGTTTAAAGTCACCTGAATGTTAGTAATCTGTCTTTCTGTCAGATTCTCTGTCTCTGCAGAGGACTGAAGCAGTTCTGTTAAAACGACTGCTGGGTTCTTGGCCCTCACCCGTACTCAGTTTGACCACACAGCCAATACTAGGAAAAGGTTCCAAACAAATTTAATGTCTCAATTATGAGGTCCTCTGTCTCTGTCTTTGGCCCTGTCAGATTGGGTGTACCCCGTCTCTTGCCCAGTGACAACTGAAAAAGGCTCCAGCACCACAGTGAACCAGAAAAGGATAGACTGCTCTCGTACCCCAATGTGGACAGTTTGTAGGACGATAAATACAGTACAGTGGGGATTGAATTTCTAAAGTATGTCCAGTCAATTTAGTCTGCTACAGGTGGCAAACTGTAGATATGTCTGAAAGCATAAGGAAAGCAAACAGGAAGCTCCTGACTACAATCTGAACTGCAACGGCAAAGAGTCTGAATAGATAAAAGAAATGTAAGTTTTCATTTCAGCTAAAAGTGAAAATTACAGAATAATGCCATGAACTATTAATGATTTACTCAGTGCTGTGTGACATGGTGATTTGAGATTAAACCTGTAACTTGCTCATTTAAGGGAGGCGTGAGCTCTGACATCACTGTTTAGTCTTCAGGGGTATTTTGCTTATGCTGAAAGGTCAGGCTGTCCTCCATCCACTTGGACTTGAGGAGAGGCGGACTCACACGCAGGTTGCTGCATTCCTGTCTAGCCTCAGCTGGTTTGACGTCTAATCGCATCAACTGCCACTGGGACTCCTGGCTGAGCAAAACACAATCCAGGTTCCACGTTATCTCTAGAGGAGAACAGATGTTGCAGCATAAGTGGACAATACATCAGGGTAATGTACCCTGTCTGTCAGCTCGGCCTCGGCCGTGGCCAGTCGATGACCAGGCCACCCACTCAGTATTTCGGACCTTTTTTTTTTTGTGCAGTTGGCATTACGTGTGTCTCAGTGGCACTGCCTCGGTGTGTGTCTGTGTGTTCCTGTGTGTCAGATACAGGGAGCCTCACGGGTAGTTGCACAGAGGGACGAATGCTGGCAGCTGCAGTTATTTTGGTGCTATTTTTGTGGTCACACTGCTGGGAGGCCTCAAGGTGGTCCTACAGTGACAGTAATGTACGGGAGAAACTTGCCTCACATAATTGGATGTCTTAGTAATAGTGGCAACAACGTATGGCTGCCTGGTTCATGTACTTGGCAGTTAAGAAATAAGACATTTCCTGACGGCTTTTTGGGAAATGAAAGTCATGGTCATTCTGAGAGTATCCACTAGCTGGTTTTTCGGCTGAGTTCTGCATAAAATCGTTCCAGTGCAAATCCAATTTACCGCTGTATGTGAATAGTTTTACCTTCCAGGTGACAGCTAGCTAAATAAATTAAAAAGCATTCAAGTAAAATCATTAAGATTTTCACATAATTTCTAATTCCTGAATTCCTTATAGAAAATAAATTGTTTTTTTCCTTCCATGTTTGATTATCAAAATGTCCTTATTCCTACGTGTTACTCTGGCAAAAAAAAGCCAGTTGCCAAATTTGCTTTTGTAGTTGCAAGATATAAATCCGTAGGCTGCGTTTTTGCTTTGGTTTAACCTGCTGTGAACTGTTTCAGTCGTTGATAAAAGTGCACGCCATTCACAAACAGTACATCGCCTCTGTGCAGCTGACTCAGGGTGTGCATTGTCAACAAATGCGTTGCCTTGGAGAAACGGCTTGTGCTGCTCCTCTTTAGGAAAGATATATTGAGGCCTGTTTGAAGGATCCTCCTCAAGGAAATGTCAAGAACAGAGTTGTAACTGATAGGGTTTTTTGTTTTAAGGACCTGCACAACAATTCGTGAGCTTTAGCAAATAGGGAACACCACAAATCAGAGCAAAGAAATGTTACAAAGCAAACACAGAATCGCGTGAATCTTGTGGACCTGAAAGTTTGTTTGTATAAAGCTCCAGAGTTAATCACTGGCTTCTTGGTTGAACACTGGAGAGTGTCCATGTCAAATAATTGCTCTCCAGGGATTTGTTAAGCTCCTAACAGTTTTTTTTCTTTCCTGTTGGATAAAACATTCAGTACGTGGAGTGTTTCTGAATGTATCACTTGGGCTTTTATTTTTTCTCCTATCTCTTGTTCCTGCTGTGATACAGTGACTACTTTGTTTCAGTCAGTGATCGTGGCCCCATCTGCACAGTAAAGAGTGGAGTGCAGTCACTCCCATTCAGGCTCTGACAAGGATCACACAAGATATCAGCAGACTTTGAATTAGCGGATGCTTCATTAGCTTTAATTAGTCTGGGTCACTGTTCTTGAGGAGGACCTCAGATGGTTTGGGTAGGGCCGTTTTGCTTCAACTGTTTCCTGGCAGGGCTTTTGTAGATTTTAAACTAGCGAAGGTCATTCACGAATGACCCGGTTCTTTTGAACAGCTCATAAACAGGAACGACGGGATCCGAGTCCTACTTGAGAATCGTTGGCTTTGATGTTGTGGACAGATTTCACTGCCTGTCCTACATCTAGTCCCTTTTACATAAACAGCGAAAAACAGCTTTTAATTCATCGTCGGCTTAGGTCCTCAAAAGGCAGTTTGAATTGTCTGCTGCTGTCCCTAAATGCAGCATTCACTTTCCCCATCCTCCCTGGCTTAGTGAGAGCAACGGTGGACGAGTGAACTAATAAATGAATGAAGACTGAGAAAAGCTTTGGCAAGTAATTTATAGGAATAAAAAATTATTTTCTGATTGTTTCACAGCTGTTAAATTCCAAAACAGGTGCACGGAGGATTTTGTGTTGTGTGAATGCAACTAAAGGACACATTTCTCCGGTCTGCTCCTCTCTTTGCAGGGGTGTGTATGTCTGTGTGTGCGTGGGCTTAACGCCACAGGTGCAAAAATGAATTACATTGATAGGATGTTTGAGTTTAAATCTGACATAAATCTTATCCTGATGTATCAAATTTCTTTTTTTTAGATAAACCTAGTAACCCCCGCCCCTTAATAAAAACATCAAAAAGAAAATGAACAATGATTCTTTTCCTTTTTTAACAGCTGTTGGAAAGGGACAGAGCGATCTGGCTGCCTTAAAAAGAGCCCCCCCACCCCGCTTTAATAGATTTAGGGTCATTTACCTGTTCGTCGCCTGACCCGAGATTGAGTTGCAGTGAATTCAAATTTAAATACTTTGCTTTGCTCCTACGAAAGATGTTGTATCACAAGCCATATGTTTTGTGTATGTGCAGCTGTACAACAGCTGGATCTTGCTCTCTCACTTGATAATGAAGGAGCTGTTGTTTATGGCTCTTAGTTTAAGTTTATGGAGTGGGCTCATACAGTATCTGGATCAAAGTACGAAAATCCGTCTTCTCGGGGCAGTTGTAGCATGGACAGTGAACATGAAACTTTTTTAAATTGATATTTATTTAAGCATTATTGCTTTTGATGAAGGCAATGAAGACGTTCTGCCTTCACTCAAAGATCTCTCTCTTAAAACCCAATGATGTTTCAGGGCAACAGAGAGGCCTCCTCAGAGAATTCCCCACAGGGACAGTGGAAGAATGAAAGAGTTGCCACAAAGAAGGACATTGTTATTGTTGGCATTTCCACAGCAGTGAAGCCCAAATTTTGGTTTAAAAAAAGAGGAAAAAGAACATAATGGTACTTAGCTTTTTCCATTTAGGAGGAAAAACAGGAAACAGCTCCTCCCTGCATCACTTGCAAAGCCCAAGGGTGGATGTGTGTGTCAGACAGCAGTGATGTGAAAAGCTGTGTGTGGAAGTGTGTTTCGGTTTGTAGGACATCCTGTTTATTCTGTTGGACTGAATCCCTTCTAAAAAAGATACCTCTTAGCCACTTCTCCTCCACACTTGCCAACGTCCTTCCTTCCAGACAGATGATGATGGTTGAAACCAGTAGTCTGAACTGAAACTCAGTTTCCCAGCACATGTCATCCCATTAAGACTATCCACAACACACGGGTGGTAATTGTTGCGCCTGCTGATGACATCAAATTGATATTAACATTTCTATCCTCTAATAAAATTGTGATGACAGCTACATGCTATGTTACATCTCATGAAGCGGAAACACTTCTTTGATAGCGCTGTGCTTTGATGTTTTCTCCTGTAAGTCACTCTGGATAAAAGCATCTGCCAAATGACTCAATGTAAATGTAAAATTATCTTATTTTGGCTACAGATCTTTTTTGTTTTTGTACTTTTGGCCCTATCTGATTGTCACTTTCTATTTTCTCTCCTCGCTTCCAATCATTTCCTTTCTAACTCTCCTGAAACTTAAATCTCTCTCTGCACCCGCCTGCCTAACTTGATCTTTGTCCCTGGTCTGTCTGTCGCTTTTCTTGTCTGATCCTTGACCCTCTGGCTCATGTTTGTGCCCCTTTGACCTCTTCCCCCTCTCTCTCACTCCTTGCTACTTGCCTCGCATTTGTTTGCACACAGCACACTGGCTGGACTCCTCGCATATGGGGAACATTCAGAGCCCAGTTGAACCAGAATACAGTAAGTCCTCAAGCACTTCTTTTCTTTTCAATGCTGCGGTTTCTCTCCCTTCTTGTCTTTGGCAAACTCCTCTGTCACCTGCTTCACTCAGTTATGCACTCTCATTTCCAAACACACACTCGAATAACATTCAAGGAAGACTCAGTTTGGGCAGTGTTTGAATGCACCGAGTCTTGCAGGCGTCTCCCAGTGTGTCCTGTTGCCAGTGGAAAATGATGGGGTTGTTCCATTCAGTAATAGAGTTCATCTTACTTGAGTGACAGCACTTGCATTTCCAGCTGAAATATTAGAAAGATATTTTGGAATTACAAAACTGTTTGTTTCTGCTGACAGCCAAAATGGGTTCCGCTATTTAAATTGAGAAGTGCATTTTGTAATTTTAGCCTCATCCAGATGGCTCATCCCAACACAAACCAGCTGTTTCACCTAATCACTGCAACATCAGAATGAGACCCTGCTCTGTTATAGACGGTGGTGGGTTTTGACGCTTACATTGCAAGCTGTGGGACACCATAAAGAGGGCAGCTCAATAAGGAAGCCAGTAGTTAGTCCCCAAGATTTCCCCAGAGGGTAATGACTGGACTTGGAAGACAGGGTAGTTTGGCTGGCAACCAGCACAAAGGTTAGCAGCAGGATTGTGTCTACATGAGCCCAGATGGAAAAAAAAAGGATATGTTGTAAGAGAAACAAAGACCAAGAATTAACAGTTTATTTCTTATGACAACAATAATGAAAATAAATCTGCTGGGGAAAGCATGTCTTAATATTATACATTTTTTTTGTTTAAGGGGTCATTGGTGCTGTGTGGAGTTGGCCTTGTTCTTGTAGATTCTGTTCGGGTGGTGATAGGATGATGCTGTGGGTGCTGCCTTGGGGGTTGAAGGTCAAACCAAATGCGGCTGGGCTTTAAAGGCCAGGCCAGATTCCCTGCTCAATCAAGTCTTTGTCTTCTGCATAGGCCTTTGTGTGTTCAGAGGGGGCCCTTCGCACAAAGCCGCCACAGTTCTGCCGAACAGCTTTAATGGCAAAATATGTTTGTGAATAAAGAGATTGGAATGCTTTTTTCCTCACAAATTTTTTTTCCCCCCCATCCTACCCGTTATGTCTGACGGCTACATCATCTCTGATGGTAGCCGAGCTTGACGAGGGCTTTCCCCCTCACTGGAAACTGTAAGCTATGTAGCAAAATGGGCCTTTGAGTAAAAAAAGAGCCGCTCGTTAGCAGCAGTTCCACACTTGTCAGTTCGAAATTTCAAAGCCGCAAGCTCAGAGGGAGTAGGGCCCGCGAGCTACCATTGACCTGGCAGCGAGGACCCACTCAAGTGATTAGATTATATGCAGGTCAAATGAGGCACTTTGATGTTGCCTGTCTTTGGTTTCCCATTTATGCCTAACAATTACGCCTATAAATCTGACAGTAACAGCCTGTAAAGCAAGCGCTCGGGCACCCTGCCAGGCTGTTCTGATGCCTGAAGTTCTGTTCGTGCACGTTCGCCTCGCTGTGTGTTTTCATAGACAGGTTTATTCATAAAGAAAGCTGTCTATGAAAGAAGCCATAAATGAGAGGCTTTTCCTCACGAGGAATATGATCCCATTCAGTGCCAAGGAAAGCCTAGCATCGGTGTGTTCATTAAATGTTCATTAAAATAGTCCTTGCAAAGCATGATGAATGTCTGCTGTGGGTGTCCACACGTGATATGTAACAAGCAAAGCAGCATGAGCAGAGTAACAGTATAAGAGTGTTTATGTTGCTTCAGCATGGCGTATATGTGTGTGCACACATTAGTGTGTTTGTAGCTAACCAGAGGATCAGCAGGCGGGTTCTTAGACTATGAGTCTAGTGGTAAGTAGCATCTCAGTGTAACAAACAGTACAAATATTGACTTCCTCCCTAAACCCACACTGTGGGTCTGACTGGCGGGCACATCCTAACAAAGTGTAGGAGCGACTGTAAGAAAAGGGCACCCTGCAAGCCCGGGCTGTTTTACATTTCATAGGCTAAGCCTGTGACATTGGAATTACAATTATACAGCTTACATTTTTCTTAATAATGAATATCCATAACTGAGATGTTTTATAGATGGTTATATATACAATTTGACACTTGACACTGGTTCAAAGTCCTGTCTATAACTGGAATGGAACAATTAAAGAATTGATGTAGTCTTTTATTTTTGTCCCAGTTCCATGGAAAAATGTGATGTAAGAATCACGACGCTCAAAAGTCAGCACAACTTTGGGCACAGCTGACCCTTTACGACGGCAAGCTTCTGAGGTCGCCTGACTGGCATGTAAATCCTGGAATGCATTAAAGATGTGCGCCACATCAAGTGTTAGTGGCACTGTTAATGTGTGAATCATCCAGACCTTTATTTTAAAGGGTGTTATTGCTAAAAGGAGGAGCATTTGTGGCTGGTTGCTCTTCAGTGCATTTAAATAAATCAGCATGACATCATGATTCATTACACAATGCACCTTTTTTATGGTCTGTCCCACTTCTATAGCAGATGGGTGGAGTTTGTTGTATGTAAGGCAAGATTAAAATGAATAGGATTTTATTTTTACTATTTTATTTTCATTGTAAGAAAAGGTTATTGAGGCCGGGTCAGTGTTGGAGCGGTTAGTGCTGCCACCTCACAGCTAGAATGTCCCTGGTTTGAATCTACCTGCCGGCTGCAGTCTTTTTGTGTGGAGTTTGCATGTTCTCCCCGCTCTTGTGTGAGTTTTCTTTGGGTACTCTGCTTGCCTTCCACAGTACAAAGAAATGAATGTAAATGTAAAAATATGAATAGTCTCAGTGTATGCTTCTTTGTTGTTGCGTTGTGTACCTTACAGCAAAATTTTGAGAATGAATCCGTTTCCTTGCAAAAATGTAAATTGCACTGATGTGATTTCTCGCCTGCCTGCCTGATGTAAATGACTTGATAAATGTGAAGGGAAATATTAAGGCCCTCCTTCCAGATGATGTTCTTCTTTTTCCTCAGTAGCTGCTGGCAGGGTATCGCGCTGACTCTTACTTACAGTGCCTTCCAACTCCATGAACTCACCAGCGTTCTGGTGCAGGAGGTCTGGCCCTGCTGTTTTGGCTGATAGTCACCAACTGTGTATTTGAATGTTTGCACTTATTAAATTTCAGACAGTGTATTCTGTTCTGTTTATAAAAAACGACTTTATCAGCTTCTGTCTGTCAATGTTTGACTTTGTCTTCATGCCCCGATCCACAAGACGATGTTCAGAGAGGTGACGTGTTTAGACGATGTCATTTCATGCTTATACCTATTAGCCACAACCTTAATACCTCTGAGAGATGAAGTGAAAAACATTGGTTATCTCGTTACACTGGAGGTGTAATACCTGCTATAGGTGGAATATATTAGGCAGCAATGAAACAACTTCTTAAAATTGATGTCTAATGATGAGTGTGGATCTGAGAGATTTTCACAAAGCCCAAATTGTGAGTTGGAGTAGAGCATCTCTAAAACATCATTCTGTGTGTGATGTTCCCAGTAGCAATTTTTTCTCTGTAAGTCAGGCCTTTAAAAATAACTAAATGATCAAATTAACTAGTCTTAGATATTAAGTAAAGCCTCATGAGCGTATAGTCGCTGATGAATATTAGTCATGATGCCCAAGGCTAATCAACGTGCATGAGGAAACGAGTAGCCTGTGGGGTCCAGTCTCACTGAAGAACTGCTATGTAAAATGTAGAAGGGCATAGCAGCGTTGCAGCTTATAGGACTTCAGATACAGCGCCTCGCAAAACTATTCATACACCTTACACATTTCCTCATTTTGTTGCGTTGCAAACACAAATATAAATGTTTTTTTTACAAATAAATAGCTGAAAAGTGTGGCGTGCATTTGTTTTCAGCCCCCTTTACCCTGATCCCTCTAACTAAAATCACTTGGACCAATTGCCTTCAGAAGTCACCTAATTAGTGAATACAGTCAACCTGTGTTTAACTTGATCTCATTATAAATAAAGTTTTCCTGTAAAGCCCTCGGAGGTTTGTTAGAGAACATTAGTGAACAAACCAGCATAATGACGTCCAAGTAACGCACCAGACAGGTCAGCAATAAAGCTGTGGAGGTTTAAAGCAGGTTTAGGTTGTAAAAAAAGGTTTAAACATCTTATAGAGCACTGTACAATCTATCATCCACAAATGGCCGTCCACCTAAACTGACAAGGAGAACATTAATCAGAGAAGCAGCCATGATGTCCGTGGTAACTCTGGAGGAGCTGCAGAGATCCACAGCTCGGGAGGGAGAACATGTCCACAGGACAACTATTAATTGGCCGCTCCACAAATCTGGCTGCAGCCATTGTTAGAAGAAAGCCATAAGAAGTCCCTGTATGTAGTTCAGCCCAAAAAGCTTTTGGCCTAAATGCACTTTTAGATGCTTTATGAAGCCTTGACGGGTGCGAGCTCCTTTGGTAGAAGAGACGACCCAACAGCAAATGATCGTCGTTTTAATGCAGATCTGTGTATATTCTAGGGTCTCAGCGTGTGTCTTTTGGTACGGAATATGTGTGGTACAATGCAGCAGTTGTTGGTTTTAGCACAAATCCAACCACAACTAGGATATTCAAATAGACCCTATAATTTGTAGGTGGTTCTCATCGAAGCCACAGTCATGCTTTTCAGTTTAAACTTTCTTAAACATTTACCCAAGAGCTTTCATTATGGAAATAATTCTCAAACAGTATCCCAGCCTGAGATTGTCTTTATTAGATTCAGCGACTGGTTTGCTGGCTTCGCCTTTTCCACTGACATTAATTCTGAGCCTGTGGTCTTTGTCGGCAGTTGTGGTTTAGCTGACAGCTTCTCCTCCCTTTCTGTTTTTTTTCTAGTTTATTACAGAGCTCTCGTCAACTTCACTGACTCCCTGGTCTATGGCCCTGAGCTCGAGGACATCTTCTCCCCAGCCTTTAATGAGATCTCTGAAGCAGTGGTGGACACGGTATGTCTTTTTCACGTAGAATAAACTCTAAAATAGTAGTTAGGTACAGAAACCGAAGGCTGCCCTAATAAGGATCAGGAATGTGATTTGTGATTTGGTTGATTTAGGTATGTGTGACCTTATGTCTAAAAATAAGAACAAGAGTTGTTTATTCCAACTTAACCGAGTCAATTTTTTTCTTCACAGCTGGAGTCAGAGTATAACAGAATTCCAGGAACCCAGACAGTCAACGTAGTCCTCATTAAGTAAGAACAAATGTCCTTTATGTTACGTTGGGCAGGTGATATTTCTTTTTCTTTTTCATAAGTGAAAAGCTCTCCAGGCTGTGGAGTGTGTGTTCATGAACACACACTCCAAAGCCTGATCATGAATTTTGTTCTTTGTAGGAAGGTCATAAGAGACGATGGCGTGGACGTGTTTGTAGAGCTGGACGTGGGTTCTGAAAGCAACAACAATGACGAACAGATCCGCAGCGTGCTGTACAATGTGGTGAAGGAGGGAGCTATTGCGTCCTACATCACATCAGTGCAGGGCTTCCAGTTCAGGAGGCTTGGGGAAGGTAAGGCCATCACTTCACATGGTCCACAGAGACGACCCTGCTCAAGATTGTGCTCTATGTTCACAGCTGTATGTCCTTCTAATTTCTAGCTCAACCTCTGCCCCCAGGCAATCGTTTAGCACTGCCAGGTTTGTACTCTGCCATGCCTGCTGCATGGTAACTGAGCTGACACTGCTATAGAAACAGTGGGAAGACTCTAGTGACATGAGAAACACAACTTCCTTCCTTGTGAAGCTAAAATTTTATGACCTTTACATGTAAGCACCGAAAGTAGACTTCTGAGTGTGGTCCCCTGAAGTCAACAAGTGCCCAGTGCATAAGACGGCCTGTGCATGGCATGACTCTGCTGTCTGTCACGTTAGATTTTAAAAACTGCTTTTTAGCTACGCAAATTCCACCCAATCTATACACAGGCATGGCAACTGATAAACCAGAATAATGTCGTCTTAAATGGCTCTACTTAAGGTCCCGCTGCATCCAGTCTGTTTTTCTATCAGTCTAGTCTCTGTTTTAGTCTGGTTTGTCTGTTTATTGTGTAGTTTGTGTGTCGAGTGTAGTGTGTCTAGACTATGTTTATAGACTGTCTAGGCCAGAGCTTCCCGATCCTGGTCCTCATGGGCCCATGTCCTGCTTGTTTTCCAAAGTGTCCCAGCCCTAACCAGTGCTGATTACGTGGATCAGGTGTTCCAGCAGTCAGCAGTGGGTAGTGCAGCGATAGTTGGAAAATATGCAGGCCAGCAGTCGTTGAGGACCAAGATTGAGAACCCATTGTTCAGGTTAGCTTTGTGTATTTGAGTAGTCTATCAAAGTAGTGTTGATTTACCAGTCATTCTAGACTGGTAGATTCCCATATTTTTGGACCATCGCTACTTTTTCCGACCTTTTGAACCATTTTCTAAACAGAGAGTGAATTTTTCTGCAGCCCTCAGATGGGCGCTGTAGATGGAAGTCAGTGCAAACAAAAACCAGCTTTTATTCTTGCTGACAACAGCAAAATGGTAATATTTTTACACCCTCACCCCCTCATAATGGAAAACACGCGAAGAAATTCTATGATGCAGCTTTTAAGAAGCCATCGATCTGGCTATCCGTGAAGGAAATTGAGTGTGACAGTGGTTTCAATGCTCAGGAGGAAGATGAATAGCGATTTGTGGTTTCAGTGAGAAAAACTTTATGCAGTTGCGCTTTAACAGTGCGCAGGAAGAAAAAGTGACAGTGGTTTGGTGTTCAGTGGTTTCAGTTCGCAGGAGGAAGAAAAATAAAGCAACTTGGTTTTAGTGCACAGGAGGAAGATTAATAAAACCATGACTTTTCTGTTTTGTTGATCAGCACTTTTACTGCCGTGTTACAGGCACCATTCAGGTTCAGGTGTATGAATAAAGACTTATGGTACAAAATCTTTTGTTGAGCACAGCAATTTGAAGGTAGCCCGTTTATTTCGTTTTTATCAACATTCGACATGTGTTATACCAGCCACACATTGTAAATGCACTCTTTACCTAATGCGGTAAAACAGCGCACAGAACATCCTCATGCCTACTGTGAACAATGGTAGGAGCGATACAACAGATATTATTTTTCAGCCTGGATAAGTCTTATAGTCCAGTTTATATGTGACAAAATATATATTTCTTTCTAGTCAGTGCGCTCTATAGTTTTTTTCAAGTCCAGTGTCTGTCTATTCAAGTTTATTTTTTTTAAGTCCGTGCCGTGTCTTGTTTAGGCATTTTGTTGGGTCACTAATTTTAGTTTGTCTAATGATGTGTTGTCTAGTTTGTGTAGTCCTTGGGTTTAGTCCAGCCAGTTTATTCTAGTTGTGCTTTTAGTCTAGTCTTCCTTGTTGAGCCTTTGTTTTATCTAGTCTTTCTAGTCCATCTACACTCTGTGTCTAATCCAGTCTGTCTAATCTACTCTTTCAAGTCCATCTAATGTCCTCTAATCTGTGTAATCTTATCTAATACAAAACTAAATGGAAAACAAATATTTATTTGCTGTGCAACTCAGAAGGCCACGATGTTGTTGTTCATCTAACTGTCATTTTTGTGCACTGACATAACCCATTATTGGCTTTACTGTAGCCTTGGCTTGCATGCGTTTGATCCTGTAACTCCCTTCCCCTCTGCGTTTCTCTTAGTAACCCCAAGCATCAGACCCTGCATGCCCGATGAGCACACGTGTGGGATGGGACATGTATCCTGATGGAATACCGGTGTGACAACAGACCAGACTGCAGGGACATGAGTGATGAGCTCAATTGTGGTGAGTGGCTTCGGTGTGACTGGCTGGCTTGTTGTATCACGGTCAGCTAAAGCATGAAGCCGTGGCTGGATGGTGTGTGATATATTCACTTATCTATGTAACTATGTACATTTGTGGAGTTTAATCAGAGGTTTGTTTTAGGTGTAAGGCCACCTATCCCTCCAGTCTTTACTGCTGCTCCCGCCACGACCACCACCACCACTACTACCACCAGGAAGCCCCCACGTCCACCAAGTCCACCCGGACCCTGCAGAGCGGATCAAGCCACATGCCAGAGCGGAGAGTGTATCCCTCGAGACTACGTCTGCGATGGAGAGAGGGACTGCTCGGACGGCAGCGACGAGTTCAGATGCGGTGAGTACCACAGCCGTGTCCATGTTCAGCCAACCGATGGTGAGGTCCACTCAAAATAACTTCTTATCTTCTCCCAGGTACGCCATCTCCCTGTGAACCCAATGAGTTCAAGTGTAAAAATGGTCGCTGTGCTCTCAAGCTTTGGCGTTGTGATGGAGACAATGACTGTGAGGATAACTCGGATGAAACAGACTGCCGTAAGTAACTTTCTTTGTCTGTGTCACTTTCTAGCAGATAAAGGTAAGAAGATCAATACCCCCATCGTGTCCGTCAATTAAATTTAAAGGGACACCCCCAAGACAGTCAGCTTAGCATATTCCTCTCAGCATAAAATTAAATAAGTGCATTTCTGCCTTCCAGTCCCTAAATTGATGTTGCTGTTTACAATTGTCAATCTTCTATTTTTTTGTAACTACAGCCACCAAGGGCCCCGGGGACACGTGTGCTCCTGAGCAGTTTGAATGCCTCAGCGATCGCACCTGCATCCCTGCGAGTTACCAGTGTGACGATGAGCCAGACTGCCCCGACCGCTCCGATGAGTATGGATGCAGTAAGTCCCACACCGGACGAACGTCTGTTGTACTGTTCTTTCAAGCTGTCTTTCTTTCTCGTGGACATTTGACTCGTTTGTTTCTCAGTCTTTACTACTGTGACACTCCTTTAAAGCAGTTACCCTCTGAGGTCCAGTGTATGCTGTGAGTAATTTGCTGTAAACCAGGCCTCCTTTCTGACACACAGAGCCTTTTGTGAACTATTCATTCCGCAGAACTGAAAGGGAATTGTCTGTCTATAGCAGAGATTTTTTTGTATTTCCTTTGACTCATGAACTTTACTGCATCGCCAAATTTCAAGACTCCTTTTCCAAGATTCCTTTTTGCTACGTGTGCGTTATGGGACTTGAAATGTTCTCATCCTTTTGATACTCTGCAGCTCCTCCCTCTGTGACAAGCCCACCTGAAGAGTCCATTCAGGCAGCACGGGGGTCAGTCGTGACGTTCACCTGTCAGGCTGTTGGAGTGCCAACACCCATCATCACCTGGAGACTCAACTGGGGGCACATTCCTGCCAGCAGCAGGTGGGTTTGATTAGAAATTATTCATAATCAGTAGTGAATTTAAATTATTTAGACTATTGAAAATCTGTTGAATTGATTTAATTGGTGCTAGCTGTGGTTAAATGATGTTGCAAGCTGTCTCAAACAAAAGGCCTGGAGGTCATGAAGATGTTTTAATGACCATTACTTTAATCCCTCTTGTCATATGACGTTTGGCAACCAGAGAACTGTTGACACCCTTCTTAGATTAGTGTTTCAACACACTTTTATTTTGGCCTGTGAATTTGTGGTGAACCTCAACAGCAAACATTGCTGTTTGAATGCAGGAGGTTCAGTCTGGGCGTGGTCTGCTGTGTGTGTGGTTTTGGCATTTACTGTTTGAATTTTCTGTGTGTGTGTGTGTGTGTGTGTTTGAGTGTGTGTGAGAGAGAGAGATTATATGCTAGTTAGAGCTAGAAAGAGTAGGGTTCCTGTTACTCTCCAGCTATTGCTGACTTCCCTGCCAAGTTTGTCATAAACTCTCATTTTTTTGTATATCTCTTTGTTCCCAGGATCTCCATGACCAGTGAGAATGGCCAGGGCACCCTCACCATTCGTGATGTGAAGGAGGCTGACCAGGGGGCTTACACTTGTGAGGCCATCAATGCCTAAAGGCCTGGTGTTTGGCATCCCTGACGGAGTGTTAACTCTCATATCCAATCCAAACCCAGGTACTGACACTTTTGTGTTCAGACTCAGTTTGTCTGTTCCTCTAAACATTGCTGAACTTAATTCCGACTAAAATTCTCAATCAACTTTTCTTCTGTGCTCATTTTTAGGTAACTGTCCAGATGGACACTTCAGTGTGGGGGGCCGCTGTGTGTCCTGCTTCTGTGCTGGAATAACCAAGAACTGCAAGAGCACCGGTCGCTACCGCAACCAGATCCGCCTTCGTTTCACTGATGAGGAAGACTTCAAAGGCACAGAAACCATTGATTCACATAAAGCTAATAGACTGAAGACCCTCTTGACTTAAAAATCTCCATTAGTCCAAATACTTTGACAATGAACACAAGGCAAATCAGACTAAGTAAATTATTTATTTCTAATTGCAGGAGTGAACGTCACCTACCCGTTCAGGCCAGGCACCCCGCCTCCTCTCTCTTCTACTCAGCTCCTCATTAACCCTGAGCTGGAAGAGTTCCAGCTCGTTGACCTTTCACGCCGTTTCCTTAACTTGGACTCCTTCTGGACATTGCCTCGCCAGTTCCTGGGGAATAAGGTTAAACATCTTTGCCAGGCGTTAAAGTATTTACTTTGATTTGTATAACATCTATTCATGAACATGATTCCATGTGCTTTTAGATTGACTCTTATGGAGGTTCGCTAAAGTACAAGGTGCGGTATACATTGGCGCGAGGTCTGACTGAGCCTGTGGAGAAGCCGGATGTAATGCTGGTTGGAAATGGACGCAGGCTTGTGTACCGCAGAGGCAGCAGCACACCTGCCCTGGTGGTCAACCAGAAAGAAATTATATTCACTGAAGTAAGGGAAATAAAATGCTGAGTCTACACAATCCTGTGGTACATTTGTAATGACGTACAAAATGCAGTAAAGAAACTTGTTGATGTTTTAGGATAAATGGCAGCACTCCAATGGGCGCCCCGTGAGCCGGGAGGAGCTGATGATGACATTGGCAAACCTGGACAGCATCAGCATCCGCGTCATCTACGACAACCACATGGTCAGCGTGGGACTCAGTGACATCGTCATGGATACCACCACGGTGGAGTTTAGCACTCAGGGCCAAGCCAAAGACGTTGAGGAGTGCAGGTAAAAACACAATGCTTCCAGAATGAGAGAGCGGTGGGAGTCAAAAGTCTCCAGTCTCCAGGATTCAAATAAGTTTATTAATCTGAGAGGGAAATTGCTTTGACTTTTTAACAGCTGCTCTCTGCTCAACGAAAGAAAATTGGGAGCAGTGAAGTGCACTGACAGAAGAGTTGCACACAAAAATTGAAAAATATTCATACAGGGATTTTATGCCTTTTAGAACCACTCAACTGTTTTTCCTTGCGTGATTAAGAAAGTTTGCAATTTGTAGTACTGTAACTTGGCCTGTCATTGTTCACATCAAAACAAATGTGTTGATTTATCATTCCCAGATGTCCTCCAGGATATTCAGGCCTGTCGTGTGAGATGTGTTCCTCTGGTTTTGAGCGTGTTCCTGGTGGTTCTTATCTGGGCACCTGTGCTGGTTGTAACTGCAATGGACATGCAAGCGCCTGTGATCCAATCAGCGGACACTGTCTGGTAAAAGCGAACTCCATTTGGGTGGCGATCATGTTTGATAAATTTAAATTCACTGATACTGATAAAAACACCTCACTTGTCAATTAAAGTAAATAATTATAAATAATATTATTTGGCAGCTTTGAAAGAAAGTACCAGAATTAGCATATTTGCATTTGTTTTTGATAATTTAAAAGATCAGCACAGTCATCAGCATGATGTTTTTTGTAGGCCAGCCCAGGAGTTGGCATCTTCCTTGTTCCCTTGACAAAAAGCCAATGTGACATTTGGATTACTGCGGAAATCCCTTACAAATAGATACTAACCGTTTTATTCAGCAAGATCATATTCACAGAGGAAAACAATTTAGGATTTTTGAGGCTTAAATATAAATGCCAAAAGCAAAAAGCTATTGTTAGTCTGTGGTCGTTTAGGCTGTAAACACACTACACCACAGTCACGCGAGATAAACATTACTACCAACTCATTACTACAACTAAACTCCCGATTTGTAATGTGATTTATCGGGCTAACCTCCTTTAAAGAAGCTTTTATTCTCATAGTGACGTGATCACAAGTCATGAATTTGACAACACTGTGAATAAGAATTAATAAGTTGATGGGTTTATGTGTCAACTTATGTTGCTGACAGCCTCTGTAATCTCATATAGCAGCCATTGTTTGTAATACCCATAAAATGTTCAAACATAGCATGAGTTGAAGTATTTACTGATGACTTTTATGGTGGAGAAAAAGCGTTATTCTTTTCTTAACTGCATACTTTCTTTCTGGTTTCAACAGAAAACCCATAGACTCACAAAAATATGAACTGTAATCAGTAAAGACATATATAATGCGAGCTAACTAGCAGTTGACATAGATCAGAATAAAGAGGTGAAATGGGAAAACCGCACCCAGCAGCAAAGCTCACTTGGTAACATGTTGCATTTCAAGTGTTTTTTATAAACCAAACACAAAGAGAAATATGAAAAAAGTGTATGCCACAAAACAATAGCATGCCTGAACATGAAGTCACTGCGCCCAGTCAAAAACTGTTAACTGTTTGACTTTTGTATCTGTTTGTCTGTGCATTGTTTAGGCTGACAAAATGTAGGTAATAAAAAAATAGGCTGTTAAGTTATTAACTGATGGTAAACATTCGCAGCTGGGCTAAATAATCACTGGCTCTAGCTTCACATTCAACCAATAAAGAAAGTGGAATCGATTTTCTCCTCTAATGTTTGGCAGAAGAAAAAAAGACCTGCTTTTCCCAAAAATGTCAAATTATTCAGTTTAATCTATTTTGAGTGGGATCTGTTAAGATGATGACCAGTGTGTTTTTTTCCTGCCACAGAGCTGCCAGCACAACACAGAAGGGCCTCAGTGTGACAAGTGTCGCCTCGGATACTTTGGCGACCCAAGCCGAGGGCGCCCGGACGACTGCAAGCCCTGCCCCTGCCCGTACTCTGAGACCTCACGACGGTGAGCTCACACACCCACCCACCACATGACACATCTCTTGGGTGCACTTGTGCAGACACATGCACATCCAGATTCCAGCTCCACAGTATTACCAGGAATTGAATGACTTCTTTACCCGGCCGTTTTTCATTCCTAAAAACTGCGCTCATTCTTAAGCATTGCTTGAGCAGCAACATGCTATTCATTAACTCGCTGCTGTAAATTTTATTGATCTATGGCTGGCTCATTGTAGGTTCTCTGACACTTGCTTCTTGGACGTCGATCAACAGCCGACGTGTGATGCCTGCAGGCCCGGCTACACAGGCAGACGCTGTGAAAAGTGAGGACACTGACATCACTGACTGTGGCTTTTGGGTCGCACATGGTGGTGATCCATCAATCTCTAAGGAATATGGTTTTAGTCTGCAAGGATTGATTGTGTCAAGCAGAAGTAGCTATGCTTATGATAAAAGGTTATTCATGTTCTCATGGGTTTTGTTTCATATCAGGTGTGCTTCTGGTTACCAGGGTAACCCCCTTCTGCCTAATGGAAATTGTATTCCTACCAGTGAGTATTAGTTTATCTACTGCATTGAAGGTTAGGCTTATCATGAGACTGCACCTGCATTGTTTTACCTGTTCTGTCATCCTGTGTTCTGACCACTGAGAGGCCTTAACCCGTGTCAGTTTTACCATCAGGGTTTTTACCCGGATGTTTCAGTAGCCTGTAGTGTGTGGTCATGTCTCAGGAATGCAGAGTGGTTGGAACACTCCCGGTTGCACTTTCCTCCCCATATGTCTTCTTCCCTTAACTGCTCTCTCCCTGCAGTTGTCCAAAAGTGTGATAACAGAGGAACCATCAGCTCCAGCAGCAGGCCATGTAGCTGCAAGGTAAAGAGCTGCAGAACTGCAAAGTTAAAATAATAACAATAATAATAATAAAATTATAACTCTCTATTAAGTTTGCAGTTCAGGTGTGATTTGTGAGGCTGATATATCTTGCTGTTTTGATTTTTTTTCCAGCTGTCATCTTTTATGAAAGAACAGAGCTATCAGGCAGATGGATTACATATGTGTGCGTGTGTCTATTTCAGAACAACGTGGCAGGCGCTCTGTGTGATGAATGTAAGCCCGGGTTCTTCCACCTGTCGGAGGCCAACCCTGAAGGCTGTCTACGTTGTTTCTGTATGGGTGTCACCAAACAGTGTGCCAGCTCTACTTGGAATCGAGATCAGGTGGGTTGCCAAAGATTAAAGGAGAGTAGACTATTTTTGGTACCGGGCTTTGACTGTGTTTCTGTGTGCGCAGTCCTGCTCCGTCAGCAATCACCGTTTTGAAGATAATTTTTTTCATGCCATATGTGTGAACAGTAAATGCTGCGATAGCAATATGTGCGTATTGACAGCAAATTTTTCTTTGTAGGTGCGTGGAGGAGTGAACGGGCAGCTCTTTTCCCTCTCCAACAGTGCCAACACTAGAAGTATCTCTGAAGGCATCTCCCAGAGGGGCTCCTCTGAAGTCGTCTACCGCTCCTTCTCCAGTATCCCCAGGGATGTCTACTTCTGGGTCCTGCCTGAGAGCTTCAGAGGAGACAAGGTGAGAGATAACAATGAAGTAATCAGCAGGCTGGAGGAGACGAGAAAAAAAAGGAAGCCAAGGTTGAATTCTCTACACTTTCTGTCCCATTTAGTCATGCCTCAACATGTTGTCAAGTGAAAAGGCTGAACTTATCCACCCATCCAGACTCCTTTGAACCTTTGGCTTCAGTTCACAGAAAAGCCTGGGTGTCTTGTGATGGACTTTCCCCGCATAATCATAGGGGCTAAATACATTTCCACTGTTGTTTTGCTGACACAAGCTTTTCTTGTCACTATATTGCTCCCAGGTGACGGCCTATGCTGGCGAGCTCCGCTACACAGTGCGCTTTGAACCAACTCAGCGCTCACTGGCGATTGATGGCCAGCCAGATGTTGTTCTTCAGGGCAATGGCATCTTTCTAGAACACTACTCCACGGACCAAGCCCCTTCCCCGTGTCCCGCAAACTGTCACTGTGACCTTTAGAGAGGTGTGTTTCATCATTATACAAAAGGGAGAGCCTTTTAGCTAACTCTGTATCCCTGAGCAAAGTTAATGGGCTGATTTATTTTCTCTGGCTGACAGTCTGCGTGGCGTCGCGCTGATGGCCAGCCATGCACTCGTGAACACCTCCTGATGGCCCTGGCTGATGTTACCGTCTTCATGATCAGAGCCACTTACACAGACAACATGGAGGAGAGCAGGTAGGATGAGTGTCAGCACGCGGCCCATTCTAAGAGTTTTTAACCTAACAGCAAATAAAAATGTTAATTCATTTGTGTGTGTGTGTGTGTGTGTGTGTAATAGCATCTCAGACATCAAGATGGACATCGCTGTTCCTCACTCCACTGGTAATGAACGTGCCCTGGAGGTGGAAGAGTGTGCCTGCCCTCAGGGATACAGAGGACCCTCGTGCCAGGTCCACAAGACTTTACAGAAATGGTTTAATTTTACAAAAACATCTAATGTTGAGGTCTGGCCAGACTTGCATTTTAAAAGTAACCTGCCTAGTTTACAGAGGTTAACAAGCAAAAGGCAGTAATGCTAGTTTTCATCAACGGATAAAGTTTACTCCATTTTAATGGAGTCGTTTATTATCACAACATCACAACAGTAGGATCAAAGATCTCTATGGCATTGAAACTGTTCTCATGTTTACTTTAATCTAATGTGAAACGGAAAGAAAAGTAAGGCGATCACAGCTGTGATGAACAATAGCAGTTCTCGTTAAGAATAGCAGAGTGAAGTCTTTTTTAATGATGATAAATCCATAAATATGATGACAGTATGATAATAATCTCACTTCGCCACCCTGCAGCGGTGGAACAAAGACGTTGCCCTCTTTGCCATTACTTGTCTCTCACCTGAAGTGTTTTTCCATGCCGTTGCAGGAGTGTGATGAAGGCTACACTCGAACCAGCTCTGGCCTTTACCTGGGCACCTGTGAGAGATGTAACTGCAACGGTCACGCCAGCAGCTGTGACCCAGAGACGGGCAGTTGTCTGGTAGGTGCATTCCTGCTCTTTCACTTCTTCTCTCTTTTACCATTGGCAATCATGTGATTGAAATGGACTGTTTCTGAACGATTCTCAACACGTGAAAACTTGTGGCTCTTCCAAGCTTGTGGCAAGTGTTGTGTGTTCAGTTCCTCCTGGATCTCACCTATACTTTGTTTGTGTGTGCCTGACTGAAAGCAATGCCTCCATAACACTGATGGGCCAAGGTGTGAACGCTGTCGGGCTGGTTTCTATGGAAACCCTGTAACAGGCGGTGCTCAGGCCTGCCAGCCCTGCCGCTGTCCTGGAACCTCGTCCAGCAACCAGTGAGTTCATGTTTAACAGTCTTTCCAAATTTCCAAAAGTCAATTGCATTCAGTTACAATTATATTTAATGCTACATCAGGCAAGTAAACTATGTGTATCGCATGTGCTAGTAAACCACTGAAAAGGCCCATTACAGCAAGAGATCAAAGTCGGGTGTCAGCATTATTAGTGCTAAAAAAGCCTTCTTGTGGTGTGTATTTCACAGATTCTCCCCTACCTGTTTTATGGACTCTGATGGTCAGCCAACTTGTGACAAGTGCCCACCTGAATACGCTGGCAGAAACTGTGAGAGGTATGCACCCCCCTGCTTTGTCTTTGTGCTTTGTCTGTTCCTCTCAGTCTTTCTCTCAGTCTTTCTCTCAGCGTCCTCTGGCCAGTGCTCAGTGTATGGGGTTTACCGGGCAGGTTGGCGGCAAGGCTAGCAGGGGCTGGCACGGGCACCCACTGTAAATTAATACATGCATGTTTATGGTTTATGTGTTGTGTTTGTCCAAGGCAGATCGAGCAGTGTCAGCAGAGGGATGGGAGATGCAACCCAGAGCCACCCATTCTGATTTACATGTGATGTTTGCGCTGATTGACAGATTTGCTGTTGGAAATGTGGAAGTTTATTTCTACTATGGTAGAATAATATATCTTACGTACTCTATAGGAAAAGGGACTTTTGATGGTACTGTGACCATCATCTCTCAGCTTCAGCTAAAATGTGTGGAAAAGGAATAAGCCAGTGTACAAATAACAGTGCGGTATAATCTGAAGAAAATCTTTTTGGCTTTTGTTTCAGTCATTAGCTTGGAGTCAAAAATCCTTTTAGGTGTTTCTGCTACAGCTTTTTGCTTTGCTGGTTGTGACTGCGCTGGCTCATGCGATTCCTGTATGTGCAGTGTGTAAAGACCAAATATGTTTTCCGTGTATCTACAACATAAATGTAGATTTGGCATTTATGAGGACTTCTATCTGGCTATTGAATCTTTGCTGGACCGAGGGCAAAGATGGAGAAGCGACTTTGGTGTAAGACACAACAAATACTATAAGTAATTTAATCTGTGAACGACTGGCTGCATGATACCTGATACTGCTTTTCTGACATTAAGAGAAGAGATGCCACCTGCAGACAGTTGTGGGGACCCCATCCTGGAGAAGCAGATAGAGGGCTTGCTAGGATGCGGAGCTGAAGCACTGTTCAATTTCAGTGGGGAGAAAGAGACACTACCAAATGGCAGTGGAGACGGTGACTCTGATGACATCGGCTACATCTGGCCTGTTACCACCGTAGAAGCAACTAAAACCCTACTATGACCTCACTGTCTACTGCAGTGACATCTCCACATCATACTTCTCGACTCTTAGCACGCTTCACACCTGGCCCAAAGAACAGACACTCCAGCTTCAAGCATCTGCTCCGGATTAGCCTAAACACTTTTAATCAGCGCCTGAGCATGCTAGAGGCAAACACGCTTGATATGAAGGAGGGCATTCGTATTATGGAAGAACAGCAGAGTCAGCTCAACTCCAAGCTGAAAGACCTAATCAACAGCCAGTCAGCTAGGGAGAAAAACAAGAGGGTGAGCAAGCTGGAGAGGAGCCACACAGAAATGAAGGCCCGCCTAACTAGACTAGAAAGAAGGCTGGAAATTGTGATCGATGGCTTTGCTGCTCTGGCTCAGGAGTTAAACAGGACGAAACACGCTCGTCACATATTCCGTTTGCCCGATGAAAACAAGCTTCTGCCTTCACTTTCCACAGTTATCGCAGTCCCATCGTATTCAACACTTACACCTCAGGTTACAATTTTACCTACAGAAACACCCCTAGCCAATAAAGCCACAGTGCCCCAAAGCATCCCTACGCCGATCCTCCCTATGAACAAACCAGCTACTAGAGGTAGGAAACTCAAACAAGCAGACACCGCTAAGCCAGAGAAAAGCAATACACGTCTCCAGACAGTCACAAGGTCATCCAGAGTTCAAGTTTCAACAAGCGCAGCAACAAAGTTAAAGATGATCTTGAGCAAATCAAGTACTGCGTCTAAAGCTAAAGCGACAACCGCAATAAAGCCAGAAACAAAAAGGCACGAGGATAGGATGTCTACAGGGACAGCTAAATATGTTTCACAGCCGAGCCAAGCAAGGTTAAGGCAAGTTAAAGAAGAGTCAACTATCACTAAATTTCAGCTGGAGCCGCCATCCTACAAATCAAAACCTGCTGCAAACCCTCAGATGCATAAACACCATAAGACCAATAAAAAGGGTTCTGCACTACCAGTTAAAAACAAGGGCCCAAATATGAAGAAGGTTCAGGAGGGGGGAAAGAAATCATCAAAGCAACGCAAGCATAGTTTGAACCAAAACTCCTCTAAGAACACTATCAACACCTCAACTTCCAAATCTAGCACTACCAGGAAGTCTAAAACAACACTTAAACGAACCTCAGTCCCTGCCAAAAACAAGGCTGCTGCTGCAAAGAAAGCAACCGAAAAACTGCAGCAGAAAAAGGAGACCAACCGTTATTCTGGGCTGTTGGACCTGCTCCGGCTCTTAAAAGGCGATTTGTCTGCCAACGATAAACAGAATCAAGATGCTTCTCTTCTTGTCCTGGGAAGGCTGGCCATTCCTGTCAGAATTATCCCTGACGAATAGGGAGCAACATGTTTTATTGTTTTATTTTTGTTTTATATCTCTAGATATGAATCCTGCTATTTCTGTCTAATACTGTAAGCATTTTACTGAATCTTAATGAAGGGAATGATTTATTTTGTAGTGGTACAGGGGCCGCCTGCCGACCATAGGCTTGCGCCCTGCTCTCCCCGACCACATGATAGTTAATGTGGCAATTTTTGCTCTTTGATATTAATAGATAGATTACAACAATCACAAAAACTGCACAAAAACGCTGCTATGAAGGAATACTTTCATTTAGTCCCCTTATGTGTCTAACTATGGCCAGTTTGACCCTCCTAAGTTTCATCTTTTTCATCTAGCACCCTCAAAGTCCAGACTTTCCCAGTATCTTTTTTTATGACAAATACTCACAAACGGCATTTCTCAAAGCAAGTTCATAACACGGAAGTCCTCTTTGTTGGCTATTGACCCGCAGACCTGGACAGCTGAGGTAAGACTGACAGCAGCTGTCCTCGGGGCCTGTAACCTGCTTGGATTAGCCTTTGTGCATAGCTGCGCATTCTGCTGGTGTTGAAGACGCGTTTTCTGAATGTTCTTTTTCGCCAGCTGGGCGTCTTCTCATGCAGTCATTCTCTCTGCTGCTTTGTTGTGATATTGTTCTATCTGATATGTGTTTTTATCTGGTGGCATCTTTTACATGTTTGTACTGTTCATGTTTATAATTTTTTTAAAAATCTGTTTTTTTGTTAATTGTTCTCAGTTTCACCCATACATTACTCATGGGAGATGGAATCAGCATCTGAGATGTTGAATGAATGCAGCAGCCGTGCTTCATCCATCTCCTGTTAAAGCAGTGCTTTATTATCTTTTTTTTTCTGTCTGGGATAAAGTGCAGAAGCTGGTGTCTGTCATTTTCAGGTTATATGAATATAAGAGTGGTCTTGAGTGTAGACAAGTGTGCAAACCCCATTGTCAGTAAAGTTGGATGTTTTCTGCAATCATTTGGAATATTATATTATTTTTAATTGTAAATACTAAAAGACAACATATCAAATCTAAAACAGAATTTTGTGAGTGTTTTGATGTCAGCAACTCCTCTCAAAAATTGGGGAAAATATCAAAACTAGACTAGAAAATATGTATAATGCCAAAAGAAATACAACTAATGAGGTTCATTGGCAATAGGTGTATAAATCCAGCGAAGGTTAGAGGTTCAGAAATAAGGATATGATGAGTTTCTTCACTTTAAAAATGTTTGTTAAACTTGCAAATAACTTGTCACTGCATCCACAAATGTAACAAGAAAACAAAATCCTGAAACTTCCACCTTCCCTGACCCTAAGCTTCTTTAAAATGGATGAGATGGCAAATTTTCTTTTGATCAGATGTGTAACACCGTATACTCTTTTCATTGTCTCCTTCATACCAAAGAGGACGGACCATCTGATTTTGTTATCAGTGCCTAGTTAAATACTGTCTGTCTATCCCTATCTGTAAGGCTTTGGAGAATTATGAAGTAGAAATTAGACTCTGAAGCTGAAATCCTATAACAAGCAAGATCGGGAAACAAATTTACTTTAACCATTGGCCCGCTCAGTTTCCAAACTGAGTGCTGTTAAGAAAGGAGGTGGTATTATTGCCCCTGTCAGATTTTTTTTTAAACACGTTGCTGCCATCAAATTTTAAATGAGGAAATTTTAATTAAATTTTAATTAATGGGAAAAAAATTCCAGTTTCAACATTTTATGTTGCCTTTGTACAATGACAAAAAAAAGTATTACCATCTTACACTGTACAGTGTCCCAACTTTTCTGGAAATGTGTTTTTGTACTTGTAGTACTTGCTGGAATAAGCAAATACTTTCTCCTTGTCTGGATGACTCAGTCTTTTCATAGTGGAGCTCTGCCTTGTATCAAGAAGACTTCCTAATGGACATAATTTATAACATTTATCATCTTCTGCAGACTTCTTCAGCTTCCTGCCTCATTGTTCTTTGGACTAAAACGTGTATCCTCCTTGACCGGAAAATTTGATTCATACACTGTGTCTATTTTAATTTCAGATGTGCCGCAGGATACACGGGCGACCCACAGCATGGACAGAGATGTGCTGTCTCCAATGTCGTCAATGGTATATCCTGTATTTTAAGCCAGGAAAATTAGATATTGTTCCAATGTCTGTCTTATATTTTTTTTATCCCAAGACAAATTGCAAACATAGCTTCCATTTGGCTAATGCGTTGTGTAAATATCTGCTGTACTGTCCTGTCACAGGTAACTGCTATAGCTGTGATCCGAAGGGAAGTGAAGGCTGCAGTGGTGGTGTGTGTCTCTGCAAGGTGATAACACAATACACTTTTCATCAAATCAACTCTCTAGTGGTTTTCATCTTTTGGTGTCCTGGCCGGGATCGTTTGCCTTATGCAGTATCTTCCTCTCTTGGTTCTGTGTCACAGATGAACGTTGACGACCATTCCTGCTCTAGCTGTAAAACTGGAACTTTCCATCTCAGTCAGGACAACAAAGATGGCTGCCTTTCCTGTTTCTGTATGGGCGTCACTCAGCAGTGCTCCAGCTCCACATACTATAGAGACCTGGTAAGCCCTTATAGCGAACACAGTGAGTGCATGTATTTGAATTCTTTGAATTACCAAACCGAATGACTGCAGTAGCTCCTATCGTATGTAGATGTCATGTGATGAGGTTACTGTAGATGGAAATACATTTAGTAAGACAGCAGATATTACTGTTCCTTTTCCTGCATTGTGTCCAGCATTTAGTTTGCTTTGTGCTATTGCTGAATCGTGCCAGTAAAACATGGAAGCGTCCAATTCTTTATATATACACATATAGATAACAAAAGCTCATTCTGAAGTAAAGAAAAGGACAGCAGTTCTTGTACTCATGTGTACATAATAATGAATACTATATTCCATTTTTTGCCTCTAGACCCGTTTAATTCTTGCGCCCTGCACCATTAAGTGATCCTAAAGCCAGTGAGATCCCATCGATCAGTGATATCTCCCCAGATAAGCGAGACCGTCTGCCCCTAGTTCCCCCTGTAAACAGTTGTAAAGATAAGCTTCGCAGTCTTGTCTCATAGAACCAGCCTAGGGCAAAGGGTGAGAATGTCTGTAATGCCCCTTAGAGAATATCGAGAATTAAAACTTGCTACACTTTCAGAACTAGTGGAACGTCTCTATGCCACTAGCATCCCTAAGTCTACTAATATTTCTTTTGCGAATAAGGTATTTAGGGCATTAAGCCATATCATTTTTAAGCCATTTCCTGTAATAATTTGGTTCCCATTTGTTCTTCATGCACACACATCCTGAAAAGCATTACAATCACAGATGTAAAACAAATTAGTACAACACTCCCTCTGACTGAGCCTACCTGTCATCATCTTCAATAATAACTAATAAGTAAGCACTCTGTTTTGATTATTGAACCTTTTAATGTGCCATTGGACTTTAATCGTCTATCAGAGTCAAGACGAACGCAGTGGCTAACGTCGGTCGGTTGCTCTTCATCTAACTTTGAGCAAAGTAAGCCACGTGGTTTCAGCAGTCAAAACTGTCGCACAGAGACGGCAGCAGACGCGTTCGCTCTACCATTCAGCTTGACTGTGCTTTTTTTCAAATGTGCTCTTGCAGGTCTCCTCAGTCTTTTCTCCAGGGAACTTCCAGGGATTTGCTTTAGTAAATCGCCAGCGCACCAACCGCATCTCCACCGGATTCACTGTGGAGGTTTCTACTGAAGGCACTCAGCTGTCCTACAGCAACTTTGACTACCTAGGACAGGAGCCTCACTACTGGCAGCTCCCAGGGGTCTACCAGGGAGACAAGGTCAGTGACAGCAGGACACATGGGACGGCAGCTAAATTAGTGAAGCGGTCAGAGCGGAACCACAAATTCTGCTGTACATAATGGATGAGCGGCACTTAGAAGAAACTTGTAGACCAATCCTATTCTATCTTCCAACCACTGCTGTTACTAACTTCAAACATAAGCCAACCTGTCTTTTCTCAGTGTGTGTGCGACCTCTTTGCCTCCATTTCTACACTTTATTTCATTTTTTTGGAAGCTTCGTTTTTACTGCATAGATTTTAGGGGTTCTTTACATAAACAAGCACTTCTTGTGTTTGCCCCCTTCACTCTATAGAAAGAGTCTTACTTTGCCCGCGTGAGACGAACAGACCAGGTATGGTACAGTCAGTTGTTGTCATCTTGTGACTGCAGTTTGTCAGTGAAAACTGTGTTGTCTGGCATGTTTGAAGTCACTGTTGATGTAGCATTCATAATTTACTGACCCCTACTTTAAATCCACATATTGAGGATGCACAGCATATTTTATGGTGGTAAAATCTCTTGATGTTGACTGAATTTATTATGAGCAGCATGGTTGTTTGGAGTTTAAGCTGGCCATTTGTGTCCCCCACACTAAAATTGCTTTCCGCTCCAGATCACCTGGTCCAATCCTAATGGATTGATTATTAATGGTCCACTAAAGAGTTTAACTTTGCTTGTGTAACATTACCATAACATTCCCGAATTCCATCAGCTCAGTGATTAGTAAAGTGATCAAAGGGCTTCCTTTATCCACTCCAATAGAGTTACTCACACGTGCCAGACGAGCAACTAAGGAAGGATGCGTCCGTTTGGAACCAAATGGCCTCTGAACGTAAAGACACCCACAGAACCAAAAGAGCTAGACAGGTATTTTGTGTGATCTGCACAGTCAACTCTCACGTGTCTAACGAGAGAGCTCAGTGCACGGTGACTTCATCCGCTAACACACTGAGAGTTTTATCGTGGAAAATAATCCCCTCAGTTCTATAGCAGCATGGAAAACCAGCCATCTTTGATGAAGGGTAACTGAGGACAAGCATGCGGTTAGATATCCATGTGTCCATCTGCATGTGTGTGTATAGAAAAGATCTGGGTTTGGCGTGCAGAGGCAAGTGTCTTGAGTTTTTGATGGTTTGTTTATGCGGTTGGAATAAGAACAGTGAAGACGTTACATTACAGTGCACGTAAATGTTTTCCGTGTGTAACCTGGTTTCTCTGAGTAACGTCAGTGTGCTGAGCTCACACATCCGAGCACCGCACGCTGGACAGCATGACCTAAAGTAGCATGTTCACCTCCTTAGTGATGTGCACCAGTGTACATCATAAAACGGGAAATTCCATATGATTTTGACTGTTCCCATGGAACCCCACTGTCCGCCTCCGCAGGGTGTCGTCAGGCAGCTGGATGACCAAGTGTGGGCGCTCCTCTCTAACTTCTCCAATGGACACGCGGGTTCCTCGCCGTTCTTTCCCCCCTCCTTCTCTAAATCCTCCTCCTCTCTTTCTTCATCATCCTCTCGGTCCCCAACTTCCTCTTCCTCCTCTCGATTGTCTGTGCGTAATCTGAGCCCCTCTTCTCCTCCATATGGTAGTTCCTCTTCAGTTAGACTGACCAGACCCCACTCATACTCCCCAGGCCACGCTCCTCGTCTGCAGGTACACTGTCCGAGATTGTGAGAGAATTAAAGATCCTCTTTTATGTTTAATTTATTTATTTTTTTTTATTCAGTTATTCGGTTGCTCATACTTGGTTATCTTTGTTGTTTCTGTTTGGGGTCTGGCTCTGTGGTGGATGAACAGAACAGGAACACAGAGAGCAAAACATCTGCAAGTGCATCTGGGACAAGCAACAAGGTAGAAAGTGGGATGACAGCTCACGTCCTGCGTGTTGGCACGTCCACATACTGTAGGAGGCGGTGGATGTTTAAGTCTAACAGCTTGAAATTATGATCTGCTAAAGAAATGCAGAATGTCTTTGTTATCGCCAAAGATTGAGATATTTTCCTAATTGCCGTGCTTAGTTGGGTTGTATCTCACATTGTTAAGCAAACATCTCCCACTCGGTGCTGTCACTGTAATTGTCCACCATGGTTTGATGTACCGTGCTCTGTTATTATAATGCTATGTGTTTTAAAACAGCCTCTTACGGAGGAACATCCCAGGCTGTCATTTTTACATTACCGACAATGGACGCTGTTGTTTTGGTTGTCAGACAGAGTACAGTGTTATTTCTGTGGTCTCATCAAACTGTCACCGGGGACTTTAATAGCATATGTACCAGAGAACATGTACTGTGCTGAAAAGGACATGCTTCTATTGCTGCATGTCACACATTTGTCCTTAGTCCTGAGAGCGTTTTCAGTCTTGCTCTTTACCATGTTCGTCTGCTTGTAATAAGTGTTCTGCCTGCTTTGGTTTTAGTCGTGCTGCCTCCTTTTTCCACCTGTTGCTTATTCTCTTCTGCCTCTCCTTCCTCCTTTACCTCTCAGTACGCTCTGGTCTACAAAAGTTTCAGCTTACACCAGGATGATCTGCTCTACTGGCAGCTCCCAGCGCAGTTTACAGGGAATAAGGTAACTTGTGAAAACACGGGGCAATGTCCCCTCATGATGCCCGGTCAACATTTAAATATGTGGGAAATAATACAGCACTTTCAGTAGCATGTAGTCTCCTCTACACCCTGCACGAACTTGCCTCCTGTGACATATAATGGAGGGGTCACACGAGGGAAGGAGGGTTTTTTTGTGTTCTTTAAATATGGCCAGTTCAGTTTTAAGCAGCAGTTCTCCTTCTCTGTTGAAAACAGCATGGGTATATGTGCCACATTTGATATTTCTGTTTGGAAAAGCAAAAACTCTTCTTTGTTTTAGGTTGGTTCTTATGGAGGTAAACTCAAATACACCATCTCCTATGTGGCTGGTCCAAGGGGAACACTACTGGATGACGCAGACATCCAGATTATTGTAAGTGACTCACTGTTTTCTCTGATGATTACACGAACTTGGAGCCTTTTCTCATCGGTCAGTGTTGTTCTCGCAGGGCAACGACATAACTTTGGTAGCTCATCAGCCTTGGCAGAGGCGGCAGCAAGGAAGCAGAGAAACTCAGCACTTTGAGATTGTCTTCAGGGAGGTGAGTGGCTCGGAGCAGTAGTTTCACCAAGCATGGGCCTCAGTGAGGTGATTTAGTAGCATGATCCAACCTCTGGCTTTATATGTCCCAAGAAAGATTTAAACAAAAAGATTTTTGCCTGCATGATAATATGTGCTGTCTCCTTGGTTCACAGGAAAAGTGGCGTCGTCCTGATGGCATGCCCGCCACCCGTGAGCACCTGATGATGGTTTTGGCTGACCTGGATGACATCCTGATCCGAGCATCCTATTTCACAGAGATGCGCTCCTCCAGTATCTCTGACATCAGTATGGAAGTGGCTGTGCCCAACTACAGCGGCTTGGCACAGGCCCTGGAGGTGGAGCAGTGCCGCTGCCCACCTGGATACCAGGGACTCTCCTGCCAGGTAACTGATAAGTCTTTTCAGAATTGTTGCCCCCTAAGAAGTGCTCCTTGACATCTCAGAATCACATAATGTCTCTCACAGGACTGTGCGCCTGGATATACTCGCACTGGGGGAGGTTTATACCTGGGTCACTGCGAGCTCTGCGAATGCAACGGTCACTCTGACTCTTGCCACCCTGAGACTGGCATCTGCACGGTATGAGGCACTAGATAAGTGAATGACTGACCTTGTTGTGGCTGGATCATAGCTATGACGTGATGGACAGATCTCTAAACATGATATGCTTCTCCTGTCAGAGCTGCCTGCATAACACACAGGGTGAGCTCTGTGAGCAGTGCGCCCCCGGCTTCTTTGGCGACCCCACAGTTGGCACTCCCGAGGACTGCCAGCCCTGTGCCTGCCCTCATACCGACCCTGAAAACCAGTGAGTACTGGCACAGATTCCAAGACTTTACATTCCACTTCTATTTATAGCTCAAGACAAGTCTGTGTCTGGCTCGCTCGCTCTTATTCAGAGAGAAATTCCACTATCTTGTTAATTCTGGGGTTTCATTCAGAATTCCATTATTAACCTGACTTCAGCCATCGGAAATCTTATACTGTGTGTTTGTTTTTCTCCTGAAATGACCTAGTGTTATATCGTCACTCATGTCATTTTAACGTGCTATGAAACGACTTCCATATATGTGAAATTTCTTTTAATTAGGCTGTCAGGGTTGATGTGATAATAACCCATCAATGGAAAAACAAACTATATAAACTGATTAATCCCACAAGAATTTTTAGTCATGTCGATTCATTGGTTCAGCAAGTAAGGATCATCAGTGTGCACTCATGTGCCAACAAGAGTAGTAAAAATATACAAAATACTTCTTTACAGGAAATTAATGCAGATAAACGCATGTTATTAATCGAATTTACCAGCGATTATTGTGATTAAAAATTGACAGCCCTGCATTTGAAAAGCTGATATTAATGCAGACATCTTTTTTTTTTCTGGCTTGTCCTATTTTAGCCTTAAGCTGCTTTGTTGGATTCACAGCAGGAAAAAAAGACATAACAATCAATTACTTTTCTTGTATATTTTTAAATAAAATAAGCTGCTTTTGAACCTTGTTCATGATCTTGAACTAATCGTTTTGTCTCTGTGTGTGTGTTCTCCGCTAACAGGTTCTCCCCCACCTGTGAGAGCCTTGGAAATGGAGGCTACCAGTGCACCGCCTGTCAGCCCGGCTACACTGGCCAGTATTGCGAACGGTGAGATAAGCAAACACTTTTTCTGACGCAGCCACTTTCCAAACAGTTTTTGTGACTTCATTTTCATAACTTTGCCTTATTGGGGTTCTCTGTACTAATGTTTGTCTTTTACCATAATTAGTTGTGCTCCTGGATATGTTGGCAACCCACAGGCGAGAGACAAGTGTCGTCCGTACGATGGTGAGCTTCAGTCCAAAGAATTATTCAACGGCTCTTGTGATATAAAATTCAAAAGATGAAGCAGTATGTGTATGTGCTGTAAACATGTGCTATCACACGCTGCTGAATTTGTTGTGAGTGTGTCTCTTACAATGTGTCGGTCTTTGCACTTTGCAGCTGCAGCCTCCCTTGTGGTGAAGGTTTATCCAGCGAGGGTCCTGGCGAACCAGGGCGGTCCTGTCACTCTGAGGTGTCAAGTGTCCGGTTCTCCTCCTCACTACTTCTTCTGGTCCAGAGAGGATGGACGGCCAATTTCCAACAGTGCTGACAGACGCAGACAAGGTATGGCTTATATGATAGCGTATGTAGCTCTGAATATTATCTGTTTGTTGGAAGTGATTCATTTGGTTTGGAATGTGTTTATATATGAATATCACACCTTTTGCTCACCTGTCTGTGCAGGAGCAGAGCTCTTTTTCCCCAGTGTCCAGCCAAATGATGCAGGTGTTTACATCTGTACCTGTCAGGACCAGCGCAGCACCAACAGGAGCCGTGCTGAAATTGTTGTCACAAGTGTGTATGGCTCTTACTTCCATAAGCAAACTTGTTTTTCCCCTTATGCTGCTACTATTACATAGTTTAACACCTGGGTTTGTTCACGCATGGATCATATAAGACCTTATTCAGACATATTGATTGTGGGGTGGGACATTCTTGGTATTTGGAAAAAATATATAATTTGCATAACTCTGAATGTATTTTGCAGAATAAATTATTTCTTGCTTTTCACCAGGTATCCCATCCAAAGCCATTGAGGTGACCGTTGAGGAGCCCAAAGCCCAGACTGTCAGGGTGGGGTCCACTGTCAGCTTCATCTGTACGGCAAAGAGCAAGGTAACACTGGTAACATCCTGCTTTACACTGAAATGGCAAAACGAGTAAAATATATAAGCACGAGTAAAAATATATATAAGTAACAAATTTGCAGAGGAGTGTGGGAATCCCCCTTGGAAATTGTTCAGTGTCTGGCCTTGGGAAAAAGGCCTATTAGCATTATAAAGGAATGTATTTTATTCTACATTGTATTGCAGGCATGTAGCCTCACATAGAAAATAAATATTTTTTATTTATGATGGCCTGCACTTTTCGATTTGTTTGCTGACGTGCTCCCTCTCCACCCTAGTCACCAGCCTACACCCTGGTGTGGACCCGGAGGGGTAATGGGAAGCTTCCCAACCGGGCCATGGACTTCAATGGCATCCTGACAATTCGGAACGTCCAGCCCGAGGATGCAGGCGTCTACGTTTGCACGGGCTCCAACATGTTTGCCATGGACGAGGGCAGTGCCATCCTCTATGTGCCAGGTTCGTGATCCACGGCGCTGCGTTCCGTTACCCAGCACCCCCCTGCCATCCTACCAGCTCTGGCTCCCGTAGTTAAACCCATTCTACTCTGAACTCAGCACCCCCCCCAGCTTGGAATGGTGCATGCTTTTCAGTTTGACTGCACTTCTCATGCTGTCCTTTAAACACATCCGTTCGCAGTTCGAACTTCTAATGCTTTTGCTTGCTGCTGTTAGAAACCGACATATTAGCCATGTCTTACTATCATACTGCCAGTCCAGGGTTTTCTGCTGCTTTTTTTTTTCTTAAATTTCTAATATATCCATAGATTTTCTCTGCTTTATATGAAGAAATACAGCTTGTGGGTTTGCTAAAACAAAAACCGTAGACTACAAAAATCTCCAGATAATAAGCATATGGGGTCGTGTGCGTGGTTATGACACATCCCTCTAAACCAAGTGAGTGCTCTTTTGGATCAGCGATTTGTGGGTCGTGCTCTCTGCCAAGACTACACTGGAGCTACTGCAGTTTGTTTCCTCTTCTAACGTTTCCACGTTTTTTTGTTTTTCACGCGGCTCTGATTAATTGGTGGTGGTTCGGTTGCTTCTCGTTACTGGTAGCGCGGCTGGCTGGTGCTGTCTGTTAGAGTTTTTTACTAGCAGGGTGCTGGATTCTGGTGTCTGTCTGTAACTCTGGGCTCCCGGGGTTCCTCCCTGCCTGAGCTGTAAGTGTGTAATGAGGATGAGGAGCAGTGTGGGTGCCACAATGGGCGGTTAGTGACTCGGTGAGTGACACCTAAAGAGGACTTCAGTGTATCTGAAAATGAGGAGAAGCAGGAAGAAGACTACTACCCCTAATTTGTGTTTTTGTGTGTGTTTATTGGTCCATTTGACTGTACTGTTTCTCAAATTTATCGTCCAGCGTGTTTCCCTTTTTGATCCATCCAGATGATGAATTAATGGTGCTAGCAGCCAAACAGTTCCTTAAACCAATGGTTGAATATAGTTTTTAAAATGACCCTTTATTGTTGTTCCCTTCCCGTATTATTGTTGTTCCCTTCATTCCTTCCAGTGTGGGCACAAGTCTGCCCTGTTCATATCGAGTGTTACAATACTTACGTCAGACTTGGTGAAATATTTAAGAGCTTAGGGGAAAAAACCGAATTGTGTTGATAATAATCAGCTATTGTATATTATGTTTTTTATTTACATCCTTTCAGTACTGTTGGCACATTTCTGTTTTTGATTGACTGAAATATAATATCCTAAATGTTTCCATGAAATCAAATATATGAATGCTATTACCATCTATGATCTTTGTTTATATTTAGGACATTTCAAGGGTTTTTATAAGAATATGCTGATAAACATCTGTGAAACCTCACAGGTCACATTTTAAACCTTTTTTATTATTATTTGGCTTCCGTTGCTCTCAGCATTTTTGTATTTGTTCAGTCTCACAAACTCAAACACAATAGAATTGCAGCTTTACCCAAAGGTGCTTCTGTAAAGATTTTATACTCATTTTAAAAATGTTTCTAAATGAACAATATCCTCACTGATGTAATGTACACATGTCACGTTGTATTGTATTTATCATAACTGTGAAAACATTTTGTGAACGACATAAAATTGATTAAACTAATGACAACACATAAAGCTGATGCGGTGCCAATTTATGGATGGAGTTTATTGTTTAATTCAGGTCAACCCCAAGCTGTATGAAAACTGAAATGCCCGCTTCAGTGTTTAAAACCACTCCTTGCTACTAACCTGCATGTGTCGTCATGTGCGACTCTTCTGCATTACCTCAGCTCTTCTTTCGCTGCTGTACAGTTCTCGTAGTTGTGCACTTTGTGTGTGTGTGTGTGTGTGTGTAGTGGTTTTGAACTTGCAGTGTAAAATGCTGTTTTGAGCATGGTTTGCTTATTGGAGTTTATTGCTGTTGGAATGCGAGACCCCTCAAATGTTTGAAACTGTCTGGTCATTTCAACCACGCACTTTTATTCACGGTGTACATCATTTTCTCAGGTAAGTGTGAGGATCGAATGTACCGAGCTATGATTTTAAATGGCATCAGCTGTTATGAATGAAGTAATAAAATGAGTTATTCAGATATTTCCTGACACAGAATGAGGTAGCACAGTGCTTATGTCAAGTTTGTGCCAGTGTAATTCAGCTCATTGATTGTTTTAGCCTGTTAATGATGCGAGTGCGATGCTATTTGGGATTAAATGGACAAAGGCCCAGTGGCTCACGTCTTGGAGATGGATGTAGGAGACTCCAGGCAGATGGAAGGAACACTGCTGTTGCTCTGGAGAACTGACCTGTCAGTTTACCTGTCCCCTCCCTCCTTTCCTCCCACATCTCCAGAGGCCTCACAGACTCAGATGTTTTACACAGCCTATGAAATGTTTGAAGGACACAGAAAGCGTAAGTTGGCACGGGCACGGTTGCCTCTCTGCCGGGCTCCCTGGACGGGCCTGGCCTCTCCTCCTGTGTCATGCATGCACTCATCCTCTGCAGCATCAATATTCCGGTGGACCGGTAACGTCCGTGTACAATCAACCGAGCTCTCTGTGCTCACACAGTGGGTCCTCTGCCGTGCACATGCAACCATCTTTAGATCTAAAGATACATATTTGTTTCCAGTTATTATATCGTCATGTTCTTGTAAGAGTTTGAGCTTACGAGATTGTACATGAACATTACCGGCTCCCATCTGGCTCTTTGGGTTCACTGGGTCCATTACTGCAGGAAACGGTGCATGTTGATTCTCATGGGCAACTCCTTATGAATGTAGACTCTGTCAGTAAAGGAAATAGAAAATAAAAAAACTACATCTCTTTTTCAATTACGGAAAACTAAATTAATCCTGCCATTTAACCTAATGGGTTTTAATGGCATATGTAAACTCAGTATATTAAATTAAAATCTACTTCAAAGAAATGCAATCACAATCCAGCACATTGCTGTTTAAGCCATTAAAGGGACATTGTATTCCACCAGCTGATGATTTAATGTTACATCATCGGGTGGTGGAAGCTTAACTTTATGTTCTTGAGGGGACAGAGTCTCCACATTCAGAGACGGGAGATGACCCTTCTTGTTCTTTCACTCTCTGCAATCTGTTCTTTCCCTTTTTTCCTCAGGAAACATCTGGCCTTCAAACATCATACTGTGCTTAATACATCCTATCACATCCTCCTTACTGATAATAGCTCAGCGCACAGAGATGGACTGGTTTCAATCTGTTGAGCTGTGTTCTTTTAAAGCAAATATGATACGATAGGTACAAGTCAAACTAAATTGCAAATACCATAGTTAACTGTGTATTTAAAAATACATTTCTAGTGGTTTCTAGTGGTGACTTATGGGCTTGGGTTTAAAGAGATCTGTCCCTACTGGCACACCAAGAAAATAGGGTGGATGAAAACATGATCCAGAGCAGAGGAGGACTCGGATAATAACTGCAGTATATTGTAATTATCTTAATATGTTCAATGCGAGGGCAACTTAGAAGGCACTTTAGTGCTATTTGATAGTCTCTGTTGTTTTTTTGTTTTTTTAGGTAAAAATATTCTATGTTTTCAGCAGGACAAATTGGGTTCCATTCACCTCCATAGTAATAGGCTAAAGGGAGACAAATATCTCAGTACTTGGACTGATCAAACCCAAACAAGGCTAGTGAGGAGTTTTTTATCAAGACGTGACGCCTCTCCACTATAGATCTTTACAAACCCTTTGCCAAATACCCTGGAGAACGCCTCAGGCTATTCGCTGTACAGCACAAACTTGACGCCGTCTTGTTTGCTCGGTGTCCATCGGAGGACAGCGACTTTCTCTCCACCCTGCAGTTTTAGTATCAGTGAGGTCAGAGCAGCACGGCTGAGGCCAGGCTGCAGCAGACCCGGCACTTTCCAGCCTGCTTAGATAGAGCCTCGCATTTCTCCCTCCCTACTGAAAGGCCCCTTTCTTTTGCTCGGTCACCCTGGGATCATCCAGCCCTGAACACAAAGTCAAGCAGCCAGCCAACCTGGCGCAGACAGCACGATGCCCAGAGGCCATGCCCAGGCCCGCCTGCCACATCTCATCTGTTCCATCTGCTTTAGGATCTAAACTGCCAAGGGCTGAGGGTGGGGGCATGGGTTCACTCTCTCTGTGTGATCAGTTCATTAAAATCCGAAGCTTTCCCTCAGCTTACGCAGAGTAAACAACCAACCAGTGGCTGTGGTCTTCAGACAAGGCACTATTTCACCTCATCAATGCATCAGTAGATCAGCCTGCGTTATCTGGCTTTGCCTCTCCATTTCCTCTGGCATGTGTCTGTTTTGAGGCGTGTGTTTGACTGCTGTGTCTCCTCCTGTAGCTGCTGAGGAGGCCCTGCCTGTGGCCACTATTTCTCCTTCGGTGCTGAATGTCCAGCAGGGACAGCGGGCGGAGTTGCGCTGCACAGTGATCGGAAACCCAACCCCTGCCATCGAATGGATTGGTACGACCCGTTTGAGCTAATTCACTTGACCGGAGAGGCCACACAAACTCATAGTTTATGACGTTTTAAGAAGACAAAGGATTGTGGGAAATTTGGACCATATTTTCACCATTGGCAAACGTTCATACTTCAGCCCGAAGTGATGACATGTAACTGTGATTATTGCAGGGGGTCCGGGGAACAGAATGAGTCCCAGAGCTGTCATACGAGGGGCCACACTGACCTTCACAGCTGTGGACGCAGCTGATGAGGGAGAATACACCTGCAAGGCCCTGAACACTCACGGCGAGCACACGGCCCGGGCTTCACTCTATGTACAAAGTATGTTCTGTGTTTATGTGTGTGTGAATGTGTTTTACTCACAAAGTGGAGCCATAACCCCGATCACACATTCGGATCAAAGTCCCCACAGTGCGCGTTAAGGTTGTCCGTGTCGAGACTTCTGTTTAATGTTTGGTTAAAAATGGTTAAAAACAGTTAGGGATTTATTAATAGAAATTAAATATGGCATGTCATCATCAGAAATAAATGTTGGACACGTCTCTATCGTAGCCCCGAACAGAAAAAACAAATCAAAACCCTGTCACAACACAGGAGGAGTCAGAGGAACATGGAAGCAATGACCTATAGTTTTCTATCGACATGTAACGTTGTTTCAGACAAAGCGAGTAAAAAAAAATCACTAATTTGCAACAAGCAGCTCTTGTTCAGACAGATTTTAGCTTGTTTGAGAAGGTTCACACTTCCCAGCATGTCCCCTAACACTCTGTGTGGTTGGTCACTTGCAGAAACTTGCCAACCGCACGCTGAGACACCATGTAACACACACTGTAAGATAATGAGAGTCAAACCTTAAGATGGGATTCACCTTCTTGATGCAGAAGAGAGACAAAAGCTCCTCATCTGTCCCGGAACGTCAAACTCATTCGTTTTATCAAAGCAAAGCCACATTACTAATGACGGAGAGAGCAGCTCAACAAAAAGTGACCAGCACCAGAACAACAAATGGCACATTATGTGGAGCGACTGAAGTCAGAATCTGTAAACTTACCCAAATCTGTGGCCGATAATGATCACATGACACTGACGGGACACACAAGTCTCACTACAGGCCAATAAATCCAACATTCATCTCCTTTAAGAGTTTATTATCACAAACGTAGCAAACCACAGGTTTGACTCTTAGGCTCTTGAATTGTGGTGAATATGTTTTACCCTGTGAATGATCACGGTGCATTTTTGGATCAGAGTCGAACCCAGCTGGCCTAGGCACCTTGCCCCAGGTCCAAGTCAGCCCCCAAAATATTGAAGTCCACGAAGACGACACCTTGAGGTTGTACTGCCGTGCATCAGGGTCGCCCACCCCGAAGCTCAGCTGGGTGAAAAACGGAGGACAAATCCCGCCACAGGTGAGAGGCCTCCCCGGCGTCTCCGCCCGAGCAAAGACTTTAACGTAGATTAAAACTGTGACTGTATTTGCAGTTTGCTGTGTTGTATCTCTGTCTTGCATCTCAAGGTGTGTCTGTCTGGTGCCCTTGATATTTCAACATACTGTGTTTTGACCATTTATCTCTATATTTTTCCCTCCCTTCTGTTTGTCTCCTTTCCTTCCTCCCCCTCCTGTTTTTTTTTTTTAAATTTATCCCCCCTGTTCTGACATTTGCTCAGGCCATTCCCTCTCACGGTTTCCATCAGTTTAAAAGCAACAGTCTCGATGTGTTACAGAGACGTATTGAGGAGCTGCAGGTCTGTCCATCTGTCCACTGTCTGTCCTGTCTCAGTTCACATCCATTGTCTTCTACTGACCTCGTCCTCACACAGTGTCGACTAATTGCATGATCAAAAGTTTCGTTGATACACACCCTGTAATTAATTTACCACAAATACTCACTAAGTCTCTCAGAGCTGGTGCCAGCCACATTCAAACCAACGAGCTGCGTCTGGTTGACGGGTTGATGTACTTGCACTCAGCTCTTGTTTTTATGTTGCGTTTTGTTGATGAGATTGTTCCATAGTCTGTCGTTTTGTGCTGTCCACATCAAATCATTCCCGATGTGTTTTGGGCTCTCAGCGCCTCGCTCACCCTCATCATTCCATAAATGTAATAACAGGACTAAGTACACATTCGGCACCGCAGGTATGCCAGACATTGTGCTCCGTGCCGGTCGCAGCCCCCCGCTCCCCCCCTGCCTCAGAGTTTTGCGTTAGTCTGGTTTCTGCCACCTCGGGTCAGCCATGGCTCCGGGGCCCGTTTAGTTCTGCCTCAGAGAGCTACTGCGTTGTGTCAGCCTTTCCCAGGGGGGAGCCGGGCTCTGCCGTGCGGCCACGCAGAAATTCTGTGTGCTCTAGCAAACGGCATTGCTTTGAAAACTCATCAATGGGTTCAGACACACATTGAGCCTGGGCCTGCCTCAGCCACTGCTCAGTTTAGCCTCCCTCACGGTTGAATGGGCTGGAGCTAAGCAGCTTTGTCCATTGATGTCCCAACACCCCCCGGATACAGTAATCCCTCCCCAGACCCTCCCCTCCTGGTGCCACCCCCCTCCCTTCTTTCTGAGGTGTTTCCAAACTTTACAAAAGCTCATTTTCAGCCTGACTGCCACGGGGAGCAGCGTACAAACACTTGTACGTCGTCGATTACTCGCGAGCCACAAAGTCATGAGACCACTTAAATGAGTTTTTGCATTTTTAGTCAATATTTTGACCAAACTTGTTAAAAATTTTACATTAAACACCTACATTGTGACACTTTATTGCGTAACCTCTGGCTCAAACCAGTGCGTTGCAAACTTTGTCAATTCTAATCTGTGTCCTAATTTTGTCATTCTTTTTACAGTCATCAATAATTATGTCTTTTGGAATAAAGATAATTAACATAGCAAATGTGGTTAATTAACACAATGTACACAAAGTGTAGAGTGGTAGAAATCATAAACACACATCCATCCACAGGAAGTCTGAACTGTAGCAGTAACAGCCCTTGTCTTGTCTTCAATATCTATGCTCTAGTGCTTTTGTGTTGCTATTAGCTACATTAGTAATTTCATAACACTGTCACATTTGTGTTGTTTCAAAGAATGACAGGTAAGTGATGTGCTTTCTATTCTCTAAATTCATTGTGTTGAATCTTGTCAATAAATATAAATTATATCTCTGAAGTGTAATGCAAAACACTGTATGTTGTGTTAGGCAGTGGACAGTGAAATTATATTTCATATTATTTAATAGGTAATCTAATTTCTGGATGTGTTCTCTCTAGGCCCGAATGGACCGCACTGACATCGGTACTCTGCTCATCCCCAACATTAGGATGTCTGATTCCGGCACTTACATGTGTGTTGGCAGCAACACCATTGGTTCGAATAGTGCTCCCATCAAGGTCACTGTGCTCAAAGGTGAGACTTGGTCTGTCTGAGATGTTGAGTTCTGATTGGTTTAGAGAAAGGACACGTTTCATATTACTGTCTGGTTTGGTTTAAGCTTGTTTGTGGTCACTTTCTTATTGGCTGCTGAACAAACCTTCACATAAAATTGTGCTTATACGGAAAGTTTCAAACTCTGAGAAAAACACAAGCAGCTTTTATTTCTATAGCAATGATTCAAGTTGACGAGATTAGAAAAAACGGTGAATGTAAGAAATGCCAAATTTTATTTCATATCTAAACATGCATGACAAGATCACTCATGTCAAACTTCAGTAACTTCAATTCCTCAGTACTTCCACCGTATGTTTGTGCTTGTGCAGCGGATCACAGCTCGTCGGTCGTCAGCATTCAGCCGTCTAAAGCTGATGTTGTGGAGGGCCAGACTCTGGAGCTCAACTGCTTTGCCCCTGGAAATCCTCCTCCCCAAGTTACCTGGACGAAAGCCAGCGGACGCCTTTCCTCAAATCACCAGGTGATCCCACAAATATCAGACAGCGAATATATTCATATGCACATACGTCATGCATCATTGTGCGTAATTTTGTTGCACGTACTGTACATGCAGATTCATTCATGCCAGTCTGTGAAGGACATGTTCTAAACCTGCACTGATACTGAAGATGTCTACGTACATTTTTAGTGTACCATGGTAGTGCTAGCAGTGACGGTGGTAGTATTCTGAATGTTGTCATTCTTTGTTTGCGGTGTAGGTCATAGGCAGCCGGCTGCTGATCCTGACGGCCACTCCAGACGATTCAGGGGAGTATATCTGTCGGGTGCAGGGCAGCCCTGGAGACGCAGTATCTCAAGTCCACCAGGCTTCTGTCTCCGTGTCTGTCACTGCAACTTCTTCACGTGAGTTAGTCCACACTCCCGTGCCATACGTGGTCTGTCTTTCTTCATAGACTAATAGAAAATATGTTTGGTATGGCAGCAGAGTGTAATACAGTTTGTTCTTCTTCCAAGCGCATTACCTCCCGTCCTCTGCTGTGCTTGAGTTCAGGCTGTGTGATGATCGGCTTTGTGGTTTTTCTCTCTCTGAAGAAATTCCGGGTGTTGGCAGCATCAGTCAGAGCCTGGGATAAACACATCAGGGCTGGGCATTACATGGCAGGGTGTTGTTCTCAGGCTAACACTGCCTCACTTCATAAATTCACTTTCCACTTGTGCTTTCCAGTGTGACCTCAGATTGAATGATTTTCCTCACTACTGTCCAATGATCTCATTCTCATTCACTCCTTCCTTGACTTTAACTGCGTTTGAGCTCTTGACTTGCTGCCAATGAGGTCCAGAACCACACTCAATAGAATGTCATTACTAGGACTTTGTGTAGTTAAAATAATAAAGTAAAATCAGATTAATGAAGTGACATTATAGACAGTAATATTCAAAAAGAATCTGTCCGGAGTCCAAACTGCTGGTTTCTGCTGCAGGTCTTCAGAGCCCAATCATCGCTATTGAGCCCCACAGTGCTGCAGTGCGAGTGGGGGAGTCAGCCAGCTTCAAGTGCAGGGTGTTCAGTGGAGCTCAGCCTGTCAGACTGGAGTGGAAACTGGCCAACAACCAGCCGCTGCCAGGTAAAAGCCACACACACACACACACACACACACACACACACCACACACAGCCTCTGAGGAATAATTCTGCTTAACAAGTGCTGATTTTATGACGTCATTATTTCCAAGCGATTGCCTTCGCAGTCCACCCATGACGAACTCCTCTGTTGCTTAATTTACCAACAAACTGAAAGCATTCAAATATCTGTCTTATAGACTACAATGGACTTTTTTGCAGTAGTAAAAAATTGGATGGTGGGGTTGGGTAAGTTAAAAATTTTCGATTGGCAGCATGTGTGAATAATATAAAAATGTACATGAATTCACTGGTTCCTTCTAATCTTAGACTTGCATCAATCACTCTTCACTTTTTTTTAAATATATATGGGTTAAACAAATATGATAAATGGGACTAAAGTTTTCTTAGGCTCTACGGTGTCAGTTTCAAATGAAAACCCAAATATCATAAAACTACTACCGGTAAGTCGTCATAATTCAGTGAATTATGACGTCGTCTGTCTCCAAATCTCGACCTCCAGTTTTTACTGCAACCCTAAAAACATCATCAGGGTTACATTATCACAGAATACATTATTATTATTAAGTTCCTGAATTTCTCTTTAGGTTTACTGCAGTATGTGCAGATCAGCAGATCTAATGTTCCTCTGTTCTGCAGACAATGTTAAAGTCAGCCCTGACGGTTCTGTTATTACCATAACCAACGCCCGCCCTGTCAACCGTGGTACCTACCGCTGTGTGGCAAGCAACCTGTTTGGCATCACCCAAACTATTGTGTCTTTGATTATTAAAGGTAAGCCTCGTGCAAACGTTCACCAATGAACCGATGAGGGGATGGGGCCCTCTAGTGGATGCTCGAGGTGTAAAGCGACATGAGTGTGTGTGTCTGTGTTTGTGTCCTCAGAGCCCCCTGTGGCCGTCGTCACCCCTGTTGGGCCTGTGCGGGTCAGGGTCGGGGAGCCTATTAACCTGGAATGCCAGGCATCAGGAGAGCCCCGGCCCTCAGTGTCGTGGCACAGACTGGACAGCAACCGCAAGACCATGCTGAGCAGCCCCGTACCCATGGAGTCCAATGCAGTCATGCAGGTACTGACACAACTCATCACCTTAGCAACATGTTCAGGATAGTAATCCATCATCCTTTTATGTATCACATTTTCCCTTTGTGCAGATACTTGCTGCCCGGTCAGAAGACAGTGGCACATACGTGTGCACAGCTCGTAACAGTGAAGGCACTAAAGAGACTAAAATAGAGGTCTTCGTTGAGGGAGGCTCTCAAGTGCCATCAGCACCTAGGGCCACTGTTCCTGAGCCGCTGATGGTTGTAAAAGAGGGAAAGATTGCAACACTGCGCTGTGAAGCCCACGGTAATCTGCTAAAAATACCATTGTGAAGACCGCAATGCAAATGAACGCCACGAGAATCCGGCTTTAGTCAAAGCTGGCTGTTCAAAATGGGCTGAGCCAGCAACTTATTTTCTTTCCTTCGCTGTTATTTATAGGCTTCCCGTCCCCTAAGATCACTTGGTCCAAGCTGCGCTCTCCTCTGCCCATGGAGACACACGGTGGTGAACAACAGCCTGGTGCTGCCCAGCGTTGGTCGCCAAGACTCTGGAGAATACATCTGCAGTGCCACCAACACCATGGGCACCACCGAGGTCACCATCATGCTAGATGTAGAGAGTGAGTGTCGCGGTTCGGCTCTTCATATGTCTGAGTTTAGCTTTATATGTCTCTTCCTGACATGGCGAGCTCTTCTCTCTCATCTCTAGCCCCTCCTTACGCCACTTCTTTGCCCGACGACGTGGCTGTGCGCGTCGGGGAGGTCATCAGGTTACAGTGTCTGGCTCACGGCACTGCTCCTCTGACCTACACTTGGACCAAGATCGATGGAGACCTGCCCGCAAGGGCTCAGGTTAGCGGAGGGGACCTCCAGATCAACCTGGCTACTGCTGAGGATGCTGGGAGCTACAAGTGTGTCGCCAGCAACAACGTGGGCAACAGTGAAGTGATTGCTAAGGTCACAGTCAGATGTAAGTTACGGCAACAATGTTCCATTTTATGCTGTAACTAAGCTCAAAATATGTGGCCCCACATACCAGGAACAAAAAATAACTGCTACTTCCACTATGTCCGTTTTTACACTGCACTACTTTCCACTCTGCAGAAATAATCATCATAATAATCTCCATACCTCCATCCCTACATTCTGTAGCTCCTCTGGCCGTGCGCGTCTCGCCCCAGGTTGAGGTCAAGGCCCAGGGCAGCGCTGTGGAGTTCACCTGCTCGGCTGCAGGTGGAGTAGAAACCAAAATCGAGTGGCTGAAGGAAGGAGGTGCCCTGCCACCAAACCACCATGTGAAGGACGGGGTCCTCAGGTGACTCGAGATAAACATGGCTCTGAACGTTAAATATCTGTGATATTAAAGGGCCAAACTGCTTGTTTTGAACATTGTTTCCAAAAAACAATTTGTATTTACAGACAGACACCATATTTCAATTTATATTTACCACCATTTAGAAGTGATTTATACAGATGATTTTTTTTTAATTGTTGTTGCAAACTCAATCTGTCTCTCACTACGTATGACTTCTCTGCTCTGTCTGTGCCACTGATTTGTTCACAATGATTCTCAAATACGTGAATTTCACTAGGTAAACTATAGATATATGTACATGAATTGGTATTAGGATCAGTTTGTTGTTGGCTTTGGTCTTTTCAAAGCATTTTTGACAATAATGATATTGGGACAGTATACCAGCAAACTTATGTATTAATGAACCAAAATACACATGGATATAGCTCTATAAACTTTAGTTTATAAAAACATGTAAGAAGGGAACCTAGGCTTTCTTTCATGTTTGTGATCTTGTGTTTTTTGTAGGATCGAGAACCTTGAGCAGAGCAATGAAGGCGTTTATATCTGCAGAGCGAGCAGTGTGTACGGTCAGGCCCAGGACACTGCCAGGCTGACCATCCAAGGTCTGTCTCGATCCTGTAAATATACTAATGCTGCTCTCTGTTAACCAAAAATGTTTTTTTTAATTTGTATTTTTTTCCCGGCAGCTCTGCCAAAGGTGATGATCAATGTTCGAACCTCAGTGCAGACTGTGATGATTGGAAACTCTGTGGAGTTTGAGTGTCAGGCTGTCGGGGACCCAGAGCCCACAGTACAGTGGAGTAAAGTTGGCGGGGCTCTGCCGGCTCACATCATGGTGAAGGGCGGAATGCTGAGGATCGAGCAGGTGACGGAGGCAGATGCTGGCCAGTACCGCTGCACCGCCACCAACGACGTGGGCTCGGTTCAGTCCCAGGTGGTCCTCCATGTCCAGTGTGAGTAAGCCTTACACACACGTTTTACACGTGCACACACAGGCAGATAAGATCTCCGTTTCATCATTTCAAACGTTTGAACTGTTTACACAGCTCTTCCTCAAATCTCTGCACTGCCTGAAACAAAAGAGGTGACGGTTGGGTCTGATGCAGTCTTGCCCTGTGTGGCCTCAGGATACCCAGTACCTGAGATCAAGTGGTCCAAGGTAACCGAGATATTAACAATCAAAAATGGGTGTCGAGTGTCCCAACTTTTCTGCAAACATCGGTTTGTGACACTGATTTCTCTGTGCGCGTTCCTTCATTAGCTGGAGGGAGAGCTTCCCCCTAAGTGTTTCCAGGAAGTCAATGTACTGACGGTTCCTCGCGTCACCCACGAGGATTCTGGGACGTACGTGTGCACGGCCTCTAACAAACAGGGCAAAGTGGAAGCCTTTACTACGCTTCAAGTTCACGGTCAGTGTGTGTGTGCGTGGAGTGGAGGGTACAACGGTGAAGAGAGGAACGGTTTTGAGTGTTTAACTGTGAGGACGTGTGTTTTCAGAGCGAGTGATGCCGTACTTTGCCCAGGAACCCTTATCCTACCTCACCCTGCCAACCATCAAAAATGCCTACAAGACTTTCAGCATCAAGATCAACTTTAGACCGGATAATGTTGATGGTAAGGAAATGTTACCTGGACTCTTTAATTGCGCAGTGTATTATTTTTTATACCTTTCACTCATCATGTCTTGCAGTAGTTGTTCTTCCGTATGTCCTGTATGTCGTTTGTCAGATTTTCTCACCTTTAATTTCTCTGCTGTCCCTTTCCCTCTCTCCCTCACCTCGTGGTGGGAAGGTCTCATATTATACGCTGGTGAGTCTCGGTGCTTGAGAGCCGCAGGAGCTCAGTTTGGGCGGCATCACACTTTCACACACTGTAATGCATCCGTTTAGAGGCTGTGGAAGATGCGAGATGGTGCATGGCCTATGTTTATGGAATGTACAGGCTGTTGGTCACGATCATCACTATTACTGTCATCAGCTGCATCAGCTGTCAAAGCCTGGTTTTACTCTCTAGGCTTTTATCATCTTTATGCTGCTGCTTAAATGCACAGTCCATGCTAGTACAGTGCTTTCAAAAAATATCGGACCCCTGATTTGTTCCTTTTCTGTATATCTTGTACAAAATTGTTTCAGATCTTCAAACTGCATTGCACATAAAACCAAAAACAGGAAGCGATGGAATATTTCTTGAGAGCACTGTATTACACACAATGCTACACATGTTCATTTAACTTCCTGAAACTTCTGAAAATACTAAGAGCTAATTCAAATACCCCGTGCAGTAATTTTTCAACCAATCCCAAAACTGACACCAGATTTCTATGGACACAGCAGTTAAATGTAAAATGACTTTCTTTTATTGACAGCTTATGTTTAATATTTGCCTGGCGCCTTTGTGCTTGGATTTTTGCTGTCTCCCATCAGGCATCAAACTGCAACAACAAAACCTACAAGTTCATTTTTGTCTTGACAGTTTTTTAAGTGTGATAAAGAGGACTGCTTGAATTTGAAAAAATGTTGCACATTTATGTAATCCGATCGTTCAGGGATGATGCAGACACACATGCACATGCTCTGATTTCCCCATGAGCTTGTTTGGCTCATACTGTAGAAGCATGAATGTTTGCAGCATGTGGAGAAGGAAAAAGAACAGCATTGTATCTGTTTGCATCCTGCTGTGGTGCTGATGCCCACACAAAAACCACACAGGCAGAGCCACTCCACTGGATTGCATCAAAGTCCACGGGTGGTCTTAATGTTATGCCTGATCGGTGTAGATTCATTCTGTATATAACCTGGCATTAATTGGCTCTGAACTTTAAACTTGCCTCACCGTAGCATGCTGCTTTACCGTACATGCTGCTTTACCGTACAGCGTTTGTGTGTGAATGATATCATCGCAGTCGATGTCCATCTTAACAAGTTGCCCAATGTGGTCTAAATTTGAAGAAGATCTTTCCTGCAAATGCTGAATCTGTTGAAGTCAAAATAAAACTAGTAGATTCACCGACTTATTAAGATGGATGTTTTTCAGAGTTTACACGTAGGATTACTTTTATACTCGAACTCGCTAACCCTGTTCTCGTGGTGTAGGTATGATTCTCTACAATGGTCAGAGGAGGACCACAGGAGCTGATTTTATCTCTTTTGGACTTGTGGGCGGCCGCTTGGAGTTCAGGTTAGTTCATACTGAAGTTCAAAACTGTCCAACAGGTCTCAAAGTTAATGCAGCCTCACACGTCTTTTTCATGACAAACAAGTTCTAAATGTGTTGTGTCGGCTCAGGTTTGATGTGGGATCCGGCATGGCCACCATACGAGACCCCAATCCCATCAAACTGGGGAATTTCACACGGTTGAGCTCTACCGGAACCACACCCTGGGCTACATCATCGTGGACGGAGGGGAGCCCATCAGCGGCAGCTCGCAGGTGATTATGTCAACGTGATTGTAACTTCCGTCGCCACCTGTGTGCGCTGGTTGAATTCGGTTTAAACGCTCCTCTCCTCTCTTCAGGGCAAGTTCCAGGGACTCGATCTGAATGAGGACCTGCATGTGGGTGGTTACCCTAACTACACTGTGCTCGCCAAAACTGCTGGCATTAAGACCGGGTTTGTTGGTAAGACGTCACTCAAAGCAGAAACGTCGTTTAGAAAAAACAGTTTCTTTGCTTTGTCTTTACGGAACGCTGGTGCTCTGCAGGTTGTATCCGTCAGCTCATCATCCAAGGCGAGGAGGTCATCTTCAAAGACCTCGACCGCAGCTCCACTGGGGTCACCAACTGTCCCACCTGCAGAGATCACCCATGCCAGGTCAGTTACGCTCAGCCCCTCGATAAACAGTTGTTTTTAAAGGCCAAACTGTAAATTTGAAGATGACGTGGCTCATGTTGTGCAGAACGGTGGCAGATGTGAGGTGTCTGAGGCCAGTTTGTACAAGTGCACCTGCCCCAGAGGATTCACCGGCAGCAACTGTCAGCACCACTCCTCCCTGCACTGCCACTCAGGTACCTGTGAATCTGAATGAGAGAATCGGAGGGTTGCTGTGAATCCCATTCAAATGCATCACTCGCATGTGAATGGGATTCACTTATTTCAGAACGTCAGCTTTAATTTTAGGATCTTTACATCCACATGAGGTAAACAACATAGAGCACAGCACACATCGTACACGACCACCCATTTTTTGAGTGAGCAGTACATTAAAGAGGCTCTAGCATTCTGTCTCGGCTTCTTCTGGCTTTCATTTTCCAGGCTTTTACTGAAGCTTTTCTCAGTTATTGATTGTTTCAGGTGGTTTGCAGGCGAAATGCATGTTCAGCTGGGTTTTCACGACAAAGCTGGAACCATGGTGTAAACTACAGCAGTGATGGGAACTGTTGGATTCGCACTAGTCAAGCTCACGTTCCACCGTGGTCTATGTACAGTATGTCACGTCAGGATTGACTGTGATCTGTTTTTCTATAAATGCATAACCAGGGACAGAGGCTGCAAATTACTGTTGCAGTATGCCCCATACACACGGTATTGGTTCCTTAATTTTATGTTTAGTTGTATTGTCCCTGTGAAAATGACGTGAGACAAGTAAGAAATGTCCAGTGATTGACATGAACAGGCTAGTCTCTTCGCAGTGTGATGTGGATCGTTGTCTTTCTGTTTAGTTTCATTTCTCTGTAACTGTGCACGTCTGAATTCTCTCTTCCACCACCATATTCTCTTATTATCTTTATTTCATCAACGATCAGTGAGCTGGTTCCTGAAGCAGCCATGCAACACAAGGCACGGCGATACCTGCCCTGTGCTTCACAGTCGTGTTTGTACGGTTTGGATTCTTCCTCCAAACCATTTTGGTTAATTTTGGTCTCATCAGTTGGTAAAACTTTGTTCCAGTTCATCTCTGTCTTTGTAAACCCAGCTTTCTGATTCGTCCTGCTGATGCATTTGGTGCTACAGTATTTCTGCTCATGGATGTTGGATTGTGATACTTTCACATCTGCTCTGTGGAGGTTGTTGCTAAAATCACTGACTACTGTTGTTTGAGTTTTTCTCCAGAGCCCTCACAAATGTTTCTGTCATCAGCTGTCATTTTCATTTGTTCACCACTGACATTCCAAAGTTTTATTGGCTGTGGCTGATGTCTGTGCAGAGCTTTGACTCATGTTCCCTCTTGTTTTAAAGGGCTTCCTTTTCTCTGATAGAGTCCAGATTTTCACATTGACTTATCATGTTTTTAAGCACAAATGAAGTTTGTTGAGGGGAAAATTCAACACCTATTGGTAACAAATACACCTGTCACTCACATGTGTTAACACTTTTTCTTGCTTAAAAATACTATAAGAGCCATATTTTATGGTGTTTCAACATATCTAATTGTACATACCACTGAAAAAAAGCTGAAGTTCTAAACTTTAAACCTACCAGTACGTAATTAGACCGGTTTCTCTTTGTGACCTTCTTTCTGTCTGAATTCCCACAGAGGCCTGTGGACCAGACGCCACATGCATCAATCGCCGAGTGGCCTGGGCTATGACTGCCGCTGCCATCTTGGGAAGTTCGGAAACAAATGCATGGATGGTAAGATGGGAAATCAATGGCACGAATCCCCTGTGATCTTAATCCAAATATTTCAAGGAAAAGGAAAATTGTCGTGAATATTTCAGTCGCCTTCAAGAATCTGTCAGTGAGTTTTCGTCCTCCCTTGCTCATGCCAGGTGAACTGGTGACCACTCCTCTGTTTGATGGTGAGGAGTCATATATAGCCTATCCCCCCCTGACCAACATTCATGATGACTTGCGTGTTGAGTTGGAGTTCAAGCCCCTGGAGAGAGACGGCCTGATGTTCTTCTGCGGTGGGAAGAAGATGAAGGTGGAGGACTTCGTAGCCATCTCCATGGTGAACGGACATGTAGAGTTCCGATATGAACTAGGAACAGGTAAAGTAATCTACAGTTGTGAAAAAGTGTTTCATTTGCTCTTGAAAAATGTCTTTGAAACAAACTATTGTGTTTGCTTTTATACGTTTTCAGGCCAAGCAATCCTCCTCAGTCCTAAGCCAGTCTCTTTGGGCCAGTGGCACAGAGTTGTGGCTGAGCGGAACAAGAGAGCGGGCAACCTCAAGGTCGATCAAGGCCCAGTGGAGACAAAGATGTCTCCAGGAAAAGCCCAAGGTCTCAACATCCACACCCCCATGTATCTGGGCGGGGTCCCCAACATGGACATCTTGCCGAAACCTGCTAACGTCAGTGAACTGTTTGAGGGATGCATAGGAGAGGTGAGGCGCAAAAAAGACAGTGACACAGTAACAGCTAATAAATATTGTGTCTGTGAGGGCTTACGCTTGTCTGCACGACCGCCTCAGGTTTCCATCAACAACAAGAAGGTGGATCTGTCCTACAGCTTCACAGAAAGCAGATCTGTCCGCAAGTGTGTGGACAACAGCCCCTGCGACCGCCGGCCCTGTCTGAATGGTGGCCGCTGCATGTCGAGCGCTGAGTACGAGTTCCAGTGCCTCTGCAAGGATGGATTCGAAGGTCAGTGAGACGACGACTACTAACCCTGTGACATAGTCCACTTCAGGTGTAAACTTGACCGTTCACCCTCGATCCATGACTGATGTGTCACTGTAGGCGAGCGCTGTGAGGTGGTGAAAGACGTGTGCAACGACAACCTCCAGTGCCTGAACGGCGGCAGCTGTGTCAACGGCCAGTGTGTGTGTGCAGCCGGACACACAGGTCTGACCTGCGAAGACAGTAAGTCCTCAGTTTATTAAGTCTCAAATTATACCACATTTAAAACACTTGTTCATTCTGAATGATCCTCAACACCAGCAGTCTGAATGCAAGGGCACTGAATGTCTGCTCATCATGTTCATCATCATCCGTCCTACTGTGTTTGACCCACTTGCTCCACTGTCCGGAGCTTCACTCAGTGTTAGACAGCTGACTCCCAGCATTGCTGTGGCCCTGCTGCTGGCAGGGTTAACTCTGAGTAAATGCGTGTGTCTTACTCTTGCACTCTCATGGCTATATCCTGCACAAACAGGCCAGGTCTCCGGTTTCCCCGAAGCCCAGTGGAGTTTGGAAACTAGCGAGGCAAATGGTACAGTATCTCCATATTCAATCTGCCTGACCTGACCGTGACTAACAGGGGCCCCGTCCAAACTCGAGGGGCCCCACGTCCCTTCCAAGCTCAGTCCCACCTGTCTACCACCTAACACATGTTCATGCATAAACATAAACCGAGTCGACTGGACATAGGAAAGTTGGGAGAGGGGAATTCTGCATCTAGACTCAGAGGTAATGGGAGGGCATGCTGCAGCTGGGATATCACATGTTGGGTGTGTTTTTTTGGACCTCTGGCACCTTTTCCATTCCAGAAATCCTGCAAATGTGGAATTCCCCTTGTTTTTCTTTTTCTTTTTCCAGTCCCGTTTAAGACGGTTACTCACAACGTAAAACCTTTCGTCTCTGTCTCCTTTAAAACTGCCTGTTTGAACAACAAGATCAAGAAAACACTTGTTTTTCTTTCTGAAACTGTCTAAGCCAAAGTATTAAATCTGCTCCATGAACACACATTTGCGCTGTTACTAACAACCTGTGCATGGGGCCATGGTTTTGGTGAGTTCGGTCTGATCTCTGTGAGAGATGTCCGAGATGCTGAAGCGCGTGAGGAATGGCAAATAACCTGTTGCTAAGTGACTGTCCAGTGAAACTGCATCGGGGAGTCTGGTCGCACTGAGTGTGTGCAAATAAGCCTATAATAACATTTTAGATTATTAGTATATTCCATATTAAATTGAGACTATAGAACATCTGAGGGAAGAAATTCCTTTTGCAAATAAAAACCTGGAATTTTTAAGCCATAAAACCTACGACCTGTTATGGTACATGGTTGGTTTTGCTGCTGCTCGGTCTAGTATGAATAATAGGGGAATCATGGTGGTAATTTAAATACTGTGACTTTGCAAATTACCTCACACATCAAATATAATATCAGCTACAGACCTACACAGTATCTATCTGCTATGGTAAATAGCATCAGTTATTGTTAACTAATCAAAGTTGGTTTTACCAGGTCTGATACGATCGCAGCAGCAAAACGTTGTGACTGAAACTTTTACCTTCTAACCAAAATATTGTCATGTATTTCCTTTTAAAAGTAAAACAGTCTCATTTGAAAAACCGTCAACAAATACAAATTTGTTAAAAGTGCTTTGGTTGAAAGAACAGATCTTCCTCTTTTTGTCTAACCAAATCAGTGCTGAGGTTTTTTCCCTGCTTTCACCACTGGAGGAAACCAGAGCAGAGAGAAAGAAACTTTACAGCATCTTAACCAGTTTGTATGTAGCTGTATTAAATATATATTTTTTTATTTTGTAGATTCGCCCTACCAGTACGCAGCCCATTTCCACAATAACGGATACATTGCACTTCCTAAATCGATTTTCCCAAGAAGGTAACTGCTATGTTCTTTGCTCTCATCATATATGTATTTTTAATTAATCCATCATGGGCAAAGTAATTATTCTCATATTCATTTTTCCCCAGTGCCCATGATTCACCAGAGACCATCGAGCTGGAGATCAACACTAGCTCCTCTGAGGGCCTGATCCTGTGGCAGGGAGTGGTGAGTCCTGGCCCTGGAGTCTTCATGCCATTTGGGTTTAACTGATTCTCATAAACTCACTAACTGTGCCACCTCTTCATCCTCATCCTAACATCACTGCCGATCTTCAACACTCTCACCTCACTTTTGAACGTTTACCATGTCACCCGTAATACGTCATTGTAACACAATTCTGCATTTTTTTTTTTTATTGCAGTGTTTCACTTGCTGTTGGGCACCATTCATTATCGAACTCTCTAATTCATCCTTGTGCCGCTAAAACCGTGACTTTGTCGGGCATGTTGGCTGCAAGCCCTGCTCCACCTGACTCCACTAAATAAGTGCATGTTGCTTCTCTAACTCACCCTCCATTTTCCTCAGGAGACCACAGGCGCACGCAGTTTACGAAAGGTGCATGCTAGTAAAAAGGTATCCATTCAAACACAAGTCCTTACTTTTATGAGTTTACACGCATTTTGCAGGTGAATATGTAACGTTGTCTGTGTATTACACAATGTGCATGATGAACTCTATTGTCAAACTTAGTTTAGCATCTTACTACAGGGAGCTGTTCATTGGTCAGTAGGTCACAGTACGTGATCTTACAGCGTCTTCATCCTCTGCTGACTCCAAATATTTAATTCCAGGAACCTGGAGAGCTGGGGAGAGGCAAAGACTTCATCAGCCTCGGCTTGCAGAACGGTCACCTTATTTTCAGGTGACTCAGCCCTGTGATCATGTAGTTCTGTTGACGTCTACAGCGACAGATTCGTATTATTACTGTCAGCTCCATATCAAGCTAATGATTTGTCTGAAATCCAGATACCAGCTGGGCAGTGGAGAGGCAGAGATCATGTCGCGGAAGTCCATCAATGATGGTTTATGGCATAAGATCACAGCAGTCAGGTACGATATCTCTTCACTAAAGTCTTTTCACACACCTGTTATACGACCATTCCTGGAAGTTATTTCATAGCAGGAAAAGACGTCGTAGAATTTGTAGCGTTGACTTTTTTTTGTTAACTGATACCGTCGACTTTTTCCAGCGAGCCTTTTAAGAAAGGCTAACGCAGGTCGTTGGCAATGTGGCTAAATGCTTCCTCTGTGTTGATGTGAAAATGTCACCCGTGAAAAAAGCTCACGTTCGGCATGTGTGTAAAGCTGTGCTGTGTTTGCCTTCAGAACGGGAAAGGATGGATACATCCAGATTGATGGGGGAACGGCACTGCATGGACAGTCTAAAGGCAGAAGCCTTATGGTCAACACCAAAGGCAGCATATACCTTGGTGAGTAGACGGGAAACACAGTCCCGAACCTGAAAAAGAGGTTCAGTAATACTGTAGGCAGGATAAGATCTTAAATAACACTGTACACTTTACAGTTACACATAGTTTTCTAAAACAGAAAACTACACTATAAAAATACAATAAAGCATAAAAACGCTGAATCTTTAACCTCCAAATTAGTTGTTTTAGTTTCTGTTTTCCCATTAAAAGGCGTCCGGGGGGTGTTACAAATTCTACACAAGGAACGTAGACGCAGCTGTAAAAGAGTATTTAATGTGTTGGGAGAACACGGATCAGTTGCTGCCCCACGTCAGATTCTAACGGGACTCAGCAGACGTCATTTCTCTTTGTGTAACTGCAGTCGTTAGTGTCTCAGTAGATTGCATAAAGAATTACAAAGCCTTAGAAGACTTTTTTTCATCCAGTTTCAGGGTGAAGTAAAGTGTGTGTGTGTGTGTGTGTGTGTGTGTGTGTGTGTGTGTGTGTGTGTGTGTGTCCACCAAGCTTTACTGAAAACATGATGAACTTCGACAAGAAGTTTAACCGACTTCACGACAACAACAACAACAACTAAAACAGCTGCTCAGTGTTTTCAGTGTTTTCACTTTTTGGTTCCTCCAAATGACAGACGTTGCAAAAGTTATTTGAAGTTGTCCAATAAGAGACAACGAAATTTTGCACCTACGTGTCGGTGCAGGAATCTGATTATAAGGTGTTTGTGCTCTTGTGTGACAGGTGGAGCCCCAGACATGGCTGCTATGACAGGAGGGAAGTTTTCCTCGGGAATGACGGGCTGCGTGAGGAACGTGGCGCTGATGAACGCCCGGCCAGGACAGCAGCCAGCCCAGGCCATCGACCTGCAGGCCCACGCAGCTCACGGCATCAACGTGCAGCCTTGCTCCTCATAGACACGCACGCGCGCACTCGCACACACAAAGAAAAAAAAAAAAAAACTACACAAACACACACTACACACACAAAGAGACAATGGAGTGATGTCAAACACAACCACAGCAGACTCACGCAGAGAGACTCACACACATAGAGCCTGACGCAAACGTGGTGCTTCGCTGCTACCAAAAAACAAAAAGAAAACACGAGATAACACGACAGGATACGTCTCTCTGTGTGCAGAAAAACCAAAAAAGTGATATTAACAAGTCTTCTCTTCCTCAGTGTTGTATTCTCAATGAAGGACTATTAACACAGGAGAACCAGTACAGTTTACATACTTCCAGCAGTAGTTTTAGCCACGAGAAGAGTAAAAGATACTAGGCCTTCTGCGATGGGTCAGATCCTATGGAGTTGGAGAGGTTTTTACAGCACTGAATTTTTATTTATATACATATAAATATATATATACTATATTTGTGGGGGAAAACATGCAAACTAACCATATCTGCTCTTCAACTTTCCCAGATTCATTCTGGGTTCTAATACTGTGTGTCCAGGGCTGTTTATAGGCCTAACTGTATTAATACTTGAAGACATTTAGGCCTTCTTTCTTTACTTCATCCTTTTTATTATTTTTTTTTTTTTTGCGAGCATGCTTACAGTGTGTTAGGAGAGGAGTACACACGAGGTCACAGTCACACGCAGCTTCAGTACACTCAGGTCATCGAATACAGAATAAAATCTGCTCATGTTACAAGTTCTGCTGCTTTAGCTGATTTTATTTCTGCTTCACAAGTCATTTTTTTTTTTTTTCGTTTCTGCATTTGTTCTGTTTTACTGAAAAACTAAGAAACCGTGGTGCTAATACCGGACATGCACATACAGTTGCTTGTCTGTAATGTAGAATTTTTTTATTCAATTTGGTTACGTAGATTAGGAAACCTGTACACACTAGTGTCACATGTGTTGCTATGCATGGCATTTGAGGTTGGGTTTGTGGCTATTTGGCCTGGTTTGCTGCCTCCACCGCCTTTCAAGATTGAGTAGATCTCAAAAAAAAGCAGTTTTTAAAGAGGATTTTTTTTTTTTCATGTGTCTGTTAAATATATTGTTTTGTGTGTAAAACTATCTGCCAGTCAGGTAGATATACAACTGACAATGTGAGTGTGTACGCTAAGTCAAGTTAATTTCTCCCAGGTCACTCTGCTTTAAACCCCAGTGTGTGTGTGTGTGTGTGTGTGTGTGCACGTGTGTCATTATCCCATCTCCTCAGGAGGGTCAACCCAGAACTGCCTCAAGATGTTACCTCATTTTCAGGTTTGGTAGCTTTAGTGACAGTTCGGTAAGCTCTAAACCTCTGGAGGCCCAGTGGTTCTGTGGGTAGTTTTCTCTGCAGCGGGACGGATGCGGAGGGAGCGACCTCCTGTGAGTGCTGCGACCTGTAGTGTAGCTCCGAAAGCATGCTCGCCCGCCGTGTAGCCCGCCGCACCACAAATCCACCACAGCGCAATCACATCGGGGTTTCCCCAGCCTCCTCCGCTCTTTTGTATGCTTCGAATATTTGTATTAATATCCTAAAAATGAGCGCTATCCTTTCACCTGGAGTTGCTTCATTTTTATTTAATTTGTGTTTTTTTTTTCTGTTGCTTTCTTCCTCTTTCATGACTTTTGTGACAATGCTTGGTGTTTTAGAGCAATCACAGAGGCTTGTTTATTCTCCTCTTCTCTTCTTCTTCATCTTTTTTTCCCTGGTTATTGTGTATTGCCTCCCACACACCGTTGTCCCCTCCCCCAATCATCATTTAAGAAGTTCTTCAGAAATCACCCTAACGAAGTAAAACCCGACTGCCCAGTCAAACAGTTATGAACTGCTCTTATGAGCAAAAGTCTTAGGCTCCATATGTAATGAGTGGATTATTTATGAGAAGAGAATGATGTCATCATGCATATGTGGATTCAAAAGAGACAATCCTGTGGTCCTGGTTTAGGACACTAAAGCAGATTAGAGTAGTTGTGTGTGTGTGTGTGTGTGTGTGTGCTCCTCGTTGGGCGCCTTTTTGTGTATCTGCTCTTAAACTGGATTTTTAGGTACACTGCAAACTGTACACTGTCGCCCAAAGTTGTCAAGAAATTGCCACTGCTTTTTGGTTGTTTTAATGCCATTACAAAAAATGAAAGGTGCACTTTTAGTAATGATGGAAATTTTTATTTTGAAAAATGTTTTTAACACTGTTCTGAATAGTAGGGGGGGAAAAGAAACCTGATAGTTTGAAAGTGTGCCAAATGAATTATTGTCCATGTCAGAATGATCTGACTGTTCCATTGCCATTGTTGAAAAGATGCTCCCCTTTGCCCTTGGTGTTTCTTAATTAAAAACAAAATTCATGTGCTATTTGTAATCTCATGAGTTTTTACTGTTTTTGGGTGGTGGGTGGTGGGTGGCGGGGGAGAGGATGGGGAGAAGATGTGGATTGGCTGTGGCTACACTTCAAAGTAGAAAATAAACTTTATCGAACTGTTACACAGAAGACTTTACGTTTAGTCGAATTATTGTTAATTTTACAGATAGGAAACAATATTAGTTTTCTAAGCTTGTCACACAATCATTATATGTACAGTATGTCTTGCGTTTAATTTGCAAAATGTTTGTGTGAGTTAAATTTCAACCAATGCAACCTTCACATGTGGCTCTGAATTCTTGGCTCGCTACGAATTGAAGGCAACGCCGGGCTGAGAACAAGTGTGGATTCAAACTCCCGACGCAGTATCTCGGGACGCTAAATGAATAGAGTCCTAGTAGTTGTGAGGGAACCACTCCATCGAATCCACCAAATCAGTTCCTCAGAGCAATGAGTCTCCACGAGCTGACCAGACAAGCGTTCATGACTTACCGAGACTTGTCGACATCACTTTTATTTTTCCATCATCGTCGGTCCTGACAAGGCAGAGAAAGGGAGGGAGCACAGGGAGCAGGGAAAGGCGTTTTATTCTTCACCGCACTTATCCACAGACATCGCTGTGGATAAATGATCAGACCGTGGGTCCTCAGGCACAGACAAGTAAAAGGCTTCAACTTGACCTTCACTCCCACAGAAACAGGCATCAACATTTTATTAGTTTGGCAGCATTTTTGGATTATTTTTGCATTTTTACTAAGATATGTTGTCTCTTTTTTAATGATTTGGGATCTAAATTAAGTCAGGTTGTCTTGGTTATATTGATCTATTTCATTTAGATTTGATTATAAGGTTATTTTCAGTCTTTTGTGATAGTAATGCATCTTCTTTATGTTATATTCAATCTGTTTTAGTTGTGTGGTGTCTCCTTAAAGTCTTTTCTCTGTTTTATCTCATTTTGAGCCTAAAGTTGGGCGCAAAAGTTTGAATCTCCTTATTTTAAATAGTAGCTGAACATAACATTTAAGGCACATTCAGCTGCTACAATTGTTATTTCATCAGAAATTATTTTTATCAGAAGTTCATTTTTAACCTTTTCATACACTGTGACCTTTTTTCTTGCTTCTAATGAAACATTTGTACCATGTTCACTGTTATTACGTTGAGGTTCGAGTTCAGTTTACGTCCCATTGCTCTGGAATAAGATGGAAGTGGATGCAAATCCAGCTGTGAATGTGTTGGTTTCTTTCTCTTTGTAGCAATTGTCCAACTCCTTGTTGTAGGTTTAGTCGATCTTTAGTGGTTTTTGCTCATCAGGTGGTTGTGTGTGTCTCTGCTGTCAGTGTCCAGCAGCCTCCTTCAGAAATCTTTCCATGTCTGTCAAAGTCACAGCAGATTTCCCCTCGGTGACTCTGAAATACCTTCATTTGGTCTTTTCAGTACAGGCTGTAAAGACTGTGTCCACGGTTAATACTTCAGCGACAACCTCTATGGAATGTCACTGTTCTCCTCCCACAGCGTCAACTGTTAATGCTTATTATTTCCTTTGGTGTCACCCGTGGACACTACATTTGCCCTTTGACCGTTTGACGCCATTGGAATAATGCTTCCTGTTGGTCGTACGTTTGCTCATGACGCTGTGTTAAAGTTGTGGAAACACCCGGTTCAGGATAAGACACCACAAATTCAGAGGAAGGTTAATTTAGGAGACAAAATACACAGTCAAAACAAAACAGCGAAACCCCAAACCTCTGTCTTATACTGTCCACTATAGGTGGGCTTTTGTCTTAACATGCTATGTTATTACTTTAAAAAGTCAAATCAGCCTGAAGATTTCTGTGCAACAGACAAAGGTTCATATTTAAATGCCACGTTCAGTTTGTCTCCAGTTCAAAAAAATCTCTCCTTGTATTGAAGGTGCTTTAAACATAGATCAACAATATCTATTTGTAGGGCATATGGAGCCTTTTAATAACTAGGGTATAAGATGTATCTACACTGGAAATCTAATGTGACCTCTATGGTCTGGTTAAAACAGATTTAAGTAAATTTATTACCACTAATGTCGTCCACCAGGTTAACAAACACCAACGGGCAGCACACAAACGAATAAATGGAAAAATAATGGGAATGTTGTGGGGTGTTTTTTGCACTACATGGCACTGACCTTGCAAAAGGATTGCATAAAATCCTTAAAATGTAAATTTGATTGCATCAAATTGTACAGGTGCTCATAAGTTATGCCTGATCAATGTATATTCTGAGGTCGGGGAACTTGTAAATACTTACTTCCAGTCATTTTTGCACCCAGAAAGAAGCCTTGACACGGCTTGACAGACCGCAGCAGAGCAAAGTGTTCCACCAGTCCAACAAAGTCAGACATGTCAGTAACAGCTGATCCACACAGACAACCATTCACACCTACGGGCAATTTTAAAGTCACCAGTTCACCTGACAAGAGAACGGGGAGAACGTGCAAACTCCACACAGAGAGATCACATCTGGTGGGTGAATTTGAACCGGGGACCTTCTAACCAGGAGGCCAGCACTAACCACTCCACCACCGTGTCACCCAAGTCAAGTGTTATGAGTGAACAGGTAAGTAGGACTAAAGTCAGTGGAAATGTTAAGATAAAGATGACATCATCACCACCTGGTGGTCATCATAAAGACATGTCTTTTACAAGAATGATAGGAATGATTATGTATTATCACAGGTTAAACACCTGTGACCTTTGACCCTTGTTTGTTATTAATATTCTATTCTTTAATACAGTTTTGCTGTAGTTACCATTAATACTTTCACTTTAGATAAAAATTCTAATGTGAATAAAATACTTTCATTGTTCACAACAATTAGATATTATTTATGTGTATTTATTTATAAAAATAGGTATTCATTTCTGAGCCCATTGTAAATGTCATATAAGGCAGTTGTGCACAGACCACAGGGTCAATGGATCAATTCCCGCTCCCTCCTTGATACCTGTTGAAGTGCCCTTGAGCAAGACACTCAACCCATAGTTGCTGTTAGTGTGTGAATGAGACGATGCATGTGAAGCTGTTTGGACATTTGAAAGCACATTTACCTGGAAGGTTGTGGGTTTGCATCCTTGGCCGACCGTGGCCCTTCTGTGTGGGGTTTGTAATCGTCTAAGACGTCCGGGGGAATGCTCCAGCCCCCTGCGACCCAACACAGGATAGGCACTCACAGAAAATGAATGAACAGGCTGCCATCAGATGATCTATTTAATTCCGTCATAATTTTAAATGAAATGTGAAGCTCAATAGAACATTTCTGTTTGAACATGCTGTGGACTTCACACAGTCAGTCAGGAGCTTCTCACAGTTACAGTCTTTATGTTTTGCTATGAAGAAAATGGAATTAGCTGAATAAAAAAAACAAAGTTAGATAAATGATACGAAGAGTTAAAAATATATATGAAGAATAGGCATATAACAATGTAAAATTAGTCTGGGATATTTTTGAATGCTGGTTTGTTTTCCAGAGGTTATGCAGAGGCATTTGGTGCAAACTCTGCTGGTGTTTGTATGTCGTTTAAACATCAACCAGGAATCAACATCATCTGTCACTTTCTCTTATTCCGGTGCATCGTCCTGGAGCGACAGTCGTCTTTTCTCCTCATCGACAGAACAACGGAGAGACATTATTACGATAGAGAACATTGTCTCATATCGGAATCAATTTGTGGATGACTTGTCATAGGAAAAGATTTCAGAACTAACAAAATAAAAGAAGTTTCTGACATTAATCTATAGAATCTACCAAGTTAAACATACTGTTAACATGCTGTTTTATATTTTCGTCTTTTGAGATTAGGTCAAACAGAACATTTAATTAATGGAAAGCAAGGAAAGTAAACACGTTAATTGTTTTCTATGACACATGTTTATTGCACGAATTGTTAATAAAACATGTCTTTAAACAAAAGACAGGACAACAATAGAATTTTTTGACTGCTTTTTTTCATCTTTATTAACACCTGTACATACAAACATTGTTTTATATATATCTGTTTAACATATTGTCTCAGCAGAAATAATAAAACAAATCACTTTTAAAATAAAGTGAAAATAAATATTATAAAATATAAATATGAAGAATAATGTCCGTATGAATGCTACTTATAGATTTATATATAAAACATCACAAATAAAATAAGTAAAATCTCAAAAATTGACTTTATATTTCGGTAAAGATTTCTCCATAGAGACCAACTGTGTGCGGGGATTTTTTTATTTTGTAACAATTCAACAGATTTAATACAATTATCTACTTTGCGAGACAACAATATTATCGAAAATCCTAGAAGCCGCCGTGGCGTCACATCCGGTGGAATATTCCACGGGACCCCCCCCCCCCGCTCTTTAAAAGGAGGCGCTGAACCGGCGGCGGCGACGTGCAGGTGAAGCTCCGCACGTCGTGCGCATGTTGCTGACACTGCGCCACCTGTGAGCACTGCGGCCCGTGGACGTCTCCATCCTCCGTGTAGTCTAGATCCTGCAATCTGCTGACTTCCTCTCAGGTAAGATGGAATGCGGGAAGTGCGGGGGTGTGCGGGTCGTGTGCGGGTGATGACTCTGACCTGGGGCCGGTGTGAGGACACAGCGGACGCGTCCGTGAAGCCGCTTGGCTGTGACGCAGTTGCGCCTCTGGCTGACATGACAGTGTAGAGATGTGGGGCAGACTGAGACCTGCACCTGCTCCTTCAGACCACCTCAGTGCTGCTTTTCTCCCGGGGGAAGATCTGCTGTAAAATCCGTCAGAAATGTGAGATTTTTGAATGTGAGCTTGAAGGGAAGTGATAGACATGCAAAGCTGATATGCAAAAACAGAAAACCAAGTGTTAAAGCGATATTAAAGCTGCAGCAGATCCGCTGCTCCAAGTGATCGGGCGGAGAAGCGTTTCCCACTGGACCCAGACTCACATCTGGACCCAGACTCACATCTGGACCAGACTCACATCTGGACCCAGACTCACATCTGGAACCAGAGCGTGTCTTAGAGCGTCTAGAATAAAGGTTGTAAAGGCTGAAACTCCACAAGTGGGATGAGGATGTCAGTCATTTTTACTTATAATTTTCAGATTATCATAATGTGTCTGTTGTGTTGAAAACTACATTGCTCATAACAGTGTCATAAATGGAAAGCAAACATGTGAAGTAACACCTTCATTCATTTTACAGTTGTTGTGCTGTGAGCCCGAGACAATCATGATCCTCCTGACTCCCTCCTCTGGTAGGTGCTGCTTTGATACTGTTATCTCATAATCTGGATTACTGTACGCCTGAATGGGGACTGGTGCCAGGGATTAAATCTGAGGTCTGTTTAGACTGGGCTAATTAACTGTGTTCTACTGCATAGGACAGTGTTTTATGTGTGTGTTTAAATTACCATAAGGAGCAAAAATTGTGTGATAAGTTCAGTTTTGATTATCCCGACTAGCTTCCTTTTAAGTGGTCACTAGGTAACATAGCTGGGTATTACGTAACAAGGGTTTTCCCATGATGCTTTGCACTCTTTAGGCAGCTGCCCAGAAACAGAGACCCGTTTGAATTTGACTGCGTGTCTTTTTATTAGTGTATAAAGTGAGTGAGGTGATAACTATGTTTGCAACCCCACGGCTTTTTGTGCATGTGAGGCAGCACGCTTGGCTTTTTAACGGCGCTTACTGTGACTAAATGAAACAAATCCTTTCCGATAATGTTTAAAATGCCAGGCTGTGACTTTTGAGAGAGAAGTAAAAAAAAAAAAAAAAGCATGCTTTTATGAAAGTGTACATTCCTGTTGGCTTTCTGTGTCTCATACGCTGTTTTCTTTCAGATGAAGAGTCTCTTGAAATCGCCTGGCTTTGGAATCACACGAAGTTCAGGGTGAAAATCACTTGACCGGTTGCTACTGCAACTTTTAAAAAAGAATCGTTAAGTTTTGCAGGTCATTATCTGTGCACACTGTCTTGGACAGTACTATGACTTGAGAGAAAACAATGAGCTCACAAGAAACGAGGCGGACGGAGAACAAAGATGTCTTTGTTTGTCGTCATTAAAAAAACATCCGAGCTTTGTGGGGCCAGAGGCAGTTTTCTTTCGTCGGACAGTGTCAGCAGTCACTCTGTCTTGCTGACTCAGATATACACTGTGGCTTTTACTATCAGTCCTAATTCAAATATTGCAATCAGTACAATAAAACTTCCTCCTCCTAAACTGTTACACCTGACAACATAATCGCAGAGCGTATGTGCATCCAAATACACGCTCTGGAAGCAATAAAGGGGAATCGGGTACAATTTTTTATGAAAACCTGGCCCTCGTGGTGTTAATTCTGCAGACACGAACCGATCTGTAAGTGCTGCTGCCATGTCCTTGGCTCAGTTTGATCAGAGTTAACCGCCTGATTGATCTCACGTCTGGTATGTGTCAATGCAGTAGGGCCAGTAGCCAGTGGTGTATGTGATAGTCCCCTAAATGTCCAGTATTTCTGTGTGCGTGACCCCTGATAACCACTTCACATTCATCCTCTTTTTGTGCCTTTCTTTCCTTTTGACATGTTTTTAAATGTGACGTTTTAAATGTGACATTTAATCCGTGTCACTGTGGCCACGTTTTTTTCAAATCCCATTTCTAGAAAAATGTTTGTGTAAATATGAAAGACAATGCAATGAATGATGAATGAAACCCATTTTCGAGTATAATTAGTACATAAACGTCTGATTTATGCTCTGCAAGCACCTACTTGATAAAGGATTGCAACTGCTCAACATTTCAAAACCCCCTGCGCTGTATTTTCCACTTGTTAATGCACCAAAGTTGGTCAGTGGGTGACACTTCTGGACTGTAGCCAGACCAGTTTAGCACCCAGACACTTAAATACTGTAAGACAGCGGGATTTGTTTTCTGGACTGTGTTGCTGAAATAAACGAAACCATCACAGATCATAAATTACATCATAAATGACCCAGAAAGATGCATATGTTGTTCAGCTTTATTAGTGCCTTCAGTAACGTATAAGTTACCCAGGCTGTGTGCATTAAACCCCCTGCTTTTTTTTTGAACTGTGATGGTTCCTCTCCTTATTAGCGTGCAGGACACAGCTTCCATGATTTCCAAAAATAATTATAATTTTGACTCGTCAGCCAACATGAAAGTTTTCCATTTGTTCTCAGTCCATTTTAAAAAAGCTTCGACTCATCACAGGTGGCAGCGTTTCTGTATCTTGTTTATATATGGTTGTTTCTTGTAAAAGTAGAGTCGGTTTCGTTTTAACTTGCATTTGAAGATGCAGAGACAAACTGTCATCACTGACACCCTTTTTCAGAAGACAAGTGAGTTCTGTGCTGCCTGAGGTCTTGTCTCTTGCATGCAGGGAATATTTCATTAATAATATGACCCATAGATGAGGAAATGTCAAAATTCTTGCATATTTGCACAATTAAATGTTATTCTTGAGGCACTGAATGTCATTATACCATCATTATTTCTAAAACACCTGCCCCATCTTCTGACACATGTTGGCATTAGGTTGTCTTATAAGTAATTTCCACATCATTGCATGTTTCTTTCATTTATGATGGTTAAATGGCCTCCCAACTTTTCTAGAAATGTGCTTTGTGAGAAGCATGCATACTATCGTCACTGTTATATGCACATAATTAACCGTGATAATGAAATATCTCATAAGAGATGATGTGATGACTAGACGGTGAGACACTCTAATGTTGCATGCAGCAGGCTGTGCACCTCAGACTAAATGAATGTGCAGTAACAAATGCATTTTAGCGATCTGAAAATGGATGTATCGTAAAGTTGGTCTCCATCCAATAAATTGGTAAGTGATGCTTCTTTTACATAAGATGAGGCAATAGGTTTCACACTAATATTTTGATTTACAAAAATAAAACGCAAATGTGCAGTTTTGCATACGAAATATTTATAAATTTAGTTACAGTATTATTGGAAAACCATTGAGCAAAACTTTGATTCATACTGGGACATAATTATTGAACCACTTATTCATCAAAAGGTCAGCTGGTATAGTCACCCTGCCATTCAAACCACAGCAGAGGATGGTGACCTAACATGGACATCTACTAACTGCTGTTGTCTTGTGGTTTCAGGTTTCTTCCGGTGCACCAACAAGCTCTTTCTGACTGATCAGGTCACGGCCCTCCAGATCAAGGAGTTTGCACGAAAAAATGCAGCTAATGCTCTGTCAGTTGCCAACATGGTCATGGGCATGGCCTCCATTCTGTGCAGTCTAAATGGGTGAGTGACCACGCCACGATCCGTTTTTTTTATGATCACAGTAGTGGTTAACCACAAGTCGGGAGGTTAAATACATTTTATAGCAGCTCTCTCAGGGCCCTCGTACAAAACCCTCAACGCTCACATGGTGACAGAGCTGAGTTGAAGTTGGTGTAAACAGCCACTATTAAAGGTCAGAACATTCTATGTCAAGAAATTCCCTTTAGAAAAAAGACAAGAACGTCACTTGATTTGCAACGCTAATGAATGCTTTCATACTTTTTGCCAAGAACCTGCAGCTATTTTTAAAAAGGCTTGCTGTCGTCAAATAGCCAAACCTAACACTCGCTGCTTTTGTACAGGCACCATCATGCTGCATGTTGGCTCGTTCTGATTGGCTACTTGCTGGATTTGGCAGATGGAGCAGTTGCCAGGCAACTCAATGCCTGCTCTGCACTGGGTGAGTGGAGTGTTGTGGTCAGTAGCTCTTAGCAAAGATAAACTTCAGCGGGGGTGTTGGCAGGGTTTGCTGTGCAGCCCCATTGTCTGGACTTTCTAATTTGGCTACACAAAGTGATAAAGGCAACCAACCAGTAAAAGAAAACTTTGCCACTCCTCTTACACAGTCTCCAAGAGTCTATTCATGAATCATACATGCAATAGAAAGTGTAGTTTGACCTTTAAAGGGTCTTTACAGTCAACACTTTTAGGTTTTAGGGTTTGATTACTTTAGGATGGAACTAACGTAGCATCTCTTTAGTGTTGGCCCATGAAATGACTGATGGCACGTTTTCAAAGTCTGCAAATCAGGTGGCACAAAGGCTTGTTTTAATGTTCCACTGTGCAAGTCCATATTTCCTTTCAAGCCCAAAATAGCTCCTAGGTTTGTCACAGTACATCGGTGGCTGCACATTTTACCAGGCTTTGTGCCCCGGCTGTGTTTTTCTGCATGACTTTGCGGGTGGATGTTGTTGTGGCCCCCGTGCCTACATATTTTGTCAAATGAACAATCACTTTCTGATTAAGCAGGCTAATTCCACAGGATCACGCTCCAATTGTCGTTTTATCCCGTTGCTTCGGGTTCTCTGCATATCTGAAATTGCTAAAATAGTTGACCCTGGGCGTTAGAATCCCACCTCGTTCATTTGAGCCGCTGCCTGAATCGCCTCATGCTCTTCGGCTAAAAAGAGCAGAAGGGGAGGGAGATAAAGAGACAGGGCAGTGGAGAATGTTGTTCAGAGAATGGCTGCCTGTTGAGCTGACACTTTTCAAACGTTCGCACACGCACATGGATTTCACAAAACCCAAACTCATGACTAAGGCCTTGTCTTAAGTCAGTTATTCCGAATAAAAGGTTTTTCGTTTTGGTCAGGCGAGCCACAAATGTTCACATTTTCATTTTTCTTGCACAGGTGCAAAGCTGGATGACTTTGCCGATTTCACAACCTTCGGCATTGCCACCTCATTGCTCCTGAGGACAAATGAACTCATGGATAACATCCTGTGCATGTGTTACGCCCTCTCCGTGTTCGTCCGCCTCTGTTTCTTCTCAAGTGGTGGGTTCAAAATCTACTCCGGCTGCAAAATTTCCTTCCAGTCTGTTCACTTCCAATTCCTGATTTATTCTTGTTTGACTTTTAGGGATCCCATTTATGTATCGTGGCCTGCCCTGCATCTACTCTTCAGCCATCCTGTCCAGCGCTTCTCTGCTGTCGGGGGGCAACATGGCCGTGCTGCGGATCATCGCAGTGGCCATGATCCTCTTCATGATCAGTCAGAACTTCTACCCCCACGACAGAGTGCTGGAATCCCAAGCCTGGAAGAAAGTGGTGTACGCTGGAGGTAAAGTCATCCCGTCTTCACACTCAGGACTAATAACCGCTATAATCCATGTGTTCTGATGTACTGTTTGAATAGAGCACATACTGTACATGCATGTATGTCTGTGAAATGTTGATGTTGGATTTCAGTGTTTTCTGTCTGAAACAACAGGGCATCACGCTGCGAGGCAAAGGAAGCAATTTGTTGCATAGCACGAATGTTTTGGTGATTTCTTAGCAGCTAAACTGCCAGTGAATATAGGCCAGAGCGCATCTTGCACATCCACATCATACTCTGTCTCTGTGTCGTTGCCTTGAGCAATGTCTCACCCCGACTAAACAAATCTACAATGCACTGTAGCTCCTTCCTTTGAATGTAGGATGCATCTGTGATCGTCATGCAGCAGGATCAACTCAACCTAAATCCCTTCATACACGAAATGGTTCATCTGCAGCAAAATCAGTCTGAGCTCATGATCCACACTGATATACTTTTTATTCTGTCATGTTAAGTCTATTATCACGCTGAAATGTCGCTTTTGTTGAAAGTGTGTAGTGTTGTTGTTGAAAATTGCTGATCTAATTTCAAATTGATCAATACCACACAACACAAGAACGCTGCCCATTACCTATGATTCAAAAAAATCATTAACAGAATACAGCATATCCGACTTCAACTTCACTGGAGCCCAACTACAATTATCTTGTCTTAATTACAGCATGAATTATCTCATTAGTCACCGCCACAGGATATTTTGATTTTTCTTCCAGATGTCACTGTAAGATGGAAATATTCTCACAGAAAGATGGAAATAGTGTCACAGTAAGATCAGCTCAGTCGTCTTTGGAGAAAACGTTTGGATCTTAAGCCTCAGATTCTGCCCCCCCACTCAAATGAATGTCGAAAGCCTGCAACACTTTTACAAACAGCTGCGAGGAAAAAAATTATGCAGAAGTGGACGGTATGTTGAGATCTGCTGATGTCAAGGAAACCTCTTTTCTTCAGACGTCGGTGGGAGTAAATTGCTTATATTTATTGCATTACTGTTCCGACAAAACCCACCGAGGTTTTCAACAACTACCCGTATCCAGTTACTCAGGATAAAATATACAAGTCACGGTCCACTGTTTTCAACTGGGTTATTTTTAGCCGTGCTATCTTCACTCTGGCTTTGTACGTTAGCTCGCCGCTTTGGTCCAGAGTGAATTATCTCAACAGCTATTGGACAGCTTGGCATCAGACGTTGTACAGACATTCACACTCATCAGACAATGTGATCCACTGCGTCTAGGTTGACATTTGTGATATTAACTGAACTGTTTTCAGAAATGCTGGATGGATTGTCACTCATTTGGCTTCTGCTTTGCCTAGAGTGTCGATCAGCAAACGTTATGTTTTTGGAAACACACTGATCAGCTACTGTCTAACACTGTGACCACAGACAGTAAAAGTGAACGACGTTGATCATCTCGTCACAGCTGTACCCGGAAATGAGCGGCAGAAGTGAACATTTTGAGCCTGAAGTTGATTTGTTGAAAGAACAAAACATGTGCAAGCATAAGGATTGGAACAACTCAAAAACTGCAATCTTGTGGGGTGTTCTCAGTCTGTGGGGGTTAGGCCCTGACAAAAGTGGAAGGAAAGAAAACCACAGGGGGACGGCTCACTGATGGACAGACAGTGGACGCTGGCCTGTGTAGTGGTCTGGTTGTTGTATACAGGGCTGGTTAAGGGGGTGCATGCTGACCCATGTCTGCTGCCAAAAGCACATCCGGGGGTTGGGGACCCGGGGATTGGGGGTCAATAGGGTCAGTTGGTACTGGGCCACACAGAAAGAATTCATAACTTAAATTATTTCTGTTTTATTTATTATTCTCTCCGTCATATGTGTCCATGACTCGCTCTTGATGCATGTCAAGATGCTTGCCTCGGTCACATGTCACAGGAGCGGAGACAGAGGTTTTCTTTAGCCTGTGAGCCGCCACTATATTTTTCTCCAACCCGAGAGTGTAGGGCTGAGAGGCCGTTACTCACATTATGGTGTTAGCGCGATGTTATGAGGACGCTGCTAATAAAGTTGAATACACAGGGATTCACGTATATTATTACATTTAGAAAATACCAATTTTTCTGCCGGTCGTATGATTTTATTTTGTTGTATTTATCCCCACCCACCCCCACGCAAAGAGGGTCGGCGACCACTGCTGTACAATGAGCATGTGAGCATCAGAACTGGAGCTCAGGGCATTAAGAGACGGTGGCCTGGTCTGATGAATAATGCTTACTTCACATCATGTGGACTGTATGTTCGTGTGTGTGTGCATCACTTACTTGAGCCGTGTTCTCCTCGGAAACTTCGGGTCGACTGTTGATTTTACTTTGACACGTACGTATTTTCAGTGCTTTCTCACTCCATTGCTTCTCCTTTGTACTTGCAGGAATCGCCATGTTGTTCTGCTCTTCCTTCGCCCCTGCTTGCTTGTACTACCTGCTGTGGTCTGTCTCCTATATTTTGTTCCCAACATCCCTTTGGAGCAGCAAAGTGTAATGAGGAGTCTGGCTCTGCACGAAGCTCTCACATACTGTAGGTTTAGCTCTTTCCATCTGGTTGAACTGAAGCTTCCGGGCCATGCTGCTCACGATCCCCACTGTCATGGAGGGTCTAAGCCCAACACGGTCACCTCAGACGAGCACTTGCATTTATTTTGATGTGACACCTGTAAGTCAGAGAACCCAGACCGAAGGGAGCTGGACTGCCGAAACGGGAAAGACGTTTTACACTTATTTCATTGAAGTCAGGAAGTGGGAGGTTTGTTGTAAGAATTGAATTTTTATCAGGTTCTTGCATCGATTTTGTGAACTCGTGGCAGCAGGGCACATCAGCTACTCGTAAAACATTTCATTACATTTGTAACAAGTGTATCCACAACATCATTTCTCAGCAGCATTTTTGAGATTTGAGATTCCGTTGAGTTTAAGCTTTATCTATGACCAAGCCTGTGTGTTGTATCAGGATTGGGGCGATTTACTTTCATGGTGTTAATTCTTGGTTCCTCTACTTTGTAGGAGGTCTCACATCCAGTCCGAAGAAATCTTTGATGGTTTTGACATTTGTATTATTTGATTTGCTGTTTGAATGTATTTTGTTTTTAAAAGTTTGAAGTGAAAGCAAACTGACCCCAAACCTGTTTTTTATAAAATTGTACATTTCATGAATTCCTTTATTTAGTTTTAAATTTTTATCAAGTTGCGATTGTCCAATAATAGTAATAAATATTACATCTACACTGCATCATACTCATATCTAAAAGCACTTTGATAACCCCAAAAATGCAACTTCCTGTGTTTTGACAAGTTGTGGAAGTCTCTAATTGAGATGAAGTCAAAGATGCAACAAGATTTAAAAGATAAGCCCTGCATCAGCAGATTTCTGCCTCTTGTAATTCACTGTGAATTTCACCTTGAAGAGCAACAACACACAGACTTTTAAGTTCCTAACAGGCTTTTTTGAATACATCCCTAAAACGTCAAATTCACAAAGGTCGTGGCAGGAAAGATTACGTGTGTTGTTGCTCTTCATCTTGTCCAGTATTCAGTCTGAGGTATACTATTTTTATTTTGTCATTTATTTAATTTTTCCACAGACCAGTCCTTTTTCAGCAAGGACATCATTTTACTATCATTACTCATCGTGTCTCACAATGGGTGTGTGTGTGTGTGCCTCTGCACTGTGTGTGACAAATGCATAGATTATAGTTTTATAGATTTATTTTGGAAGCCCGATTAAAAGACTGAGTAACGCGTGTCTGTCCAGGGGGTTCAAAGCCACTCACAACCTGTATTTCAATTTTGATCCACCTTCTGAAAAAGCTCATTTTTAAAGCGGAGGTGTCAAAATAAAGGGTGTGACATCGCTCACCATTTTAGTTGAGTGATTTTATTGATTTGAACCTTTTGTAAGCCATAACCAACACAGTTAACACCTTCTAAAATTTAATCGAATGTACGTAACTGAGCTTTCAGTGAGCAGACGGAGCTTCACAAATCAATACATCTGTTCGAAAACCTGTTAATACAAACGGTTGTGTCTTCTGATGCAGATATTGTTATAAATACACTGTGTCCGCACAGTTTGGATAAAATCTATCTACTGTGGCACATTCACTAGTGCATTCAGCTTTCCTGTGCGGTTGCTTTGATTTGCAGACTATAACGTCCCTAATGTTTGCATGCCATGTGAACTATAGGCACAAAATCTGTAGCTTGCCCCATGATTGAAAAAGAAAGAAAGATTGTAATGGAGATCTGTGCTTTTGAAGTCTGTACATTTTTGACAATAAAAGGAAAATTAAGTAAGGCTCTCAGTTTGCTTAATCCATCCAATCATCAATCTACAATCTGAATTGTGGCTCTTTATTTAGACGCTGAGCTGTGAGTGTTGGGTTGTCATGTTCAGGTGAACTGGACTCTAGGAGACTAGTCCAGCCATTCTGTTATATTCAAATATGTCCATGACCTCAGGAACACAAATAGGTTTAGTGTCTGCTAGGTGCAGCGAGGAGTCCAGCAGCTTAATGACGGCTGAGAATGCAGGTCTGTCTTTAAAACTCCACATCCAACAGTACTTCATCAGATCATACCTACAACCATGGAATGAAAACGTGTCAAGTCAATAAAATAAGTGAATTTCATTGTATTTAAAGTTTTCTAGATACTGTGAGCGCCGGATGAGCTTTACTAAACCCACCTACAAGTAAAGCTGTTAAAGTTTAAACGTACAGGATATGTGTTACTAAGATGGAGGTGCTGGGTGGAAGACTTTCCTTTGCACCTGGACAGAGCTGGTTCTCCCTGTCCCCAGTCTCTATTCTAAGACTAGTTAAGACTTTCACTTACAGGGATCCCCCACAATTCTGTGGCCTCTTCATTCGGTACGACGCCTGGACCTTTGGAAGCACAGACAGAGGCTCCAGCTCAGGGTAAGGAGGAGAACCTGAGACCAAGTAAAGTTGATGGTGAACTGCAAGGTCTAATGTTAGAGATAACAGGAAGCAGTTCATTTAAATGTGAGAGCACACGACAACTGATGTTTATGTTGCTTTACCCAAGGTCACCAGTTCATACAGTAAGATTCCAAAAGACCACCTAGGGAAAGGAAAATGTTCTTAATAAGATTTGTGTATGACAAGTTGTAAAAAAAAAAAGACATTTTAGTGACACAGCAGCACATTTTGTGTGTGTGTTTCCCTTTTGTGCCGTGACTCTGCTCTTACACGTCGCTCCTGTCAATACTGAGCTGCATCATGATCCTCTCTGGAGCCTGCCATTTCAGAGGCACCTCTGCTGCCCTCTGCCTAAAAGCTGAATCCGGTTTACGTCCTCTGAATGCCACACCCAGTCCAGACACTCGGGCTGAGAGGCCCGGGCCAATTAGGATGTTCCTGGCAGCGACGTCGCCATGCACCAGCCTGTGCTCCGACATCAGGTAATCCTGACGGAGCAGACAGTTACAGCCTCACACGCAGTATTAAAATGATTATTCACGAGTCAGGGGGGAAAGAGTGACTCAGACTCACCAGTCCGGCTGCAACCTGCTTTGCCACCTGAAACACTGACGTCTCAGAGAAGTTTTGCAGTGGATTCCCAGTGTTTGAATTTATCTAGAAAAAACACAAAGTCCTCATTTCAGTTCAATCAACTCAACTTTATTTCTAAAGCACTTTAAAACAACCACAGCTGATCACAGTGCAGTACATGCACGGAACAGATCAAATTCTGTTACATTTCTGAGTGTCCAGAGAAAGTGGAGGAGATTCCCTGGGCTGTAGGCGTGTAAGACCAGGTACATGGGGAGACGCCTGGTCTGACAGTACAACATCCGCACCACGTTCTCATGTTTACACACTGTGGCGTGGAACAGGAGCCATTCCACAAACTCCTTAGCCTCGGGGTGTTCGGGGCCATCTGTGCGGAGTTACATGAACAACAGGGGAAGAAAGTTACCAGCCTTAATCGTCTTTTTATGACTATAATTACAACATACATTAATGCCTAGTTTTCTCTATTACCACGGATGGATTATTAGACAATGGACCCCTGGGCACAGATAGAGCAGGGACCCCCCACTGTTTTCTGATGGCCATTTTGAGTTAATTTGTTTGTTATTTTGGTTTTAGAGGTTTTGTGTCGATTTTTGATGATTTTTTTCCTATATGTTGTGTCTGTTTTCAGTCTTGGACATTTCGCTGATGTTTTTGAACGCGCTGCGTCTGTATTTAGTCATTTTGTGGTAAAGTTTTTAGTTACCTCGGAGTGACTTAATCACTACAGCGGTCGTGGCTCCATCCCTCTTCTTCAGCAGACCTTTGCAAATGGGGCCGTAGCGGCCTGTCTGCCAAAACTCTATTCCCTCAAGAACACACTCTTCAGTGATTTCCCAGGGACACAAAACCTGCTGCACCTTTGGAGTGCCTAGAGAAATGGCAGTCTGGGATACGCTGTGGTGACCTGGTAAAAACACAAAAGCACCTGGCATTGCTCTCAGACACAAGTTTAAAGACCTTTATATGTTCAGGCTATTTTTAGTGGATTTGTGAAGATGAAATGGAGATGTTGCAGTTACTGTTTGCAGTTTGTCCTCTTAGCTTGTTCCTGTGGAGGCTGAAGAAAATCAGAGCTACCACTAAAACTGTGCTGAGGGCCAATAGAGAAGGGATAAGAATCACAGCAAGCACACCTGACGACTCCTCATCTAAACAAGTAAAAGAGGAACGAGAAGGCTTAGCACGCCTCACAACACTTTGTCACAAAGTCTTAACTTCAACAAGAGGAAGAGAAGTGAATCATGAGACAGAAATCAGAAGGCGGAGAACTTCAAATCACATGGTTTGCAGAGAGACAGAGGACTAAAAGTTGCAGATGTTCACGGTGGCGTTTCTTACAACACGTGGGGAGTGAGGTGTCATTGCTACATTTTGTGTCCACATCCATGAGGAGCGGTTGGCATTTCTCCCATACGAGGATCAAGTCAGCAACAGATCAGTTCACTCCTGTGGAGAGTAAAACTGTAAATGAACTTACAGTAAAACTCCCAAAAAGTTGATTTGAAGTTGTCCTACCTGACACCTGATGCCCAAATATTTGAGCGAACACACATTTCCAGCCTTGATATATACAAATGAAAAGAAGCTTCGAAGCCAAAACACTGGAATAACAAGCCTGGTATCAGGTGCTTTCAGAAAAATGACCCAGCTTTGTCTGCGTGCCTGAGAGGGCACTGACCACAGAGGTGAGCTGGAAGCGGCGTGAATGGTTTAATCATTAACAAATGAGCAGAATGATATCGTAAGCAGGTGTTTGCTCACACCTACTGCTACCTGAATGGCTGACTGATTAAACCGTGACTAATATGCATACAAACGTGGTACAGAAGAGCTTCACAATTTGTTTCGCTCTGTCTTACAACCACAAACACGTGGCTACACAAACACTGAAACAGGTTGTACTTGCTGTAACCACTCGTCCTGTAAAGACAGACTTTTAAGAGATTGCGCTTATGTGTAAATGATAAAAGTTGAATCTGCAGTTCTCCCTCTGTGTAAAAGTGAAAGCAATATCATAAAGCTGCAGCAGTTTTAGAAAAAAAACTCTAAATATCGTAATAACATCCATTTATTAAATAAGTGCTTATCCTCTGAGGTAGGGGACAGGGAGGTGATGGAGCCTATCCCAGCTGTCATTGGGTGAACAGGGCTTCAGTCCATCTCAGGACCTACATTTAAAGACATACACAGACGGACAACCATTCACACTCACATTCATAACTAGGTAAAACTCACCAATTACTCCACATGCATGTTTTGGGGCTGTGGGAGGAAACCAAAGGAAACCCACCAAGCATGGGGAGACCACCACAAGGCCCCTCTCTAGATTTCTTAACTCATGCACACTTAGAAACACATTCAAATACGTTCTGGAACAAAATGTAGCATCTCTTCCAATAAAAAGGGCCTTAGAAAATGTTTTATTCAAAGCCAGCATTAAGAAGAGGAATGGTAAAAACAACTCAAGACTGTTCTGCCTGGACCCCTTACTATTGTTTCAAATAAAAGTAAATCTGGACCGGTCCTTTAATTTTTCCAACGCATTCAAAATAGAACTTGGTTGAAACTAATACACTCCAGAGGAAACGTAAGAAGTAAGAGATGGTGAACGATGATGCTGAGGTGGGTTATTTACACTTTCATAACAGCTGCCGTTGGCAGCGGAACCACTAGAGGGCGGGGTCGCGCCACGAACCGTTGTCCCCGGCGCATGGACGGCTGCTCCTCACCAAACATGATTCCGAGTTGTAAACCCAGCCAAAAAGCGCACGAGTTGCACAAAGTGGTGCAGCACAAATTGTACAGTGATTGTGCAGAAGCAACGATAAACACTTTCCCACAGTCCAAGTCTGCGTCCCGGTGCGGGAACTCCGCCTTGCTTTAACACACCATGGAAACTAAATCCAGCGCTTCGAATCAAAGAGGGCCCGCCTCTTGCCCTCCAACATTGGTCCGCTGGAGAGGCTTTAGGACCGTCCCCCGACTTCTGATTGGACGGCGGCCGCTGCAATCATCGGAGCCATAAGGAAAGGGATAAAAAAAAAGTTATGGAGTGAAGCCCGATCGGGTCGCGTCTGTTGCACGTCGGTGTGGTTTCTTTACGAAGAAAAACCACTGCGCCTCCGGGGAATCCAGCAAAAGCGCAGACGGAGCAGCGCAGACCAAGGAGCAGGGCTGTGGGGTTTCTGAGGGATCCCAGAAGCTGCCGGCTCAGAGGAGGACCAGGTCTATTTTGCCGTTTCCAGGGACTGGCTTGTTGATGTCACCGCGGAGGAGGGCGGACAGGAAGGACAGGTGCGCAGAGTAAAGTTACCTCGTCCCCGGCTTGAATGAAGGACTGTCACTGATCGGAGAGTCGCTCGGCGGCCGGTGGATGTTTTGGAAATCGGCTTTTAAACTTTTTCCACTATTGGTCGAACCTCTTTTTTTTTTTTCTCGGCCGCCTTGTTCAAAGTCCCAGGCGTGTCCTCGGGTCTTCAGTGGGATATTCCGCTGCGCGCACTTTGTGGGATTGTCGTATTTTGAGGGCGTGAAGCGGCTCGGTGCCGTGAACCGGGATCGAGACGCCCCGGCATCAGAACCAGCACTTTCCACTTCAATGCGACACTGACGCAGCTGGCCTCGCATCTGCAACCACAGACAGGTGATGCTCGACTAACCGTGCGGAAGCAGCGGTCGTCAGCGCAGGGACTTGGGTCTGAGAGGGGTCCGGTTCTTGGTTTTCTGTCATGGAATACAGCAGCGGACGGAGCCCCAACTTTGAGAATCGATGATTTCTCCGTGCGTCACTGCGTCTTAGGAGCGGAAGCGGCTCTCGCGCTGAAGGACACTCGTTCTTGGACTTGCTTTCGGGTTTACCAGCGCCACCAACAATGTCCAAGACTCTGAAGAAGAAGAAGCACTGGTCCACCAAAGTGCAGGAGTGCACCGTGTCGTGGGGAGGCTCCGGGGACTTCACCTCCGTAGTAGAGGTGAGAGGCGGCGCGGAGCTGGGAGAGTTCCCCCACGTCGGACACGTAGTTTCGGAGGCGATGGTTTGTAACGTCGGCAGGTTTCCCAGCAGCGGGGACGTGCTGCTGGAGGTGAACGGCACGTCGGTGAGCGGACTCACCAACCGAGACACGCTGGCTGTCGTCCGCTACTTCGGGCAGCCTGTGCGCCTGAAGACTATCAAGCCAGGTGTGTGAACCCTCATTCTGAAAACAAAAAAAACGTGTGTCCCCGGCCCACACACACACACACACACACACACACACCTGCCACATGTGTGTGTGTGCGGTGCAGAGCGGCTCACGGGGCAGGTGTGACAAAGGGGGACCTGAGGCTACAGTCTCACAGCTGAGCCTGTAGTTTTGCCTTCAGGTGACCAGTGTGTGTGTGTGTGTGTGTGTACAAACGTGTGTATGTTAGGGATCTAGTAGGTCTCCATGCCTTCTGTGTGTTTGTGTGGACACATGCTGATTATGCTGTGGACCCATCACTGTGCGGGACCCAGGTCTGCATGCACCACGACATAAGCCAGGAGCAGCAGCCCTTTGTCTGAACTCTGTAATCTTCTTTGCGTCCGTGCAGATGTGTTGCCTGTCCTGGTCAGGGTTGTGTGAGGTACAGTCATCTCACTTTACACACCCACACACACACACACACTGTACAGTAATTCACTGCCTCTGAGCTCAGCTAAAAGCTTATTGATTTGGATTGATGTTGTCTGTTATTACCTAACATACTTGCTATTAGTTGATGCCTCTTCATGGCTCGCAGACAGGCCTAATGAATGTGTTCAGTTTTCCAGTCAAACTCTATTAGTCATGTGGGACAGAAGGTGTGTTTGTTTGTGTGTGTGTGCTGGTGTGGATGGATGGATTTGATAGAGGCACTGCTGAGTGTGACACTTTGCAAACACTTAGCAGGGATTTGTTAACGGTGGCCTTGCCAGCTCAGACGGGTCACCCTGCTTGTAGGTGAGTCCAAGTCTAATTGAGTCAATTAAGTCCATATCCTTAAGTCCAAAGTCTGCTGGGCTGTACTGCAGCCTCGCGACACAGCTTTCCAACATCACTGGTGGCCGTTTCAGCTTTATGGCAGTTTTCTTTACCACCCAGTAAAATAAGGAGGCTGGTCTTTTCTACATTGTTGGGCTCACAGTTGTTCACGTCTGTCTTAAAACAACGTGTAGTATAGACACTGAAAAGGTTTCACATGTAACCAGACATACTGTTAATACAATAAATGATTGGAGTAAAACATTATCGGTCCTCTGTCTGTGCAAACATGTATTAAAACCTTTAAAACCAAAGTCAGGCAAAAAATCAATACATGGATAGTGTCCAAAATTATGTATTTTTTTGTTCCTTTCCTGCATCTCTACAGAGAAACACAAAGAAGGGATTTTATACTAAAAAGACTTTGACTTTACAAAGCATCCACTTTATTTAATAAACTACTAAAGTCTTATTTTTGGACAGAAAGTCTGTGGATGTTGGTCCCCATCACTTTCACTACAAGAGATTTAGGAAGGAATATGTTTGTGGCTGAACACATTAATTTTCTGGAAGACACAAGCAAATTGAAGGATTCTACATGCTGGTAGGACCGACCAGAGAGTTCGACAGTTAAGGAATGAACATTATACAACTGAGGGCTCAGTGGTTTGACTGACGACAAAGATACAAGCAGTCTGGGGCCAATAATTTTGTGAGTTTTGTGGCTGTTGGACATGTATGTAGAGGAGAAGATCTTTATTAAACTTTCTGAGATGTCCAACATGATCACAGGCTCAAACAAAAATGAATTGCTGCTAATCACGTAAAATGCTGGAGCGTGTCTACCATGGTTATTAACACCCTGACTGATTGTGAACAAGCTACTTGCTAGTTTTTGAGCGTTGACCTGTCCTGCAGTGACGAGCGAGAAGAAAAGCGATGCTGCACGATTTATTGCACATTTTTTCCGCACGATTTGTTCACTTCCAGCGATGCAAAGTCACTCGCACTGTTACAAACGTACTTAATGTTAAGTGACGCTCGGGCTATAGTACGCTTTGTTTGACATCCACAGGCTGCCTGCCATAGTCTCCTGTGCTACCACTTTGAGGCCTCGCCGTGTGTTTATATCTCTGTCCCCTCCCTCATGATTAATTCATGCATCATCCATCATTGATGGCTGCTCCGTGCCAAGATGAGGTGAGCTGATGGATGGATCAGATGTTAGCCGACCAGTGTGCATGTAAACTCGTACTCTCGGGAGCTAGAAAAGTTTGAGAAAAGTGAGCAATAACGCTGAGAATTTGAGGAGTTTGAGCTCGCTTGTAGGCGAGAGTTATACGTTTCCCCCAAAAAATAACCTGCTTTTATCCACTTGTCACAGCATTGTGTTTCTTGTGTGCAATGCTGCATAGTTTCTCCTTACTTTTCCTTCTCCCCTCAGCCCATTATGCCTTATCATCGGATTCTGCCATCCCTACTTGTCTCTGGTGTATCCTTTCCTTCCCCATTTTATATTTTACACTGAACTGACTTCTTCCTCAGTGCCATTGCGCCTGATCTTGTGCAATCACCAGTGTACTTTTATATTTCCTCTAACAAAATGTGCACAACCTGTCCTCAGAATCCTTTTCTCCTCAGTAATTCCCAGTGCAGGAAGTAATTTCAGCTACAGTACCTGCACCTGCCATCACAGTTAATCCTGCAGCTTTTAAATCAAACGCGATTTTGAAACTTCGCTGCAGCCGACACTTTCTTGACTCCCGCACAGTCAGGACAGAAAACAGAAGTTTGACTCGAGTGGTCCTCTGGCTCCAGACCAACTGATGCACTCAGTATGCGGCTCCTCTCCTGTGAGAGGAGCACGGCAGTAGGCAGTAACCTTGGGGGGAGACAATTGGGAATAGTGGCGTAGTAATGGCAGATACCCATTGCAGCTTAGAGACCTGTGAGCAGGCACCACATTGATTAATGCTGTAAACAGACTTTAGATGTGCTTGTTTTTGCCTCATGAAACTTAACAGATGGACCATTTAGCTTTCAGGTCCCTGAGCACACTTGATTCACATTCAGGTCTATAACGTATACTGGGTTTTTCAAAAAAGGCTTTCTATTCCTAATAGAAAATGTGAACGATAGATGATGATAATAATAGTCTAAGATGACCGACGTTCAGGTTTTACAGTCCCTCTCCACAGCTGATATCTGTAGGCAGTAAATAAATGCATTTTTCGAGGCAACGTCTAGGTGGGAAAAACACTCATCAGAGGTCAACGTGTTTATTGTGATGTGAAGTGTTAGAATGGGAGAATTACCTAATTACCAGAACAAGAAAATTATTATGGTAAATGGCCTTCAATGCTCCACTGGCACATAAAGTGGCATCATGACATAATCCACTTAGCGATTCAATAACACAAATGCTTAACGATGGTAGTATTACAACATCATGGGTAATAAAGATACAATAGATGTCCACCAAAGGAAACAAACGTTCCAGGCACATTTTTATTTTTAGTTTATACCGGGATTCCAGCAATTAGTAGCTGTATCTACAGTATCCAGTGAGAAATGAGTAATTTCAGGCAAACGCACTCCTCTCCATATCCAAAGAGAGCCAGTTAAAATCAGCTTTCCTCAGTAATAACCAAAGTACTTGAGGTGTCTCACTTAGGGCTTTTATTCACACTAATTCATGAAGAATTCACCGGCGGTTATTAGTTATGTTGTTTTTCAAGCGTGCAGAAGCCTGAGTTTACTAAAGAGCTCCCGAAGACAGGAAGCTTAAATTATTCAGAGTGGAATCATTACAGTGAGTTCTGTATTCCACCTGTTGGGCTTTTTTTCAGCACAAATATTTTTCCCCCTCCCTTCTTACACAGACATCGTGTGTAATGTTCAGTGCTTCTCAGGAGTTGCTCTTAGTTTACCATACTCATGCTAAATGTCCAGATATTGTGAAAAATATCAGCTATAATGTAAAACCAGCTCAACGTCATGTCACCACAGAAGTTTTCTAGTCAAAGCGTCTGTTCAGCACACATAGTTTTACAATTTTTAAATGACAATTACATGACAAATGTCAAATTCGGGAAGCTGGCGTGTTTGGCATTATGCTTAAAAAGGACTAAAATCGTCGTTTCGTGATCCGATGATTGATTTTTTTATAATTTTTGCCTAAAAAATGTATTTTTCCAAATTAAATTGTGGTCACATGACAAATGATCAAATTTCTGTATGTAGTCAGTTATGTCTGTGTTAAATTTGAACTCATTTAGATTAGTTTGTACCAATTTTTTTTTTACAAAAACAATTGCCAAAGTAAATTGCCCATGATTCACAGTTGTAAGAAAAGGTGGAAAACAGCCACAGATGGTGAGAACCTTTTGTAGAAACTATTTTTATTTGAGTTCCAGTCTCCATCTTCCCTTCTCTAACAACTCCTGTCAAGTTTTGACAGAATCCCTGATCAAAAGTTGATATTTGTTGAAAATGATCCAGTTTAATGCTGTGAAACTGCTCCTGAACAGAAACTTGTAATTTGGTACTTTTTCTCTCCAAAATCTTCCGCCTGTGTTTCTTTTCCTCGCGTGTTGCTGGTGGCAACATCTTGCGGTTGATCACCTAACATAGGTTTTTCCACCCCACAGTGCAGCACAGCACAGCAGGAAGTGCACAGTCTGTGTTAATGTTCTTCCCCCCACGGTGCCGTCAGGGCTTCTGAACCAGCCGAGGGGAGCTGTCGGGAGCTTCTGTGATTCTGCGGCTCCTTCTCCCTGTAGTAAATTCTGCTTCTCTTTCAGTCGCTGCCTTTGTTAAGTCTCTGTCTACAGTGAGCCCTGGTTTGTCTATTTCCCCACAAAGCAGGTGAACATTTTACTGTTGCCAGACAACTTGGGTACCAGAGTCTCTTCTTGTTATAATTTAAGTGCATACAAACTAAAATGTCTGGGAGCAAAACTTTGCCGCCGCTGAGAAAACAGCAGTCAGACCTTCCATTTATTTTAAAACATTATATTATTTCATCGTAAAATTAAACACTACTTGACCTTGATGTAGTTAAAAGTCATGGGTTGCTTAGTAATTTGAAAACCTGTTCTTCCTTTCACACTGTGCACCTGTGCATACAAGGCCATTTAGTGTTCTGCAGGCGTACTAAGGTTTACTGGCACCCTTCTCCTCTGCTGCCTCCTATATTTCTTTGTGTGTGTGTTTAAGCATATGCGTTTTGCAGCTGTGCAACCTGATGTGACAACCATCCACTCATCATGCCTCCTACTGGCTGCACTCTCGGCTAATTCCCCACACCTATCACACTTCTTCGCTGTCCACGCCTCCAGCCCGTCAGCAGTGAGGCTGCCGTGAATACCAAAGCACACCAGGGCCACTCTTCCCTCCTGTCTTTTAGTGCACTTGTGCGCCACCTCCCAGTTTACAGTTTCACCTTCGTTTTTCAGCCTTGGATCCATCAGCAAACAGGAGCATCTCCAAACCTATCCCCCAGATGTTGGCCGACACGGGCATCCTCCTTCATTCTACCTTTCTAATTCTGTTCACAGAGCCGCATTGCGGTAATGAACGCGCCAACAACAAAGATAGCATTTTCCAATGAGCCATGCCTCTCTCTGGCAGGCACCATGACTTGGCAGGCATGTTTAAAGGTAGTGGAGATGAGTATGTGCTGATTCACCAAGACTGCCGCTTTCTACTCTCTAAGTGGTCGTGCGGTGACGGCAGCAGTGTCACCAGGTTGCTGCTGGTGGAAATGGAGGTGTAGTTTAGAAAAGGGACACACACAGACACAGAGACACACACACACACACGGGCTCTTCCTCAGAGACTCATGCCCTCCTTTCCTCAGCTTGACTCCTAATTGGTCTCTCTCCAACAGCGAGCCATCCCTGCAGCTGTTTATCCCTTTTGAGAAAAGATGAGGCCAGAATCCAAACACTGCATATACATAACAGGCCTGAGCGCAGCAGCAGCTCCTGCTGTATATCATGAAGAGCGATAACCTGAATGTCCACCGCTCATCTTTTGTTGTTGTCCATCCATTTGTAGTGTAAAACATGTGTTATTCATACTGTTTTTTCCCCCCTGTGATCTTACGTTGCCAGTTACGAAAAAGTTATGTTTCTTGCTGCAGAAATATGCTAATCACCACGTTTGTGATGTTGCTTCTGCTAATGGAAGGCAGTGTGAAGAAAATAGACAGAGTGTGAAAAGGAGTTCATGTTAATGCACCAGCCTTTTTTCTTTTTTCTTTTTTTTTACATGGAATATTTCAAAATAAAATGTTTTATTTTGGAGGATGCTTATTCCCTTTAAATATTTTCTCTTGAGAATGAACCCGTGCTTTATAACCTGGGGTTTTTCCTTCTTGTCATTCATTAACATTTTCATTGCTTTGCTGCCACCGACTTCCTCATAAGAAGCGATTGTGCCCTCCTGCCTGAAGCAAACAACAGGAGGTCGCTGGAATGAAGTGAGCCTCCATCACACAACAAGTGGTTATGAGGATGGTGAAGAAATTCGCCACCACCTGACCCTGACATCTCCGTGGACTGATTGGCCTCAGGCTGATTCATTTAAGACATATTTGTGTTGCTGTGAGCTGCAGAGAGGCGACTTGCTTCACAAAGGAAAATAAAGAGCTAGAGTGACAAAGATGGACTTCTGTGAATCAATACGCAGGTGCAGATAGAGGGATGGAGGGGATAGATAATCTGATTGAAGCAAGTTTCCTCCAGATGCACACTAGGCCTCAGTGGAAAACCTATTTAGGCACTTTGTTTCAGGCAGGATGTGATTGAAACGTCCCTGAGGTGTTGCCAGGAGAAGCAGTTGGCACGTTGGTGAGAAGGATTCTCCTTTGAATGATGTGATCAGATTGATTGGCTTTAAGCAGAAACGAAAGGACAAAACTTAACCAAAGTAAAACAAAATGATGAACAGGTTCAGAGACAAACAATGGGGTCGGGGGCGTGCAAGGAGAAGCAGGGAGAAAAGAGTGAGATGGAGCAAGGATTGCAGTCAAAGCAGACAAAGCAGATGGAAAAGAGCAATAATAATGAAAAAGATGATGTTACCATTAATCTGAATAGTATTATTGATTCTCTGTTGTGCCTTTTTGAAATGATTCTGGACATTCTTTTCATTAAGGCAAGACTTACTTCGACCTTCTCCACGTATCTGCAGGTCACCAGTTTGTGTGAGCTAATTGCACGTGTGTTTGCAAGCGTGCATGACAGTGAAACATTAAAGCACATCCGAATTGGTTTTCACTTCCGCGTTTGTGTTTTGACACGGAACGTGGACAAAGACCGTGTGCTTCCCTCTGCGTGCCGTCGAATGCTGGCAGCACATCTTTGTAATCACGTTTCTGACTGTATCTCTTCTCTGTGACACTGAAGGAGTATGTAGAGGCGCTGGTGTTTTGATTTTCTTGGATTCCTTCTCCCCTTAGATCACAGGAGGTTTATTTTGGAGGGTAATGATAAGACTAAGACGGATTGCTTGCCAGTGTTGCATGGCCTTCTTCTGTTCCTTCAGCTGGGATCTTTCTTTACACTCTGGGTCATAAATTCAGTTGAGAAGACTCAATCAAAGGGTCCAGTCTCCTTGGCTGACTTCGGTACTTCACACTTGGCTCTCTGCCCCTGCTGATGGGCCTTCGTCAATACTTGCTCTGTCAGTGCAGCCCACTCTGTTTAGTCGTAGTACTCCGCCTTAAAGAATCGATATGGACCCCCTCTGCCCGTGCCCATGACAACATGGCACGTCAGCTGGATGTGAAGCCCACCGCCCTCCTAAAGCATTCGCACCATAACCACCTACTCAGCTGCTGCCGTGGTCCGTTCTGCTCTTGGACCTGCAGCACTGCTGAGGTTTCTGCCAAATCTCTGCTGGAGCAGGATAAAGGGGGTCAGAGTATTTCATGCTTGACCACTGAAGCATTTCTACTTTACGCCTCCTTTAGTCCTTTTGAATAAGAACAATATGAAACCCTTGCTGCAATATGTTTGATTTCTGATATAGTTAAGCTAGAGATGTTATTACTGCCGAAGTGACCTTCCATCATTAGTTTGACTGCAGGCAGGAGAGGTTATTCTATGCTGTTTGGACTTGGACACGCAGTCTGGATGTTACCCCCCTAAAATAAAATGGCAGAATAGATGAAATTAAAACCCAGCAATAATACAATTAAATGTTTGATCCATCTTAATGCTAATATGCTAAATGTTACAGACTGGCTTATTGTAGGCCATATATAAATATATATACATAGAACTAAAAGTGACGATATTGTTTATGTCTAACGAGCAACAAGAACAAATATAACTGTTGTTTTACTTGAAATTAATTTTTCGTCAACACTCCAACATTAAGTTTTTAGCAGATTTAGCAGAACATCTTTTTTGCCATTGGCTCACAGACCTGAGGGTCCCCAGATGTGACCCAATGGGAGGGCTGCCTTTGTACCCCTCCCATTTTTTTAACGACATTATTAACACACTGCTCCAATTTCTGTACTCCACGGTGAGACGTCATGCTCTGTGGAGATGAGGTTCTGCAAGCGTCCTCATTAGAATGCATGGGTGTCAGGATCTCAGCCTGGCCAATTTAGCTTGCTTTCCTCCTCAGCTTCACTAACAGGTTATTGATCGGGTCCAGTCTCATCCCTGTTAAGTCAGCCGATTCATCCGGAGCTGCTGCACGTGCCTGGGGGCCTGATCCTTATGAAAAGTCGAGGACACCGGGAGGACGGCTTGCTTACAGTGTGTTTGACTCCCAGCTCTTACTCGTGATGTTTTACCTTTGCAGTGGGTGAGCGGTGGTTGTCTGTATGACAGCATGCTCCTCATGAATGCTCTGTCTGATTTTCTGCTAATAAGCAAAAATTACAGGAGCTTTCTGAGGACAGGACTTTCACTTTCTACAGTTGTGAATGTGAGTCTGGTCGTCAGGTGTATGGCTTGTGCTATTTATTTATTTTTTTAAGCCTAGGTCACACACACACACACACACACACACACACGCACAGTGACAAATTTGCCCCAAGGCTTTTAGCAGCAGCCGGCTGGTCGCCAGCTCTCGGAGATCTTCGAGCAAATTGACTCAAGAGATCACATGCTCATTACTCACTGTTGAAAGTACGCAGAAGGACATGTCTCTCTGCAATCCTGCCATCGCAGTGATGCAATCGCTGGAGTATCTACTAGTACCAGTCATTCAAGCTTGCCATACAAAAGCGAGGCAGATTATTTGAATAGCTCTCGGATGATGATGATGATGCGTCACTACAAATACATCCAGCTCTTGGCGGTGTAAAAACCTTTTGTGTGGTTGTGTTTATCTGTCCTGGCTTGTAGAGTGGAGCATCCCCAGCTGCTCCAGGGCTGATGACCCGGTCGTGTCTTTTGTTTAAAGCAGCAACTCTTGTATACGTATGTCCTTTCGCCCTTTGACCCCAACACACCCTGGGGTTAAAACTATATATTTCTTTTTACTGTCCTCATGATCACCTTTAACCGTGCAAAGTGGTTTCAGGCATATAACATTTGCTAAATAAAGACAATTGTTAGATTCATCTCCATTGTTTGTTGTCTGTTGATTAAAAAAAGAAATTCTCTAGTGTTCATTTCAAAAGCAGCTTCACTAAAGAACAGTCAGTTCAATCGTGCGTCCCATTACTGAGAAACAGTACGGCTGACGTTGTTATTATAGTTTCATTACATATTTGCGACGAAACCGGAAATGTTGGCACACTTTACTCGTGCCTGTTACACCACTTTGAAAAATTGCTTCGTTGTTAGTGTTTGTCCTGCTGGGCGGCTTTGAGTGTTTTTTTGGGGGGGGAATGTCGATCATGTCAGGAATGCAGTTATTTTGGATTTGTTGAGCACTGTTTGCAGTGTGTGAAGCTCCACCAGTGTATTGTTACCAACAGGTGCTGTTTCTGGAAGATGGTTCGCATTGTTTTAAATGTGGCATCTCCCTGCTTCGGAGATCACGGTGAAAACGCCTTCTTCAAGACAACAGATGGTTCTTTCATCTGGGCAATTTTGATTTTAAATGTAAGGCCATGTGTTGTTGTTGGTTGTTTATGAAAACACAGCACTACAGGATGTTTCCTTTACCAAAATGCTCATATTTTAACAAGTAGTATCCTACAAAGGGTGATAAATGCCACAAAACCTTTTTTTGGTCCAGGGTTTTCTCAGTTCCTCTTTGGTAGATACACACACTAGAAGTAAAGTGTGTGTGTGTGTGTGTGTGCATGTGTGCGTTCGTGTGTGTGTGCATGTGTGCGTGTGTGCGTGCATGTGTGCGTGTGTGTGTGCGTGCCTTTCGTGCATCTCTTACCTTGATGTATCAAAACTACATCAAGGATCATTCAAGGCCCATCATTTGTATGCCACTCATTCATCACACGTCTGCTACATATCCTGGAAATAAAAAGTGATTTCAAGGTGGCGCAGCCTTAAGGTCTCTTAACTCATTATGATTCCAGTCAAGTTATCACACTAAGACTCCCTAGATAAACCACTCTCAAATCATTGTACTCAGTCTGGAGGAATGTGGTCAAACTGGTGTTGCTGTTCTGTCGCCGTACAACCTGGTGTCACTTTCTATGTATGTTAGAGTTGAGCCTTTTTAAACTGCTTTGAATGAACTGGCATTAACAGGCATTTTTGGTTTAATCCTCAGCGTCAATATAGAGCTGCAATGAATCATCCGAGATCCAATAACTGAGCAAATGAACTGGCCCAAATGTGCTGACTTACAAGGGAGTTTGCTTTCCCCCTCAGCCTAGTCCTGCTCCTATGAAGTAAGACTTCCTTTTGACTGGCGCTGTTGTGGGATGACACCGGCACTGTCTGCATGCCCAAGCTGCCTGAGAGCCCCTGTGTCAGGAGGCTCTGTTAGGAGCTGGCAGTAGTAGCAAAGCTCACATTCAAGTTGACAGGCACCACAGCTTGGTTAAGAAGTAAACACAAATGCCGGCACAGGTGTTCAGCACAATGTGCGCACACATGCACAAATGATGGATAAAGTTCGGATTCTTCTCGACAGCCACCCTCTCGTCTGTCGACCCGCGTGACCCCTCGCAGCCGTGTGTGTAGCGCGAGACGGCTCCAGGCCTGACGTACGGGAGTTGCAAAGAGAATAGATCTTCTTGTCGCGCGGACTCTCTTTGTTTTCAGGGATGCGATCGCAACCTTAAGTGACGTGAGATGTTTGCTTTATGCTAATGCAAAGGCACGGTGCTTGCTTTGCAAATATTACTCACCGGTGCTTGTGAGGTGAAGGTGTTAACCTCGCTGGGTTTCGGATGTTTGCAGAAAAACAATCTCTCCTCTTTTGGTTTCGGAGTTGTTCGATTAGCAGGCAGTCTCCTGGCAATGATCCTCTGGATTTTTAAAAATTGTTATAATGACAGAATGGGACTGCGATTCAGTTTCTCGGTTTCATAGCTTTGCACCATGTAACTTTCTTAATCAATAAAGTCGTTTAAAATCACCAAACTTTTGCAGGTACTTCTCTCATGTTAATTTATTTCCGCAGGCAAATGCTAAAACTTTTAATTAGTGCAAATGAAAAAACAAATATTCCTGTCGTCATTTTTGTTTTAGTGGATAATAAATTGCCAGAGAGGAACAAAAATGGGACTGGGGACTTTCTTTGACTAAAGCACATTATTCATGAATCCAAAGTGCTAGAACAGTCTTTTGATTCTGGATTCTGGAAAAACACCTTCAGAATTTGGGTTCATGCTGTGAAACGAGTCCAGAGAGGCAGCACTGTGACTCGTAATGAAAGTGAGCCGAGACGAGATTACGGCTCAGCAAGTGGATCTGTGTCTCAAACACACTACATCTAACAGGGTGTGTTTGTAACATTAAAGCTGCTGCGGTTTTTCAGTGATGCAGCTGATGACTTAGTCACCTCTGCTGTGAGTCACACGTCCAATGATTTGCAGCTTGTGGATGAGAGGGATTTCTTAGTGACCATGAGTACACACTGACTTACAGGAATATGACATCACTGATACTGTCATGTAGCTGCTTATGGGATACCACAACCCAAAAAACTTCCAGCAAAAAACACACACACACACACACACACACACACACACACTGAGAGCTGAATACAAAACAACAGTTTTAGTCAATTAAGCACATTACTATCCAGTGATGTTTCTTAAGGAGTATTAGTCATTTTCAACATTGGAGAGAATCATCAGTTTTTTAAATATTTCTTTTTGTATTAAAACAGACTGCGGGGCTTGATTCTTGTAGCTTAGCGTTTCTGTATTGTACTGAAGTATTAATCAAGTGGTTTTGCACAGGAGGAAAGGAACCTTTTTTTTTTTTAAAGCTTCTGGTTGATGTGTTCAAGGACTGATGGGATTTGAAAATCATCTCAGCTACGCTACAATATCAGAACTGTTCTCGTATAGTAAACTACAATTTGAAATTCCAACATGATAGAAAAAAGGATGATAAATAAAATTTCCTCTCAACTCTCTTTCGCACAGTGATGACGCATGAAATTAAAGCAGCTTTAAATAAGCTTCAAACTCTCCGCAAATATTGTGTTGCTAAAAAGAATAAAATTCACTGCTATGAAAATGATTGTTTCTAAGAACTTTCAGGCGGCTGCGTTTTGCAAAATAACTGGCGTAAATGTAAAATTTATACAACGTATTAAAGCTAATGGTCTAAAACAGGGGAAACCGTCAGTCCTTAAGTGGTGTATGCAGATGTGACTCATACAGAAACAACATGGGCTTCAAGCTGTGGAAGTCCTTGATACCTGTGTTTTCTCTTCCATCTCAGCCCTTCTGTTCTCCCGGTGCTTTGTTTGCTTCAGCCATCTGTTTGTTTACCCTGATTTATTGTCCGTTTTTTATCTCTGTGCTACAGCGAGCTACGATATGCAAATATATGACCAGCTTTGTCTCCAGCAAATAACAGCGTGATTCTAAGTTTGCATGAATAACAGATGAACAGAAGTCGTAACGAGGCTGATAAACACCAAAAAAAAAAAAAAAAAAAAAAGAGAGAGTACTAATAAAGGTTTTGAAGTCTGTGGTTTACAGATTGTTTTGTTTTTTTTTGTCACTCAGATCCTCAGATCTTTCTTCCTTAGAAACAGCAACACATCTGGACTCATCCACTATAGGTTTGCTGCTGTGCAAAAGAATCCCTGCTGAACGTGATAGAACTGAACATGTACCCTTAAAAACATCCTCAGAGGCGCACATGTACTCTTGTGATTCCCCCAAAGCCTGCCGTTACTCGGCTAATGATCCTGCTCAGTGCCTAAGCTGCTTCTATTATTGGGACGTGCTCCTATTCATCCATCATTGGCTGCCTGGTGATGCAGGGTGGCAGGGCGCGTATGTGGCCCCTCATCTATAGCCCCTCTCCTCCTCCTCTGTCCTTGTGTTTTCCTCCTGCTCGTCAACATTTCCAGAAAAGAAAGTTTAAATGCAGTAAATACTGCAATTTCAAAAGAAATTCAAATATAAGCAAAGTTTTATGCCTGCATAAAACAAAACCAGTGGGGACTGAGGGTGTTTACTACTGCGTTACATCACCTTTCCTTTTACACTTTGTTTTCATTTAGAAACTGAGGTTTTGACGTGTAATTTCTGCCCATTCTTGCTGGATACTGAAGACTTTAGCTGCTGAACAGTCCATGTTTGCAGTTGTCTGATTCTCCTCTTTAAGATGCTCCATACTGTTTTTCAGTAGAATAATCTGGACTACAGACAGGCCAGTCGGGCACAGTCTGCATCTACGAAGACGCTCTGTTGTTGCAAGAAGAGAATGAGGTCAAGTATTGTCCTGCTGAAATATTCACTAACTTCCCAGGAAAAGTCATTGTCTTGATGGCTGCATACAGTATATACAGCAGGCTTTTGCACCTTTTGCTGTCTGGAAGATCTTTTTTGTTTGATCTGGAACCTGATGTCCATTTTTGTCCCTCTTGCCTCTCTCTTGACTTGCCTGGTCGTACAACATGTTTCCATTTTTTCATGGTCCATTTGACATGAGTTTGTGCCTGGCAGCATTTCTGCATGGAATTGATGTCTGGCTTCCATCTTGTGTAACAGAGTTACAGGTTGCATTTCTGGATGCAGTGGTGGGCTATGCTAAGTGATAAAAGTTTTCCCAATGCTCTCCTGGGACCATGTGACGATGATTTTTTTTTCTAATGCAGTGTTGTGTGAGGGCTTGGAAATCACACATATTCAATAGTAATTTATGCTCTTGGCCTTGACACACAGAATCTCTTCACTATGTCCGACATTGAGAAATATTCGTTTTAAACAGAGAGAGCAATGACTACAGGTGTGTACCAAAAGTCTGCATTAAACGGGCCCTGGGGCTACATGTAAAAAAGAATCTTATTGGTAAGGTCAAAGGTTAAAGTTATCTTGCACATTTTATTCTAATAGTTTTATTTCCAAGCGTGTGTGTGTGTGTGTGTGTGTGTGTGTGTGTGTGTGTGATGGTTTAGGGGCAGCTCTTTCTTTTATACGGTGCAGCACATACACACACACACAGTCCATTCTGTGAGTGTATATGGCAGAGAAAATATTACATGTTCAAAAGTGTGGTTATCCTTCATTACTTCACTCGCTGCCACAGGCGCGATGTGTTTTGCACAAGCAGATGTTGTAGAAACATCTAGTGAAAGTCCATTCCACACAGGTGAAAAAAATGACCCACTGCCAAGCTTGGATTTATCTCTCATCACCCCAGGTATGTTAAAATACCGGTCTGTAGCCCACACCCAGAGATAATTTAATTATATGAACATGGGAAAATGAACAGTTAAAGTTAACAGACCACTTGTTGTTATGCAGCATTAATAATACTGCATCAGATTTTTATTTCGAGTAAAACCTACATGCATGCTCTGCTATATATGACTTTTACAGTAAATAGACAAAGTCTAGTTTTCTGGAAATGGGGTTGGTGGAGTTAAAACAGTAGCCCCAAAGTCCATGGATAGAAATGGGGCCAATGTTCAGTGAACCTACAGCGGTGACTTCAAATTAACCAAATCTTTCTCCTCCTCCCTTGACAGCAGCAACACTCTCAGAAACAGCAGGGCTATAGACGCCCTTTAGGCGGTTAGGGAGCAGGTGCACCAGTTAACCTCCTCACGTAAAACTCATCGCCGCCGCCCCTTTATCTCCAGAGGGAGATAAACTAGCCATGTATGCAAAACTAGCCACACTTGTTTGCTGGTTTCGGGGGAGTTTCTTAGCACTATTGTATTTCCAGCTGGAGCCTGTTTTTCCAGATCGAAGGATGATGATGATGTTTGTCATTGCATGCGCGTTGCTTTGCCTGTCTGGCTGATTGGAGGTAGAGATAATAGACCGAATGTGAGACTCTAAAGGCCTATTTTAGTTGGCAAGTACTTTCAGTCTGTCGCCGTCCTTGACAACAGCTGTAGTATAGAAGGTGATGGTATCGAGGCACCAAAGTACCAACTGGTATCAATTACAGCAGGTGACATCCAAGCTCAGGGAATAGGGATCTGCTGTATTCTCTTTCTCCCTTTAAACATTTAGAGAGAGCCGCCCGCAGTGCAGCGTTTAAAATGACACACAAGCTTAAATCAGATTCAACACTACCCAGCTGAGGACAGGTAAATGAGTCCTGTCCGATTCACAGCTTTCACGTAATTGCAATGTGAGACTAAGGTTGAAGTGGGTTTGTGTCCACACAGCAAGGACGAGCGCTGTCGTGTGAACTTGTGCAGTGCACACACGCTGTGAGCCTACACTTCAGGCCACGATCAGGGGAGGAAGGGGAAGACAGTGCAGCGAGACCAATTACCCAGTACCTTGATCCTGGCCCTACTGGGCTTCTCTCTGGGAGCCCTGACTCTCCTTTCTCACAGTGCAGCACTGCGGTTGTACGCGTGCACACACACACACACACACACATGCACGCACAAACAATGCTTGCGGCAGCATGCAGTACTATTCTGTCAAACCATAAAGCTCTCACTTTGTGGCTTCTCTCCCTTCCCTATGAGTTGTCAAACTCACAAGTGCTTTTTTTTCCCTGCACCTCTTTGATCTGCTTCAAATCTAGTATTCGCTCATATTTTTTTTGCCGTTATTAACCCAGCTCCACGGAGCCTTGTGCAGTCTATTTTGAGCCGCCTTCGCCACTGCTGTAGAATCAAAGGCCATTTGATGACGCATTAATGATATATTTCCTTTGTGATAGCACTGTTAGCTGCTGCACTTGAGTTCTGATGAATCGTCAGCGTGTCAGGCTGCAAAACAAAACTGGCAGAGAGATGAGTTTGTGTGGAAAGCAAGCTCTTAAATGTGAGATGATGACAGTATCTCTGCTCTGAGACGTTGACGTTTGCCTTTGTGTTTGGTAGGTAACAACAGGGGCGAATACTCTGGAAGGGTGCGAACTGAATGCTTTCTGGTCCAAAGGGGGGCCTCGGGAAACTCTGTAATGAGGATGAGAAGGAGCTTGACTCTCTGTTGCAGGCTACGTTCCGCTCAGCACAGAAGTCGGATAATGGAAAGAGAAGAGGAAAACAGTGAGGAGGATGACGAGAGGAAAGAAAAAGCGGAGGATTAGGAGGAGAGGAGGTCTTAGCTAAGCCCCCCGTTTCGGAGGAGATGAGCGTGCTGTTAGTGTGTTGGTTGTGGTGAGGGCTAAATTAAGTCATCAGCAGTAGCGGCACCGAATTACAGCCAATTGCAGATAATGGCTAGTCGGAAATGTCACAACAATCATGTGTTGATTAGCCGCGCTCCGGTCGCTCAGCGGTGTCTATATCTCGCTGGGTCATTAGGCTGAAGAGCAATAGTCAGTGGACTCTGAACTTCCACATGTTGGGGTGTGTTTACTGCACGTGTGTGTGTGTGAGTGTGAGTGTTTGCAAAACCACACGCTGAAGCAATAAATTTGTATTAAAGCCTAATTGAAAATCCGATTTGTGTAGTGGAGTAAAATACGATGAAATGCTGAAATTGTGTTTTCAATCGTATGTGTGAACTGGGAGTTTCTGCGCGGGTGTGTGCGTTCCTGTGTTTGTGTTTCTTTCACTTATCAAAGTTCAACGCTCGCTTAAATCCACTGGTGGTGATTACTCCGTTACTGTGTTCTGACCTTTTTCCCCGCCCTGACGTTCAGCCCCTTCACATATTTTATCACCGAGCATGATTGGTGCAAGATATTAAATTAAAAGCTTAATTGCTTTGCAAGGAGAGAGTTGCCTCCAGCAGCAGTCGAGTGGTTGACATGTATTTACCCTGAGATTACCCTCCAAAATAGACTCCCTCGCACTTGCCCACATTCTTTGGTGCTTTTCTAGAGTGGGAAAACATAGTCTGTGTAAATATTCCAGGAAAAATCCAATGTGAAACTCAAGTGTTTGCTTACTGGTGACAGCCTGCAGCTACAGCACTATTTCAACATCTCAGCCTCTCTATCCACAGGCCACATCCTCGTCTTCTTTCCTAAACAGAAAAAAATGTTCATTTGATGCATCTGCTTTAATACGCGGCTCCTATGTCCTTTGTGCGAATTCTCTTTACTGATTAAGTGTTCACCCTCACGTCTGCACTTTGCTCTGCTTGACTGACAGCCGGCCTCATGTTTGACATGAATATCAATGATTTGGGATTAGCCCACAGCAGCACGGCATGAGGGCAGCATGTGATTTTAGTATTTAACGTGTCCGCCAATCATCACAGATTACCGCTGACTGGTCAAGCATCAGTTAAGCATGTGATGGTTTAAGTCGGGAGCTCCTGCGTCGGCCCTGCCGGTAACATGCTGGGCACTGGGCTTGAGCTGTTGCCCACGTGGTGCAAAACGGCGGCGGTTTTCTCAAACCTCACTGGCGACTCTGGCCACGTTAGGAGCGGATTCTCTTTGAAAAGTGTCCGAGCGATCAGAAATCCCGTTGGTGCTATGAACCTGTTTGTTTGAAGTGGTTGTGCTTTGAAATGGCTCATAAGAGAGTTTGACTTGAGAGCTGTCAGAAATGCTGAGGTGAAGAGTTGAAAGGAAGTAAGAGCTTTTTTTGATTTCTCTAACAGGCCGGTGAGTCCGGCTTATTTAGCCGGCACAAGTAGACAGGCAGGCAGAGGGCAGTGGCCTTGATGAATAACAGTCTGTATTTTTTTATGAAATCGTGTGTGTGTGTGCACTGTGGTGAAACATCAGTCAGATCTCTTTATCCCCATTTCCAGAGAAGTAGAGACAAAATATGAAATATCTTTAAAAGAAAATGAATTGATTGGCAAATTTGAAACAGATTTTCTGACCATTTTGTAAACCATTTTTGCTCATTTTGAATTCAATTAGGGGACAGGGCATATTTACTACTGTGTTGCATCACCTTTTCCTTTCACTGCATTATCTAAATGTTTGGGAACTGTAGAGACCAGTTCCCATTTTTTTTAAAGCTACTTTTTTTAAACATTATATGACTTCAAGCTGCTCAACAATGTGGGGCCTCCTTTGTTGTTTTATTCACCCAGAATCATCCAAATGGTTTCAATGGATAACAGGTCTGGGCTGCAGACGGGCCAGTTTATCAGCCAGACTCTTTTACTACTGAGCCATGCTGTTGTAAGACATGCAGAATGTGGTTTGTGTTGCTAAAATAAGCAAAACCTTACAATTATCTGTAAGGCAACATACAAAATGTTACTCCAAAACCTGTACATACTGTATCAATCAGCAGTAATAGTGCCTTCAGAGTAGAGCTTCAGAATATATATTGATGTATATATGTAGGGATATGAAGCTTCAGTTGACACAAAAAAAAAACATGTGAACAACGTGTTAGTAGTTAATCCATGGACAGCTCTGGCTATGCAGCTGATCTCAGTGCACCAAGCAGTGAAGCAGGTGAGCGCTGTGACTGCTTTTCTTAAGGGTTTGTTAAGGCAGAAATGAAGTAGTTTCATTTGTCACCTCATAGTAATGTGGATGTTTTTTGTCCGTGTCATCCTTTTTTTTTTTCAAAAAAACATTTTTGAAAAAATAAGTTTTGCATCAGTAATTATCCTCACTTTATCGTGCATCCTTTCTTCATAGATGTAGCCCCGCGCCATCTATGCACTGATAACCAGTCAGTTGGTCTTCTGTTCTTTAGCAGTGTCAATGATTTCCAAAAACAATTTAATTTTTTTTACTTGTCAGGTATCTGGATCTTGTTTATACAGTGTATGGTTGTTTCTTTGCATGGCATAGTTTAAAATTGCATTGCAGTGTACCTGATAGTAGTTTTCAGAGGCATTCCTGAACCCATGCAGTGATTTGCACACAAAGGTCTGTGTGAATGCAGTGCTGCCGGAAGGCCCAAAGATCACATACATGCACAAGGGTTTTTGGTGTCGTTTCTTGCAAACACCGAGTTTCTAAATTTTCTGAATGTCTTAACAGTATTAACTGATAATGAAATCTCAAAATGCTTGGAAATTCTACGTTGACATTAGTCTCAAGGCACTGAACACACATTTTTTTCCTCAGAGCAAAAACATTTCATACGCGGTCATGATTGTGACCTGTTGCTGATTACTGTAAAGCCTTTTGTTGGAAGATGTTTCACCAGATGTTTTGTTTAGCATTACACAACTTTTCCAGTCATCTGAAGTCCCTGTCATGTTGCACGTTACTGGATTTAACGTGAAAATGATCAAATATTTATTAAAAAGCAATTAAGTTACTTAGTTTCAGGATTAAATAGGAAATGTGCATGACTTTGAAAAGTATTCCTTTAGAGTTATTAATATTTTGACTGGACAGTACGAATGTGCAGAAAACAAACGGAAATGAGAATCTTGCACTTTTAGTAAAGCCAATCTGGTCAACTCAGCATTGCTGAGCAAGCCAAGAGGAGTGGCTCCCGCGCAGTTGCAGTCCAACAGCCACTATTGCTGACAAGGTTACACAGTTCTTTAATGCTCAGGGGTGTTATTATTCATTCAAAGTGATCACACAACTGGAGGAAATGTGCCTCATGAGAAAGGGAGGGAACTGGGGTTGGCTATTGTTTTCCTCATCCATGTTCAGGCTTCAGGGAGGGAGCAGAACATGTGTGAGCGCGTGTGTGTGAGTGTGTGTGTGTGTGTGTGTGTGTGTGTGTGTGTGTGTGTGTGTGGACAGCCGGCACAGTTGGGGGGAGCTTACGGTTGTGTGAGGGGCTGTGCGTGCCTGCTCGAACCCTGACTTGGGAATCAGGAAAAACAACAGGAGTGTGTTACTCTACACCTGCTGGAACCCAGCTGGGGGAATAGTTAAGCCCCAAACGCATGCATGCACACACACACACACACCTCAGAGACTCAGAGAGCACAGTCCAAAGTCAGTGTGTGTGTGTTTGTGTGTGTGTGTGTGTGTGTGTGTGTGTGTGTGTGTGTGAAGGAAGGGCTAGTGGGCCACGTGTGTGTGTGTGTGTTTGTTGGGAGTAGCCGCTTCTCTGAGCAGCTGTGTGTTGTGTGTTTCAAGTATAAACCGTGTGTGAACTGGAGCATTAACGTTGCGTGCATTGTCTTAGCTCTCTGTCTGCGTTTGTGTCTCTCTCATCTCCCTGCTTCATTTGGCCTCTCAGATTTTACTTAATGACTCCCAGAGAGAATCTACTGATGTAAAACCATGAGAGAACTGGGCGGTTTTTCACTGCAATTGCACAATAACAGGTGTGTGCGCAGGTGTATGTGTTGATTAAAGACGTCTGTGTAAGAGTCCTGCACGGTTAACTTACTACAGTACGTGTGCTCGGTGGAAGAATCGTCTCTAGGTTCCAAGATATCGGGTTTTTTCCAGCTAGATGTCCTGTGCTTCCTAACTAATCTCCTGGGCCGTTCTCCCTCCAAGCCCTGCTGATTTCAAGTCCTTTTTCAACACATGCCTCAGTGCTGCCTCGTTTTCTGTCTCCTGACTGCCCACAGGAAAACTGTGCTCCTCCCAACTGTCTTTGCTTTTGTCTCCCGAGAAGTCAATCATTCTTTCATTTCAGGTCTGTTGAAGTCTGAACTTGCACCTCAGGACAAACATGGAGCAACATCTGAGATTAATTAACTGAAAAAGAAATGATCCTTTGAACTGGAGAAGCAGAAGAAATGAAGGAGCTCTTACGTAGCAGTGCTCACGATTGTTCCCGATACTAGGATAAAGAAAATATCTTTTGGTATTGACGAACTTTATTATCAAGAAAGCCATCTTTAAAATGGAAAGGTCACGGTAGAGTCCTTTAAATTCCTGGGTTTCAGTGTCTTGCCCAAGGACATTTCAGCATGTGGATAGAAGGAGCTGAGAATCGAACCCCTCACTGTATGTAACCACAGCCACCTTTCTTAAAAAATTGATATTTAAAATTAGTGCAATGAGTGCAAATATAGAATCTAAGGTTTCCTCTCTGCAGAGGCATCCTTTGTTTTTATAGTGGAAAACCGGATGAAGATTGGTGATATATTCACCAGTTCTTACCAATAAAAGGCTAAACATTAAGCCTAGATTATACTGTGACACTTTTAACTATGGGAATCCTAAAGCAGGAATCTCCAGGACATCAAATAGGATAATATTTACTAGCTTTGGATGGATTAGTGAATGGGTCTACTTCTACTACTGGAAATTTACTGAGCTCAGTTAAAAGAAACGAAACGACCACAAACATGGGAAACATGGGAAACAGACAAATAATGACGACAGATGGTTGAAAATGTACCAGGAGGACACGCAAAACAAATCACAAATATTTAATAAATGATCAAAAAATACCCAAAGAGACAAAACCAAGGACAAAAATTCCCAAAAACACGATGAAAGCACCCAGAATTCTCTATCCCTCTGGCGATGTCCCTGTCTCTGTGGTGTGGGTTTTTTAATAGTACCATCACGGTACCTTAGCTCAGGTGCACGAAACTTGTATAGAAAAAAATTGTCGATTTGTCAAGTGTGACAGGGTTTATTCGTGCATATCCTTGTGATATGGATGTGCTGCTTTTTGCTTGAATCCATGTGTAGGGTGTGCAGCTATGTGTGCTGTTCCCCGCGGAGCAGTATTGATCAGTGGCAGCGCTCTAATGTACCGACCGGTGTTGCAGTGGCCGACCTGCGGGTCAATACTGCATCACATTTTTAGCTCTTATCAGTCACTTATGGTATGTCTGCTGAAGGACAGAGCAATAGTTGCAGTCCACCTGAAAACAACTTCATACCACAAAAACACAAACCAGCAGTGGTTGTGTGCAGCCGTGCCAAACACGCCCGTGCCCGTCATGTGTTTTATGTTCCATTTTACCCTGACACTCTGTGTCTTCTTTTCCCGTCTTACCCCAGACTATTTATGATCAGAAAATGCTCCCGTCTGTCTTGCAGCTGTTGTTCACTCCCACTCTCGGTATCTTCATCTACCTCTGCCCAGAGCTTCCCGCCGCTGTCAGCCTCCAGTTTCGGCCGAGCCTGTAACCTCTTCCATTTGTCCTCAGCACGATAGTAGCAATTGAGTGTGACAGCTTGTCTTGGACTCATTCTCCTTTCAGACTTACATGCAGTTTGGATTCTAACTTTATGACACTTTGGCCACTTCATTGCGTCAAGCACCAAGGGAAACAATCAGCGGGAGAGCTGCTGAGCATTCCTGTAAGTGCATGCCTGTGAACAATGGCGCTTTGTTTGTCCGAGCTCATTGTGCAGTCCAAGTGCCGAGAGAAAAACAACAAGGCCTGCTGCTGGAGAGCATTAAAATCAATTTGAGGCTATGAGGAAGGGCAGCTCTAGCTTTTTCCAAGTAGCATTAATCAGATACATCACACTGGACCTACTTCCTGTAGTTGCTAAGTGACCACAGTAAGGAAACATGCCCTACAGTATAGTTGACAGTTGCAATATTTTTATCATATTTCACACTGAGTGCTAAACATATGCAAAGTTCAACTGCTGTAAGGAGAGTGCAGCAGCGTTTTATTGGATTAAAGAGTGAGTCCTTGTTAGTGCGGATTTGTTATAATCAATGTAAACTCACTTTAAACTTAATTTAGTGGAGTGGGGTTTATTTTCAGCGTGGCTCTCATGTAAACTGAGTTAGTGGTGATGTGTGTCATAATAACAGATACGAGACTTTAATATCATAAGCTACAGTGTGAGCACTGTGTTGAGGGAAACACAGAACGTTAATAATCTTTAGCTTTTGCATTTGCATACTACACAGTAAAGCACTTGGAAAGACTTGTTTGATGTTGCTTTGAGATTGGAAGTAACAAAGCCATGTATCGATTTTTCTGTGCTTTTCAACTTTAATGTAATGAGCAAAACAAAAAAACGAAAAAACCCCACATAAAAAAACACCCAACTCATTTGTACGCTGCACTTTCATGTCTGCAAATTGATGCCGAATATATAAACAAATAAACGAATATTGCCTGCTTTAAAAAGCAAATTTTGCTGTTCTCCAGACACGGCGATCGGACCAGATCGATGAAGCTGCCACCAGATGCTTGTTTTGTTCCATTCTTTCCTACCTGGCCTGGCGTGAGGTGGAAATCCAGTTTACATTGCTCACGGAAGAGCTACAAGCATTTTATTGATTCTTCTTAAAAGTAATTGTGTGAGATAAACAAAGGGAACGAGCTTTTAGTGCTGCATTACCGTAATCTTATCTACTGTATGGACTGGTCCCTGTGCTCGGGTTTCACTACGTGCAATCAAAACAAAAAAACCCCACGGAGAGGCTTTCTGTAGGATATAAAACTCTCTCTTCTCTTCTTTCTCAGGTGTTAACCAGCCAAATCAGATAAGGCTGTAACCTTCGGATCCTCCAGCCTCCAGCACAGGCTCACTTATCTCAACCCGTGGTCATCTCGCTCTCTTCCGAGCCTCTCTCGGTGTGTCATTCTCCTGAATCGTTCTCACGGGACGGATTCAAACACGAGCGTTCATGACCTTGGACACGTTGACCTTAAGTGCTGGAGAGAGGTCACCTGCTATCTGCGTGACCACGTGCAGATGAAAAGCCATCTCTAATCCATGGTCTATAGATCTGTAACAATGGGAGCTTGGCTTTCAGCACTCATGTAATCTAGAAAGAAAACTCTACCTCTAGTCGTGCCTGGCTATTCTTCAGTAGGTACAGAGTAGTAGTGTCAAGTAGTGGTTTGGATGCCAGGGTGTACCCCGCTGTTCGCTGTGTGACAGCTGGGATAGGCTACAGCCCCCCTGCGACCCAAATACTATAAGCAGTTCCAGATAATGAATGGATGTATGTGAACAGTGAACCCTTCCCTCTGCTTTTCCTATGTTATAACTTTAGGGGCCGTTTTCAGTTTTAATGATATCATCTGGTTCCTCGTACTACAGAGCACTGAAGAGGACATTTGTTGATCTGCGCCCACAGATGACATCACCTGAACCCAAAACCTCTATGTAATGTAATACAGATGCAGTGGTGCGGACTTTGTGAGTCTTTCACAAGGTTTAGCAGTTTTAGTATCACAAAAGTGACCACAACTCTTTGTCAACATTTTGGGAAGATCATAGCGACTCTTCTTGAGGAAAGCCGCTGAAAAATTTGTCTGTGAAAATTTTTTCCTGGGGTGTGCCTTTTAACAGTCTGTGTTCAGTGTTTGTGGGAGGGCGGCAGCACATTCAGTTGACCAATCAGCAGCCAGAAAGAAGCAGGAATGGGCCTAAAACAACCAATAACTGATCTTCATTGTCTAAAACGAAATAGAAGAAACAGAACTCCTTTGTTTTTGTTAAAGATAAAAGTCTGCATGAAAAGCTTTTGAAATGAGAAATAAGTGTGTGTATGGGTATTGATGTCATGATGTGATGTGACATAGCAGGTTTCGGTTACTTCCCTTTGAAAATGATTTGCTTCATTGTTCGAAGAATTTTTCAGCAACTAACAGATTTATTTAAAAGTTTAGCCCCATTCATTTTAATGTACTCCCCAAACGAGAACCACGGGAAAGGAGCTGACAACACAATCAAAAAGACCAGCAGCAACATCTGAGTTTATCGGGACTGAAACAAAAGGTCCACAGAGGTCCATCATCCCTGCACGTCTGCTGAGACAGAGATATGACTCATCCGACTACATCGCATGAAGGTCACTTTGCTCCAACCTCCAGACCTCAAAGTGGCAGGTCGCAAACAGCAATCAGTGGCGCAATCACTGCTGACTGCTCACTGTTCTTTCCCCCATCGTGCAATTTGGCTCACACAGCTTTTATTATTTCATGTCAGCTTGCTGTTTGGTAACACTTGTCGCACATGCAGATACGTTGGGTGTGGGACCGGGGGACGGGGAATGATGGAAGAGAATAAAACAGTGGGCAGCCATGCAAAGAGAAACAGGGAAGTTGCAAGTAGGATGAGAAAGAGCCGGAGATGCATTGAACGCGGGTGTGAGACAGAGAGGAAAGATCAAGGCAGCAAAAAAAAAAATAAAAGTTAGAAAGGTGGATTTGGGACTATGCCTGGCTGATAATGGACTCTCTTCCTCTTCTCTCTAATCCCCGTCTCTCTTCTCTGCACCTCTCTGCAAAACCACAGAGAAGTAACAGAGTAAGACTTCAACCACATCCCTGGGCAGAGTGCGCAGGTAAAATCAGAGCTGTGCTGATGACTCAGATGGGAAGGATCAGAGAGGCTCAGTGTTTGCATGTCAGTGTGAAGAGACAGCAGCAAACCCCCACCCCCCCCCTCCTGTTTTTGATGCACAGCCCCTTCCATGGCAACAAATTTGGTTCTCTTTTACCTTGTTCAGAGGAGAAGGAGGGTGTATTCTGCAGCTTGTTCTAAAATGACTGGACCCGTCTAACACATGGGAAGGGTGGAGATGCACTGTGAAGCCAAGATGAAAATCCCCCAACCACGGTATTCAATCATAACACAGCGAGGAGTCACTTCACAGTTTGTCTGCGTCATCTGTCACCCACTAGCTTTGGGCTGCGGGGGCGTGGGGTCTGCGGACACGTCAGGGGACACAGCACATATGTCCTGATCCCTTTATGTAAAGGGGGGAGGTGCTTCAGTGGGGTTTGAGCATAAACTGAGACTTATTGGCATACTGGTGATGAGGCCAGTTGACAATTTTACTGTCAGTAAGGGCTCTCACAGACGGAGAAAAACCCAGAATGAGTGGATCTGATCCTGTTAACTCCAAATTTAGCAGTAGAGGAGAGAATTTGGGTGCAGCATTTAGACTAGTAGTAGTAGTGTTGTTGTGCAGTGTAGCAAGGATGAGAGGAAGGAAAAAGCAGAGATGCAGTTAACAAATGTTGGCATGACACAGAGGTTGACAACACCACCAACCTGTTGCTTTGTGAGTGCATGTGTGAAAACAAATATTAATAAAGATGAGTAAATGTAGACATACTGTCAGCCCCAAATTTACAAGAATATGCTTAAAAACATTCTGCTTGTGCCACTGGTAATGGTTTAGTTGTACAGTGAAGCTGTTTGGGATGAAATCACATAATCCGCACGATAGTAATTCCTTTAAAATGGCAGCGTATAACTCAGTATGAATGATGTGTTTAGCTGATAGATTTTGTTTTAGAAATCAGTAACATTCATCCAGCCGCATACACATTTCAAGCTTTTTATCATTAATCTCCAAAGGATTACTTATCTTGCATTTCTAATGCGGCTCTTGTGTAATCAAGTCAAGTCCCGGCAGGCTAATAATGTCTGTTAGATTGATGTAATGAGAACAAAAGCTCTGTTAGATTGATGTCAATGAATTGTAAGGAAATTATCCTACTGGATTTGTTTTGGATTGGGCCAATTTCCGACAAGTAATCCCTGGAGGACGCAGGTTTTAAGTCTTTTTTTAAGTCTGCAGAGACACAATCTGGCCAATGTCATTCCCCATCTGTGGCTCTGCATCATCGATGGATGCTCCAACATGAAGCACAATCTGTCAGCAAGAGCAGATGCAAGTTGGGTTGAATTTACAGTTACAGTTTAATTTTATTTTTTTGTTATTTCCATTTCCTCAAGTAATCCCTTCATTTGGCCCAGTGAACTGGAGTTTTAAGTCTTTTTAAGTCTGCAGGATTAAATGGCCAAGCCTAGTGATGCTGTTGCCCCATTGCTGGCTAGCTGACATCCCTGATGGATGCTCCAACAAATGACGGTTGTGTAACACAATCTTTCAAAAGAGCAGCTGTAAAAATATTGACATTTAAAGTTGCAGCAGATTACAGTTACTTATCTTCCAATCTGTCTTTTTATCAGTCTTTTTGTTAACTTTCCATTTCCCCATTCATTCTTGTCTCCATGCAAACATTTAGAATCCTGTGCTTCATCTGACAGCAGGGATCGGATCGATTGAGCATTTGTTACCCTGCAGCTTCCTGTGAACTGGAGCTCTAGCAACACCCCCTTTTGCAAAACTTTGCATCCACAGAAGGAAGAAAATGGTCAAGGAGTGTATAAAAGGAAAGTTATAGTAAAATAATAAAGATGATATCGCCCTTTATGAAATGTTTTAATATTTTATATGTCCTCCCTTTGCCTTTATAACCTCCTCCAACCTCTTTGGGTGCGTTTTTATCCTTTCAGGTGTAATTTTAGCCCATTGTTCATGGCATAATAGTTCCAAGACTGCGAGATTGCTTGGTTTTCCGGCATGTTCAGCCTTCTAAATATATCCACAGGTTTTTAATAGTATTAAAGTGTCGATACTGGAACAGCCTTGGTAAAATATTCACCTCATTCCTTTTAAATGATTTTTGAGTTGTTTTTGCTTTGGATCACTGTCTTCAGTTCTTGCTTTAAAGATATCTGATAGTGGGCTGCATTCAGTTTTCCTTCCACTTTGTGCAGAGCTCCAGTGCCTGATGCAGATATACTGTATGTCCCCAAAACAGCAGCAACTTTATTTTTTTTATCTTGACCCACCTGTACAAATTGTAACCAAATAATTAAACTTTGAACTCTTTGGTTTGTTAACACGCTCCTTAGCTTACAAGCGTGCTGGTATATGTCTAGAACTAAGCAATGGCTTCCAGGGTTCCAGGCTTGTGCAGACTTTTATTTCAGGACTTTGTCAGGTCCCCTGCTGTTTGATTTGAAATTCTTACATAGCTGCCAATTTTTTTTGGTCTTCCGCTGCTTGGAAGCGTCTTTGTGTCCACATCTCTTCCATTTCTGGATTATGGTCCTCACAGTTGGTACTGTTATCCCCTAAACGCTTTGAAACGTTCTCATATCCCTCTCCAGATTCATGAGGGTTTGCCAGTTTCATATTCCTGATCCTATTGTTTTTGTTGCTTTTGCAAATGGCTTGAGACTGCTCCTGGAGATCTAGCCACTTACAGATTTAAAGTGCAAGCCCACTTTGACACACCTGATGCAACTCATCATGCATTCAGTGTTGACAGGAAGTGTTCACATACTAGATTTTACATCTTAAAGGTAATTTACCTAGAGAGTTTACCAAAGTCTATGCACTTAAGCGCTGATAAAAGTTTGCTTATAACTTTTTTTATATGCACTCCTTGAATGTTTTTGTTATATCCAACGATGAGGGAGCCCTTGTACTAGATTCATTTGCGTTAAATATTATATTGACTAAAAAAGGGAAAGGAATACTGATAAAAATGTCCTTGTTTTATTCTTGTTTCATTTGCCATTGCAGTCTAATGGCAATGCAAACTCTGTGTCCTTGGGGATCTGCATTTCGCACCACATAACCGCAGCATGAAAGAGTCTCCCCTGACAGAAGGTGCATTGATTTTCTAAGACATGTGCAATGATGGGGAGCATTGATCCAAGCTGTGTTGGAATAGGGTTACTTATCGAGATGTGATTCCATGCTGAATGGGGTTGTCCATAGTCTGCCATTTACTCATACAATAGGAAGTGGTCTTGTCAAAATGCTGGTGTGTGTAGAAGCCGATCTGTGGGTTTCCAGCCATTCAGCTACAACTACGTTGTTCTGCCCTTTTTTCCCCCTTGAGGCCTGGTAAAAGCACCAAGTTTTCCTTTTCAGTAACTGACATTGATCAAAACATTTACCAATTTTAGCACAAAATGGTGGGTGGGGGGGGGAGTACCAAGAACTTTCTGGGCCAAACACAGCATGAGGAAACACTTGAACTGGAGCTGGAACAAAAGTTTTTACTTTTTAATAAAAAAAAATTTTCATCTTGTTTTGGTGACAGATTCTGGGAGCTAAATTTTATCACCCTTTAGGAGGTACTATGAAAGTCCATTCAAAGGGACTTTCCCCAAGGCCTGGGAACCTTTCGTGGTTCTGTTTGTGGTGGGTCAGGTGCTTCAGGGGGTGTCACTTGCGATTGATTGAAGGTAAAAAGCTGTTAGCACGACAAGCCCAGGTGCAAACTGCAACGAAACATAAGAGAAGATGTAAAACTGTGTAGGATTTTGTAAACCCTCCTTTCTCTCCAGACTAAATAGCAGACTTAAAGATGAGCTTTTCCAACACAGCCTCTGGACTTTTTAAATCTGGTAAGAATTCAGGCAATCACCACCTAAAAAGGTGGTTTTACTTTTAAAAGCAGTCCGACACCTTTATCTGGTGGCTTTTTCTGTGACTGTCTAGGTTGTCAGGTTCCATGCACTTCTCTATTTGCCTTTTAATGTGGAAAGAAGTAAATGCAGGAACAACATGGGGTGTATGTTTATTGGCGTGGGTGTATTAGAATTTACCCACCTTAATTTAGATGTAGTCCCATTGGAAAACCAAACCCGAACCAATTAACTTTGTCCTAGAAGTTCTGGTTATTGGAAACTCCACATTATGGCGCTTTTAATTTCCTGCTTTGGAATCTCACCTAAAGTGTCCTCCAGCTCATCTGGGGACTATCCTGTTGATAATGAGGTTAGAGAAGACACAGGTCTGCTTTGCTGACAGCTCACAGCACTCTCACACCTTCGTCCCTCTCCCGTGAGAGCTGCCGAGGAGAAAGGACAGGAACCTGATGTAATCCTTCTCCCGTTTCTCCCTTTTCAATTAATCTCTTATTTCTTATTCTATTTCATTTCTCCTCCTTCTCGTCAGCCTTTGACTCATCCCATCTCATGCCGTTCCCCTGCCTTCTTAGTCACCTGTCATCATCACATCTGACATTGCTTGAATTACATGGTTTGTTTTTTTTGGCTGCACCTCCCCTCCCTCGCGTCTGTTGCCTTCCTGCCTCCCCCCACCTCCTCTCTGACTCCTGCACCCATGGCTGCTGGCTCCTCTGTTTTTCAAGTGCTGTTGGATGAAAAAGCCACACGAGGAGTTAATTGTCTCACTACCAACATGGTGTCTCGACCACCTTCATTATTTAAGAGCTGATGAGGTTGTACTCGCCCAAGTGTGTGTCCGTGTGTGTGTGTTGTTGTCTGTCCTCTCACTCTCCCTCCCTGTGTGAATGATTTGTGGCTTTGATGCATTGTTCAAAGGATGAATTCACAGTCACATGAAGCATTTTTTAGATTAAAATGGTATAAAAATATTTAATAGGTGTTGATCATTTATTCTTAAACCTACAGCTGCACCCACATATGGGTAAACCAGTCCAGCATCAAATGAAAAAGTTCGTATTTCCATATGTTCCCAAATGTTAATAATGTGAATGTCAGCTGGTTACATCAGTATCTTATTAAATATGAACATTATTCTGCATTCAACGCTCAAACATTACTAGCTATGCAATGTCTTCATTTCTTTCTTCATAGCGACAGTTTTATTGTTTAGTCTCTTTATTGCTAAAATGGTAAATGCCTGCTTATATGACACTTTTATCCAAAGTAATAAAAAGCTAGATTGTGGTAAAAATTTACTACAATATTTTTGTATTGACATTTTTTTAAATCTTAGCAAATAGAGGAAAACAACAAAGGATTAGTCTGAGTAGTTTCTGTTAAAAATGTTTTAACACATTTGGATTTGGTTTGTCGAGTTTAGAATACAAAACAAAAATGCAGTTTTTTTCGACACTGCAATGCACTTCTAAAACCCCAAATTTACACGTGGAAGAAATATTACAATTTTCAGAAATGTGACCTTTTCTAAAATAAAAAAAAAGTCAAAAGTTTGGTAAATTTTCTTGAATCTTTATTATCAGGTGGTCCACCTGATAATAAAGATTCAAGAACAACACTAGACAACTAAAATGAGCAGACGGGTCACGTGTGTCCATGTTTCCTCTTGTTTTTAGGAAAAACGGACTTTGAGTCCTTCCTGCCAAAGACTACAAAGAACAGGCCGGCAGTTTTTTGCAAGAAGCCAGTAGAAGCCAGCATTTGTGGCGTGAAGTAGGGCTACATCAGTTTGCATCGCGTGGGCGACTTGCATATGTGTGAGGGTACCATCAGTGCAGATGTATACTGCATACTGGTTATTGAAACAAACTGACCATTAAGATAATGTCTTTTCTCACAAGTAGCGTATATTTCAGCAGGACAAGAGCAGGCTTCATTCTTAGTACTCAGAGTGCTTGTGCTTGACTGGCCTGCCTGCTGTCCATTTCTGTCTCCTATTGAAAAGATTTGGTCTGTCATAAAGAAAGAATCAAACAATGGTTTGAGAACAACAAGCTGAGGTTTTGAATCTTTCAAGAATTGACAAATACTCCACTCGCAGAACTGCAACAATTAATACTCTGGATTCGATTCTCTCTTGATTAAAAAGCGTCAATAAAGGGAAAGGTGATGTAACAGTGATAAAAGTTTCGAGCATCAAAGCTCAGTTTTTAGCTTCTACTGCATTAAAAAATACCTAGTGTTCACGAAAGGAGTTTTTACTTTGACAGAAAGTAAACAGACCACAAACCAAAACTGTCTTTCTGCAGTGTAACAAATTGTGCAAAAGCTCAGCTGCATGGGTATTACAAACCGGCCAAATTCTTGTTGAAGTTGTGCAATCTATCCAATCACAAAAAAGTCATTTGTCTCACCTCAAAGCGAATTGCCCAGGGACGTTTGATGTAATCTCATTATTGTTGTACTGTTGTTTTCAATTACTCCCAGGACTTAGGTCCAGGTGCCTTGTAGCTGATCCCCTTTCAGTCTTTTCCTTCCTGGCATTGTGCGCAGCTTTTTTGATATAACACACATTCTCTCAGAGGTACTCGACTGGTTCCTAGGGAGCAGGGCCTGGAGGTTTCCATTGGTTGTAGCTGATGATTTCATGCTTACTTCTTAATTGCCAGTAACTTTAGAAAGAATGAAGCATTGTAGGAATGTCAAGGCCTTACATGGTGAAATGGAAACTCGTGCTCCCTTTCGGTAACATCCACACATGTACGCCACTGTTAGTTTTTCTCAACTTTGTACATTAAGTCCAGTTAACTATCAGATGGTTTGGTTCTTTTAAGGTATCTCCGGTTCTTTGTGCGATTTCAAATTAACTTGCGCTACAACAATGGATTGAATTGGGTCAGAACCAACAACGTGGACTAACAGCGGGGTGTAAGTAAGGCCATCGAGGTTCACGTCTCCTTCACCTCAGACACTCGCACAATAGAGCCTCATTCTGCTGCCTGTCGGCCTCTGTTTGCTCTGGCTTCTACAGGCCACTGCACCCAGACCTAATCACTTCAGATCGCACGGCGGGGCCGACACCTTTGCTCCTCCATTCAGCCTCATACTGCAAAATTAAATGGAATTCTTCAATTTCATCCAGTGCCAGATAGTAAACAAGTTCAATCAAAACTCTGTGAAACTTCTCACCTAAACATTTTACGAACTTGTCCAGACTGAAAATCTGGCAAAGCTATTACAAATGTGCACCTGTAATCTATTTTATTTGGCTTTCAGGAACATTCAAGCCAAAGTTTATCTGTCTTATCAAGGTGCCACCAGGACGCTTCACTGTGGTTTTGGCAGTGTTTCTATAGGGACAGACCCATTCTACCAAAAAAATATTCCCTCATTTAGTGTATTGATGATGAGGCTGGAGAGCTCTGACCACATTGGCCCAACTCTCCCATAGGTGGTAGGGAGTGAGGCAGTGGCTCTTATCCAACTTGTCCAATCCACTGTGACGCCTGTGCAAACAAGGATGGATGCAGCGGAATATAAAATGGACTTTATGGCCTAATTATCTGGTTTAGTTTAGCTTAGTACTCGATGATGGTCATTGTTTTTTTTTTTTTTCAATAAATCACTGCTTGTGTTTGCACAGTTCTACAGACTCTCTGCGGACGTGTCTTGAGGTCATAAATACCTGGAGGAAAAGTACTGTTTTCATGTTGTCATTTATGGCATTAATGCAAAGGTACTTTGTGATCTACCTGTAAGTCTAATCTACCAGTCTGTAGTTACTGGTAGTCACACTGGGGCAATGCTGTGTTTACTGTCTGAACCTGAAAGCAGCAGATTCTCGATGCTCGACTCTCCAAACTCTTGTCACACTTTCAATCCCATTTTTGTCACTTTTAATCACTCTTTGTTTGTCCAGGGCAAAGGAACATGTATTGCTGTATGTATTCTGAACTTCAGACTAGACACCAAGACAGCTTTCAGACTGGAAAAGTGAGGCCATGGGCTAACAGTCAGGGGTTCTTCCAGCAATTTACTCAGTGGTTCAATTCCCGCTGCGTGTTGAAGACACTGAAGGCACCCAAGGTGCTCCCAGTGGGCCAGATGAGCACGCGGATTGAAAAAATCAGATCATAAATGGGCGACTCTGAAGGCAAGGCAGTGATCCACGGACCACAGGGTCAGTGGTTCAATTCCTAAGTTTGCACCCGCTAAAATTTAAAAGTGACTTGAAGACACTGAAAAATAATAGGCATTGTTCCAGTAGGCATGAGGATGGTGCGCTGTTTTCCCAGTGGGCCAGATGAGCAGAGCCGACAAAAACGTCCTTGTTATTGAAAAAATCAGATCATAAATGGGACCGAGACTCCCTTAGTGTTGCCTTCATTGTCAGCAGTTTCCATCTCCATCAGAACACGGAGAACGCAAACTGATCAGTCTTATTTCTTGCTGTTCCTATTTCTGGAGCAGCTGTGTCCCCAACATGCCCCAGTTGTTACATTTTTGTGGGGATGGAATCAAATTTTATTTATATAGACTGAAATCACAAATACCTTATTAGTTTCAAGGGGCAGCATGTAGACACAAAAAAACCTGCCTATAAAATAACACACAAGTTTGACAATGCAAAAATTGAAGCACAATCAACCTTTTGTTTGATGACTTTCATGTTTTTGCTGAAGCCTTGTTTGGTATCAGTAAAATTAATGAGCAGACTGTATTTTCTGACATCGTACTGATGTTGGTGTGAACGTGGCAGTAGTCCAGCAAGCACCACTGATGATTATCTGTATTCCACCCCGCTGCATATGTACACGACTACCACTGCCACATTATTTTGGCAAAACAGTCTTATCAACCTCGGTGCTGATGAATCAGGTCTCCCACATGGAACGTTCCCATCCTTGCTTTGTGTTTGCTGCTGTGTTAACATAATGTTTTCCCAGTGCTAACCTGCACCCACGCTCTCCGCTAATCATGCCCTTACTAAGCTTTCACCCCACACTCGACCCATCCAAGCCTTTAATACCCAACACAGGGCATATTGTTGGGTCTTATCTCACTCCTGCACAAGAACTAGGGCTCGTCAGACAGTCGGTACATTTTCTGGGAAGGTCATTTGTCAGAGAGCAAGCGCAAATAAGAGCGACACCCTGTGAAAGGCAGCGATATGACATGAGATCTGCAGCTGACACTTTTACAAAAGTCATTGTAACCTTATTATGTGCAGCCCTTTGGCACCGTATGCAGAGGCACACTGAGGCAGCGTCACTCTCTGGGCTCGACCTTGACTCCTGCTGCCGATAGGCGTGAGCGAACAGGACGCAGATCCATCATGCACACGCCCCACACTTCACACACCTCAGCACTTAAACGTGCATTTACATCTGATTGATGCATCAGAACAGTTGTTGACAAGCCGATTATATAATATGTGGGTCTGTGTATTCTCTGGATATATATCAGTGTGTGTGTGTGTGTGTGTGTGTGATTAATGCATCTAATGAGCGAATGACTTTGGTTATAAAGTGGAGTTTGCTATGCAAGAGTGAATGGTCCACAGACCTGGAGTGTGGAACAATGAGTAATGGTGCAAAATCTCCAGGTTCCTCCGTGCCCTGTGTCCTCTTCTGCAGTCATTCATCGCCAGTAGAGGCAACCCTACCCCCAGCTCCCTCATTCGACGACTTATTCAAATTCAGTCCACGGCCCGGTATTGTTTTTAAATTGTCCTCATGTCTCCGTTCACAACAGAACCAGCCATTTGTGTTGAATATAGATTACAAACTCGAGGAGGCAGACAAGTCACACACCGCGAAATCAGGTGCATGTGCTCACAGTAGTAGCTCGTCGTTGTCGCATCTTGTGATGTCGATGAAATCACACCTCTCACGTTAGCAAAATATCTTATGTGTCATCTTTGGCTGTGATTCTGTTTTCTCTTTCCTCATCACAACATCCCACCTCGATTTTATTTATTTTTACATTTTCTCTCAGAGCCATCTTTTGGCATGGTGAATATAATCATCAGCGTTTCTTTGGGTTTTTCTTACTTGTGAGTAGGATGGCAGGAACATTTTATTATATTTGTCTCTGCTGTTCTTTAACACGTGTCCAAAAAAAGAAAGAAGAATCAGCAGCGGCCTTGGCGGGAGCCTGTTCATGCTTTGTAGCGCCGTCACTGGTGGTGAATTTTTTTTTTTTTTAAGAGTTCTATGTGAATTCTTGTTTTAATTGAACTTGGAATTCTTGCCGTTTTTCCTTTCATTGAAAACCATCAGTGTGTGATCACAGTTACTGCTATAGGGTCAAACTTATCACATCCTGCCAGAGTTGGACTTGATTTGTGTTACAATGAACCGCTGAATAGAAAGTCAGAAGCTGTTTGAGTAGTTCATAATCAACTGGGTAGAAGTTTCTATCTTTAGATGTAATGCTGGAGGAACATTGTCAACTTTTTCCATCTTTGTCGTCTTACATCCTGAGCTTTGGTGTCATATGCATTTCTTCGTCCTCATATGAGGACGCAGGGACGCAAGAGGATAATTATCCTTTTTTTTCTCAGGAAACCTCCTCTTAACTATTCAGGAAGGTAAAAGGCCTTTTTTAGTGTTGGACCTGATTCCTATCAGGCAATTTGGGGTCAGCCTTTCCCTCCCAGTTCCTCAGTGTTTGTTTTCAGCAGGGTGAATAAAGGATGTTAGTCAAATACGCCCACTTTCAACCCAGGTGGGGAACAATGAGAACATTGTACAGTAGTGGAGTTGCGGTAGCTGCTTGGCCACCTCTCGCTGGCTTGTAGACGGCTGAGATTGCTAATAAATCTTGCAGTGAGTGCCTTGTTACAGGAAGTACAGATAAAGAGGGAGAACTCAAGTGTAAATGCACTGTCATGCATCCACATCTCCTCTCAGTGGTGCGCTCTTGTTTTTACCTCAGCCTCTCAAAGTCTGACTTCTCTGAGGGAGCATGTCTTTCCGCCTCACAGAATTAGTCGATTTATTATAGACTTTGTAACCTTGAAAATGCCATTCATCTTTCTCCTTCTATATAGATTTTTTTGGCTCCACTGCTCGCCACCATCTTCCTCTGTGTTGTTTTGCCTCTCATTTTTCTCCATAACACTGGCAACACTGGTGGCAGCCAGGCACGGTGAAATACAGACTGCAATTGGATGAAGTGCACAGCTCCCAGACAGACGTGAGCAGGGTGAAAGGATTGGGAGCCCCATGCCAGGCAATCTCCTCGATAATGGAATGTGGCCGCTCAACAACATTCATAAATATTCAGATGAGGCAAAATGAGGCTGCCCAAGAGATTGTGTGGTGCAAGCTGTCAGCGGCATGTGCAAGAAGAAACAACAACAGCACTGCTGTGTCGGTGCGCTGTTGGGGAAGAGGCCAGGATCTCATTCTGCCGTGTAGTGAGAGTCAGGAATGTGGGGGCGGTGTTGTTCTTCTTTGTTGTCAGGTTTGTTTGACTTTAAACACGAACCATGTCGAGCTGATTTCCCCCCCTTCTGAATGGCTAAAAACAAACATCCCACTGGCTCCAACAAGTGATGTACCCGGGCTGATTGAGGCCTCGCTTCACCTCAACAATTAGCATACGCTGCAGTTTCCCCCTCGAAGCATGTGTCACAGCCACAATTAACATGGCAGTGGTTAGCCGCACTTGGGTCGAGAAAAGCTATTCCTGTGGGTCGTGGGTAAATAGTGGTATAATAATGACTGCACATCCTCTGCAGGATTAGATGGAGCAGCTGGAAAACAGTCATGTTAATAGAAGCCGTCTTTACTGACTTAATATTTGTGCTAATATCTGTAGACTCGATTCCCAGCTCCCAGGAGCTCATTTCGATGCTGTTGAGCAAACACACTCTTAATCTAATATTATCACAGCAATATCAGGACAGTTAGCTGTGGTATTAAACACGCAAGGCGTCTCCTTTATTGATCCTGCTTTTATATATTGTGATGATAGATTAGCAGTAGAACAATATTGAAATATAAATGAAAGATGGAAAATGAAATCTTCTTCCCACTGGGTGAAATAAAGTTGAAAGAAAATAAATGAACAGTGATCTTATTGTGATGTAGCAGAGTTTGAGAAATGACGGAACCACAACAGCATCTGATCAAGACTAATGTTCGTCCTCTTCTGTCTGTCAGGGCGTCTCATCTTTTTCTCATCAGACATCAACAGATGCACGGATGGGATTGAACCGTGGTGCGTGGTTCATGGTGCAGTTAACTGGACTGTTTGGCATCAACCTTACCCAGTGTTAAGGACAACGTAGTTGTTACCAATAAATTTCAAGATCCTAATCATGTTCATTTATTACTTTGAAAAGATGATAAAAACAAGCAGTCAGTAAAACAAGTGTCGCCATGCTATCCTTCGATCCTGTCAGGTAAAATTGCCGTAGCTGACAAAATGCTCAGATCAGTTTTCAGTCTGGGGAGCGAGAAGAGTCTAGTTCAGAATTGGGTCATTCTCAACATCCTCTGTTCTTTGTGTTTACTGCCAAATAGTAAATGGTAGAAGTCTAAAACACTAAAGTACTGTAATCATGTTCGTGATAACACAACACCTGCCTAATATCAGCATGTTGGCTAATATTAGTTGAAATCTGCTGTGCCCAGGCCACACAGAGCAGCTCGTGCAGCTGTAGACCCTCAGATCGCTCTCTACAGGAGCACGCTAAGAGTCTATTTGTTCGATGAGATGCTTTCATTCAGAATTACTTTACATCTTTAGGTTGAAGACGGTTTTAGCCTTTAGTTTTGTGACTAAAATATCAATCCGTGCACATTTGATCTGCGAAAGAAGGAAGTAAATATCAGTCCTTTCAGAATTTACCAGACTTTTTATGTGATTGTTGAAGCCTTAAGTGCTGGATTTGATGACCGCTTTTGTAAAACACCATAACATGCAAAACAATGTTTTAATGATGTTCGAAATTGCTAGATCACGCAGAACTCACAGGGGATTGGGTAAAGTAATAGTTGTGAATTCCTGCAGGGACGGAAATATGTTAATTCAACAGTGTGGATGTCCACTGTTTTATGTTATACTGGATCTATGTGGAGCCTCCTGATGTGCAGCAGCAGCAGCAGCATTGGTAATGACATTTTCATAGAGTTAAACGTGCTAAGACTGATATAACACCTCAGTCATCATGATTGACTGAGGTGTTATATCAGACTTAAAAACCAGATCACCCTGTGTTTGTGTGTGCACATTATGTCCATTTGTCTCTGTTGACTTTTGGCAGCAACTTGAGCCCTGGCTAAATCTATGCTATTCATAGGACCTCAAACATCCAGGAGCACAGCCTTGCCTTGAGGCCCCTATTGTTAGTATTGCAGTCTCTATTATCATCTGAAATTGGAACTGGTGTGTGTGAGACGTTTCAGAGGTTTTGAACAAAGGACGTGCCTCCACAAAACTAGCAGCTAAGAATTGTGGTCATCTGGAAAAGCGAGCCACAGGATGAGTACATGTGGCAGCGTTTGTGTACATGTGCATATTTGTGAGTGTGTGTGTGTGTGTGTGCATGGGGTTACATGAGCTGAGAAGAGGAGGGGGGTTTATGAATGATATTTTTATAGACCACTGTGGCGTGGCTTTTACTCTGAACCTTGCCTGAGATTATATGTTTAGTCAAACAGCCTCAACAGCTCTTGGGCTAGAATATCTCAAATTCCTTCCAGGGCAAACCATTGCTTAATCACTGAATGTACAACAGTTTCATGAAGCGGCTCCAAAAATATAAAAAAAAAACATAAGTAAATAAAAAAAAGAATCCAACCATTCCAACTAGAAAAGATAAGAAAAAAAAACTCTCATTCCAATTTCTTATTTAGTCAGAAAGTTTCCCCCACTGTGGGAAAAGCGTTGGGCTGTGCTGGCATCCAGATAAAGCGGATCAGCTGGCATAGGGGAGACGTCCCTGTCAAATCTCTATTTGCCCTCTCCAGCAGCATTTTGTTATTAACTATCTGGCCAGCCTGCAGTGGGGAGAGCAAGAGAACAAGAAAGGGTGGGATATGAAAGAGACAGAATGCGCTGCCAAGTGAGCCAACATGCCACTCTTTCAAGGACGTTGTCTCCTGCGACGGTGGACACCGTCGATTGGACTGATCTGTGTGCTCAGATCTCAGGGCAGAAGGTGTTGGAGCCTTTAGGTCAGTCCTCTGTGTGCTTATTTTTAGTGCATAGACACTATAACTGGGCAAATCCTAAGGCTTAAACCATCAGGGGGCCTCATTTAGGAGAGGAGGAAAAAAGGCAGAGCAGCTCTGGCTGGGCTGAGCTGTGGCTTCCATTGCATAATGATGGGTCAGTAGTCGCTCATTAGCTAATGATGGCTATCAGACTGGGAATTAAAACCCACTTAAAAACTTAACCACCAAGTGCACTTTTGACCCTCATTTATGTTACGGTATTTTTATAAAACACATGAATATCTTGCAGAGAATAAATACAACCGACGGCACTTACGTGATGAATCATTTGTTGAGCTCTAAGTTTCTTTAGTGATCAGATTAATACCTCAACAGATGCCACAAAACAAAAGCTTGGATAACATCCAGTGACTCACAACGTGAGAGGAGACGTTGTCATGCTGCACCGTTATGACTTCTTAAGGCTTTTCGCATTGCAGATAAAGACTTTGATTGATGTTTGGAAGAGGAAATGGGTAAGAGTGAAAGGGCATAAAAGGAAAAAAAAAAGTCCCTTTCAGTGCGATGGGCAGGGACAAGATAAACGGGGAATGAAAAAGGAAGGGGACAGCGAGAAGGGTAAAAGGGAAAAAAAGGTGCATTATAGGGGTGGTGAGAGCTCTCAGTGCTGCCACAGCGCGATCTGAATGACAGCCTATCAGATAGCAGCCGAATCGTGGCGCCCTTGCTAAACTCCTCGGCTGAGGCTGTCACAGCCGTTGACTGGAGAGCAATAGCCACACATTTTATGCGAATGTGTGCACGAATGCACGGCCTACATTTTATCCACGCAGTGCACTGTGCAGCTTAGAAAGGGCAACGCAGGGTTGGGATAATAATTGATATTATCACATACGTAAGTAAAAACATGAATGCCGTTGACAGGCCTATATTATCCCATTTAGCATCTTTATCGCAATAACTGGCTATGGCCATGAAGGGGAGGACTTCATGTTTCCGCTCTCTACACCATGGTAGGAGAAGCCGAACCTGTGCACTGGAACTTGGATGCGATTCATCTGTAATTTAGATTCTAAAAACTTTAAAGAGGCTTTTTGGTTCCCGTGTGTTGATCACCATTGAGTTGATTTTGTTGTTTACTGGTCTGTGCATGAAGCAGAGCTTATCTCAGCCCTAGATGCAACGTGAGCAGGGATAAAACCAAATTAACACAATACAAAATATATGTATTTCAGTTTCCATGTGAAGTAAAATTTTCACTAATTACTTTATCCCGTAACATGTCACCACGTTCAGAAACTATCATGTAATTTATTTAATTGTATTTAATTTATTTAATTACAGCTTGTAGAGGTTGAAGCTGAGTCACTGTCTTTGAATGAGTTTGGGCTCCTTGTATTTGGCGCACGTCATGCAGGATGTGCGGACACAAAGGTGAACGGTGAAATCCCCGTCTCCATGTTTTAGAGAGCAGATTAGCCACATTGAGACCAAGGTGATTCAGCCGTAGCACGTACGGCTGATTCATTAGCTAGATGGCTGCTCAGGAGCAGGTCATTCTGTGCAAGAGCGATAGACTGGATGGTGTTTCTGAGCAGTTAGGAAAAGCTGGAGAAACCTCGGTGAGTCGTTTGCAAAAGTAGGTAGAAAGTAAAACATGTTACGTTTAATGAACAGTAATAAGTCATGTAACACATTACTACTGACACTGAACATTGGAGTGGGTGGGCACGACTGTGTTCTTTGGGGGTGTGTGTACCCACAATGTCCAGTGTCTGGAGTCCAGAGAAAGTCTCTGGAAGCTGCATGAAACCTGGGGAAAAGCTCACCAAATTTACGACTTAAAATTCAAAGCACAATACGACCTTTTCATTGGATGGTGTGCGTGTTGATGCCTCATCGTTCAGTCTCTTTGCATCCGTGCGTCGTCGGCCTGGCCGCTCTTACCTTGCAATGATCAAACACTCCGTTGGGTCAGTGTTATCCTTTGCCTGTTTGGCAGTCAGGATCTTTGTGTCGAGCTCTTTCTCTCCTCATATACTGTTGCTCACTCTCACTTTCCCCACCTTAACTTAACTGTTGGCAGCGTGGGAGAGAAAACAGTCTAATGGTGAATAGCACCTTGATAATAATTAGTTCAAGCTGTTGAAAACAAAACCAGCCCAAATCCTTTTTGCAGTGCCTTCTGTTTAATTACCAAACTGCATTTGTCGTCTTGCTCTGCATTCGATAACCACTGGACTCTCTTTAAATCAGCGCCTCCCGACTTTCCCACTTCTCTTACAATGACTGGTTAAACAGGTCACTTTTCCTGAAATACCATGATATTTGGAACAGACATCCATGCCCCGTCAAGATGAACGACTAAATACAAGCAAAGTGAAGCACATTTCCAGCAGCCTCACCTATACACTAAACCAAACTAAGATGTTTAATGCTCCTTACAGATTTTGAATTAAAGCACACAGAGTGACGGTTTTTCTTTATATCTCTGCTCTCCTAAGCAGTTTATTGACTCTCCATATCACTTAGTATTACCTTGCCTTTCCATCTGCCTCTCGCTCTTTTCCTCCTCCTCCCTTGTTGCCATCCAACCCTTTACATCGTCTCTTCTAGATTCAGCTCGTACGTTACACGTGCCTCTTGACATATACAGCGGTATATGACCTTTAAACCATTTGTCTCTGGAGATGCTCCATCGCCGAGCCCTCTCCACGTACGCGCCGACCTCAAAACATCGCTGCTGTTTCTGTTTTCAGCTCCACATTAAGATTCCAACGTTGCACCTGTCTGACACATTTGGCTGGTTTAGATTGAAAAACATCCTCTATTTGTGGGGATGAATATTTCCTCCTTGCTGCCAGTTAATAGACCGAGGTAAATCTTTGCACCAGTTCCTGTTGCATTCAAATGAAGTCATCTGTGCTATTTTCTTGTGCTATAATTAGACAAGGAGGCCGAGTCTTTCTGTGGAACTCAGGTGAAGCAGCAGCACGGGTCCCCCAGGATGTTGCTGGCGACCACTACAGCACATCCTGCTGTACGAGGGTGAAATTTGACTGCATTATTGAGGCAGCACCCACCACCCTACTCGATTAAAAGCCCTCCGTCTGTCCGCTTCAGAAGGAAACAACAAACAGCACATGCGGTAAATTAGGACACGACCACACTGCCTGGCTGCAACGACGGTAACATATCATCTGTGACGGATGGTCATAGTCTGGTGTTGGATATGATCAGTGGTGTCTGACCAAATGTGTCACCCACATGACGAATGTCGTGAGCAGTTTGTGGAGGATGTGTTGTGAAGATGGTGCTTTTTGTTCTGAGCTTCAAAAAGTACCACGTAGCCTACCCAAAAGACACAAAAGGCTTGGCAACCGGGATCTTTTGTATCTTAAAAGAAAGAAAATGTGTCAATAACTGAGCCACTCTTATAGAATATTTCCTAAGTTGTCTTGGGTAATCTGGTGACGGAAACGCCCTGTTTAGTCTCATCAGCCCTGAAGCCAGTTGTGATTAATGATGTGAAGTAATGGGCATTCATCAGCATCTAGTTAGCGCAGGGTGGTTAAGTAATGATGCCAGATGTGGGCAGCAATAGCCGAGCACCAAGGCCAGCAATGTCACCGTGATGTGCGTGTGTGCAGTACTCACAGCACAGGACATGTCGTGTCGAGGAAGGCAAAAAAAGTTGTGCTACAACTTTTGTTCTACTTGTACACAAAAGAAAACTTGGACATTTTACGTTTTCCACGACCAATCCGCAAGACGTCTGTTCGATATGACTTGACCAGTTTATCAAATGTGAGTTGGATATAATTATTTCAGCTACAGAGAGGATGGTGTTGAGCAACAACAACTCCAAAACCACTTCAGAGGAGCAGTCACAGTGCTCACCTGTTTTTGTCACACTGGAACATGCTGGAATATATATTGTAGATTATTTATGAAAAAACAAATTGCATTGTCAGTTTTTTTTCCCAATAAGGTCACACAAGCACTTCTAATCATACTTTAATTGCTGATCTGCTCCACACATCAGCACTACAGACCAGTACAGTATGTGTGACGGGTTTTGAGAACAGCACCAAGGATGTTGAAATAAACCTTCCCCATCTGGAAGTTGGATCTCGGCAAATGGACGTTTGTTGTTAGTTTGAAGTGTTTCACCTCTCGTCCAAGCAGCTTCTTCGGTCTGACGACTGCAGAAGGACCGAAGAAGCTGCTTGCATGAGCAGTGAAGCCTTTTTAAGTTAACCTCACGTGGATGGCTGAAGATCGCCACATCAGCATAACCACAGTTTGTTCACTGGCACTGGAGACGAAAATGTCTTGGGGTTGCACGAAGATGTATTGTGTGCACCCCGACCCTCAGGCTTGAGAGGTGATGAAATTCACATTATAAAATCCTCAGTGGACATGCATACTGTATGTGGAAATTGGCCTATAAGTGAAGCTGTGAGCCTCCTGGCACCTGTCAGCACTGTCATCACTCTGTGGATAAGTAAAATGATTCAATGCCCTCATGCCGCTTGTACTGTAAGGCCATATGCCCATCGTGAGCACGTGTGTAGATATCAGTACTTTCATAAAAGTGTAAAAGCTGTGAATATGAGTAAAAGATGTGTGAAAGTGAACTGTTACAGCCTGCTGTGTGATTTACAGCACTATGTGTCTTGTACTGACTCATACGGACGCAGGTATGTGCTCTCTAATCCATAAAGGTCATGTTTCTTGAATGAAAATGAGAGTCTTTGCATGAGCCGCTTTCAGAACTCGTCCTTCGACTTAACGACACATACAAGATATTGCTAATGTAGCTCTGTGTGTGTGTGTGTGTGTGTGTGTGTGTGTGTGTGTGTGTGTGTGGTTCTGATAAATGAACACTCTGTCTGGCTTGAAGCAGTCTTAATTCTTTTCTCTTTTTCATGGTATGTGGGAGCTGATATTCATTTCCCACGTACATATCTGGAATGTGTGGAGAATTAAAGAATGTGGCCTAGCTGGCCCTTCCTGCTGCAGTTTCTCGCATGCCTCACTCTTGCTCAGACCAGTTTAGGTTTCGTGTCAGAATGTAAAGGCACAGGAGCACATACTTCCCCAAACCTCCTCAGGTCCTCGATGATGAGGACTGCCTGGTTGGTGAGAGGTCAAGGTTTGGTGCCAGAACGTAGCAATAAAAATGCAGGCAGCTCAGATTGCGGATGGGAAATCCAGCAAGGTGACACGCACTGGTGTAAAAACGACATTCCACACAGCCACACGTGCACACAGCGCACTGCACTGAACGGTTTGCATCCCCCATGTGTTCCCTGCATGTGTGCCATTTCCCGGGTTTGCAGGTTAATTGCAAATTAAAGACTATATGTCTGACATTTCAGTTGCAAAGCCACTGGCTGCCTGCCCCCTGCTGCACTGCTGCTGTCATAGTTTTTCCTTCAGTGGAGCAAGTGAATCACATCCTGAGACTCCAGTTGATATTTCACTCAAACTCTATTGGAATCATCTGTGCTGGTAAATAGAGGCAGTGTTGTTCTGTCACTTTGAATTGGTGTCATTTACAGTGGATTCCAAAAGTGGCACGATTACACGCTGGTGAAAAAGTTTTAAAAATGCACACAGAAACTTAAAGCAATCCTGCAGCAGACGACGTCTCCGGTGTGCCCTGCTTAGTGGGTTCTAAGAAAATATTACTAAATACACTGCTTTTGTTTGCCAGTCATTCACACAGCCTTGGTTCAGGATTAAGGGTTTTTTTTTTTTTACTTTCATTTAAAATCTAAAGTCTTCTTTTGAGTTTTCAAAGCAGCTTCTGCAAAACTGGATCTGTTCAGCCATCAACCATGACAGATCCTAAACCCGGAATAGACAGGTGGATCTTCTGAGCTGCCAGTGGTAACAGAACAGTTTGCAGTGCAAACCACACTTAAAAGTGCAGAGCCACACCTCAGGGCCTTGTTGCATCTGCTATACACAGTTTACGCCGTAAGTCTTACATTTCGCTCTCTTACATCTGGAAGCATTTGGAAGTTTAATTATTAAGATTTCTAACTGAACCTCGGGCAGGTGTTAATGAAACAAAGTGGCTCCATTTTTTTAAAGCTGAGTCTACAAGGATATTTCTATGTGGAATTTTTTTCTTGCAGGATTTCAAACAGTGACGAACAGCCACAACATTTCCGCCACCTGGTGCTTTAATGTTGTGCTCAGGGGTCAAGGGTCAGCATGGGCACCCTGACTGGTGTGCAACCAAGTGTTCTGATGTCTCTCTACTATGGCCATCATACAGCATGAAATGTGGTGAATGCTGCAAACACCCCGACCATGTTAGATACAGACACAGGCAGAAAAAAACGAATAAAAGAGAGAGAAGAAAGGGAATGTTTGCACATTGAAACAGCTTCAACAACGTTTTAATGCTGTTTCAGCCAAACCTGTGCAGACAGTCCTCCAGTTTTTTTCCCTGCCAACCCCTTTCCACCACAACATTAAAACCACCAGGTAGTGTTAATGCTGTGGCTGATACTGTAGTACTACTGTAAACCTAAAAGCTGCTTTTCTTCTTATTTTTATCCACCTCTTTAGTAAAACTACTCCAAAACTAACTAGCTTTTGTCAAACCTCTATAGGGACTTTAAACCCAAATCTGGGATCAAACTTGTGCATAAACACAGGAACACAGTCCAGAGGCAAAACAGGCCCAGATGTCTGTGATTAGAAAGACTGGGCCTGTTTAATGAAAGCTGAAGGGATGATCAAAGTCCTGGAGGAGGAGAAAGAGAAGCAGGTCAGCCTGTGCTGATGTCAAGAACCCCGAAAACGGCTTCAGAGAGCAAAGAAGAAAACGAGGTGGGGTGGGCACGTGGTATTGTGTCACACGCAGTTCAGGGACAGGTTGTTAAAGTCATAGATATTCATGTCTCTCATTATCTTTACCAGCAGATGTTCTGATCACAGGTCCATCTGTGTTTTAATGATGCTTCCATAGCTACGATGCACTGCTCTGTGTTCCCTCATCTGTTGAAATGCGCCAAAACAAAAAAGAAAATCTAATTAATCAAAGACCTTGGGTGGAGAGGCTTTGTGTGACCGGCACTTTCCAACCTTTTAGTCCTTGTAACTCGGGTTTTTGTTTAATCGCTGCTGAAATCCGTAGTGACACCCACACACCAATTTTCTTGTGTCCATTTGATTAAACCCCAGCGATCCACCATCATCCTTTTTTTTTGTGTGTGTGCTTTGTATGAGCCCATGCTCACCAACGCCAGCAGGACAGACGGACCGCACTTGATAGCATTTCCATTACAGCCGCATCAGAAGGCCGGGGCAGTATCTGTACTCTCAGACCCTGTTGGGCTGAAACGCCTGGCTCTTATGGCCGAGCTGTGCAGACAGCTTGTCGATAGGCTGAGTCACTGGAAAGAGCAGGCGTGACAGGACTTCGGGAGGGAGAGAACCCAAAAGGAGCTAGGAGAAATGAGGATACACGTTGGAGAGCCGCTCAACAGGAGCCTTGATAGAAAAGTGCAAAGACAGACTGGAGATACATGCCAGATAGGGTTTGACAGGTGATGCGCATCAACATCTGGCCGAGCAGCGCGTGTTTGACCATGTATCAGTAGCTGTAAACTGTTAGTCTTAGAAGATGGTGCACAGGCACACTTCACTTGAACACCTTCATCCAGGTTGTTAAATTCAGTCAAACTGCCTCAGCGGTTTCTGTCACCATGCCACGTCTTTCTTCAAGAAACCCCTAAAATCACGATCGCACCGCAGTGAAAACAGTTTATAATTGGTTGAGTGCCCACAGAGGCAGACAGTCCCTCACATCTCGCGATCAGAAGGGCCTGTCAGAATTTTCTCCCGCCTCTCTTTCTCTCTCTCACCAGTGTCCTCGGTGGGGCTCAAGCTTCTATTTATTCCTGGTGGTTCATTTGAGCTTAATCACATCGCACCAACTAGCAGCCACCTGGGGACGGGCAGAATTAATGAGTGTGAGGGACAGCCAACAGATGGATGGGGGACCGAGGGCCCTGCTAGGAGTGCGCAGAGAACACCTGCTGGTTAGGGCGAGAAAAAATCTCTTTCTCCTGAGTCAGTCTCACCGAGAGTAATGACAAGGAGAAACTGTCTGGAGGCTGACTGATTGTTCCGAGCTGTCCACACGTCTGAGTGAGACTACAGAATCCCCTGGGGCTCTGCGAAAGCTGGCATCCGACATCTATCTCGCTACTGCAACCTAGGACCTATAACACGATGCATAGTAAAACATGACAGATGTGTACTGTCCTTCACTTTCTATGAATATACTCTGACAACCAAAATTTCTGACGTCATCAGAGGATCCTTTCTTCTTTACAGTGGACCCGCCCAGCTACATGTTCATTGTTTAATTCTGAGGGAGATTTTTAACCGTGTTATACACAAAGTCATCTAGCCTGACCTTCCATCCATTTTCATTCGCTTATCCAGAGTAAGCTCGTGGTGGCAACAGAACAATGTTCTCCAGCTGACCTTGGGGGATTCTGAGACATGTTTGGGCTTTACCCCCTGTCTTTCCTAAGACTTGGACATTCCTCCTATGGTGTATACCCAGGAAGCATTGTAATAATGTGCCCGACCCACCTTGTTGGGCTCCATTCAGTGTGAAGTAGCAGCAGCTTGACTCCAACCTAATAGCGTGAACTAAATTGGCTGCTTGTATTTGCAACCTCATTCCTTGGGTCACTACCTAAAGTCATGACCACAGTAGAGAGTTTGAATGTAGGCTGAATGGGAAACTGAACCTTCTGCCTCAGTTCCTTCATCACCACATTGGTTTGGCACAATGTCTGAATTACTCCTGATGTAGCACCGCTGTGTCAGTCTCACACTACGTTTTACCCTCACTCAAGAACAAGACCCGCAGATACTTGAATTCCTTCACCTGGGGCAAAAACTCAACATGTAGAGAGAAATCCGGTGTTTTCCGGCAGAGAACTGTGGCCTCAGAGTTAAAGGGGCTGACTCTTAATCCCAGCCACTTCACACTTTGGTGCACAGTGCCTGAGTGCGGGCTGAAGGTCACGGTCTGAATAAGCCAACAGAACCACATCATCTGCAAAGAGTTGTGTGAAAGCATTGTGAGGCTCACTGCTTTTTGTGTTTTTTTAAAAATGGGAATTCTGGCAGCGGCAGACAGACAGTCTGCGTGTCACAGTAGACAGTTTGTGTGCAACAATCTGCAATAATATGTGAGTTTTTTAGAGCCTTAAATAAAATGGCCAAATAGAAAATAGGCCAAATGTGTATTGTGGCTCTTTTCTCCACTTAGATTTTGTGAACCTGAGGAACAGTTGAGTGTTCTCCAGGTGACTGTTTGGATACAGTTCGATGTCTTGAAAATGTTGTATTTACTCACTCATAGCCTGAATTGAGTTTGGTGCTGTGGATGATTTGTAGGACACCTTTGTTACTGTATCTCCACGTGCCCATATGGATTTTGTCGAGTTGAAGGCAGCCTGTCAGTTCAGTGTAATAAATATGAATAGTTTTTGTTTTCTGTGATATTTTATGGTATATATGTCTCATTACCAGGTAAGAAAAAGTAAAAAAAACAAAGCGTGGCTGCAAGAACATCATCATGCATGTGCTGTATGTTTTCCATCATAATTTCATGAGGCGTTGGGCCTAATTCTCTTTTGGCAGATGGATTTATATTTACTCAGAATTCAAATCTGTGTTTTTTTTTCAGCACTATGAGTTTTACTTGTGTCTGCGGAGCTAGTACAAGTATGGCTGGATGAATGTCATGAAGTTGTTCTTGCTGTCTGACCTTCGGATTATTATTGAAATGTCAGAGTGGCTATGGTTTTGAGTGTGAATATTTAGGAGACTATAAAATGAAAATAATTTATTTGATGATTAAACTGTTTGATACTAATTTTTTTCCTCTCTCTTCTCTTTTCATGTGGATCCACATCTTTTCATCAATTCAAACTCCACTATGACCACATCAGGTAAGAACAGTGTTCTGTCTTCACATCCTTGACCAAATTACTAATCCAAACAGGAACTAAACCTCAACTATAATGGACCTTTTTTATCCTTTTACTGCTGAATTGGAGCATGGTTTTCTGTGATGGCTGCCCTCTTGCTCCTTTAAAGCCAGAGTTGTTGTAAATAGGTTAACCCAGCATGCCCACCCCCCAGGGGCATTTCCATCTAGTAAAGTTGTGAGTTTTCTGTTGTGACGGGGCCGAGCATTGGCGAACTGACACAACCCTGCTGTTTGCCTGAGAGATGAAATTTACCAAAAGTCCAGTCCTCTCCAGTCCGCCCCCACCCACTGCTAAGGACACTGCTAGGGGGTGTGAACTCTCCTTACTTTGTGACTTGTGCACACACCATTTCGTACAGAATCAAGCTGCAAACCCCAGTGACCTGGTGGGAATTGGAGCCTTTTCCAGCTGTTCTCATGCAGCCAGCCATTATGGAACTTTAGAGTAACATAGTGCCAGCTTTCAAGGACAGTCAGAAGATATCTTGGCCCCTCTGCGTGCAGCCAGGCTGTCTGATTGGCCTCAAGTGCACAAACCAGAGCCTCTCTTTTGTGTATTAGGTACAAGCGCTCCTGCATCAGTCATTCTACCATACAGTATTCGGCAGAGGTAGAGGATTTAGGCCACATGGCTTTACATTCCATCAGGTCTTTGGTAAACTTACAGTGTGAGGTTGTATGTGCTGTGTGTTAAAGGACAGTGGCCCGCGTGGTTTCCTTATGTTCTGTTTTTTTTTTTTACCAAACTGCATCCAAAGGCCTTCACAAAAGACATTTGAATCTGTGCCAGTAGATCGAGCACAGGTGTAAGTAATAAAATGTGTGATTTATGAATTCCACTTGCAGCACCTGCTTTGGTTTCCGAGTCCTGGTATTGTGGATGCTGACTCACTGTCACACTCTTGCAGCTTAGTGGGACACTTGGATGAAACACATGAAGCACTATTATTAATGCTATTAGTAAAACCTGTGCAAGGTATTGCTGTGAAAAGGTCCTGCTACAGGACGTCTGGGACAGGCAGTGTGGCTGAAAAGTGCCCTGAAGCCATATGCAGCTATAGATACGTGTTATTAGTAATTGTTCACCACACAGTGCGAAGCGCTGACACCAGCAGGCACCAGTACATGCAATATTTATTCACCTCCTGCAACTACTTGTGTGGCTACAACAGCTACTTTTTACTATGACGTTCACTTCTCGAGTATAGCGGAGCAGTTTATACAGGTCATCAGCAGGCTCATGCTAAGCTGAAGAAAACACAACATTTTCTTTATTTTCCAGTGATTATACAGTAACAGAAACATAATTATACCGTAAAGACTGCATTTCAATTCTTCTAATGGACTCCTGTAAATCCTTCGCTTTGCGTCTTTAATTGTAATGTTTTACAGCTCTTTGCAACCATTTGCATCATCGTCACTCACTGAGCTGTGGTGCAGAAAAAGGGGGTTTGTGCTGAAGATTTAACAATCACAAAATATGCCCAAGTTTAAAACGCGTTCAACTCAATTTTTTCACCATCGTTACCCAGTTTGAAACTGAACAAAACACTCAGCGTGTGCAGCAGCAGCAGCAGCAGCAGCCGCACAGGTAATTCCCATTTGAGTGAAGAACCGTGTGTGACGCTGCTTTTACTTCCTGCCAGAACAACCTGCACAGGCACCAGGATTGAAGCCTCCCAGAAGGCATCGGGTTGATTGATGTTTCTGTCTAACTGATTGCCTTTAGTTTTTACTCTCCCAAACAATTCTGAGGCGTGGGTGCAGCCTGGTAATGAAAACACACCTGTTGAAACCCTCCTGTCACTAATGTAACTCTGCTTCTCGAAGGCATTTCTGTTCCCGGTGAATGACTGGAGACCACCTTTTCTAAGTCAGGTTTGACTTGCATATGTCAAACATCCTTTCCCTTTGTCATAGCTGAGAAGATGCAAATCTTTGACATTTTGCCCCTCACCTCCCCGTCTTTGTTTTCTACTCTTCTTCATTATTATTCCCATTCAGAAGCACCCTACAGCAGGCCTGGCGTTGCAACATTTATCCTTGCAGAATTCAATTACCGTTTCCCCATTTTTGCCTTTCCCCTTTGTTCTCATTCATCCAAATCCTTCACGATGCATTTATATGTTTTTTTTTTTATAACAACGTCCCACTATCATAAATCTGAGACCGTGTTCATTTCACACCATGCTCAGCATGATTGTGCCCGGAGCGGGAAGGGAGGACGGATATAAGTGGCATCAATCACAGGCTGCTTCATCACTTGCTCTGCCCTCAGACAAACAACGTTTAGAGGAAAGCAAGACTGCGGCTCCCTCCCTTGTTAGTATTTACAGCCTGTGTCTGCTTTTCTTTTAAAGCAGGCTTTTTATCTCCTGTGAGCTTCATCAAGCTGAAGGACCCTTCTCTTTGTTCCTGTCCTATCTGACCCAGGGGTCAAAAACGAAAACTGCTATCTTAGCTCGCAATAGCACAGCTGCTTTTCAGTATATGACCCAATAGATCCTTGTTCTTATTCATGCATAAGGCCTTTCCTCTCTTTCAGTTAAAAGATTAAGCTTTGTAGTTTGTTCATCTTCATTCGGGATCTTTAAATTGTATTTCCAAAATCAAACGTGGTATTTCTAGTTGCGTTTGCATGCTTTTCTTGTCACTTGCAGCCATAGTTATATGTCGTTTTAACTAATGCCAGTTGATTAAACCGAATAATGCCCTCTAGTTGCTAACATTTCACACACTCTTTTAAGTGCATCTGCTTAATACCGGTGTATATATTTCTACCGTGTGAGATTAAACAACATATTTATGACTTTGACTATAAAAAGAGTAGTAAATGGTCATCAGATTATAACCGAGGCAGTCCATGATCTCTGCTTACCTTCATTTAGATGCTCCTACACTCCAGAATAAACGGGTCAAGGGGCAATAAGCTCATTTAAGTGTTTTAGAATGAGTTATAGTGAAGGGAAATAAAGCATACATTACGCAGAGCTCCGTTTGCATCTGGATGACCTCATTAGTATATTTCATGCCGACATAATTGCACTGTTTTACATTCTGGCCCATTTCGTTCTCTTTGTGTTTTCCAAATGTACAGTTTTTGATCTAAAGTGTGCAAAGTCAAAGCAGCCCCGAAGACAGGAGGCAAGTAGTTAAAAGTCGTTGTGGCGGAAATGAAGACTGATGAAAACTGGACCCCTGTGAAAGAACGTGTTCGTCACCACTTTTGTTGGCTAATTGAAAGTGTATTTATTCCTCTCAATTAGCTCAAGCTCTCGGCCTCCCCCTCCTTCCCCATTAAGAAGATTGGCTCTGTGTGTTTAAGTTTGTCTGTCCACTTATGGGTGAAATTATTTGGAAAAGAGACGGAAAAAAACATCAGTGCTGCGGGTTTGTGTCGCCCTGATTAAGTGTCTGAATGTCTTTGAAGTGCCAAAGTTTGATTTGTGCTCGTGTGTCGGCGTCTCGCGGGGGGGGGCTTTACTGGGGCACGGCGGTCCAAGAAGTTGCATGAAGTCAGTCCATTTCAACAGAGCGAATTTACTTTATAATTGCTTCTCTCTGTTCTTCCCAACTCACTGTTCATAGTGATTTTAAACGTGGGGGATCCTGTTACAGACATCCTTGTGTGACCTTGTGTTTCTTTCGTTTTAGATAAACATTTTCTCATGGAAGTACAGCACGCCCCCCCCCCCCCTCCCCCTCCTCCTCCCGCTCTTCACGCCAGTCCCTTGCTTGCTACAGTATGTTAACCAGGGCAAGCTGGCACGAGGTGTGCAGTGGAACAGATGTCATTATGCACGCTTCTGTAGATTAGCTAATCACAAGCCCCACCTCGGCGTGCTGATTGCTATTAATCCACTATTGTAATTGAAAATTAGGGGGTGCGCTGCAAAAAGCATGCTGTCTCCTCATTGGCACTAATAGATTCCTCACACCTGCTTCCTGACAGACTTGTCATTCACACTGAGAGCGGTGGCACCAACCCCAGAGGTGCAAAGATATGAAAACACTCAGTTATAACTGAGATAATTGTGCTCTCTCTTATTACACTGAGTACTTTTTTTCATTATGTGGCCATTTCGCATTTGGTGCAGACGTGCAAAATGCACGAAGCTGCATTTACAGCCAGGCAGTAATGGCCCAAAATTAAATTCTCTTTCCCTGAATACATCAGTGCACTTTGATTGTGCTTCATAAGGATTCCCCTAATCTGACGTCTCAGGCTTGGAGCAGCCAGCAACACCTCCATGAGTTTCCCAATGATGCATTTGCTGGACAACGTCCGGCCAACCCAGCCCAGTCGCCCTCCGGCTGCCAGCTCTTTGCTCCTTCTTCCATTGATAATTCTGCTCAGAAATATTGTCAGTGAAAGAGGATTATCATGCAGAGTGGTATGAATTTCCCTGCAGTTTGGATCTCATGGTTAATTTAATTTATCATTGTCTTTGGAAATGGCATCTTCATTCTCCTCTGTGTCTCGCCGGGACGTGTCCTCTAATAAAGGGACGTGATGCCTGAGTAATTAAACCTAATGGATTCCCGTCACCTGGGGATTCCAGTCGTTCATCTGCTCATCCACCTGTTGGGTGTGTGTGTGTGTGTGTGTGTGTAACCTCCTTAAGATGGCTAACTGGTGTGCCTACCTGCATTTATGGATTTGTGATGTGCCTGTTGTTTTGTATGTTTGTGCAAAACATTACAGTTCTCTGTTATGTAACATGTACACACACAATACAGTGCATTTTGTAACACCTTGTGTAATAACCCCTCATTCAAACACACACACTGGCTAAAAAGAAGGTTGTTTGCAATGAATGACAGCCCACCCCCACACCACTACACACACAACACCACTGTTAAATAAACCTTAACAAAAAAATTCAAATGTCAGCAAGGCCTTTTACAGCCTTGTGTCTCTTGCTTGGCAAGGACAAAGACTCCTGGTGGAGTTATTTATTTGTTCCCAAAATGGGCTTGAAATTTCCATTGCAAAAAATCTCCTCGTCTCTTTTGTGAGCCTCTAAGCTGGTGTGTAATCACTATCATTTTCCTCTCAGGAGGCTCCCAAGAAGAAACCCACTAGTCAACAGCACAAGGTCCCAAAATACCTGCTGTAGATCCAAAAAAAAAAAAAAAAAAAAAGAAAGAAAGAATGAAATAAACAGCGGTAAACCCAGGACAAGGAAGGCTGCTGGTATCCACTTTTATAACTTTGGGTTGTGTTTGTAGCCGTCACTCTGTGCCGTCACACTGTTCTCCTCTCTCCTCCTTCAGGGCCGCCAGCGCCAAAACTTGTTTTTCACAGCACTCGACACATGAGAGCAGGGTTGTTTTGTTGCCGAGCAAGACACACTTCTCCACGCTGAGAGATGGGAAAGCTTTCAGCTGTCAAAAGAAACCTCAAAGAGCGTATGTGAGAGGAGCACAAAAGAGGGTTGCCTCCAAATTCACTGCAAACACACCAGCTCACGCTGTGGAAGAGGGCGTTTGAAGATGGACACAGGAGTTCTTCTAATAGATATGAAACTGTGTTGAGTCTCAGTTAATGCAGGGACAAACATTTTTCCGTCGTTCCGTCTCCCTTTTTTCCGTCAACAATATTAAACTTATGTTAGCCGTGTTTCGTTAAAGCGTTTTTAGTGTCGTGCTTCTCTGTTTTAATGTGTTTTATAGTTTCTATTAAAAACCATTGACATACATTGACAAAAAAACTAACATAAACAATCAAAAAGAAACACAAAGTGATGACAAACTATTAAAAGATAACAAAGATAGCTGCAATTATTAAGAAACCTATAGAAAAATTTTTTTTACCAAAAAAAAAATATGACAAATGACACAAGAACAATAACATGAATAATAATAATTAAAGCAAAATGACAAAGAAAAACGTTATCAAAACAAATGGGAAATTTTTACAAAAAATACCAAAATGGATAAATGATGGCCAAAAATCTATGCAACATTTTCAAAATAACTTAAATGGGAAATTAACCAAATAGTCACAAAAATAGTAAGAACTTTTAAAAAAAAAACAAATATACACAAAATGTGCAGTTTCAAAATGACCAAATATTGACATAAAATGATCATAAAAAGAGATGCAAAATCAAAGAGACAAAATACAAAACATCTTGCCTGATCCTGCAATAGAAAACAACCACAAAGACAAAGTGGTGACGAAAAACAGATGCAGTCATTAAAAGCATTTGACATAAAATGGCCACAAAAAGAGATGAGGAATAATGTGTGTCACCAATGTGACACAGATTATGCTGCTGAGTGGTTAGAGCAGCAGAACCACAGCAGCTGTGTTACATGTTGTACCCTCGGTCTCGCTGTCTTCCTGTATTTCCTGTCTGCCTTGTGTCAGTCAATGGTAATAAAACCATTACATATATTTTTTTTGACTGCCAACTTATTTGTACAATTACGAGGCAAAAATGACCAAAAACACAAAATAAAAAATGACCACAATAATGTACAGTTACAAAATGACCATAAGGAGATGAGAACGGACTAAAAAGGAGAAAATAGCTGATGTTTTGCACAAAATGACCACAAATTGTTGCACAAAATTACCTCTCTGAGCCCAGGGCTCTGTTTTCTCATAATCCGTCCTTCTTTCCAGTACAGCTGATCTCCAGTTGGGTGTCAAAGCCTCAGTCGCAGGTAATGAACATTGAGTGAGGCAGTGTGTTTGTGCTCAGGAGTGATGCTGCCCTCTCCGAAATAATATCTGTGCTTTACTGCACGTGTAGCTGGTCAGGAGAGGTGGCGTGTGGAGACCAAGGCTTGTCTGCTTGGTCAGTTCAAACATAATTAAGCCTGCTCACACATCTGACTCTGCCCCCGAGCCTCATTCTTAGATCGTGATTAAACAACTCTGCAGTTTTTAAGCTGAGCCCGCCAGTACACTGTACAGCAAGTCTCAGCGGGTCGACCGCAACCATCACACGTGGAACAAATCAGTCTTAAAGAAACCCCAAAGCCCCCGTGATGGAAAGCTCCAGCAAGCTATCTCACTGACATCATAAGTAAACCAAAGAAAACCTATGGATCAACATGGCGAGCACTCGCCTCTGGTAAATCAGTTCAGACCGGATCGGCTCCATGACTCACCCACTCGGGCTTGGTGGCGGTGCTGCCACGCTCTCGTTCATTCTCGACAGAAAGCACCTTCTAGTTTCAAAATGCTAATAGGAATATGATGTGCAGCGCTGCTCGGGGATCATCGTGGCATTTGGCTGTGGATCTTTTACATACAGTCACAGTCTGGGATCTCTGTAGTGAGCAGGTTGGATAAACATTGGCAGTGGCATGAATGACCTCCATCTGGTTCGTACCTACGACATACATACGTACGGGACGCGGCGATCCCTCCACACGCTTTCTGCAGTCTTCATGGGCGTTTATGTTTATCGGGTGTCGGCTGACTCGGTCAAAGCCATTTCTTTCTGTCTCCTAACAGCAGCGCGCAGACAGATGTTCCTTTTGATTCGCTCCAGTTCACTCCTCTTCCTCCTCCCACATGCATCAGCCCATTGGTCACGTGGAAGAAATATTTATTAAACGTAATTAATGTCTGCTCCGTGCAACCGGAAGAATACAAATTCCGTTCATCATAGAGCACCTCGCTGACAGCGTGGGGTAAATATTCAGTTGACATTCAGCAGTTGTAGGGAGGTTTTTGCCTCTGGTTCTCTTCATATCAGCTCTCTGGCGTCTGGCTGCCAAAGCCTTTTCATCTGCTGTGAGTGACTGATGTGGCTGGCCTCTCCTCCCTGGGCATCTGCCCAGCTTATTGAGCAGCGCCTTGTGTGTGCCTTCAAAGAGATACAGATAAATCATGGACTAAATGTCAGCATCCAGTGGCCGAGCAAATGTCCACAGGCTTTACTGAGCTCGAGTCACACACCCACTGTTGCGCGTATGCGCTCAGAAACCCTGACACCGCAACTATTCTCACGCAGATCCGCAGACACACATCTCTGTAAGCGGTGGACATGGAGCTGAAATGACTGAGGTCCAGCTGACTCATTACACTGATAGGCTGGTATCAGGCTTCTGCAGCCAAACGCTCCGCAGCGTGATGGATGGCTTTAATGTAGGAGAGTGGTTTCTCTTGGTGTGCACCATCCTGGCCTGAACTCCTGGAGACGGAAGACTGGGATCAGCTTTTGACTGTGTGTGAGAAATAGTGCACACACCATACCTTGGACCTGAAATCACTTTTTTATCTGCACTTACTGGTGACAGCTTATGTCGAGGAAGTAGAGTGAAGGACCAGCTAAGGACTTTTGTCACTTTGCTTTTTGTGATGTCATTTGCTGTTTAATACCTGTTCAAGTGTTTTGCCTCTATTTAGTTTGCTGCAAATTAGTTTTCCTCTGTTCCAAATACTATTTCCCTCACCACTCTGTCCACTCCGTAGCATCTGATCATATCACCTGATCTTCCTCAGTAGCGATGAGTTTGTCTAGCTGTTAAGGAATTGTTAACAATGAATGCTTTCACTTTATTTCTATGTAGGCTAATAGTTTGTAATTAAAACATGATATTTCTAGCAGTTGTTACTAGGAAAAGCCACTGCAACATATACCACATGACATCTCTTTCTGTACAAGGATCATGTGTATAAACTGTGTATCTTGAGGATATTTATACTTAAATGAGCTTTAATTAATTCAGGTGCCTAAAATCTGCCTGTGGGGCCTCAAAGATGTTTAGGTCAAACCAACGGTCCAAAAACTGAATAACAGCAAAGGAATGTGAGCAGTTGGCATAATTAAAAAACTTGTATTCTACATTTACACATACATTTTGAATCATTTTTATGAATTGCGAGTTTATTTTGAACATATCTCTGACATTTTATTCACCCGAGGTTCTTAGACTCTGAATCCATTACTGCTAACCGTCCAGATTCCCCTCTCTCTTCAAACCGTTCCTCAGAAGTCTTGCTGTAGCAAATTTTCTCATTATTACTGCCCTTTACAATGATTCATCCAAAACATGCTTCCTATGTAAATGCCACTATGTAAGTGGCAACATATACAGTTTTCTGTAAATTAGTCACATTAAGTGGATATCTCCCCAAGCTGTGTTTGTGTTGCCAAATTCCCTCCTTTATGTTACGTTGCTGCTGTAACTCAACAGATAAGCAGCGTCCAGGAAACACTATCGAGGGAATTTTGCACCAAAAAGACTTTGAAATATCCTCTCGATTTAATAAATTCAGACGGCTTGAGCCTCATTTTAGCTTCAAATAAACATTTAAACAAATCTTTGCACTGAAGATGTTGGCCTCCATCATCATAGGGATTGTTTATACTCCATCAGTGGTTTTAATAATTTATGGACTAATTTTTGTATGTAAGTCATGTATGCAAGTGTAGTTCCAGTGTGTGTGCCCGTGTCAGCAGGATGCCAGGTGTGTGTGTGTGTGTGTGTCTGTGTGTGTGTGTGTGTGATGGAGGCAGCATCTGGGTCAGTCCAGCAATAAGAGATTCGCACATCAAATTCAAGCTGCTGCAGCTCCTCCGGCTCTGCTTTCTAATACAATGCCTTCTGCTTGGTTGTGCATATTATTGGCAGACGTGCCTAAATCATCACTGCTGACTACCCAAGGCCTTTGAAGTTAATCTTTCGAACATATATGCAAACACACAGCGGCACATTACCTCAGCTCACCACCTGCCCCGTGTAAATCTCTGTCATCATACAAGCAAACTCTCCGTCACAGTCTTGGATATGTAGCAGTGTCACTTAGACGTGTTTTTACAGAATCCTAGTTTTGGGTGAAAATGTTAGGTGTGTGTTTGTCTGCGTGTGTGTGTGAGAGAGCGAATGAGGAAGAGAAGGAGAGAGGGAAGAAAGGAAAATGATAGAGAGACTTTTGTGTCCCCTGGGGTTCTCTCTGATGCATCAGGCAGTGTATTGTCAGTGACAGCCCAAGTTATTGAGGCTAAGAGCGCATCACTTTACTTGCTCTGCAGAACTGTAATCCACAGGGCTGCAGAAGCTCTGGAGCTTTCCGTTAGTGAAGAATCAAGCCGTGGCACATCTGGTTTTGGGGCCTTCATAACTTCACAACTTGAAGAAAACTGAGCATTGTCCATGTCTCTTGCTAAAATATGGCAAAATGTGGCATCTGCTGTTATTGTGATTGTGTGTTCTGAGACGTGTGGATCTTATCTCCACGTGGTGTTTTCACTCTCTGATCTTCAACGATACTCTGATTGATCTCTTCCCATGTCGCTTCCCTCGTTCCCTCTGATCCACGGACGATAATGAAAACTTTTGTCTTCCCTCCATATGATCGCATGTAGAAATCACTCTCTCTGATTGAGATGAGGTGAAAAAGGTTGTTCCTCTCTTTGATCTCTCTGTGCCATTCTCGTGAGTGCGTGAGTGTACAGCAGGTGTTTGTGTGTTTGTGTGTGTGTGTGTGTGTGTGTGTGTGTTTGTGTGCTGACGGACAGACTGAGGTTTTAAACCACAGCAGTGCAAACAGAAGCAAGCTTTTGAAGATGCACAGTACAGAAGGGAGCTTCCTGTTCTGTGTGTCACATCCAGACGGACGCCACACAGCAGATCGGCCACGTGAACAATGGAGTGAGAAGGAAATGTGCGCACACACGCACACGCACGCACAAACAGAGATAACCACACTCCTCGCTTCTCTGCATTACGTTTGCGTTTTTATCAGACAGACACAGGTCCAAAAGCCTGAAGACGCCTCGTTAAAATCTTGCTGTGTTCATCTCGTATCCTTTCTCTCTGTCCCCTTACCCTTATCCCCCAGTTGGTGCCTGGTCATATTTCTAGAAATATATACCTGAGCAATACGCTTTGCAGTAGTGGAAAACAGCGGTCTCTGTGGCTGGTTAATCACGGTCTTGCTGTATTGACCTGGTTCTATGTTGGTTTTTCGTTTGTTCCGTTCTCAGTGTGTGGTTGTTTATGAAAGGATAGGTTCACCATTTTCCAGATCTGTCTGTAAGCAATATGAGCACAGGACATCGTATGAACAATTTGTTCAACACTTGCATTTTGTGCAAAGCGTATATTACAGTTTGTAAAATTCTAAATTCAGTTTCTCAGATGGTGAGAAAACCAGTTTCTAATTGGGTAGTCTGATGCAAATATGTATATAAAGATTTCTGGTGTTATTTTGTAGCTTTAACCGTTTTGTCATTTGCTCCTGATTTAATCAAGATAAACAGGGGATGTTTGTGCGTAATTGCAATGTGCTTTGGCGCATGTGCCCTGCTGCCTTTAAGAGGAGAAACCCTTTATGAATACTTTATATATAATCATCTCCATTTATCTACATGTCAATTGAAAAATAGTCTTGATATTAATCACTGGGCAAGGTGTAAAATGATTAGAGAAATTGGTCACTATCACTTGATCTTTAAGCAGGTTGAGCGCGCAGGCTGCTAATGGATTATTGCTCACTGATCGACAACACTACTGATTTTTATTAGATCTTTGTATTTCTTCAAATTTATTTAAAAACTCCCCACAGTGTTTTCCTGTTATATTTAACCTTTATAGTTTAAAAAATCAAGCGTCTGCAACGATTTGTCTTCCTGCTGCTTCATCTTACAATGAGCATGTGACTTGATCACGGACTCCTCAGGATCAGGACAAACTTGAATATCTACAAAGTCAATGCAAACATATGAAATATCTGTCAAGATGGCCCCTAACTTGGGGGATCACTGGACCTGTTGATCTGCAGAAAAGACAATCGTTCTCGGGACTGCAGTTGAACGTGAACACTGCGCAGAGGCGAGGTTAATGTCATGGCCTGTCGATCTGATCCACATTACAGGAAGTGGACCTGAGAGGAGAGAAGGCCCCCACGTGCTCAGGATGAGTACAGGGTGACTGTGACTGTTCTTTCACCCCCGGACCCCAACTACAGACAGAGGAGGATCAGCCAAACCTTTATTCCAGCTTTTGGCTCAGTGTCTCTCTCTCAAAGCCACAATAGGATTAGAACAGAACATTCCAAGGTCACCTCTCACTGACTGACAGAAATATACATATATAAATACTTCTGTCACATGCTGTAACACGTTGAGCGGGGAGGAGACGATACCTTGAATTAATGTGAATTCACCTCTTTGAGCAAAAATGTTAGACCCACCTACACACACACGTCTGGTGTGAGGTTGTGAGGTTGCATACACACATACTACAAACAGAATATCACCACAACAGGTGTACTGTTGAACAGTTAATTTAAACGTGAAACGGATGGAAACTTGGTGCAGTCAGCCAACAATAGCAGACAAGCCTCACGGAGCCAAGAATTTACAGTATTTCAGTACGCTGGGTGCTTTGGGACACCATCTGTGCGTATTAGCAGGTGCACTGATCATTATCATATTCAATATAATAGGATTGCAACATTAAGCCGGCCCACTGTGTGTGGCAGCACCATTCCTTTCAATTATCCATTAGAAAAGTTGATCAAACTCTTTTGCTAATGATCCAGGAATAATGTCATTGTCACTGTCTAGCAAACTTAAAAAAGAGCCCTAGAGGCGTCTTAGGGCCTCGTTCCTTTCTATATTGTGTTATCTGAAGGAATTTAAACCCCATAACTAATTAATTTAGCAATAAACATTATGAAAATGTTCTTTTCTGTTTTTCAATAGAGCAAAGACGCAGTTGGAAAGGTGGACGTTGTATTTTCTAGCTGGTCATTAGCCGTTCGTAGCCAAAACACCCAGCTTGTGCTGCCTGACCTTATGTTGAGATATGGCTCCTCTAATTGGATTCCAGCCGGGGTGTATCTCATCTGAAGGGAGAGAAATGGGTGATTGGGGACATTGATTCGGCTCATGTAACATTTTTCATCACAAAGCCTACCTCCATCTACAATTAATCTTCTGGGCTCTGCAGCCGCTGTATGACACCGCACCGACTCTGTGCTGGCAGCTGGGTACAGCTCTCAGCTCTAAGTGATGGCCGGAGAGCAGCGCAGCTCGTCTTCCTCTCCCGTTCCAAGGGGGTAACTAAGTAGGATCACTTTGTGTGAACATGACTGCGGATTTGGACACGAGAGCATTGCACGTCTGTCTCAGTGTGCCTGATGTCCTTTGGAGAGAAGACAGGACATGCCAAAACTCACCACGCCATTTTATAAAGAAAACAAAGGAAGTGGCTGCCCTTATTTGTGAATAAACTGTTGATTCTCTCTCTGTCTGCCTGTCACGCTGAATGGAGCAGGGCATTCTGTTGCCCCGAGTTTCCAACTAAACTAACAAGGTGCTAATTAACAGATGGCGGGGGCCTTCTCGCTGTTTCCGGAGCTCTACTACTGTCAGTGAATGGCCTCATTAGACGCCCACTGACACCCCTGCTGGTGACATCTCTGCATTGCTTCCGCTCTCATTTGGGAAAGGCATTGTGTCTATGCAAGCCCATTGTAATTTAACTGCCTGTTTGCTGGGTTTTGGGTAAGTGTCTGTACGGCCAGTCCGTTGCATTGGGCCTGTTGAAGAGGGGGCATATTGATGTGGCCAAGAAATGGGCTAAACTGCAAGAGGTTTAGGAAACGATGGCTCCTTTTGCTTTTGGCAGAATAGTGCTTTCGTAGTATGAAGATCCAGAGTCATCCATGTGAGGTTCTCTGGAATAGAGCAGAGGTTCCAAGGTGTGTTTAGTCAACCAGAAGGTGGGAGATGCCACCTTAGATGTGGGTGGGTGGGGGAACGTGAATTGGTATCTTCCAGCGAATGATGGACTTAATACAGGTAATTAGCCGATGGTCACCCAATCTGAGCTGGGTTTATTTTATGTTTTTCTAGTATCCCTCAGGTGTCCCTAGTGCAAATGTCTTTGAGAGAAAGATCTAGAGGTCAAACATGTTTCATTTTGACATTGTCAAACTGTAGATGGAATCTTAGCTGAGCCCAAACATGAATTTCTCTGTCTATTCAAACCAAACCCATAGTCTTGTGTATCAGCCGGTCCTGTCTGGTTCAGCATCCAGTTTCTATTCTGGAATTGCAATGATTCATCTTCTAGACTGATTTTACTTGAGCATACTTCTCACACATGTAACAAAATATTTTGTATAAATTACCAACATTCTATATATATTTATGGATAGAACTTTTTGGATAGGACAGTTTTTTCAGAAACGCTAGAAGGACTGAAGCTGTTGTCAGAATTTTGGACTATTAACTTAAATAAAAGACTTCAATAGTTTTGACATCAGTTAGTCAAAATGACAGATGGAGAGTTGAGCTGAAAGTTTCCCGTGGTAGATACCAAAGTGTCCTAGAAGACTGGGGGAAGGATGACAGGCAGCAGCATGTGCTTTGTTGTCATGTGTGTGCATGTGTGCGTTAGAGAGACTGAGACAGGAAGAAAGTGGGGGTTTTATTAGTACATCAACACCGTTTCTTCTTTTATTTTATAGATCTAAGTAAAGCCTCTCCTCTCCTCCCCTCATCCTCCAGAGTGAGCGCTTGCTTCTCATTTCCCTTTATCTACACTGATCTAAGACAGGCAGAGCGAGGCTGCAGTTGAGACGGCAACAGAAAGATGCACACATCACTTAAAAGCAGAGGCTTGAGCTATGAGAGAAAACAAAAGGTTTAAGTGGGCAGCAGTGTCACAAACGGGGAAAAAAAGGGCACCTGCAAGGAAGGCCAACAAATATTCAGCAAGTGGTGTCAGATAGAGGTGTGAGGAGCCCTGTGGGCTGATGAATCCCCACAGCAAGGGATGATGAGAGGGCCGGTGGGGAGATGCAGGGTGAGATTTCCATGTGTGGTCCCATGCATCATCATTACGCCTCTTTGCAAACATCTCCGACCCCTTTGTCCCCCCCTTGCCTCCCTCGCCCCCTGTTTTTAATGATTCCCCAACCTTGACCTGCAGTGCCCCTTCCCCCCCAACCGGCCCCCCCCTGGATGAGAGAGTGTCTAATAGTCAGATGACAAGGCACAAAAGCTTCCATTGTGTCCCACATGCCTCGTACTACCAGCCCGGCAGACCAGTGATGCGCTGCCTTGTAACCTAGCGGGAAGTTGCAAGCTCCCTCCCCTTCTCGCTCCGTCTCTGGAGATGTGATGTAGCTTGCTAACACAACCTGACAGGCGGGCCACAAAGACTACCCTGTTAGAAGCACTTGAGTGGGAGTTCGCTGCAGGCAGGGGAGCTGATTTGCATGTGTTTGTGTATGTGTGCATGAGAGAGAGAGATTGATTTAGTTGACCCAGTGGGGTATCAACGCGGCAGTTGCCGGATTCCCGTGGTAACAATTAGTATCCTATATTGTTCATAGAGAAAGCAGCTGATCTTGAAAGGCGGTGTGTGGAAGTGGCACAGTGAATGCCCTGGTGGAGGCCAACTCACTTCCATTCCCTTTAACATGGGAACGAGCCTGACCCTGCGGCTATTGTTTATGTGAGTTCTGAGGTTTCTCATGTCTCATAGCTTCTGGGAACATAGACCGCAGGCTTGTGGCTTTCAAGTTCTGATGTGTAGCCAGACCCCACTTTTGTTTCATTGACCTAAATTCCACACATTCGTTGTGTTTCAGGGAAACGTCTATAGAGTTACATAATGAAGAGCCGTGCTTCTCTTGGCTCTGGCGTTTGTGTTGCCTTGTGCCTCTTCCAGACCTGGACTCTTACAGCTGAAGTAAAGCAGCAAGTGGATGCAGAGCATCTGAAGCCACAAAGTTTATCCCCCCACCCCAAAAGAAATCAATTGATTTGTTACCTTGTGTGCCTGCTGAGCATAATCCCAGAGTATGGAGTTGGCTCAACGCTCAGTAAGCAAGAAACGCGGGAGGAATCAACCTCCTTAACCAGCTGCTGATTTCCAGTCCCAGCGGTAGCCCGTTCATACCCTCAAAGCTTGAATGAGACAACTTCATATAATTCACAATATTTCTGAATTAGGTGGGCGATGGGTTTTTACTCCCCAAGCAGCTACATCAATCTTTGAGTTGGTCCTGCTGAAAATGGGTGTCATAAAAACCAAAAAACTGCTCGTGTTTCAGATTAGAACCCCTGTAGAGTGTCAGATGCGTAGGATGCTCCGGCACTTTAAAAATGTCATTACTGTCACTGTGGGAATATTTCGGTTTGTTACTATGCAATGCGATTTTTTTTTTTTTTTCTTTCTGCCATTTTCTACTATTTTGAACTCTGTTACTCATTTGAGAGGGGAGTTGTGTGTGTGTCTTTGTGTGTGTCGGAGAGTGTGTATGTATTGGCAAATCGCTTCAAATCCAACTGAAATAGGCAAATCGAAGCAAATCTGCAGTGACAGTTGAGGGTGATCAGTGAAATGTTGAGAGAAAGTGTCTGGCACACTGGAGTAAAACTGTGTAGTATGATGAAATATTCATCAGGAGATTAGCCAAAGGCAGAATTAGTCTAACAGAGGGAAAAATCGTGTATTTCCAGTCTCTGCAGGTTTTTAGCTGAGAGAGATGTATTAGCTTACTGACTGATGTTCCTTTCAGTGTTCACATCTCAGCTGGGGTCTGAGTGACATCACTTGTATTTTAGCTCTGTTATGATTTGTCAACATTTTCTGTTCTGGATACGATCTATAGGATCTTGACACTTGCGTCAGAGGCTCTGGCAGTGAAAATGGCCACATCCTGGCACTGGCGAGCTGTAATTGAGGCCCCACAAAAGATAAAAAGCAGATGTAAGACACAAAACCAGATTGTATGAAGTCAAACGCAGCACAGGTAGCTCACTGCCTCTGGCTGTAGAGGCTTGATTGTGCAGGCACCACTAAGGAGCTTTGCTATTGATGGCAGCAGTGTAGCTGAAGTCATATTCAAAACACAACCTGCATGTTCCATCCCGAGACAGAGGCTTCTTTTCACTCACAGCTGGAGTCTTCTCTTGCAAATGCAAGGAAACTCTCTCTGTGTCTTCCTCCTCACTTTATTTCTCACCGACTTTCATCCTGTCGCTCCAAGGAGAATGGCAAATGTTCCTCGTCTTGAGGAAGACTGTGCAGCCTTCTACTCTTTCTCCGGCTTTTCTTCAGCTGCTGTTATTCCCGAGAAGCGCCAGTGCTAAGTTCCTCGCTTCGCCATGCATGCATCTGCATTTTAACTAACAAACCCAATTAGGGTTTCATCCAATGACAGCGCCAGTGTTTGCCTTTCAGTAATTGCTGTCCAGACGGTGAAACCTTTGTTTTGTGGCTTGTTGCACGTGTTGTTGCCCGTCAGGCGAGCGCGGTTTAGGATGCAATGAATTTAAATTTCAGAACGTCTTTTTAATTGTCTCCGAATCGCATCATCGGAGTGGGCGTTTTGTAAATGAGAACCCACCACGTAGATGCCCTCCTACGTGATTTAATTGTTGGACTGACCCAGATTTCTTTTTCCTTTCCTCTAGGTAAGGTGCTGAATACTGATTTGCGTCACTACCTCAGTCTGCAGTTTCAGAAGGGCTCCTATGACCATAAGCTGCAGCAGAGGATCAGGGACAACCTGTACCTGCGCACCATTCCCTGTGAGTAGCTTCCACAGCCTTGGGCACCGTTGTCTCCTCTCTCTCTGTCTGGCTCCTGCTTGTTCCCCTGACCCCCCCAGATGGAGTCTGGTCTGTTCTTATGTAGAACTGCAGTACCTGCTCCATCCTACTTTTTATGGCTTCAAAAATAGAATTTCTGTTATTTTTCCCTCGTTTTCTCCTCAGTTCACCTTATGACACAAGTGCCTGATTCATCTAGACTAAAAACTTTAAATTCACTTCATAATCTTAACATTATTAGGACAATTGCAGTCTTATGTTTAATGTAGCTCTGATGCCCTCGGAAAACTGGAGTGGACAATGAAAGTACTGACTGACAGTTAACACAGATATTTATTTTTTGGTTTGTGCTAAAATCAGATTATCTTGCACGTTTATTATGTGCTATCTTTATATCTCTGCACTTACATTGTATATTCAAGATCATTTTTTATACCTGACTTTTTTTTATTATTATTTCAATAAACAGGTTAAAATGACAGATTACTTTTCCTCTTGTTGCAAGTGAACCTATCATTCACTTTTGTCTGCAGGTTTTACTTTAAGCAAAAATAATTGCCAGGTATCATTGGTAAGTTCTCATCGGCAGTACATATGCGGGATTCAGGTGAGATACAAAATGCAAGAAAGAGAGGTGGGGTACAGCCTGGACAGGTCGCGCCATCCTACCCCAGGGCCAAAACAGCAAGACTTGCACAGAGAGAAAACCATTCACAAACAATTTTAGAGTCACCAATTACATATTTTGGTCTGCAAGCACAGAGAACATTCAAACTCACACAGAAAGGCCACAGTCAGTCAGGGACACGAACCTGCAACCTTGTAGGTGTGAGGCAGCAGTGCTAACCAGTCCACCACGGTGCTGAAAAGATGTAATAATTAAACAAAATTGCATAAATTCATCACAAGTTCCTGGAGGGACTGATTAACTGTGTAACGCTCTGTCACAGAAATACATGCATTTAGAGTATAAAACCATAATGCCTCTGGCTCAATGTTACTAATTTCAATTGCTTTACGTTCACCGCCCTCTTACAGCACTGGTGAAGTTGTAGTTTGACCAAATTCAGCAAATTTGAGTCCACTATCGCGAATTATCACGGGAGATAAAATCGTTGCAGCGTGGCTTCAGCGGCTTAGCGTATGCACCCTGTCAACTCTGCTCAGTGGCTTATCGCGGCGCAGTGAGCCGCAGTGACCCTGCGAGGAGCCTAAATAGCCGCTACAGCGTCATGCCTGTGCTCATTAAAGCAGCCTGAGTGGCATCTCAGAGTGAGGGAAGCATGACTTCCCCTCCTGCAACTACACAAGTGTGAGGCTTCATTAAGTGTCACTCTTACCACTCACCAAAGATGACAGGAGCTCAAGACAGTGCCAGTGATCCAGGGCACCATGAAATCCTTGAAGCTTGGCTAAAGCCGACTCTTGTGTCCCCAGCAGCGTGGCCAGCTACCTTTCTTCTTCCCTGGGCATTCATATCTGTTGCGGCCTGGCAGTCCGCTTCACGAGTCTCAGTGCAAGATAAGAAAATGAGGAAAGATGAGATAAATGTAGAAAAAAATGCCCCGGGTTTTTAATCCTGATAGCGTTCTTTCTCTTTTTTCTTTTTGAGAAGATTGAAGGGACCTTTAAAAATTTTAAGCCACTGAGACAAATGACAGAATAAACACCAGCAAGATAAAATGGAATTGTCTGCATTTATGGTTGAGGTTCAGGTGGTCAAATTACAGACTGTTTTATTAAATGTCACACCATTTATTGTTTTTGTTATTGTCCATATTGAATGCATCATTTAAACACTGTGTGGGTGGAACCAAAAGTACACATACCTCACAGCTGATCACATCTACATACTGTATGTTAACTGGAGTCAGGAGTTAGTAAAACTGGAGTCCAATCAATAAAAGGTTAGAGTTGTGGGTTATTGTTGCTGTGACTTATGAAAATACTCCAAATTCTGAGTTAATCATAAGAAGCTGATGTGAACCACGCCTCACATCTCATACCCTATGATCAAGATTGGTGATTTGCATAAGGGTCACATGTAGATATTCATCAGGCCACACGTAAACAAAGCGTGTCAAACTCTAAACGGAGGCAATTTAGTTCTGTGGTTTGTCTCCCCTGAAGTGGGCACCATAAACATGGCCAAAGTGAAGCTGTTCTGTAAGGAAGTATTGGTTCATAATTCCTCCTGAACGCTGTGCAGGTCTGAGCCACGGTTGCAGGAAGCTTGTTTGAGGTTACCGCCGCAAAAGGAGCTTCAAACTGTTATTAAATTCAAAGGTTCACTAACTTTATCCCCAGCACTGTGGTGGTATTAATTAGTTCAATAAAAGACAAGGAGGAACTCCATCTTAGTCCGGTTGATAGAGAAAAGCAGGTAAATCCTCCTTTTTCTTGCATTGATGTCTTACTGCAGGGCCATACTGTAGTTGTGTTAATTTGAAGTGAGAATGAATTAAACACTGCATCATTTCTTCATTCAAAATGTGGGCAATATACTGTTTGGTGCCATGTATTAAAATGGTAAATATTATTTAAATATTCAAAGGTAAAGGGGAAATAGAATATTGGGATCAAAACTAGAGAGATTGTTGTTTAAAATGTGACACATTTACAGTTTAGCCACATCCATTATCTTTAGTGCAGTGGTTCTCAGTCGTGGTCCTCTGCTTTTCTGAATGTCCCTGCCTGACCCACTGCTGATTACCTGCATCAGGTGTGTTCAGTCAGTCACAAGCGGGAAGACACCGACTTAGATGAGGGGGAAATAGACTCAGCCTCTGATTTAGACGATCAGCACTAGGTTGGGTAAGGATAGTTAGACCCGCAGAGCAGGGTTCTTTGAGGACCAGCATTGAGAACCTCTGCAGTGGACACCAATGACCATCATTTAGATGTTTGTAAAGGAGAGTTTGGGGAGACAGTTTTAATTCTGTTACTGGAACCAGCTGTGGGATGCACATCCTGTTGGTCTTGTGACAGTGTTGGGTCAAATGGCCTGTATGAGTGAAGGGGCAGAGGACTTGTTGGCCTGGAACTTGCTGCATTTGACCTTGTAACACCTCCGTTGGTTCACTGACACTCACTGCCCTGCTTGCGTTTCTGAACTTTAATTTCTCTGCAAGCAGACATATACATACATGCACACGGTATATAATCGAGTAATGCGCCGCAGAGTCATGATTCAAATGACTCACATCTTTTCAGTGCTAAAATTACAGCAATGTAAAAGCTCCCGTGATATTGACCTTTTGCTAGAAATGCTGATACTGTGGTTTTGTCTTTTAATTTCCTGTCTGCCGTGTTGTTTAGTATGGCTTCTGCTGCTTTTTATGGCTTCGGTAATAATTGTAGACCCTTCAGCTCTTGTAAAACACAACTAAGCCACAGTCCCACAGATGACAGCTACGTCCCACAGACACCACTTTTCCACTGAGCCAGTTGTAGGGCTGCTTCGGAGACAGTGCCGAGACATTGAGTGAACCGTCTTCATTTGGTTGTCCAAAAGTGAGCGGTCCTCTTTTAGTGCGTTCGGGGAGGGGGGACAGGTCACCAGTCCATCTCAGGGCCCACACAAAGAGATAAACATGGACAGACAACCATTCACACTCAAATTCACACCTACTGGCATTTCAGAGTCACTGATTTAACCTAACGTGCGTGTGTTTGGACTGTCGGAGGAAACCACGCTGGCGAGGGGAGAACGTGCAGACTCCACACAGAAGGGCCAGGGCTGACCCAAAGTGTATTTCTAATAAAATAATTTTTGAAAAAATCACATACTGTGGCTTTAAGAGACATAAACAGAAATGGCACTAACATAAAATGGGCTTCTGCATTAAGTCCGTGTTGTTGCCTGAGTCTGGTATCAGAAAGGTTTTTTTTTTTCCTCTCCTATTGTTCAACTGCATTTAGCATCTGAGAGCATTTTTGGTAAAAATCTGTGTCACTTGGTTCCTGAGTGGGTGTTCTGCCAACTACTGCAGGAGGGAAACACACACAATATAGTTCACACCTGACACACGGGAGCTACTTTTTTGTTGTTAAGCCACAATAACCCCTGTAGGCCTGGTAACTACTGATTTGTTTTTCAGTTCATTTGAATTGGCGTTTTTTTTTCCTTGCGTTGTTTATGTGCGGTTTCTCCATCTCTTCAAATAGACGCACGTGAGCATTCGCACATGAGGTGGAAGCTAAAACGTCGTGCTCTTTTTCCACTGAGAATTGGCAGCAAATTTCCTCTTGTCTCTACTTCAAAGCTCCTCGTCCCAGTGCACCTTCTCAGATAACTGTTAGATTTCTATTTTCAAGCGTCTCTCACAAGCGTCCAGGTGTGGAGAGTGAAGTGAAGTGATCAGATCAGTGTAGACGCACAGCCTTCGTTTCCTTCCCCCTTTCCCTCTTTCAGCGTTAACCTTCTCGTCTGAAAATCCAATCACCTCTTGCAGTCACATCAACACTTTCCACGTCAGATGATAAAATTACAATGACATAGGCCCATGGCGGTGCGATGACAATTAGAGAACTGTCAAGGTGGGAGACTGCAGCTGATCCGACTTGTCCTGGAGTCAGGTAAAAGCAGATGAACAAACAATAAAAGCAACGTCACCGCATTTCCCTCCATCGTCTTCCAAAACCGAGCTCATATTTCTGCCTTTTGTGGCTTCGCCGGTTTCCTCTGATTGCTTTGTTTGACAGAATAAAAGATCGTTTTTGCAACACGCTAAGCTGTTTCAGATGGTGATGGCTCATGCTGCAGTCAGGATGGATGTCGACACAGAGAGCAAATGAAGAATGGGGATAGCTTGCTATTAAACTCTTTGTTGAAGCCCCTGGTGTCTGCAGTGCAGGCAGATAGCACAGCAGTTCAGCTGAGGTACTGCAAAAGCCCTGATTACATCTAAGATGACGGTAAGCAGAGCTGACATGTTAGGGAGCGTAAAATCATTTTCATAACAGTATGTTTTCAGTGTCTCACAGATGAGAGCGTCAACAGGGGAAAACATGATACTTTTTTTAAACAGTTGCAGCAGTTATGGCAGATTATTTATTAAATGCCCCGGACGTTGCAGAGATTCTAAATGCATTTCTACGAATCCTATTTCCAGAAAAGTGGGGACAATGTGTTAAATGTAAATACAAAGCAATTACGAAATAGTACAAAAACGACATATCAAATGTCCAAATAGAGACGTTTTAAATTTATTGAAAAACATCTGCAAGCAACACATCTGCAAGAAGCTGGGGCAGAGCCATGTTCTCCACTGGGTTTCATCACGTCTTCTTTCACCAACATCCTGTAAGCGTTGAACTGAGGAGACTAGTTGCTTAAAATCTGAAGCAGACTTTTGTCCCATTCTTTCTTGACTTGGACTTTGGCTTTGTTGTGTTTTTTAGTGGGTAATAGGCCTCCACTGCAGACAGGCCAGTTTAACACCTGGGCTCCTTTCGCATTGAGCCAGGCTGTTGTGATATGTGCAGAATGTGGTTTGGTATTGTGCTGCTGAAATAAACAAAGCCTTTCTTCATAAAGATGTCTGGAGGGCAGCAAATGTTGCTCCACAGCCTGTTTATATAGTTCAGCATTAATGCAGCCTCCTCAGACGTGCACGTTACTCACACTGGGTGCAAAACACACACCGACACCATCCTGCAGTGCGTTTACATGCAGCTAAGTAACAGTCGGCAGCAGTCGGAGGCCGATTTGTTAACTGCCTCGTAAATGGGAGAGTAGGTTTCCAAAATCGGGATAGGGGTTTAGGGAAATTTGATTTCCCCAGGTAGATTTCTCCTGTAGAACAATGATTTCTTTGCCAAATACACATGTAACCGGGTTTCTAATCGTCTCTATCCTGATAAATACGGACAGATAAATAAGGGAGACATTATTAACGGGACGATGCCGCTTTGTTTTTAAATCAAAGTCTCATTAAAATTGAAACAAAGGTGAAATCTAAATAATTTCCTTTCCACCACTTTTAAATTCAGACAATTTGCACAGTGTATGAACTGTGTCTCTGCCCTCGCTTGTCCTCTTTCCTCCTGTGGTGTCACTCTGCAGAGACACAGGCACAGAACAAAATAAAAAGTCAGAGTTTTCTGTCCGGTAAAATCTGTGAGCCGCGCTTCCAAAATAAGTCAGTTTTTTTTGTTTTTTGTTTTTTTGCATTACACAGCTTTCTGTCTAATGTTGCAACTTTTCCAACTTTGTTGTCGAAATGAGCATATAGATTTTGAAAAACTCAACCATCCTAACTGCAACATTTGATATATTGACCTTGTTTGTATAACAATCAAATATTATTTATTGCATTGTTTACATAACATTACAATTTTGCTGAAAATGGGTTTTGTAAAAAAAGAAAATAAACTTCTATTGAAACTGCTGCTTCAAGGCTGTTTAGACATTACACTGTAAAACATTCCACAGATTTTTACTTGTCCTTGCAGAGTTTAGCGCGGTTTTTCTGCTGTAGATGTAAACTGATCCGGGAACAAACAGTGAGGCTGCTTTGTTGGTGTTGGAAGGACTTGGGTTATTGTTCTGGGAACATAAATTGAAGTTAATTCTATGGGTTCATGAATTTATTCTGGGATCTAATAGAGATGTTCCAGAAAAGGTCTGGCACAAACAAGAGTATTACTTAAGCAGCATTATGCTGACAAGTCACCACTGCATTTATCTTTAATAATTATATCCCATTATATCGCCATGGAAACCAAGCTGTTCATGGGATTCAGAGGGAAAATATGCATACCTTACTAAATGCCTTTTCTCCAGTTCATCTCTCTTATTTATTGCATTAATATAAGATTTAATTGCGTCCTTAAGGAATAAAAGTGGTTCTGTTGTGCACAAAAGTCAAAGTAAAAGTGTGCAATTAAAATCCTGTTCAATATCATTACCATCAATTACACTCCCTCTGTACTCTGGCAGCTGTGCTGCTGTGTGCAGGATAGTTTTTTCCCAGTTTCATATTTGAATAATGAATTCCTAGCTTTGTGGTCCCAGCCCTGTTGACTATTCATGATGTAGACACAGATTCTCCCCTGAGTGCTGTATTTGGACTTGAATCACATCCCTGTGGGCATGTTGGATGCGGTGTGACACTCTCCTCCCACCCACCCCCCCCACATTCAACTTGTGTGGATATTCCCTGTCTTAAACTGTGTCATCGTTGGCAGGTACCACTCGGCAGCCCAGAGAGGGGGAAGTTCCTGGAGTGGACTACAATTTTGTCAGCGTGGAGGAATTCCAAGAGCTGGAAGAAAGTGGCCTGCTGCTGGAGAGTGGCACTTATGATGGTGCGTGTCAAACACAACACAGTACATCCGGACAGATGATGCCACACTTTTATTGTTGCATTTGATGTGTGTACCACACCGTGAAGGTGTGTGCATTGACACGTTACTGGGAAGAAGGATGAACTGACAAACATAGTGGAGCTGGCGTGAATTATTGTCATAGGTTTATCTGAAATAACTTGCACCTACTTTGAGTTGTTGAATCTCAGTGCTCTGTGATTCCCGACAAACACTGAAACAGCTCCAGAGGTTGTTTTTACTTATTTTTTCATAACAAGTGATCCTAATCGTTGCTTTCCAGATTATTTCTTTTTCTTTTTGGGTTGTGATTTTATCACAAAGCTCACCTGGAATAAGTAAGAAAAAGTCATCACTGCAACTTGACCTCATCGTCCTCCTGAAGTCTGTGCTTCATTGAATTCTTATGAGGAAATGAGTATGACATAAACACAACACATACTTTAAAAATGCTTTTCTCCTCCTGATTTCTCAGGAACTGCCATGCACTCATGCTGTGACGTCCATATGTGTTACCATGGTTACCAAGTGATCTTACATAATGCAAACAAGTGGAATTTGCTACTTAGATCAGATCTATTTACCTGTTGTGTTGCATTTGAATTCATTTTTTCATCTCTCTTGGTTAATCTTACGCTTTTTGAAACCAAATGCTTTTTTTTTTTTTTTTTATCTTTTACGATTCAGTGATAAACCATCTGTGAGTTTATTTGCACTACACAAGCCCCAGTGACAGATTTCACTCTAATATTAGTCGATATAATATTTGAGTTATAAGTTATCAGCAGTTAAGTATGAATCCCAGATGTTGCCCTGATTACTTATTCTCTTGTACATTTGCTGAGCTGTGCACCATCAGGTTTGCCCGTATCATCAGCGTGTCCCATGTGACAGTGGCACTGGAGATAATATACAGTAAAAGAACTTCACTGTAGACCTTTAAACATGGAGTCAGAAATCTGTTGGCCATGTCCGACCTCTTTCATCCAGCCTCTGTCCCACATCCAGCCCTGCTAGACTGACAAATATCAACTCTGAGCCTGTGAATCAGCCAGCTGGATGAATAATGCATCTGATGTGCCCTTTCCTGTTCACGCTAACAAATGAATGTGTTTTGAAGGCACAGATACCAAAACCCTCAGAAAGTTAATTATTAATGTCCAGACTTTTGACCTCCGAGTATCTTAGATATAGTAGATTATCTCACACACAAACACAGATGTGGAGAGAGACAGACTGTCACGCTTCAGTGCGGGGGAAAAAAGGCCGTAATTAGTTAGACATTGACTACAGAACAATTACTAGTTACTACTTCCTCTATAGTGTAAATTATACATTTTGCCTCAGGGGCCTATTCACATAAAAAAGGATTAGTTTACAAACATGTACTGGCATGTATTTTAATACGTGTGTGTTTGTGTTTTTACCTCCTTGAGGCCACAAATGTGCTCAGTGATAACAACAAGAAAGTAATGAGGACATTTTCCAATCCTAACATGTTTAGAGACTCCTTCGAGCTTTGAGACTTTGTTTTAGGGTTGAGGTTGCGATTGGGTTGGGCTTATGCATTATGTCAATAACAAGACTAGCCATATGAATCTGTGTGTGTGTGTGTGTGTGTGTGTGTGTGTTTTTTCCCTGCTGGCTTCCTGCAAAAGAACTTGAACTGCATTCCTATGTACTTTTACATTGCAGACAGGTATTATTATTTTTCTCCCTCTCTCTCTCTGTCCTCCTCTTGTAATATGCCTAGCTTCTTCAGTGCACATCAGGCTTCTGTGTCTGAACGAGGCCTTACTGTGCATGTGGCTGATTGAATGGAAACATCGACCTGGGCACCAGCGTTCACCGCTGTGACTAATCCTCCAGTCCTGTGAACAACAGGGGCTTGATGTAGCCGCGAGTAATCTGTAACCAAGAGTGACACTCACTCCCACTGCTCTGCTGGAGCCAATATCTGAGACAATGAGTGTTTCTCACACTGGTTGTCATATTGCTCACCAGAAATAGAACGTTATTCCAGAAAGCCAATATTATGAAAAGACTTAAACAAGCATATGAGAGAAAATTGTGTGTTTACTCAATCCGTCATCAGTATTAATCCGTTACATTTTTAACTGCGATCAGTTTATCCTTCTGCATTCCAAGAAGGTCTGAGAAGCAAAGTTGGCTCTACCGCTGGGGAAGTGGATGAGAGACTTTAAACAGCTCGGAAACACAGATATTAGCGTGTTCGTTTTTGTTTGACAGAGTGATGAAAGTGTCAGTTTGTGAGCAATACGTGTTCCCCTGGCTGCACAGAAGCTCTCAAGAATTAGACGTGCATGTGTGCAAGAGTGTGTGTGTGAGCGTCTATGTGAAACAGGCCATATCCAATTTTCTACACCTCGCTGTGGAAGGTACAGAAAAGCCAGTAGTATGAATCATTCATGAAAGAGACAGGGAGCCCAAATGGAAGAGCAAAACTCAAGGAATGCAGGTGTTAAAAATCAAAGTCGGCACACAACACACACATGCGTGACCTGTTCGCACTAGACAGGCTGGCAACATAGGCTTGATTACAAGTTGGACGTGTAAGTTGGCATCATGGGTCAGCGTGAAACAGTTACCTTCCCCTGAACCCTGGTCCAGACTGATGAGTCCATGTTCTCCTTCAGGATTCAGTCGGGTTAGCAGTGGTTTTCAGCTCACCACTCTCCAGTAGATGCTGTTTTCTACCCTGCATCCTTCAGATGCATATTTCACCTTCATTGAGGTGAGAGTGGCCTGCAGAGATTTTTGTGACTCTCTGGAAGCATTTGGACTAATTTTGGATGATCCACTTTGGGAAGCTTCACTGTTGTTCCAATTTCCTTTGTAGATAGTGTCTCTCATTGTGGATCTACGCAGTCCCGGAGCTTTGGACATAGCTTTGCAGTCCTGCTTCGCACTGATCAAAGCTGTTTGGTTTTTTTTTTTTATAGATGTAGTAACTGAGGGGTCAAATACTTTTCCCCACAGGCCTAGTTAGTATAACTGCACGTCACGTTTTTGCTTCAATAAACATTATTCAAATTGTGTGTTTGCTCAGGTCGCCATTCTTTTATGTTAGAGTTTCTTTAAAGATCTGAAACAGTTTACAATGAGATACACACGGAATGAGAAGAAATCAGGACTGTAAAAGAGAACTAGATAGCATTCCATCGGTGAAGCTTGAACAAAGGCAAAAGGACATGATTTATTGACTCTGCAGCAACATGTTACTCTCATTGTCTCTGACACTAACAGTCTGTAGTTGAAAGCCTTCTAGGGGTCAGTTCGAAAGGGGAGGAAGATGATGAAATCCCTGTGTTTGTGCAATGCAAAATTCATGGCTTTTGACAATCATGGACTTGACCGGGGAAAACAAAGACCACTTCACTTATCGTCCCCTTGTTTTGCTGGAACACATTACTTTCAAAGATTTCATAACGCATCTTTATGATGGTGTTTGGCTTTGTGTGGTGTAGCTCTGGATTAGACAGAAACAGGGCACTGTGTCAGAAGTCACAAATGAGGGAGCCTGCAAAGGTGCAGCACCAGCATTTGCCCACTCCTAGGTAAAAAAAAAAAAATACCTCGGTTCTCACGACTCCAGTTGGGTTAGTGTATTTGAACTGGACCAAAAAACATTGGGGAAAGAAATTTGAGAACAAACGATGAAGGGATAAAGTGAGAGATTAGGATGGATGAGAACAGCTTAATAAGAAAAATAAGAATGAGAGTGAAGACAGGAGAGATGCATAATTTATTACTGGTGTCACTGCACAGACTGAGGAGATGAACATAAAGTAGAAAGGAAGTTTATTTATGAGCAGCAGGTCAACAGTGGACACACAGACACACACACACGCACGAGCACAGAGAGCGAAGGAATGCAGGGTTGACAAGGTTGGCCTGTGAAGTGTGGGCATTCATGCCAAGCAGCACCCGAGCCCGGTGCCAAGGCTGGAGCACAAGACGGGCTTCACCCGCCTGGGGCAGTGGCAGTCAATGATGAGGCCTGGACAGACTGGGCACTGCCCGAGAGAGCGCAAACCCATCCTCAATGATTAATGAGGGTCTGTGATTGTGGCTGGTGAGTTCAAAGAGGCAGAGGGATAAACACAGAGTGAGGGTGGGATGGGAAAGGGGGGCACAAGGGGGAGAGAGTTTGGCCGGGCCAAAGCACGTAGATGGCTTTTCCCAAACTTCCACGACAGAAGGGGAGTCGTCAGTTTCCATTCGGGTTTGAAAACATTGCAAAACACTGAAAACTAAACCACTTGCTTGCGTTTCACTTTGCTAAATGACCATAACCGCATGAATCGTTTCTCGCTGGCGTTTCCATCTCAGCTTATAATGAGTTTTTTTTTTTTTCCTCCCCCCAAAGGGTGTAGTGCAATTCGGTGATGTTATGTCTCACTGCAGATATAACCGCGGTCACAGTTGTATTCACATTTTATTCATATTCTCACGAGTTGAATATGAGACATCCTGGCAGCTGCTGTGTAAAACAGATGGCATGACATCTACACACACACTTACACATTCTTTCTCACCCATAGACACACACACACCGGAGCCCTAGTAGCACACATTCGAGCTCGGGGTCTCTCCGAGCACCGCAGCCCTCTAACGAGACGCAAGTTTAAAAAAAAAAAAAAAGCCTTTCCTCGACATCAAACTTCTTACCGGCTGCAGACCGTGAATGTGTGACATGAGTGAATGGCTGCGTAACTCACAGAGAATGCCAACGCCAAGCCAGTGTAGGCCCAGACTGTTCAAATGAAAATGGCTGTGCTTTACACTGTCCACCCACCAGTTTCAGGAAGCTGCAAAGAGCTTTAATGTAATAACACAGAACACCGAAATTATCCGCCCTCTGTTCACACTGTTTTGGCTGCTTTTACCTTTTGACATGTCTGGCACTTGTCATTTTGTCACTACATGACAAAAGGGAAGGCTAAGCCCTCGATGGCCGGTAATGTTGAGAGCTGCAGTGTGAAATCTGAAACATGGCCACCGGAATGAGATGTGTGTGTCCGTTTAGTCAGTCCGCGTTACCTGTATGAAGGGTTGAAATGCCCGTGCAGCTGAAATGCGTGTGTGTAGGTGACCAGTAGAGCAGCATATTGAAGAACCTTCAGGTCAGAAATCGGATCCACCGTTAGTGTGGGAAGATTTTACCATAATCCTCCGTCACAGTTACAGATCAGGGAGAACACAGGATGTTGATTTGTTGACTCGGTGCCCACATCAACAGTTGTCTATTTCTGCCGCGCACACACACACACACACACACACACACACACACACACACACACACACACGCAGTCATGGATAGCTATTAGCATGGTGGCTCCCAGGCTCTTTTCTTGTTCTTTTCTTTTCCAAGAATGAACAGCTCATTAATCTAAGGCTATAATTAAGGTGGAATATTTCAAGTGGACGCTGTGACATCATCAGGGGTTGCCAAAGGGTGAGCAGCCATCCTGTTCAAATCAGGGCTCTTTTTAATCATTTAGCCTTGGCATCCCAAAAGTGCAGGTGTGTGTGTCTTGATAATTAGACACTGGATATTTGTTAATGAGGCAGAAATACATAAATGACAACCGTGGACAGATTAGATCAGGTTTCTTCCTCTTTCTCAGTGTTGGGGAAAGTAATTGTAAGGAAAAGCGAAGCAGCAGCTGCCATGTTGCTGGCCATTAGACAGAAATTGCTGTGTTTGTTCATACTGTAGTATTCCAGGAAAGAGTGTTTGGCTTTATTTAGCCAAAGTTATGCAAACATTTTGGCACCGTGGGCAAATTACATATTTTGTTGATTTTTCAAGTAGAAACTAAATACAACCCCTGCAGCAAACAGACATTTAAATTAAGCCTTTCTGCAAACCTTAACGCACTGTTACTTTTCTCATGAAATTAAAGAACCAACTAAAGCGTGTGCAAATGTTTGGGCACCCTCCAAAGTCACTGCTCAGTAACTTCTCTTTGCCAACTATTAGGAGCAGGGGTTGAAAATATTTTTTAGTGGTGTTGTGTTGCAGCCATTGGCACAGGAAACATTGCACACACTGAAGGTCGACTGGATTCCACTAAATAACGGCAAATTGTGGTTGTAAATGTCCTGGAGTCAGTGAAAAAAGTGAAAAGTGACTGGCTTCAACAATGGGACAGTGGTACAAAGCAGAATCCATCATGAGCAAGCTGAAGCTTTGGAAATGACCGTCACAGCTCTCTGACCTGAACATCATGGAAAATCTGTGGGCAGTTCTTAAACGGGGTATGTGTGCAACACAGCCTAAAAATATCTCGAAACTTGGAATGAAATGCATGAAAAGTGGCTGAAATTTTCTCAATAAAGAGGAGATTTACCAAGAAAGCAGTTGCAAGCTGTGGTATCATTAAAAGACACTATAAACAGACTTGGTACATGCCACAGTTAATGTTTTTTTTCCTGTTTATTTAATGAAATAGAATTTAACTGTGTGTGTGTGTTAAGTTTGAATAAAGGGTTTATTTTAACTGACTCTCTAATTTAAAAACAAATATGTAATTAGCACAAACCTTCACGTACATTAGTAATAGCTACTTTCTCCCTTTCTGCCAACCTAATAGTGATGTACAAACGAGGAACGTTTAAAACCACCTTCTCAGGAACTGTCCACCAGAAGGGATCACACCATGAATGGTGTCATAAAACTTGTGTGTAGGAATCCAAAGGGCTCTGTGACAGCTACTAAAATCAACGTTCATGTGTCAATAAACAACAATGATGTGCATGAAAGATTTGTTAAAAAGAACTGTCGATGATGCCCGTCCACAGTTTGCTCAGAGCCTTGTGGAAAGCCAGAGGACGATTAGAACAATGTTCTGTGGACAGTTGACACCAAAGACTTTTTGGTATGACAGACGTATTTAACAGTTACCAATGGGAGAATGCTGCTTTCCGGCATCAGAACCTTACCCCACCTTGACAATATGGCGGCAGTATCATTTTGGGCCTGAACTGTTGCCTGTGGACTAGGACAGCGCCTCATCATTGATGGAGCTATGAATTCTGAGTTGTACAAGCAAATTCTACAGGAAAATGTCAAGATAGCATCTGTGGACCGAAGCTTTCAGAAGGGGGATATTTAAAGTCTGTGTATGTCGCGCTGAGTGACGCGCCCATCAGTCATCCAGCACGAACGTTGTCTGAGCTGCTTCGCTGCACACATTTTTCTATCATAAATGTAAATGTTCGGACAGGGGGAGGTTTTTATTGGTTTTATTAAGTCGAGTTTAGAGCCATTAAATTCATGTCTAACAGCAAAGACTCGGCCGTGCCACCAAATATCTGCTCAGTACGGAGCTACAGTATGTATTGAGGTACTGAGAATGTTGTCGTCTGTCATGTCATTAACAGCGTGGCCGAAAATCCCACTTTTCATTCTAAGACCCAACGAAAGTTCAAGAAGTCATCAACCCTGAATGTGAGATTTCTACTGGAATTTCCACACGCGTTTTAGTACAACTAATAATGTGTTTCACCCTTACACGTCGTGCTAATGGCGGACACCTGGGAAGACCTGTACAAGGCTGCGTTTTGGTAAAATAACTTAAAGTAGCCACCTGGGATTTAGAGGTTAAAAGAAACAGATGATTTAAGGAACTGAAGTCGAAAAGACGTGGCATTACACCATGAAGGTGAAGGTACCAGCACCCAGCCTCCGGTCTAACGTGTTCACTGGGTGAAGTTACAAATTCTGCTGCTTACGCTGTGGCTCATTAGCACAGTGTAATTACAGCGTGATCCATCTCAAAGCGCCTTCTTGTTGTGGCCGCTGCCTCTCAGCTCCTTGCTAATGGGGACGTACAGAGGCTACGTGTACCATCGTGTGAGCTTCACAAACCGACGCCGAGCAAATTACCGCTTCTAATTTAACTCTCTCAATTTGCATTGCATCATTAGGCTTCCTATCGATTACAAACCGAGCAAAGGAGGCGCTGGGTTTCAATAAGGTATTGATGTAAATTAAAAGAGTGATGGCATTTTCTTATTCAGGTATTATTTATTGTTTGGGATGATGCTCTGTTGGGTGATTATGAACGCATATCAAACGCATAGCTGCTAAAAAACTGGTTTGTGATAATAAAATCTTTTTCACTGTGACTGTAACTTTCACACGAGGCAAATCCATCTGTTTCCCACATTGTTTGTCTTATTTTCAGCATAGCAAAGAATTATCTCAAAGCCAGATTGTTTCTCAATTTGCTCGGTGTGGTGCCTCAATTCCGTTGTCGCAAAACTCGTCTCCTCGCTACCTCTCGTCTTTGCCCCTTTTGCTCCTGTTCTCCTGTTTCTCGCTCTCGCCTCCCAGTAGTCTCGTTGGTCGCAGTGTCCATCTACTCCCTGATGTGTCATTTAACTGTTACAATGCAGCGTTCAGCTACTTAGACACAGCTCAGCGTTAACCACGCTGCCACCTCCCACAAACACCAGAAAACTGTTGTCTCCCCGAGACAGAAAACAAGCCAATTTATATTTGCACCAACTATTTGCCTCACCTTTTGTGCTTTTAAGTTTGTTATTCCTTATTTTCCTTCACGGAGAGGGAAGGTAGCGAGAGATAAAGTGGGTCACTCCTCTCCTGCAGTATAGTTGAGGAAAGACTGACTCGGTGGAGTAAGGCTGTTTGTTGCCTTGGGCACCAACATGACAGCAAAGGCAAGTTGATGGACTTAAAGGGGCTATCAAGTGCCTACCTTGGCATAAACGCAGTAGTCACAGTTCCTCAGGGAGGGAGACCGTAAATATGACAATACAGCAATCCAGGCTTTTTGGCTCTGGTCTGACTACTGCAGCAGTAAACCGTGAGATTAATAAAGCTAATAATTTTCAACGTGCGTGTGAAACATAGTGAAGATAAAGTTAAACAAGCGTATAAAGCGGGATGCAATTAATAGTTTCCCAGTCACAGATGGGAAGGGCGAGGGATCATGTCATTGTTGTGACATTACAAGCTCCGGCTCGATGGCCAGTACAATCAGCCGGCAAGTTTGGGTCTGGGGACTTGACCTTCTCGTGGCCAACTGTGTGCGTCAGTAGTCACAGCGATAGCTCCACTCAGTGGGAATAAGCAAAGCCTAAAGTGGGTCCAAAATAGAGGAAAAACACTTTCCTCTTCCAAAACTGGAGAATTATGGGAGTAATAGCTTGGCTGTGTTTAGTTCCAACCAGTGCAGCTCAGCCAGGGTATGATTTTAAAGAAATTTCAACAACTGCTTCAGTTGCACTGATGTAGTTTCTTCTTGGTTTGGTATCAACAAAGTGTCTTTATGCTTAGTTGTCTCTTTCTGTTCTGTGGTCTTCAAGGACACTAAGGAGACCTGCAAGTCTTTCCTACAGTATTTAACTTCTGTGTGTGTGTTTGTGCATTGTCATATTCCTATACTCAAGAGGACTAAATGTTGTCACACAGCAGATACGTCTGAGGGTAAATTGTGATTGTAGTTATGTATCCAGGGGTAACGATGCGTCTAACTGAATAAACCCTGCTAATGTTAAGGTGTGAATATTTATGAGTATGTTTTTTTTTGTCTATGCCTCACTTTCTACTTTCCAGGAAACTACTATGGCACCCCAAAGCCCTCTGCAGAGCCCAGCCCTGTGCAGCCGGACTTAGTGGACCAGGTTCTGTTTGATGAAGAGTTTGACACAGAGGTCCAACGAAAACGCACAACCTCTGTCAGTAAGATGGACCGAAAGGACAGCGCTGCGCCAGAGGAGGAAGATGAGGAAGAGAGACCTCCTATGGTCAATGGCCTGGCTGGTGAGAGACACCACAATGTCTTTTATTTTCAGTGCTTCCACTTTGTTACAGCGAGTAGTTTTAATGCAGCTTTGCTTCACACTGCTTTTCTCCCAGCTAAGGTATTTTTTTTTGTTTGGCCAGCATTTCATTTATATTTTTTCCCAAAATGCAAAACAGTGGGACCTTGTTTCTTTCCTTCTTAACATCTTTTACTCCAAACAAACATTCTCTGGATTAGCTGTTGTGCATGCAAGGTCAGCACTAAATCACAGCCCTGCAGACAAAATCAGGAAGTAGTGAAAGTCTGTCTGAGATCAGTTAAAGCAATCGTAAGGTGAGAGGGACGGACTTTGTCCTTGTTGAATTCCCTCGAAAGGTGAACTACTGTCCTAATTGTGAAAGTAGCTCTAACTGTAGGTCGTATCAGAGTCTAGAATTAGGCAGCAATGTGTTTAGAGATTGTGGTTCATATTGACGCGATAAAATCACACAGTTGCTTCAGATTCATCCACTGCACATCGGTGCCAAAGGTGCTCTGTCGGGTGGAGATCTGGTGACTGTGGAGGCCATATGAGTACAGTGAAGTCAGTTTTATGACATTGTGTGTGTATCCTGCTGGAAGTAGCCATCAGAAGAGCCTTACACAGTGGTCATAAAGGGATGGACATGGTCAGCAACGATACTAAGGTGGCATTTTAACAGTGCTCAACTGTTACTAAGAGCCCAAACTGTGCCAAGATAACATCTCACACACTGTTACACCGCATTTAACGATTGATACAAGGCGAGATGGACCAATGTTTTCATGTTGTAAGTCACCCGATTCTGACCCTAGCATCTGAATGTTGCAGCCAAAATTTTGACTCATCAGACCAAGCAACATTTGCCAAATCTTCTATTGTCCAATTTATTTTGCATTGAGCACTTTTGAATTGTAGCCACAGTTTCCTACCTTAGCTGGTCTTCTGCGCCTGTAGCCCATCTTCTTCAAGGTTTCAGTGATGGTCTTCTTCATACTTCAGTTGGAACAAGTGGGTATTTGACTTTCTATCATCTTGAACTAGTCTGGCCATTATCTTCAGACCTCAGACCAGCCCGACACGGACAACAACAGTATATTTAAAGCCACTTAAAGCGCATTTCTGATGCTCAGTTTGAACTTACATTGTAGCTCAAGAGGTAGAACAGTCGTGGAGGGCTGTTGGTTCGATCCCTGGTTCCTCCGATCGCATTGTCACAAGACACTGAACCTCAAACTTGGTTGCCCCCAGTGACTGTAGCATGGTAGCTCCATTATCGGTGTGTGATTGTGAGTGCGAATGGGTGATGAGAAGCAATGTAAAGCACTTTGGGTAAAAAGCGCAGACAATTTACCATTTACAATTGAGATGCTGCCCTGCAATTGGCTGATCACTGTAGAAATTTGCGTAAACAAGCAGTCGAACAGGTGTACCTAATAAAGTGAAAAAAAAAACATCCATTATGAATCTAAAAAAGCAAAATCAGACATTAGGCATAGCCTCACCAACAGCCTCCACAGAACCGGGATGAAGGTCTCACGATCCATTTGCAGAAAACTTAAAAAACAGAAATATTGAGGCCATAAGAGGCAACATCAGTGTATCCACAGGAGCAAGTGAAAAGCGTCATTACACTGTGACACATGGTTACAGAAAATGGGTTAAGAAGAAATTAGATTAAAAAAATTAATGAGTGGTGCTTATCTCACATCCAAGAGCAAAAGAGAAAAACACTGCATCATCTCCGCGGCCAAGAAAAATCACTCTAAATCTGTAGTTCATGACTTCTTCGTGTGATCGTACGAGCAGCATATGACACTTTTGCCAGCGTGTGGCTGAATTGGATGGTTTAATCTGGGGAGGATGTACGACCAAACATGCAGAGCAGGAAGACAGATCGCCATGCCTTGAAGGTGCTTTTGTAATGGTCATGCATTACGGCAAACAGCCATTTTTCTTCAGTGTCCTTTTAGCCTTCTCTCCAGCTTATGCAGCCCACATTTGCTCACATTTGCACACAACAGCTCGGGTTTGTATTTCTCAACGAGGGCTGAGAGCCACCATAGCCTACAGCCAGTGTCTGTGTGTAGTCATTTATTCTGACTTTATAAGTGCAGAAGCCCCTCCGTGGTTGTGTCATGACAAAGAGACCCCAATTTCAGCACAAAAAGCCCTTGACTTCTTCCAGTCAACAACTGTCACTTCTCATCCCTGCCATTCACTTACCCGAGCCAAACTGACTGAGCGCGTTCAATGCCACGACGAAGCTAGGTCACACACCGCCAGATGAAAACCTGCAGATAAGTGCACACGCACGCACGCATATCAAGATTAGGCAAACGGCACACACGCAGCAGCCTGCGTGATACTAATAGAGTTGGGATGTGGCGCTCGTGGCTGGACCGAAGCATTGGTCAGCCCTGCCTTTGCCTGCGAGGCAGTTCCCAGTACATCGCTGCTGACATGCAAATCCTATGGCAATCGCTGTGTGCTTCCGTCCTCTTTCTCTCTCTCTCTTTCCCTCTGTGTACCCTCTCTCTCTCTCTCTCTCTCTCTCTCTCTCCCTCTCTACCCCTTGCTCTCCTGTGGATGTAACCGTCCACCCAGTGTACAGAGGAAGAGAAGCTCAGGCAGGCGGCAGCAACAGGGAGAGATGCAAAGAGCCCAGAGGAGCTCCAATGGCGCCACACTCTCACCTCCTGTCTCCTTCTCTTTCTACCATCTCCCATACCCTTACTCCCAACCCATTCCCCTGTCTGTCTCCGTGCCCGTTCCCTCTCTCCATGCCTGGCCCCAGAGCACAAGGACAAGCCGGAGTGGAGGAGGACAGTGCCCAGCTACAACCAGTCCGCTGGTGCCATGGACTTGCATGTATGGAACACACAGGATGAAAGTCAGGAGCCCTTGCCTAAAAACTGGGAGATGGCCTACACAGAGACCGGCATGGTCTATTTTATAGAGTAAGTAGCCTTTCCACTGCTGCTTGGCTGCCTTGTTTTGGTTCTATTATTCTCTTATTACATCATTGTGCTAATGCCATTCTCAGTATTCTTCCAGTTCCGGTCCTTTTTTGCCGCTGTAACCCAAATATGCTGAGAAACCTTCTCCTCTCCGCTTCCAGTGCATTCCTCTGTACTGTATCACACCAGGTGCTGGACATGGAGTTCGTCTGCAGGCTCAGCAATGGTTGTCGTGTTGCTCTTGATTAAGTTTTTGACTTTATTTCCTCCCCGAGTTTGACGTCGGGCTTGTTGGCCGGTGCTAAAAGCAGCAGGCCCTCATTGTTTACCTGGCCCGTTAGTGTGGCAGGCAGTCAATGCTGAGCTGCGGACAAAGTCAGGTGCTGCTGCTCACTGCTAAATCAATAGCTCGTTCTGCCGGTGAGAGGAACAACAGGCTAAATGGAGCTTGCCACCCCTGACCCGCTCCCTCACTTGTGCTCTTAATGATAATTGCACGTGCTCACACTTTTCTCTCTGTGCTCCATGTATTCCTCCCTCTTTATTACATGGACTCTCTCTCATCCTTGTGCCTTGAAGGGTCCTCTGAGTTTTGTTAAGATCTTACTAATATTCTACAGACTTCTTTAATAAGCCATTTGATCCCAAAAGATTAGACGTTAGACACACTTCTGTTTGTTTGTTGGAGCTGGTGAAATAGCTCCTGGGTAAAGTGGCTCCTGAGAGCTCCCTGTGCTAAATGCTGACAGGAAGGGACCCCTGAATGTTTTTAAATTCTGTTTTACTTCGCCTAAAGCTCCGTCTTATCTTTTTTTACTTCAGTCACAACAGCAAGACCACTACCTGGTTGGACCCCCGCCTTGCCAAGAAGGCCAAGCCTCCTGAGAAATGCGAGGAGGGAGGTGAGATGATATGTGTAGATGGATCCATGTTAGTAATGTTTAGATGGGCACTCATACCCCTCAGGTCCACATAAATATACTCTCATCCCAATACACACACTCTTCCACTTCATCCCAACTCCCCGCTGCATGGATCAGTGTGTGCATGAGTCGCATCCGTGCCTCTCTGAAGGGGACGCTGCCTAACAGACGGAGACTGAACAGCCGAGCGGGCCTGGTCACAGTCATGCTGGTGACACAGCACAAACCTCCAGCTTCCATCTTGCCCCTCTCCCCCTAATGGCTTCTGGGACACATGCAGCGAGAGCTCATCAGCGCAGCATCTCTCAAAAGGCAATTTTCTATGGTCCCTCTTGCGTAAAGATCTCCTCTGCGCCGCATGTGTTTGTCACACAGCAGCACAAACTCAAGATGTTGCTCGCATGCACACGCCGCTGTACACACAGACTATCATTTTTCAGGGAGGTAGAATTTCCTACTTCTCTTCCTTGCACCCCCATAGTGTGGATTAGGGCCTAAACACATAGTGACAAATCAAAGCACGCCTCCTTCTTCACCTGTGGATGTGCGTTAGCATGCTGTTGAGCTGTCTGTCACCATGCCTCGTTTGCTGTTTCAAATTATCCATGTAGAGCATCAGCAGTATTTTTAATGATGTGCCTATTCTGTGTCTGCGCATCCCCCAGAGCTGCCCTATGGATGGGAGAAGATTGAAGACCCCCAATACGGGACCTACTACGTAGAGTGAGTAAACTGCTCCTTGTGCCTGGAGGGACCCAGAGGGCTACACATGTGAATTGTGGCAGATGGAAAAGAAATGCTTTACTGCATGTTCATCTTTTGCCTTTTTGCAGAGGCAGTCTGCACCTGCCTGTGTGTGTGTGTGTGTGTGTGTGTGTGTGAGTCTGGGTCTACATGTTTGCTTTCACTAAGGCAGCACTCCCTTTCCCATAATCCCAAACTTAAGTGTATATTAGTATTAAACATGCTCTTGTTGTGTCTCAGGGGACCATGTGATGGGAGCGTATTATGCAATAGTCCATAAATGAGTTTCCCACAGTCCTGCAGAAAACAAATATGTCAATACTGATAACACTGGCGGATCACAGCTTTGTGTGTGTTTACGTGAAAGAGGCCAGAGAGTGAAGACCACAGACAATAAAACTTCAGCCTCCCTGAGAGGAAACAAGGGCGAAATTCCATTCTGAGTGTAAACAAGGGCACAATGTTTCATTTTAGTCCCATTAGTGTGGATGAAGTCGAAGAGACCTGCATGAAAAAGGGGGCGGGGGGGGATCAGAGTGCCTATTTATGCACAAGGGTCACTGAGAGGCTGCCTCTCCTGCCTAGGTCTCTTTGTCTGGGAAATTTTGTTGCGAATGAACCACCAAACGCAGCAACGTGGCACAAAGTCTCATTATTCCCTCAACTGCCGAACAAACTGCGAGGTGCAGCAATCAAGGAGTGAGAAAGTGAGACAGAGAGCGGCAGAGGAAATGAAAGAGTGGAAATGAAAGAGAGGGGAATGTTTATCTCTTCAGACATAATGGGGAGGGTATCTCTATGCATGAGTCATACGCAGCAATAACGCAGAGGTCTTTTTATTGAATGCACACACACACACACACACACAAATACATCAGCATCTTAGCATGTGGCTCATTCACGGTGGCGCATCAGTGCGTTTTGTCTTCCCAAGGTTGCTGTCATGACCAGGATTTACCACTGTTAAAGCTCATTATGGAGATGAGCTACGTCCCACTGCATTATCATCTAACTTTGAGAGACATTTCTCTGGGTTGCAGGAAATTTTTAAGCACACACAGTAGGCGTGACATGTGAGTCAGGAATTGTTTTTAGGCTAAGTATTGAGTAAGTATTGCTGCAGATTCCGGAGAAGTTGGTAGGTTGTGTAAAAAATAAATAGGAGAATGCGTCAAATCCCTTTTTCTCATAATTTGCAAAGCATTTGAAGCCTTCTGGCAAATAGCAAAAAGAGAACATAATGTTTGGATAGCAAACAGAGGTTTTGTAACCTTTGCATCGACAACCAGCTCTGAGTGATGAATATGTGCTGTTTGAATGGAAGACCTGCCCCAAATTCTTTTTAAATCAATTGTTAAAATTGCATTCATTAAAGGCAGATAAGCCAGAGGTTATTGGTAAATTGGCTTAAGAATGTACGACCATTGTTTTAAGCAACATACATACTGAATTTGATTCTGCAGAACGTCTTTGCTTCATTTTATAAGGTGTTGTTGTTGTACTCCACGCCGGGAAATGCGCCTAAACTTAAACATCACATCTCCAAACAGCTGGGACAGAGGCAACAAAAGACTGGAAAAGTGTAATGCTGGGTTTGTGGTTTACATGATGTAGTAGTCTGTAGACTCTATGACATGCTGTCTACCCTGCATGGGAAATGGGACACCCTCATAGTCAAATCAGAGGTTTGCATGGCAGGCTGAGAACAGTGTGAACAGTGTGGACAGGCTGTGTTCTGTGAGGCAAGACTCCAGACGAATACAAAACCAGCTGACGTGGGTACAGCAGGTGAATAAATGAAAACCGTAAGACGAGGCAAACACATGGACAATCTAAACGTCTGTAAAGACTGATCGAATGTTTTTTATCTCCCTTGTGCAGCCACATCAACCAGAAGACCCAGTTTGAGAATCCAGTACTGGAAGCTAAGAGAAAGTTGAGTGGCGACACACCCACTGCAGCAGCGCAGCCAGCAGCCACACCCTCAGGTAATAACACCCGCAGCAAAGGACAGACGTGTTTATTCACTGTACTGCTCACAAGCGAGGATGGATCGGCACAGAAGTGAGATCACACCTATTATTTCTAATTTACTTTTTGCAGAATTTAATGTAAACAAGAGGCAATAGGGAGAAAGTTGTAGTGAGATTGTGTCAGTCCAAGAAAGTTGGTTTAATTTTAAGATAAATTGTTGAAAGAGAAACCACAATATAGATATTACAGACTTACAGACAGGATTTTGTGGTTTTGAACTGTTCGGGAATCAGCTGTGCAATGTTTACATGACAGTTTGACCAGCAGGAAGTTTTTCCCTAATTACTATGATGGAACTGGACAGGAAGTGAGGTTGTTTGCTCTACATTGTTTCCTGAAATATACATATGTGTGAGAGAGAGAGACAGACACAGAAAGCACCGCTCAACACAGTTTTACCATGTGAGGACTAGCAGCCTGGCTTCTTTGCACTGTTAGATGATCAGCCTGTTGGTGCTTTGCTCAAAAATGAAATGCTCCATATTTCATATTTTGCAGTAGGTAGTGCAGTCAGTGCAGTCCACCAATCCACCAATCCTACAGGTATTATAGGATTGGTATATTATAGGATCTATATCAATCCCTCCTCCCCAGTTGCTCCTGGTGAGTGTTGGCCAGATGCATAGCAGCTCCCCCGTCGATGTTTGATTGTGAGTGCGAACGGGGGAATAAGAAGCAGTGTAAAGCGCTTTGAGTACCAACAGGTAGAAAAGTGCAGTGCATTTACCACGGTGCTCAGAAGATAAATGTTACTGACCTTAGTGATACTTATAGTTTATCTTTAACAGCCCAGCTAACAACAGGAGTGAAATGTCTCACCAGCTATTAGATGGTTTGCCATGACATCTGGTCCATGACTTTACACCGATCGGCCCCACATTAACACCACCTGGTGCAGCCTCAGACTGTTCAGAGAGCCCATGTTGCTCCCTGACCAACAGAAAAGCTTTCATAGTTTGAGATCATTAAAAAAGGCCTCAGTTCTGTTTCTGGCCCCCTTCAGTTTGGATGGGAGTCAGGTGGTAATAATGTTGTGGCTGATGGGACTGTGAAACGTTAGTCCCTCAGCTGTGCCACCATCAAGTCAAATTATATTAAAATGTCTGTAAACCATTAGTGTAACATGAAAAACCTGCGAGGACCTCCCATCATCCTCAGCCGACATGCTAAACCAAGACGGGGGACTAGGTCAATATTATGCCGTCACGTTTCCGTGGTGATTGTAAACCTGTTAGCGTGCAAACGTCTCACAAGATGCAGCGCAGCCGACAGTGTTATTAAGACACGGCTTCCAGCTTTGTCGCTTTATTCAGTGAAGAAGAAAAATAAGATGCAACAAGGTCATAGATGCGTTGTACAAACACTGGAGCCCTTTTATCGTCTCCTTCATGCTGAGATGTCTGTCTGGAAGAAAAAACAGTTGACAGGCTGCTGATAAACAGCCTATAGCCTATGAAGCAATGATATTCTATTTGAATAATGGAGCAGCGCTTCACTGGGCGGCAGAATTCATTTTGACAAGTGGATACAAAGTAGGGGGGGCTCTGAGGTCTCTTTGAAAAAGCCTTTACCCCCGTCATTCACCGCAGCTCAAAGATCTCTCGTTAGAACAGGAGAACGGGGGGAGAACAGAGACGGCGAAGGAGAAAGAGGTGCAGCGTAAAGTGACTTATGATCATAAATTGCCTTTCTGCTGGGTCATCTGTTCATCATTTACCACTTGTGGCGAGTGATGCCGCTTGACGGCTCTAATCACCCTCTCTTCACTCACGGTAAACGTCTGAGGAGCAGAAGCCCTGCTGTTGTAACACGAGTCGGAATTATTACACTCTTCACAAAGCACGAACACATTAGTATTCAAACTAGCCTCTGCATTTCAGACACCCCTCGGACAGAACTGTCCGCCTCACTCTGGTGCGCGCAGACCCCACCTCGCACAGCTGAGCCTCTCTGCAGTCTGTGGATGATATTGCCTCCGCGTACCACCGCCTCCAGCCTCGGCTGCCTCCCCTGCGCTCGTTCTGCACCTTCCCACCCTCGTTAATGAGAATTAATGGCTGGTGGTCTTTCGCAAGTGTGTGGACGTGCGTGAGGTGGCTTCTAAACACTGTTTTGACAAGGCTGGCGAGCCTGACCTCCCAGACAATGCTGCAGAGCACAGGAGCAAAGCCCAGCACTATGCTCAGCCGTAATTACAGCGCTGACAATCCTGTCTGACATTTCATATAATCACTTCACCCCCCCCAAACTACCCTCCATCCCATCCCCTCAAGAACACACACTGTCCCTTTGTGGCCCGCAGCTCAATCAGGACCATGTAAACACGGGTTTGGTGTGCAGCCCCCCTCTCTGTGCCTCTCCGTCAGCGTGGCTGTCATGGTGATCATGTATGAGATGGTGCCGACAGTCTCTTGACATACAGTGGTGTGCGAGCATCTGGCCAGTCTGAACGGGATTGACAGGACACACATGCTCACACAAGTTGTCATGAGGAATTTAATGTTCTTGCACTTTTAATTCATGTATTTGTCTAATGTTACGTTACAAAGCCAATTTCCAGAAGTAAGTTGGCATTAAGATATAAAGGGAATGAAATTTAGGACACAACATGAATTGTAAAATTAAGAAAATTGTTTTGTTTATATCTATATTTACTCATTTTGAATTTAATGCCAGCAACAGGGGCAAGAAGACAAGAGCATTCTTTAATCTAAAAGCAAAGACGTTTGATAAAACACCTTACAATTACTATCAACAATATCGTGATTGGGTTCAAAGAGCATCCCAGCATCGTAAAACTGCAAAGACTTTGGGGAATATCATCATCCACAGCACACAATATCATTAAAACATTCACAGAAGAATACAAAAGGCCAAAGACCAGCAGAATCTGCAGGCCCTCTGGTAGCACTGCATTACAGCAGGCATGATTCTGTGGTGTAAAGAACTTCACTGGCACAGAAACACATGTAACCGCTACTGGCAGTGAACGGGGTTCGTCACTGCACGCACATAGTGAAGTTAGAACAAGATCCAGAAATGCTGCCTCCTCCTCTGAGCCTGAGCTGATTTAAAATGGGCCCGGGAGCATCTGACTTGTTATCAGTGCTCAGCTCTGCATCTGTGGTGCTGTGCTGGTGCATTAATGCACATGGCGTAAATGACTTGCACGTGGATGGTGAACGACATAAACTAGGCCTTGGTTATTTCAGCAAGACATGGCCAAACCACATTCTGCACCTATTACAAATGCACGGCTCAGTAATAAAAGAGTCTAGATGCTAAACTGGCCTCTCTGCAGTCCAGACCTGCCGCCCATTGGTGCATTATAAAGCCACAAACACAACAGAGGCGACCCGTGAAAGTAGGGCCACGAAATCCTAAATCAAGCAAGAAAATGAAAATATTCAGCTTTTAACCTCTTGGTCTCAGTGTTATTAAAAAACAGAGGTGATGCAACAGTGGTAAACAAACCCCTGTCCCAACTTTTCTGACAAATGTTGCTGGCATCAAATTCAAAATGAACGAAAACTGTTTAAAAAAGCAAATACATTTCTTCAAATTTCAGTATTTGATATAGTATTTGTTTTTTTGTTTTTTTGGAGCTAATTAGAGATTAAAGGTGCATTTAACATTATTTACATGTCAGTGCATTTGCTTTACATTTTACTGGAAATTGGCTTTACACAGACCATCACGACAACTTTGTCTTGACAAAGACAAAGTTACTTTTAGTTTGAAAATATCGCTCTTGTGCAGGAAGGCAGAGAGCATATGCAGGAATGTCATGTTAATCATACTTATCATAATCTCTTTTTTTTATTATTTGAACAATTGCAAGGCAATTATGCAAATTGTAATACCATGACACATTGAGAATGATGCACGAAGCAAGGAGAAGGGGGACTTCTATCTGTACCCTCCCTTATGAGATTAATGTCCTACCATCTATCAGTGTGGGAACTGCCAGAGAAGACGCCCAGCATGCAGGGACAAACACATAACTCACAGTCTCATAGGCTCACACCACAGGGAAGGGCGAGCTAGGATTTAGTTAGATTTTTCCCACTTTCTGTCAAGGCTAACTCTGTTTCTCTCTGTCTCTTTCTGTCTCATCACTCTTATCTCGCTCATTCCCTCTCTGTCTCTCTCTCTCTCTCTCACACACACACACACAGACACACACACACAGAGTCTAACACAATCCTTTCCTGTCTTCTATAAATTTGCCCCATTTACACATCCTGCAGGCACCACAAAGGAAATTTGCAATGAAAAGTTTACCTGGAAAATGTCATCCTGCATTTCAGGATGGATTTATCACCGCAGTGTAAGGAATTGGTTGTTTGCGGTGACGACTGAGGCAAATTATAGACATTTCGCACGAACAAAATCTTTATTGGTTTTGCAAACAGAGCAGTAGAGTCACAAGTTTTAGTTTTTTTTGAATGTGTGTTTGCGAGTTGTTTGTCTTTGCACTTAAATTGCGAGTATAGTGTTTGTGTAATTACTAGCAGTGAGTGACGTGCTGTCAGACACGTTGTCGCTGCAAAAGTGTTGCTTGGATGAAGACAGATGGCAGTTTATGAGCAAAGCTTTTCACTTGCTCCTCGTGCCCTAAGCTCATTACCAAATACACGTTCGTGCTTCTGTAGCACATAGGCAGTCACAGCACGTAAAGTTGCGAACTTTAACGACGTGCTGCCCTCATCTATAGAATTAATGGCACTGACTTCATTTCACGTTTAATATAAAAGCTGAATTGTGTCTCCCTATTGTTACACTAGAACTGTGGAATATGCCACAGCGGCTGAACAGAAGCAATTTAGCATATAAGAATATGAGAATAATTAGCCCAGTAAAGATATTTTTCCATTTCCGTGTCCATTACCCCTTGTCAATCATTCTCCTTTTCTTCTCATGTCATCCCTATAGCAGAAGAGCCTAGTAGCGGTGTGCACGGCTTCACACGAGATCCCTCCCAGCTGCAGGGCTCCATCCTGCAGACAGCTCTCAGAAAAAGCCCCCAGGGCTTTGGGTTCACCATCATCGGTGGAGACCGACCCGACGAGTTCCTTCAGGTCAAGAACGTCCTTCCCGATGGACCCGCCGCACATGACAACAAGATCGCCCCAGGTAACCAGCCCGCACAGGCTTGATGTGTATGCTTGTGCCAGTGTTTGGATTGCAGGATTGCTCACTGGCTTAGCAGAGGTCACCCCGCAGCAGTGCACACAATCCTAATGCAAAGTCATACAGGGACGAAAAGCTAGAAAGAAGGCGAGATTGTCCAAATAAAACGTAATCCAGTGTCACATTCCCACACGCCGTACGCTGTTTGCATGCCATGTATCCCTGTTTACACAGCGAGTCGCTGACCTGACGGTGGTGCATCCATGCTTTACGTAATACCTGCTTTCTGTATCCAGTGTACACACAAACACATTTCAAGAAAAGCCACCGAGCAGGAGTTTCACTGTGAATGTCACATTGCCTGATTAAGACAAATGTTTATAGGTAATGTTCTGTGAAGCAACTCTAAAAATAGAACGCTTCTGTCACTACAACACGTGTTCAGTTTATGGTGGGCAACAGGATTTTATCTGCAGCCATATATTAGAGATTTATGAGGCCTGCATTCACACAGTGCTGTCATGGCAGGAGGGTCACAATCCTGCTTGTGTAGCTATTTCATGCGTGGGAAAAATTATTCAGATTCTTTTTTTTTCAAAGATTCCTCTTTATTAAAAAGTGGACATCGTGCAACAAGAGAGTGAATCCACGGCTGAAACAAAAACAGTGTTTAGTTCACGTTGAATGATCTCAGACTTAAAGCATGTTTCACTAAAAACAGCGGAAATAAAGTGATGATAATAATAAACATTGTGTGGCTGTTGCATGGTTTCTCCATAAATCTGGAAACAAAGGAGTCACTGTGTGAAACTCCCTCAGGAATTTTAACAGCTGCTTTGAATGGCGTCAGTGACCGACACTGTCCCTTGAATTGGAGGCAAAATACTAAAAATAGTCTGTCCCTGCATGTGCGCTATTTTAAGTGATCATGTCTTTGATTAGACAATAATAAATTATATAATAAATTATATTCAGAATACAATAAATATACAAATTAACATGTCCACTGTTGGACGACATCCACACATGTGGACAGAACCTACATTTTCTTACCACTTTAGTTTTTGTTAGACAGAATCTTGTTTGTGACCTTTGTATGTGATAATATTTGATTTTTTTTAAACATGTTATTTGTTTATGAACACCACTGTCATCTATCTTGAATAAAGAGTGTTGGCAATCAGAGGTTTTGGAATACAAAATGATAATCACAGTTGCAGTTACAGATCTGCTGAAGATGTCTATCATGCCTCCCAGGGAATGTTCACGTGCCTTAGCCTCCATCTCCGACATACTTGATGTTGTACCACATGCTCATCGCTCCATGAATACCCTTTTATTGTTTCATACTGTAATCACATGCACAATGCTTTAGTAATTACTGTTAGTGAAGTGAGTCTGGAGTGTTACACATTACAGCAGTATTGACTGCATTCGGTGCCATTACCGCCATAGCAGTGCTGCTGCTGAGAATCAACATGAAAGTGGAACAGGGAGAGTAATTATTTTCAATGTTTCATTTCCCTTGAGAAGGAGGTTAATTGATTACATCAAAAAATGGATGTAATTAATTTCATTGGGTTGTAATAGAAAGCAGTGGACTGAAACAGCTTGGAGTGGATGAGACTTGTCTTTTACTTACTCTACAGTACTTCTATTATCTTGTGGATGCTTAGTTAGTGGCTAAGTGATGGCCGCTGTGTACAGTGTAGTGAGTGTGAACTACATTAGGACATGGAGCTCATTTAAGGAGTGAAACGTTAGCTGTGTTTGTGAGGAGAAGCTATCGATTGTGTAGGTGTGCTGAATCCTCCTCTGGGCTTTGAGCCAGATAGTCAGTCAGCAGTTCAGGCGGCCACGCAGGCTGCCTGTGTATCCTAGCCAGGGCCAGGGGTGACGAGAGCCGCCTCCCCTCGCCTCACGAGGGGATGAAAGGATGAAGATGTTGTTTGTTTCTTTTGCTCTCTCCATTCCTATTAACATCTGTGAATTTTTAGAGACTGGAGACGAACAAAAAAAATTCTCCTTTTGCAGCTTGATAGTTCACTAACTAATCTGCTGCTTTTTCTCCCATTGTCACTGTTCTTACTCGTGTTGCTGTTTCACCACAGTGTAAAAGCTCTTTGCTCTTCTTTTTAGGTGACGTGATTGTGGACATCAATAGGACATGTGTGTTGGGGAAGACTCATGCAGATGTGGTGCATATGTTCCAGTGCATCCCGGTCCACCAGTATGTAGACATGGTCCTGTGCCGGGGATACCCTCTGCCTGAGGATTCCAGCAGCAGTGAGGAGGCCTCCGGAGGCCTCTCCACCTCCATGGACGCTTCCCCCTCCCCCTCTACTTCCACGCCACAGGAGCCTCACTACACCACCCCCGATGGAGGAGCCTTCTCTAGGCAGACTGCTCCAGTGCCACCCATGACCAACGGAGGACGCCACCATCAGCATCCTCACACCTACTATGACGCTCCTCATACTCACAACCACGAAGGCCCTGACCCCACTTTGTTACAGCCAGAGCTGGTCAGCGTGCCGTTGGTGAAAGGCCCCGGAGGTTTCGGCTTCGCCATCGCGGACTGCCCTCTGGGCCAAAAGGTCAAGATGATCCTGGACGCCCAGTGGTGCCGCGGCTTGTTGAAGGGCGATGTCATCAAGGAGATCAACAGACAGAACGTCCAGACTTTGAGCCACTCCCAGGTGGTGGACATCCTCAAAGACCTCCCCGTGGGCAGTGAGGTCAGCGTGCTGGTGCTCAGAGGAGGTGAGTTGGCACAAACGAGAGCTCACAATTGGTGCAAGTGCACACAACAGCCGCGGGTAAGCCTGCAACATTCGGCTAATCCTTGGAAGTATGTCACAACTGGCGAGGATTTCAGTGCAGATGCTGTGACATGTCTGTTCTTAAAGCACTCTGTTTTTCTATTGAGGTTAGTGTACAGACGAAATAACAGGTGTTAGCACTCAGAGATAGTCTGGTGGTGGATTCCCACGCTCTTGAAACCATTTTAATCCCCACACAGCTTTGTGTCTCGTCTAGTAAACCGGTGTGGACTCGGGTCTGCTCAGCACAGGCAATGATTAATGTAACGTGCACAGTGTTTTGATGTATAAATAACAGGATTGTGGCGTTCTGTAGGTATTTCTTGAGCACATACACTCTTCCTGTTTTAAATAAAGCAATTTCACGCTCTGCTCCACACCGACTCTGCATCATCCACCGTGCGCCTTCCCGAGCGGGGAGGAAGTCATGCTTAGTCACATGGTGATCTGTGCTGGGAAGGCGCAGCGACAAGGCAGTTTTGGTGATTCACTCGCTGTTCAGAAAGAAACAGAGAAGGGAAGGCAGGAGAGAGAGAGAGAGCATGGTGGACAATCATTGCCCTTCTTACTTGAGGCTTTCGCTGATTTGAAGGGCTTGTTCCTCTTTTGCCATTACTGCAGTGCAGTAGCCTAGATTCGGCAGATCACTGTTACACCCACATATCAGATGTACTCGTGCTGGGCTCTGCTCTGAACTCCATGGGCTTGTCCTACCTGCAGTTATTAACTTTTTGCCCATGTGGAACAGACTTTTTTGCATTTTCCAAAGGCAGAATGTACAGTGTGTGTGTGTGTGTGTGTGTGTGTTACTGCTTAAAATGAGCAGGACATCACAGCATACTAGGACTAAAACGAGCAGCGCTGTGGGGTTTCCCTCGAGTCTCCCATGGACCCAGGATTAGGTTAAGCTTTACTCTCAGCTTGGGGCTAGAGGTTGCTTCCAATGACAGCAACAGAGGGAAATGAAACAGGAAATTATTTGGCATTGCTTCGTGTTCTGGATTTAAATCTGGAAATGAGACAAAGTGCCCTTCCTCGTGGAATATGTACCGCACTCATTGCCTAAGATATTATGGAATATATTAGAATATATTAGCTCTGGATAGGAAGAGCAGTACATTTACCATATACATAATTGAAAATGTAGAACTTTTGCTCGGTTTAACCCAAAGAAGAACATTTCCCACAGTTAAGGGTCAATGTCTCCTGTTCTGGAGTGTATCGCCCCCTACTGGTTACCTCCCAGTATGACTCACTGAAAGGAAAGCATAGTGTGAGGTGTGAAAAAAATCTACTACTTACAAAACCTCAAGGCAAGTTCACCAAGTGCAGCACAAAGCTCGGTCCTCTTCAGGAGTGGGAGAGAGCGTTCTGTGAAGCCCAACCCCAGTAGACCAACGGGTCAGCGGAAGGGAGGAGAAATACAAAGTACAACTCATCCAGAAAGACTTTAGGCCATGTGTTTCATAATAGATGCTTGTTTTCCTAATGAATTGAAGTCAGAAATAAATTCTCTGCTCCTTCACTTCTCTGCTTACAGGTCAGACATCCCCAGTGAAATCCCTTAAACCGGTAAGTTGAAGCCGATCTCTTAAAAATTTCATCTGTCTTGCAGGGCAAAACAAAGGACATGCAGACGATAAAACTGCAGCTGAATTATTAAACAGAAAGGTTTTAACTTTGTCTTGTTACCGACTAGCACAGCCCTGTGTGTGTGTGTGTGTGTGTGTGTGTGTGTGTGTGTTTCTGTGTGCTGCGGTAGCTGTTGTCAGCTACATTATTCAGAGAGCCCACATTAGCAAGGCTGTTATTTCTGGAACTGCATGTGGGTAAATATGTTGGCTCCTGGCAAACAGCAACTTAACATCCCTCTGTGTATGGGTGTTTAAGATGATACGCTATGTTCAACAGCTTGTTCCTGTGCTTGCTCCTCCATACCGCACTCCTAAAATAGAGAGGAGCTGAGGCAGCAACAGGCTTACTCATACTGTTTTGTTGGTTCAACAGAGATTTATTTTGTGTAGATGCACTATGTTTTTTTAAAAAAGCAAGACCATTTGAGGCATGTCGTTCTCGAGAGGAGGCCCGCTTTCCTTACAGAAATCATACGGGCCTAGGGATAAGTTTGGGATACATTTTGGTGAATTCAATAATTACTCACCTAAAGTGAAGCCTTCTGTTTATCACTGCATCACTGTGGTTTTTGCCTTTGTTGCAGTGCACCACTCCCATGTCACAGGCCATATCACAGCCGGCCCCTCAACAAGCCCCCCATCCCACACCACAGCAGCTGCCCCAGCCAGCAACACAGCGACAGGAGATCATCAATAGCGCAGACATCCTCGCTCAGCCGGAGATCCCTTCCAATCCGCTCCCCATTCCCGCCAACACCCTGCGCTCATCTTCACCCAAACCGGACCCAACTGAGCTCTACCTCAAGTCCAAGGTCATGTTGGACAGCAAGCGTAAGTGCACACGCGTGGCTTTGAAGCCTTCACGCCTCAGGACTCCTGCTGAAAACAAAATTGGGCACTGCAGATTTGCAACTAATGATTTTCTTTTAATATAGCAAATGTCACTTTGATAAATGTGTGGTCAAAAATAATGTTGCCCAGTACAAATATCACAACCTACGGTGACATCAACACACAAACAGTATAATTAAAGCATTTGGTCTTTCATTGCTGCTCACTCTCCCTTCTGCAGCTCCTAATACCAAGGACTTGGATGTGTTCATCAAAAGGAACCAGGAGTCGGGCTTTGGCTTCAGAGTCCTGGGAGGCGAGGGGCCGGATCAGCCGGTAGGTAGCAGCTCATTACAGTGCAGACCTTCTACAACCAGGCTGAGTATGCTGCTAGTATCCCAGACCCTCTGTATCACAAAACAGCAGTCAGATATGGCGCAAATCAATATTTGAGCTGCATTTAGTCTCTGCTGCCGTAGCAACATATGGAAATAAACAGTTCAAACTATAAACCCGCTTTGCACATAGCATGGCATGCAATGTCTCACATAGCAGCTCAGAGGGTTTCTGATTGATTACCCACACACACACTGACCCAGATGGGTTTGTCAGGCTGGTATTCTGACCTCCTCTTGCTTCCACAGGTGTACATAGGTGCCATTGTGCCGCTCGGTGCAGCTGAGAAGGATGGACGCCTGAGGGCTGGAGATGAGCTGCTCTGTATAGACGGCATGCAAGTCAAAGGCAAATCGCACAAACAAGTGCTGGAGCTGATGACCAACGCTGCCCGTAACGGGCAAGTCATGCTGACGGTCCGCAGGAAACTGGCCCACTTAGGTGAGTCGGTTTCTGCGTAATCAGCTCTTCACTTCCTTGAAAGTGATTAAAGCTTTGCAGCACGGTTTCTCATTTTCACTGCTTTTGTTTGGATCAGTATGCTAGAGGAGAACCTCTGAGCAAAAGCTTTGATCTAGGATTTTTTTCTCCACTAATCCTTTAAATTTGTTCTGGATGACTTCTTGGGGGATAGATCTCAGTAAATGAAGTTAAAACAAAATTGACTTTTAGGATGCTATTCTAAAAGTCTGTTTCCTGAAAAGGGAGCTTTAAAAAAATATTTCAGAATTTACTTTAATCAGGACAACGAGAAGGTAAAAATGTCCGCCGACGAAAACGGGTAAAAGCATAAAGAGCACAAGTGGCTCACAATAAACACTTTGATATTGCGATTAGAGTTGTGTGAAGGGCAGCGAAGATTAGATCAGCTGATGGAGTTCATTTCCATCTCAAAGGATGGAGAGGAAAAAAAAGAATATGCTGAGTTTTCTTTTTTGAGCAGCACAAACCCCCGCTGCATTCAGGCTTGTTTACCCTGACAAATAACCAGTGCATGAATATTACAAGCACTTTTTGAATTACTTTGGAATTGATGTATTGCAACAACAGCTTTGATCACGTTGCAGAAATTAAGCATCAATCATGTAAAGGCTTTATGCTTTCAAAGCTGGGGTTTAGAAAGAGATTCTCTGATGGCGGCTGACAAAACAGGGCTCAGCAAAACAAACATACGATGAAGGGAGATTGAGGTAGATTACCTTGTCTTATGAATAACAAATTGTACAGCAAAAAGGCTTTATCTAACAAAGGCTGTGTGCTTTGGATTAATTAGTATGGATCCTTAAGAAGGAGAAATTGGGAAAATGACCCTGATAAGACATAGAGTAACAGTTGTCTTATCAGACTTGTCATGTCTTAAAGAAGTGAGCGAGTCTGATCCAAATGCATGACTGTAAGAATTTCCTCCTTTCTTCGCTGTGTCGTCTCGGCAGATGGGGGTGGAGAGGACGACAGCAGCCAGCAGCCCCAGCAGGTGGCGTCTGTTCTGATCAACAGCTCTCCAAAGATGCCCCGTGTTGATGTGCCGAATGCTGTCCAGCCCGCTCCGTCCTCCCGGCCTAAGTGCTTCGACGTTGCTCTGCATCGCAAAGACAACGAGGGCTTTGGCTTTGTCATCCTGACATCAAAGAACAAGCCCCCACCAGGAGGTCAGACACAAAAACAGACAAGGACACAGAATTTAATTGATAGAATAGGAAGAAATTTAAGGATTTAGCAGACACGCCATAAACTTAAAAACATAAATGTACCAAAATATAAAAGAATTGTTTATTTAGTTAAAGATGGCTTTGTGACTCACAAACCCATCAATGACAATGAACGACGTTTAGGGGATAAACAATATATGTGCTAAATATAAATACTTAGCAGATGTAAGGCTAACCCTTTAAAAGTTAGAATACAGGACGTAAGCCAGCCCGAGCCTGAAACGAAACACTCCACTGCTCCACGCAGCCCTCCTTCTCCCTGCTCTGCTACACTCTGCTGTAATCTGACCAGTACTTATGAAATTACATTATATAAGAATGTTTCAACACTTATCAACCAAGCAGAAATGGTTAGAAGGCAAAGCCTCTCTCAGAAACATCCATCCGTCCATTGTCTCTTACCGCTTATCCTATTTGGGTCGTTGGGGGGGTTCGAGCCCATCCTAGCTGTCATCTCCCAGAGGAAGGTTACACGCTGGACAGGCCACCGGTCTATCTCAGGGCCACAGAGACAGACAACCATTCACACTCACTTTCACAACCACGGGCAAATTTACAGAGTGTAACCTTATCGACTGTGGGAGGAAGCTAGTGTACACCAGAGGAAACCCATGTAGAACAGGAAGAACATGCAAACTCCACACAGAAAGGCCACGTTCGACCGGGACACAAGCCTGCAACCTTTATAGCTGCGAGGAGGCCACGCTAACCCAGCACCGCCGTGCTGCCTGCTCCCTCAGAAACATGTAGAAAGAAATGATCCCCTCCTGCCATTGCTGTTCACAGGAGGCTTCGACAGCATCTCCTGAGATAAGTTTTGGAGGCTGTTTCTAGTAAAATATACATATATATATTAAAAAATTGTGTGTGCTTTTATTAAGAGCCATACTGTGTAATGATCAGCCTCCCACAAACAGCTCTGCTAACAAAGCCACAAACCCAAGGACACTGTCCAGCACCTTTCTTCCAGACTGTTCCGCTGACAGAGATATTCTCTATAATGTTGAAATATTTGAGTTTGTAAGTTCTCTGTGTTTCCCTGTTTCAGTTATTCCTCACAAGATCGGTCGTATTATTGAGGGCAGCCCCACAGACCGGATAGGTCAGATGAAGGTGGGGGACCGTATCTCTGCTGTCAACGGCCAGTCCATCATGGAGCTTTCACACAACGATATCGTCCAGCTTATCAAGGATGCTGGCAATTCTGTCACCCTCACGGTTGTGCCGGAAGATGGTAAGTTCACTGACATCAAATATTCATGAGCTTTTCTTCTGATTAAAAAGCATGAGAATCTTGCTCTTCCAGTGTGTCTTATTAAAGGGTTTGTGTTGTATAAATTGTTTTACAGACAGCGCTCCTCCATCTGGCGCAAATTCAGCCAAGCAGAGCCCTTCAGCACAACACAGAGCTATGGGCCAACAACCTCCCAGCTATTCAGACAGGTACACAATTAAAAGCACATTCTTCCGTGAAAGCAAAATGCAGTCACACATAGTTTCCACAGTCCCTCTGAAACTCCAAAGGAGGCAGTTTAATACAAGTTCTGCCACTTGAACCACAAATTAGCCCCAGTCCTGCCAAAGCAGCTGCTCTGGTGTGCGCGACAATGTTGCCCATTACCGTCGCTTGTAGCCCACACGTTCCTTGTTATTTGGCAGACAGAAAATCCCCCTATGGTCAGTGTTGGATGCTGTTGGATGGTAAAGCAAAGAGAAAGAGAGAGATTAATATGGCTTCTCACTCTCTCTTTGATCTTTCGCTTGAAACGAGATTACCTGTGTCAGACTTTTTAATCCATTGCTGCTGCAGCAATTCCACACCATCATTTCTGGCTGTCTTTGAGCATGTGTTCCCCCGCTCCTCATTTAGCCCTCTGTCCATTTCTCGGCAGCGCCCTCCCCTTCCTGTCTAATCTCCAGCACATGGCTTGGGTCAGCCCCGACTAGATACGAGCTGAGGCTTTCAGCTTGGCAGTATGAAGTGTGTAAACTCTTCTCCGAGCTGCTAAGAAGGCCTAGACTCTTCAGATAGTGTGTTAGCACAGCTAAGTTCCAACAAAGGCATTGTAATGAGCTCTCTGAAGCATTAAAGCATGCCCCCCGTTATCTGTCGCTGAACTGTAAAAGCAACACGGCTCTTTGAAGGATTTACATTGGTCTCTGTGCACTGGATAATGAAACCAACAGAAAGAGGCTCGTGTTGCTGTAGAGCAGTGGATCACACTGGACACAGCAGAGGGGGGAGGATGAGACTCCCTCTCTTTTCTCTGAGCTCTGTCTGCATAATATACAGTGTCTGCACTTTAGGTGAAGGCATATGCAAGGAGGGAAGTACAGTATACTTGTTATCTACTGTGTGTGTGATTAGAATGTGTTTTTGGTCTTTTCGGGGCGAAGGAATGGTGACATAGAGGTGAAGAACTCTTTCCCCCAAGGAGACATGGGTACACTCATCACATCAGGACCAAAACAGGTAAAACAAACAAAACCAAAAACATTACTCAGTTTATGATGAAAAATGCTTTGAGATAACAGGGCTAAAATAGATGTCAGCCACGCAGCAGAGGCTTTGTTTGCAGCTTCCATTGGAGCTTGGGACCTGTCGTGCCTGTCAAGAAGTGCTCCAATTTCAAAAGCTCACATTCTTGTCTGTGAACTACAGGGCTGTTTTGTGGTGGAGCTAGAGCGCAGCCAGCGGGGCTTCGGCTTCAGTCTGAGAGGAGGGAAGGAGTATAACATGGGCCTGTTTATTCTGCGACTGGCTGAGGATGGACCTGCTCTTAAAGACGGCAGAATACATGTGAGTTATCTTCTTTGTCTGACTCTGTCCTCAGACTAAACTGGGTGATACTACAGCGCTCTATTTTTTACTAGTGATTACTAGTGATTGTCGCTACTGTTAAAAAGTTTCTTAAGTCTCTTATTTCTATTGGGGAAAATCTATAATTCTCATTATTTGTTGGATTTGGTGGATGTAAATAGGAAATCCATTTGTTGCCATGCAGTCTGTTACTGAGCTAGCTGAGCCCTTCACCAGCATTGGTTGTCCGTTCATCCATAAATTCATCTGTCCCATTCTTTTTAATGTCATATCTCAGATTAAGGGAAATTCTTCGCATCCTCTTGACCTCAATCATAAACTGAACAAATTTCGGGGTCAGAGGCCAAGGTCTTATTCTTGTGATCATGATAGCTCAGGTCTGCCTTGAGGGAATTTGTTACAAATATCCACATGCACTCGAATGGATGAACTTATTGGATCTTGATGGTTAAAGGTTCAGTCTAACCTCACAATTAACCGTCCCTTAGTTGTGAAGACATTATCCTATTAACTTCTTGAACTAATTTATTTTAAAATTGGCACAAAAGTTCACTTGGTGTCAAAGATGGGTAATTCTAGCTTTTCTATTATTATTGGGTGGATTTATGAATGGAGGTGGTGGTAACCTTGAGAAATGGAACTCTTCTAAAAACTAAATCTAAAAATAAATGCATTCTGTTTTTTGTTCAGAGTCATGGCTCTGAGAAGGAGCAAGCGGAGCAAACTCTAATAACCAACTTGGTGTTTTCAGAATGCTCTCATGTAGCTGTCTCTTTGACCACATGCATTAGAGGATCTTCACCTCACAATCTATTTAAAAAAAAACAGTGCCTTCACGTGTTTGCTAAATTCGGTCTGTGTTGTGGAATGAATGGAACGAACTGTATGTGCATCACAGGTTGGTGATCAGATAGTGGAGATCAATGGCGAGGCCACCCAGGGCATCACACACACACGGGCCATTGAGCTGATCCAAGCAGGAGGCAATAAAGTCCACCTACTGCTCCGACCTGGCCAGGGCTTGGTCCCGGATCACAGTAAGTCACAGATGACACGTTCGTGCATGTCCATACATATACAGATTCCGCTGCATACAGATTTTCACAGTAGTACTATACATACAGTCTATACTGTGGAAGCTTCTTTTATGGATATGCTTGATCGGGTGCGGAGTTTCTTTATTCTCATGCATGCATTGCGAGCTTCTCTCTTCTCTCTGTCCTGATCTACCTTATGTGCTCTTTATCTGCCTTGCTTTCTCTGTTTTCTGCACCAGCACGGCTGTCTGTTTCTACCTATTTATCTCTTCCTCCTATAGGTCTGAACTCTTCTTCCACCCTGTGCTTCTACATGAAACCAGAGCATCACTAAAGGCCTCACTGCTTTTCTTGGTCTGTCCCTAATAACTTTGGTAAACCTTGTACTCCTCATACTTTGCCTTTGACATCTCCTTCCAAAGTAATTGCTCTCCCAGATTTTCCCCCCAGTGTTGTTCTTTTTCTTACTTCATTCCCATGATAAATCTGAAACAGATCAGTTATATGTGACTGTGTAAGCACCCGCTGTGTAAAGAGTAGACTCTACTCGAGAGGGCTGAACTAAAGCAGTGAGTCCTAGAAGAATGAGCAGACCTGCAGGAGCACTCGGAGGCTTCAGAGCTGCGCAAGTCTTTTTTTTTAAGGGTATTACAAAACCTGACATGCCACTGAACACACACTTGTCCTGAGCACGAATGAAGCTGGAGACCTGGTGAAAAGTCGTTAACTACATATTGATCAGCGAGTGACAATTGGTAAAAGGATCTGTGTGCATTCAATGGCATCAAATTTTCAATCTAAAGACCAAATTAGAATGAATTTCTATGAGTTGTTGCTCCTAGAAATCCAGAGGCCCATTTCAGCACCACTAAGCCCATCACTCTTCTTTTTCTCTCTCTCTGGTTTCTGCTGCATATATCTGCTCTCAATCACAGCTGCGCAATTCTTATCAGCTCGGGGGAAAATTGAAACGTCAGTGCTGGGTGAAAGCTGGCAACTTTTTTCGTTGATGGCTATGTTGATGACTGATACAGATCTTAAACAAGGAAATAAGCAAGGCAAATATTTAGAGGGATATTGCAGTGAGTTAGTAAGAAAGTGAGATAGATGGAAAACAACCTTTTTCCCACAATAAGAGGAAATGTTGCTTCTGTTGAATGACATTTTAAATTAGCATTCATCATTATTGATTGTCCAAAATACCTCATTTAAGGGATATTTGGTTTTGCTGTTTCTTTGAGTTATATAAGTTGGACCTTTTCTTACTCTCCACTGCTTGTTTCTTAGGTTCAAAGGACAAAGTAACCATTCCAACCTCAAGCTTTTCCAGGCTCTCTCTATCTGATGGGCAGTCATCTCCAGCCTCTCCATCTTCTGTCACCCTGTCTACCTCGGAAATGTCCCCATCTTCACCCAAAATACCCATGCCTGATGAGTTCTCTGGGGGCGAAACCAGGGCGTTTGGTTCCTCTGTCGCTGGGCAGGAGCACAGGAGGCAGGCTAACAGATCACGAGGACAGCAGTTCTCTCAACACGGCCATAAGCGCACCACCAGCCCCAGCACCCAGACAGGAAAAACAATCAGGAGTGAGTCCAAGTCTGCTAGTCCCAAAAGAGCCATTGAAGGTTGGACAGATCATGCTGAGCGCTCCCCAAGCCCAAGAAAAACAGAGCGAGGCCAAGGCGGATCCTTGGAAGATATGAACAGGGAGAGAAGAGCCCAAGGGCAGAGAGACCACCGCTCCTCAAGTCCCAGGAAGGGCTCCAAGAGAGAATATGACCCCGCTACGCCTTTGAAGAACCTGGAGGAGCCGCAGAGCCCCAGGCGTCCAGCTGGGCAACAGCCCAGCACAGCCTCTGGAGAAGGGAAGGACTGGAGGCACAAGGAGGAGGATGCAGCTCACGGGCCTGAAAGGGAGCCGACAGATTTTGGGGACAAAAGTTGGGGGACTAATGAACGCCACAAAAAGGGCAAAAGGGCTGAGCAAGATGTAGCGGCACAAAAAGCTTATTCCCAGACGCCCAAAGAAAGGCTGGAGTCTGATGCTGACAGTGGCACCCAGAGCCGGAGGAATGGAAGGGAGAAGGGGGATAAAGAATATCGGGAGACTAGATACCAAGGACCAGCAGAAGAAGTGTCCAGGAAGGACCCCAGGGGTTCAAGCAGTAGCATACAGGACCCCAGCTGCAACGGAACAACCACCGGCAAGAAGGCTCCCATCACCCCCGGCCCATGGAAAGTTCCAAGTTCTGCCAAAATCCAGTCCCAGGCTGACACAGGATACGCAGACGTCTGACATCTCACCAGGATTGTGTGCAGAAATGAAAAAGCTGAGCCTATGAAAGTTGAATCGAAAGGTTTTCTGCAATCTCGGACCATTCAGATCACTGTGTAACCAGCAACACGGCTTCTCACCGCTTGCGATATTTTTTTTCTTTCTTTGCCTCGGTCAGTTCGCATCAAGTGGCTGACGTCTGAAGTGACACACGTGCTTGTACCTACATAAGTATTTGTACTGTACAATGAAGTATGAACATGTTTGTGTGTAACAGATGCATTCTGAGTCCCATTTCTGTTTTTGTTATTTTACACTTTGAAGTCTATTTTGTGCCAATCAGAGACTCCAGTTATGAAGAATAAGAATCTGCTCCATATTGCACTCACTGTGAGACAGTTTGCGAGTAATTGGATCAGCTGCTCGCTCTGTTTACCCACTTCGATGAAGGATCTTTTTCGACGAAGGATCTTTTTCTGTGCGTGTGTGTTTGTATGCTGCGTGCGCGTCACCGTGAAGGTTCAAGGCACATCCACTTAATCACTCAGCTTCCCACTGATTCATGTACGAAAAAGAGAGGCTGGGGAGTTTCTTTGAAAATCAGCCACAAAGGGCGACAGAGTGTCTTCAAACACTCATCGACTGTTTGTATTCTGAGAGCCCAGCCAGAGTTGTGAATTGAGTATAAATGTATTCATACGCATGTGAAGACTGTGAAACACTCTGATCCCATTAGCTTATCAGAGAGTGGACAGACTGCCCCGAAGCTTTATATGCATCAATCAGCAGACCAGATACTTGTGGTTATAATTCTATTGTTTGTTACGTGTGTTAATAATAAAGCATAAGGTAATTTATTGAAATTGTATGTAAACAAACCTGTTAGTACACATATCCATGCTGAGTCATTTCACTTTTAATGTGGACTTTAAAATATAAATAGAATGTGCAGATAAGCATAATGGATAATAATAATGGGAAAAAAACTACAATCTATACATTCTATTTGTAAGATTTTATGGTCCAAACAGTCACACAAGCCTGATTCATAATGTCTACTGTTAGCAGCTCTGTATTTTTAGGTCCTCTGGCTACGTGTGTGTATGTATACAAGCTGACTGGCCTGTGTATTATAGCTATTTCTGTAGCATCGACTATACTTAATCTGTCACATTATTTAACAGAACTATTACACGTGTACCAATGCATAATTTAGAAGACGCGTAGATTGATTGTAAGAAGAGACCTCGTATTCTAACTCAATTAAAACGTTAAGAAGTATTTTTTGTTATCACATCAAAGTAAAAGTAGGCACAAAACATGTTTTTCCTTATTCTAACTTACAAATCTCTTTTTTGATCAAATGCATTATTTAGCACAAGACCCCCGTAATGTGACAAAAATATTATTATGCATAGCCAATTTTTTCTTAATTGCTAATTATAAACAGCATCATGGGTGTGTTACAAATAAAACCGGTTCATTTCCCACTTGGGAGGGATTGGTGGTTACCTATAGTGCGAAAATGACTGTTTATTTAAATAAGCCACTCTGAAGTCTATCAATTTTAATAAAGAGGGATCGAAGTCCTACGTGTAAAAAAATATATAGAGATATACTGGGATGACTTGTTATCCCTGCTCTGAAGACAAACGTTAATGTTCTTTCAGTATTGCTACTGTGGAGTACAGAGACATCTAGTGGCTCACACTCATTTAGCCATTCGTAGAACACCAGTCATCAGCCTGCCTGCATAGGATGAACACAAATAACAAGCATCTCTCGGTCTGTGGCACCACTTACTAATTTATTGTCAACCTTATCATTGATTGACAGGCTATTGTATTATTTACCATTCATGTGATTACCATGTATGATACTGTGGCCTTGCATTCCTCCGACATATACAAAAACTCTTTAGTTTTGACATCTTGGTAGTTGTAAATGTTTATAAATTGTACAGCACCTGTAAAAAAAAAATTATATTTACCTTCATGCAGAAACAAATCCTCTGTAAATGGTTTCATTATTTTTTTAAGGGAATTGAGAGGAAATGATATAAATGGGGTGAAAAGAATTAATCTGTTCATGGCATTCTGTTCATGCACTGACAAATAAAGGTTTACTGAATAAATATTCTATTGTTTTTGTATTTTGTTTTGTTGGATTTTGTAGGAGTCAACTACAAATAAAGGAAATATTCATACTGTATTAGTAATAGGCCTGTTACATAATCTTTCCTGGCTCATATTGTTTAGTTTTGGTAGTTGTAGTAATTATTTTGTTTCCATATATTATTTTAATAAAGCGATATTTAAATCTAAAACTACTTGTTTACCAGCAGCGTGTCCGTTGTCTTTACGTCACACGCGAGAACCGGCGAACCGCCGCCTCTCGTGGCGCTGTTTAAATGAACCATTACGTCACTGAGCAGCAGTGAGTGCGTGCGGAGCCGCACGCGTTCGGTAGGGGACAAACTCCAACTCCCATGGTGCTTTGCAACAGCGGCGCACTACATAACCCACAGTGCCGCGCGCTACGCATGCGCAGCTGGTCCAAAACACCGCAGGGAACTACAAATTGACGGCGCCGGGACTACAGCTCGTCGGGGACCTGCGCAGTGCGAGTCCGGAGTCCTTTAAATGTACTGTACGTGCAAAGATGGCAGCTCCAGTCGACTTGCGCCGTGCGAAAGTAGAAGAAGAAAAGGTGAGGTACAGTCTTGATCAATTTATCAAAGAGAAGAAGAAAAAGAAGCGGAGGGAGCTGTCGCCGTCGGTGGACAAACGGGAGCGGGCCGAGAAAGACGCGAAGAAAGTGAAGCTCCATCACCACCACTACAACCAGCACCAGCACCAAAACGCGGAGCACCGGAGCCAGCAGCCGCCGCCGCAGCCTCCGCAGAACCCCAAAGCCCACAAGTTCAGCGCCGACAAACATGTCCTGCACAGCCACCAGCACCAGCACCAGCACCAGCACCACGGGCTCAGCAACGGCACGAAGCGGAGCCTCCAGCCGACGCTGCCTCCCGTCTCCCCGCGGAAGGTGCCGGAGCAGCTGCAGAGGAAGCGAGCGGTGCCCCCCGAGCCACCTGCGCTCTTCACGTTCACGCCGCTCACAGTGGTCAAGGCCAAGCCCCCGGATTTCAAGGAGAAGCACCGGGAGAAAGAGCCGAAGCTGAAGGTCAAGAAGGAAAACACCGAGGCCAATGTGAAACACGCGGAACTGAAGAAAAACAAGGGTGAGTCCAGTGTCCAGTACCTGTAAAAAAGGGCCACATGTCCGGTCAAGTGCACTGTGGGTAACTTCCAGAAGTTCGGTTCCTCCTCTGGTACAATACGTGTGGGCAACATAGCATGAATTCCTGATTAAATCCATTTGTCTCAGTCCACTCTGCTCCTCTGATTTCTATCTACTCTTTTACTTTTAGAGCCAAGGCCTCACAACGAGAACGTCAAGTCTCTAACCCTGGAGGAGTATCTGCTGAAGAAGAAGAAGAAGAAGAAGAAGCATCGCGACGAGGAGCACAGCACCAAGAAGGTCCGATACGTGCACAACAAGTCAGTCCAGACTGTATGTGCAGGGCTTGCTGCAGATCTTACTCTGCCCGTTCGCCCTGATGCACCTCTGTCTGCCGCCCTGAAGCTCGAAAGCGGGCCCCAGCCTGGCGGAGATGCTGTCGGCAACCACCAGCCCTCCTACCTCCACGCCCTCAAAATGGAACAGGCTCCCTTCCTCTCCCATCAAGACCACTACATCCGCAGCTCCTGCCTCCAGACAGGCACCCGGTACGGACGCTTCATGCACGAGGAGAGGCAGGCCAACGGTGGGGGATCTGTTCTGCATGCCTATGCTGATGAGTTGGCTTGTCTGAGTCCAGCTGAGATGGAGTGCTTTGCCCAGGAGTTCCTGGACCTGGCCTTTGCTGAAAACCCAAGAGGTGCAGCCAACTATGCTTTGACAGTGGTGCACAGCGCAGCCGCCTATCTACCTGATTTCCTGGACTACTTTGCCTTCAACTTCCCCAACACACCAGTCAAAATGGAGTTACTGGGCAAGAAAGACATCGAGACCACCACTATCGCCAACTTTCACTCTCAGGTAAGAGAGAATGAAGGTGGTGTTCAGCACACCTCAACAAAATCATGCATATCCATCACAACCGTGCTCATCTCAATCTGCCAATTGATCCGCCAACATCCTGTTTATTTTCTCTATGAATGGATTGTTTTGTTAATAAACAGTTATAAAATGGCAGCAAATGTTCATGAGCCCAAACTGACATATTTGGTTTGCCTTTTTGTCTGATCAATAGTCCAAAACCCAGGGAGATTGAATTCAATAAAACATTTTTATATACATCTGAAAGCATGGAGGTTTTTGCCTAATAGCAAGTAATTGATTTTAAAACATTTTGGTTAATGTAGTACTGTAGGTGATTAATGGTTTCTGCTCTACATTATTATTGTATCTATTATCATTCTTATTTTATTGATTACAGGGTTAAAGTCTGACCTTTTTGTTGTGTTACATAACTACAGATGAGTGAATTAGATCCTTGGGGTGTAAAGTGAATGATACCAAAAACCGCTGCATGTGTGACACAAAACTGAAGAGTTCCTAACTGTATCTGCTTAGACAACACAGTCAGTGCAGGAACAGGAAGTCAAGGCCCCGGGGGGGGACACGATCAGGTGCATGTTTGTCTCCTGATATCTGACTCAGTCCAAAGTACATAGTTGATCATTCTAAACGCTGCGCTGGTGCCAGGTTGTTTCTGTTCTCAGAAAGACGTCATGAAGTTGCTTTTGTTCTGTAATGATGTGGGATTTTACCACCCTCTCAGCGCCTGAGTGGGTAATGGGTGGGTTGCGTTTGTTGGATCTGCAGAGGACACCACAGGGAGCTCGGCAGTTTTCTGTTTATGCAGCCAACGTAGGCCTGGTTTGACCATTTGACCAGCGGAGAGTCCAGATATTAAACTGGACTTTAGAGCAGAGTGATTGCCCTAAAGTGCTCTGTTCCATGCTTCAACACATAAATCAAGATAATACTGTTTTGTAGATCCATGCAGCATTATTGGATAAATTTAAAGTCTTTAAAAAAAAGCATGACCTAGTGAAAAAGTTGCTTGCTGTGTTCAGCCTTCATTACACATTCCTAACCGTGTAAAGAATCTGTCAGTATGACTGAACGGATTTTCTCATTGAATGATATCTGCACACAGTAGGAAAACTAATCTGTTAGGCGTGATTACCGCCTAAAGTAGCTTTGCCTTATGCTCAAATCAGAACACAAGTGCCTATATCAAACCATAAGTAAGGAGGTTTTGGAAAAGAATTGGCAATCATATTTTGTAGATGTATCCGCTGCAGAGGCCAGTGGACAGGAAGTGATGCCTGTTTCTCGGTTACACTCCATATATTACATTTAAGCAGGTTTTGACTGTTTTATTCATGCTGTAAACAAGTCTGCATATATTTGGACAGTGACGGAATTTTCAGCACCTTAGTCCCACCGGTCACTTTTAGGGGTTTGGTGCAAAGCTATGGTTGGTCTGTGTGGGATTTGCAGCATTGCACTTGTCTTCAGCAGTGCCAAGTTTTAGTGGCCGGAAAATCTATTATTCACGTATTAAACTGTCAGCTCTAATATTTGGCTGCAAGTCACTTGCCATCAGTGACTGTCTGGAATCCATTGGCACCTCCAGATGCTGAGTTCTGTTCGCTAAGGAAGGTCTTTACTGCAGCTGTCGTCCCTCCCTCCTTGTTTTTGGGGTGTTTTGCCTTCACATCTGCCCTTGGGAAGTTACAGTAAAGCCCTGCTGCAGAAGGACAGGTGTTTGACTTGACCATCGCAAAATTCCACTTCCTGGAAAAAGTCTTAGGTCGCTTTCACAGTGTCCATCTGCCCTGTCCAAGGAATTTTGAATTGCGCCTAAATAGGGGTAGAAGAAGAAGTGCAGAATAAAGAATAAACGTTTCATCCTGCTGATTTTGTCACCAGTAACGTTCTCAGTAAATTACAGCGAGCCTGGTCCTGCCGACACCACAGCACCGCGTCCACTGGGCTTCATAAATAAGACAGAAAGAAAATGAGCAGCTCCTTCCCTTCTCCAAACGCTTTTTAGCATATGTTTCAGCAAATAAAATCCAGTCTTCCTGTGTCTGAGATTTATCAGAGGTTTACATCTTGTGGTAAACCTTTTGTATTTACTTTGATGTCTTCTCTTGATTGGTGACATTGACAGAGGAACATCTACCTCCTGCAGGGTATTTTTGATATGACTGACTGCTATGAAGTTTTTTTCCTCTGAAAAGATAAAACTGCCAGCAACACTTGAACTTTCCATAGTATATAGTAAATACATTTACATAATCCTTTATTATGTCCTTTACATTTAAATATTCCTTTTATTATTAGACCAACACATTGGTCTAATAATAAATTCGTTCGACAATCTGCTGTTGTTTCTGGCAATTTGATCTTTTCCGTTTGCTTCTCCTCGTCTGACAGCCTGAGAGAAAGTGAAGTTGTGTCAGAAAATTGTTTTTAAGGGTTGTTTGTTTTTTCTTCACCAGCTGAGAATTATTTTTCTTTTTAAGCTTTTTGTTGTTCCTGAGCTGATCATCGTGGCGTTTCTTTCAAAGAATGAACCAATTGCTTGTGAATGAATCAAAAACTAGCCAATTGTCCAAATAAACAAAACATTCGGATGTTTTCACGTTTTAAAATCCACAATCATCAGAATAAAGCCGCTGCCTTAAAAACACTGTCTGTGGCTGCGAGGTAACGATGGGACACACTGACTGACGGTTTCTTCTAACCTAGGTGAGCCGGACTTACTGTTCAGGGACATACCGGGCTGGACCTATGAGGCAAATCAGCTTGGTGGGAGCTGTGGATGAGGAAGTTGGGGACTATTTCCCAGAGTTTCTTGATATGCTGGAAGAGTCGCCCTTCCTCAAGGTAGGAGGAAGATTCATTTTTCATTTTAAGGAGGCTTGTACCATAAAACTGCCTTACACAAAACTCAATTTTAACATTCATCCTGACAAAACTTTGTGAACTCAAATGTCGTTTGAGTCAATAAGTTTCTTTCTTTTTGTTTCTGCACTGGTTGCCACCTGACATGTTTCACCTCTAGATCAAAGGCCAAAATCTGAACTAATAAGCTACATATATTAAGTTGCTCTATCTCACTTAATAAATCACAATATATATATAGTGACCTTTCAGTCTACTCTGAACCTAAACCCATAAGTTTCAGCAATCTACACAATATATTTTTCTGGTTATCACAAAAATGCATATCAAGCAACAGGGGCACTCATTTTGTGTGTGTGTGTGTGTCATTACGACAGATGACCCTACCATGGGGAACCCTCTCCAGTCTGAAGCTGGACTGTCGCTCTCAGAGTGATGATGGACCCATCATGTGGGTACGACCAGGAGAACAAATGGTGCCTACTGCTGATATGCCCAAGTCTCCTTTTAAACGACGCAGGTAAAACCGCCAGCTTGTGGAAAAGCATGAAATCATGTCTCAAAAAGGCTTAATGTCTTAATAATTAAATAAAACAATAGATATGTTTACATAAGATGTAAAGAGTCTGCGCTTGGTGAAGAAAATGGTGAAAACATGTCTTTATTTTCCTCTGTCACATATTTTTGCTCAGGTCTATGAATGAGATAAAAAACTTGCACTACCTGCCGAGGGCCAGTGAACCCAGAGAAGTTCTGTTTGAGGACAGGACCAAGGCCCACGCTGATCACGTAGGCCAGAGTTTTGACTGGCAGAGCACCGCTGCTGTTGGAGTTCTGAAGGCTGTGCAGTTTGGAGAGTGGTGAGCACCTTTTTGTTTGGCTTTAATTTCTTTAGCATGTTGGCTGATAATTTGTGTAAGAGGTGTTTTCGTTTGTGATGGCGTCATCAGCTTTAATGCAATCTTTCGCAGGAATAACCGACCTCGGATAACAAAAGACGTGGTGTGTTTCCATGCTGGGGACTTCAGTGAAGTTGTCCAGAGACTGCAGCTGGATCTTTATGAGCCACCAGTGTCTCAGGTGAGAATTGGAACCGTCATCCATAAACACAATATGTGCTCATTGTTAATTTTACTACCAACACAACGCTGTGTCCCTGTGCAGTGTGTCCAGTGGGTGGACGATGCCAAACTCAACCAGCTGAGGAGGGAGGGCATCCGTTATGTCCGTGTCCAACTCTGTGACGACGACATTTACTTCATCCCAAGGAATGTCATCCACCAGTTCAAGACCGTGTCCGCGGTTTGCAGCCTGGCCTGGCACATCCGCCTCAAGCGGTACCATCCAGACGACAAGGTTGGGGAGGAGGAGCAGCAGCCCAAGGATCTCAGCCCCACTTCAGGCCGAGTCTCTTTTTCCTCCCCGCCAGGCCCGATGGGATTTCCTGTGCAAGACCACAGGGAGAGAACATTCAAGGAGGGGTGGCCAAGACTGAAGAACCGGAGCTCCAGAGGCCCTTAACACCTCCCCAGGAACAGCAGCCGGCACCTCCACAACCCACCAAATCGGCTCACTCGCCCCCAGGCTATCCGGATCCCCACGTTTCCTTGGCACCAGTCCAATCTGCGTGTGCGTCATCAAAAGAACCCACCTTTCCAAAAGGGTTTGGCCACGCGGAGGAGTTCCCTAAATGACCTTTGAACCCTTCCCACCACAGCCTCTCTGTCTACTGTCTGAAGAACATATGTGAAGGAATTCTACACTAAAACTGAAATCTGTGTCAATCAGGAAACCTTTCACCTTAAAATAATTATTCTCCATACTTTTTTAAATATTGAAAAGGTTAAACTATTCCCAGGGCTTTTTGTTTTTCAGAGTACACAAATGATCCGGTACTATAGATTGTTTTTTGTGTCCATTTGTTTGCACCTGAACTGGAACGCTCTGCTGTCGTATTTGACGGGAGCGTGTCATGTAAAAAAGCTATTATTTTTAGGCTGACATCATATGTTGCCGCACTTATTTTAACAGAGAAATATCTGATTGTTGTTCAAGGCTCGGCTGCTGTGTGACTAATATTTGGTAGAAGAACTGAAGTCACAAATGCGGGTGGGCTGCATAAAAACGATTACTCTGAGAGCATGACACTGGCATTAGACTTCTGTACTCGTTCCACTCATAGATGCTTGTAGATGTTACTGTGGACTCGATTGAAGACATGTCAGGTGTCTGCAAACAGCAGCCAGGCCTTTGCTGTGAAAATCAAATGCTTGCCACATGTCGGTATTCATGGATTGGCCACAGCCATAAACAAAAGTCTTTTCAAAAGGTAATTTTTTTTATAGTGCCCCCAATGTTCTTCTAAAATGACCTGATTAAGCTACAAGCACTTAAAACTTTGTCAGCTTTATAAGTTGCAATTTGCGCAATTCTTTATTTAAATCCAATTTTATACAGTGTCCTTTTTTTCTTACTGTTGAAACGGTTTTGATATGTTATTTATTTTCTTAGGACTGACGTTAACATATGAACACAGGTTTATAACCAGTGATGAATATTTAAGGTAAGATCTTATTATTGGCGCGCCTCTAAATGACAAAGGAATCAGAACTGTTGCACTTGGCAATAATTCTCTGAATCTTTTCTTCAGGTGTAAAGTGTGTCTTCAGAATTTGGTATGTAAATATTCTGTTATTATAGCTGGGAATAATATGAATGGTGTTTTTTGTTAAAATCCATTTACACGTTTAGTTTTAGCTGGTGGTGTCGACCAGGTTAACGAAGGCACCGGTGTAGGGGGGTTTCTGTGGCTGCGGCCACGTTTCTGAGCATAACTGTCACATCAGACAAGAAGCCTGTGGTTTGTTTGACATAGATTAAATAATTTGGTGACTTGATTGTGTTGAATTTCAGTTGAAGACCACCTGGTAAGCTGGATTTCTGAAACTGGTGATGTTATCGCTCCATCACAGAGATGTCTTAGTGCCTTGTATTCAGTAGGCTGGATTTAAAACTGTGATGTTTGTTCAGTGAGTAAAATGCTGAAACGGGGATTGGTCAAGCAACCATAGCGCTTCTTGTTTTTATTATTATTATTATTATTATTGTCATTTTTATTAAAAGAAATGTTGCTCACATAATGGGTTTCCGATTTCTACATCTGCATGTCACCCAGAAACAGCAGTGGTGGAAGGTTCCTGACCTGTGTCCCTGTACTTCACCTGTCTGTGCTTTGACTTTTTATTTATGGCCACTTTCACTTTTTACTCCACTGCATTTCCAACCAAAGTTTGTTCCACGTGACCATCACGTCGCTTTACACATTTTTAATAAACCACTTTTTCTTTTTCTTTCTTTTTTTTTAATCAAAAAACGAGTCCCGAGCCGAACCGGAGTCGCTTTATTAAACCAGGAACAGGCAGGTTCAGGGTCCGGGTCTTATCCGACACATTAGCAGCAGGAGTCTGTATCAAGTCTGTCTGTCTGACCTGGTCTGTCTGTCTGTCTGCCAGCATCCGGGTTTGATTTTGGACATAAACTGCTGAATTCATAATCAGATGTTCCTCCAAACAGGATCGTTGAACGCGGTGTCGCAGACGTTTCCTCCGCGCTGCCTCCGTCCGTCCCTCGGAGCCGGACGAGGTGCGAAGCGGAGCTACGCGGGTTCCGGCCCCTGCGCGTTCACATATTAATTTTACATACAGATTTTTTTGTTCTTTCTTTCTGACGGAAACTGCGCGGTGAGGTGACGCGCGACCGTCCAGCGTGTTAACGTGGATTAAATCAGGTGAATCTACAAGAATCAGACAATTTAGTGTCAAAATGTCTCCTGTTAAATTCTGTTAGTGTGTGACGCGACAACACGAGTCTTTTAGAAATAAAACTGAAAAAAGCATCAGATCCAAAAACAATCTTAACCATCATTTGTGTTTATTATTAATGAGTTAATGCCCGAAAAATAGAATCATAAAGCAGCTCTGCTAGTTCAGTTCTTTTACTTTAATACTGTAAGTAAAATATAAATGATGCACTTACTCACTTTTAGTTAAGTACAAATGTCTCTGGTACCAGAGAACATTTTTGTGTCTTTGTACTTTTTCTTCAGTACAGGTTTCAGGAATTCCTCCACCACTGACTACTGCATCATATTGTCACCATAAGTTAGGCCACATTGTTTTTATTCATGGAATTCTTAATACAAATTCAGTCACCCTGACTTAACCACCTGAATCAGCGTATAATATATTGACAGCTACATTTACATCGGCCTTTTGTGACATTTGTTGCAATGATCCGAGGCGTATACCACTGATTGTTGTTGTTAGTTTGTAACTTGCTTTTTTAATTTTTCAAAATCCTGGGTGACAAGTTGCAGAGAGTAAAAACCCAGTAACGATGTAATCCAGTTCTGTCATAGGAAAAATGAGTATGAATAGACTTTCTATATTTTTTAATAAATAAATTTGTGTGTAACCTGTGTAAGAAAGTTGTGCAGTTACATCACATGCATCTTCAAATATGCATCATTGAGCGTACACTCAGATATGTTTTAACATGTTGAAGTTGCTTTTAAAAACATATGTAATATCATGTGTATTGATATTATCAAAGCTAAATGGCACATATCAGTGTAAAGGAACCTGAAATGCGAGATGCTGATGAGCTATATCCAATGATGTATTTTCTTTTTTTTTTATCCCAAAAGCACCAACACACACACACACACACGCACACACACACACGCACACACACAATTAAATAAAATCTTTACACAGAGTTTTACCAGCACTGCTTCAAGAATTAAAATAGTTTCATCATCAACATTCAAGACTTGGTCAAAGTAAGAACCCGCGCTGATGAACGACCACATTAGAGCAGGTGACAAGGCACTTCCTCTGTGTTCTCAGCTGAGGGAGCTACTGTGCAAGACAAAAAAAGCAGCCTTCTTTGTTCTTTCAGGTCTAATCTATCTGATCGTCTGGGGTCTTCAAGCGCAGCCGTCCAAAGTCCTTTAGCACTCCAGTTATTATTCTGATCGGAAGAGTTCCAGCTTTAATGTAAAGAAAATGTAAAGGGGGGTCCGCATCAAATCCAAGTCTCTGGATAACTCCTCGGGCCCTTTGGCTTTCCAAAACGGTTCCCAAATCCTGCGAAAGATAAAGCAGCTGTCGTGACGAGTGCATGTGATAATCTGGACCAAACATGAATAAAAAAGACGCAGGCCTACCAAATCTGAACCCTGACGACGAAGCAGCGAATGTGGCAGGTGGCGTTTCAGGTTGAGTGGGAGGTGGTGGAGGGGCGGTTTTCGCTGGTGATATAGGTTTTACACACAGTTAGTGGCGTGATCCTTTTAGATGCCAGGGCACTTATTGAGGTAAACGTTAAGTTACTTACGTTTTTGTTTGTGTCTGAAAAACTTCAGACTCTGCACACAGGAAAAAGACAAAGTCAGAGTGAGCGGGCCGTACTTATGAACATGTTCCATATTGCAGCAGGTTGTGTTACCTTTGTTCTAGACATGGCCTTCTCGGTGCTCTTGTCTGATTTGTTTCCTGGAGTCTCAGAGCTCAGAGGCGGCCTGGAGTTTAATTCGTGCGGCCCCACTTGTGCTGAGGAAAACGAAAAGGAGGAAAAGAATGAGCTGCTGCAAATTGAAATTGTTCTGACCTCCGTCTAATTTAACATGCTTTTGACATCAAATGCTTGTGAGGAAGAATAAAAGCTCTGTGTTAGGAATGACGATAGCGCTCGATGTGCTGCACCTTTGATTACCACCCAACAGTCATGTGTCTATTAATAACAATATGTGTGAAAAAGGCTACTGTTTAGTTTGCAGTGTCTTTAATGTCTGAAGCAACTCACCACTTCCTGCTTCAGCCACGACCACAGGGGGTGGAGTGAACGGCTGAAACGCAGTGAGGGGCTCTGCAGTAGAAAGAACGTGATAAGACATCTCCAGCAAAGTCACGATCATTGCCATTAAACGTCAACGATGCAACAACAAACCAGACATTTTAATCAATTAAACATCGGCCTCCTGCTTCTGCAAAAGATAACTGACTCCCTGTGGTATTCTGACAAAAATGTATTTCAACTTACATGCTACTAATGTATATTCATCAGCCACAACATTAAAACCACCAGTGGTCTTAACAAATAACGCAATGCAACTGTGCAAAATGTCATATAGCACATTGTGGTGCATTGCAACCAACAAACTATTTAGGGATTCTACATTAACCAACCATAAATCAACACTAATATGTATCAAGTCTTATAGAACTAATTCTTCTTTATCCCTGTAGTTCCACTGTCCTTCATTATGACGAATGTAAGCGCTATAATTGATTTTAAGTGGAACCCACATTCACCCAACCTCTGGCACAAATAATCATCACTGCACCAAATGAAACAGCATCTCTAACAAATGCAAAAAAATAAAAATTTCACAATTACAGTCGGGGTTGGATTGTGGGATCTTGCATAAAATTGATTGGGACGTGTGAGGAAAAAAAAATGGTGAAAAAAACGTTTGCAAGATGTCACAATTATTTTCGTCATTTACTTCTGGTTCAGTTAGTCACCATGGAAGAAACAACAATGTTCATCGAGCTTTATTTTGAGCTTGGCCATAAATACGACGTCATTCCGTGAGGCACACCTGAAGGGACAGTACTCTTGCGGCTTTGTTAGCAACCAACCAAATTAAAGGAGAAGTTCAAATTTTTTGCAAGTTTGTCTATAAACAGCAGTCAACGCTGAACGAGGTCTTTCTTGTTAACCATAACCATCCCCCCTCCCGCTCGTACATCGTGTGTCTGGGCCCACAGACTCTGGTAGTCATGTAATATGGTTGCGAGGCCTTGAAGCTGTTTGTTTGTGTGTGTGAAATGTGTTGACAGGATGAGCACTACGGCCCTAACCACGAACTTCCTGGTCAGGTGATGTAAAAGCAGAAGAGGAACATTCACACGTACCTTTTTTGAACCTTTGGCTCGAACACTCTGCAGGGAACATTGAAAGTAAGAATATGAATGTCCTCAAAAACAGAAATGTGCCGAGCGCAGGATTAGAGAGCCAGTCTGTTTTTTTTTGACCCCCAGATTTTGACGTTATTACCTTGCTCCTGCTCATGACAACATCGAGGAATTTCTTGGGCTGCGAGCTTCCGTCCCACTCAGAGGACATGCCCACATTTGGGAGAGGCTGAGCTGTTTCTAGGGGCTGCAAGCACCGCGGAGTTTGCTGATGAACTGTCGGGAGCGAGCAGAGTCAAGCTGAGCAGTTCTTTTTCAATAGGTAACGCGACATGATTTGAATTATTGCTCCGTGTTTGAGGGAGGCGGATGATGAATATACTCACTGTCCTCCGTGTTAAGCAGAAAGGACTCCGGGGTTCTGTCAGGAAGTGGAGGATTCAGGCTGTCCTCAGCTGCATGATATAAACAAGGTTTTCCTTTCTTATTAAGAATTGTACTGTTATTTTACTCTCTGTTTTCCACATTTCTTGTCTTATAATGTGAGAATATTTTTGGACATTTTTCTGCACTAAGCATAATGTCAAAACAAAGATGGATCATTGGTCATTCCTTCATTCAGCCCATAGTCAGCTTACGTTGAGAGAGCGGCGGTGGATTCAGGGAGCTCAGACATGGATAGAGCCTTGAAGTTGGATTTAATGCAAGATCAAGATCCGTGCTTGGTTCTGATGCGACAGCTATTACAGGAAAACACAATGCAATTATATACACATAATCATCTTGTAATAACTGGTGGGTGATGTTATTTCTTACGTCTACAATGGATGAAAAAGACACAGAACATGGCAATATGCCACATGCTAAATTCATTTCAATGTATGACATTATTGCATCTTGTTACATCACAAACTAGGGATGATTATTAGTACTGTGTTATAATAAATATCTTACCTGTGAAGGTCATTTTTACTTTCAGACTCTACAAGAAAGAGAAATATATTGCTTATATGCAATGTAAAACATTCTAAATGTAAAAACTAAGTGTTGAAAATTGTGTCAGTGTATTTTCAACATTGTGTGTACAAGCGAAGCTACTTAAAGGGGCCACATTATGCAATTGTGCTGCTTTATTTTAATATTCTTAAGTGATTTAAAGTTCCAATTTTGTCTTTCACCAGGCCTTTATGCAGTATTTCTTCTGCCCTGCATGTAACTGCTGACTGTGATTCTTGTTTCTATAATCGCTCGAGTGACTGGGCACCGACATGAAGTTCGGTATCTCTCATTATACACGCGTGGCAGTGAGCCATTGTATGAGGTAATAATAAGCTGGCTGTGAAACACTCGACAGAAGAGGCAGAGACACAAGAATGTTCTTTTGTGTGATTTTTTCCAAATACATTTACATTTATTGCAGTTACGTTACAGCTAAAAATACAAAAGCCATAACGTGGCCTCTTTAAAATCCCCTGTATGATTTGGATTAGATATGAATTCCATTCACACAAGCAACGTACTAAACGGCCAGTGAAGAGGCTTTGTTCTTACCTTACTCCTTATCCAAGGTTTCACCTCACTGTGATCTCCAGAGGCCACTGGCACTGAATTCCCGGACCACTCTGAGGACGTTCCTATTCTGTTGAGGTTCACTGCTGCCGTGACCTTTGGGTTCTCCTGCACAGGAGCTGCACGGCAAACAAGAATAATCCAGTTCATAGCTAAAACACGCATTTGACGGATATTACTAGATTTTGCCATGACCTTCTCCAGTCACCTTCGTCAGTAGCCAATTCATATGATTCTGGAGTTCTCTCCGGCAGTGGGGAGCAGGTGAAGGGGGGCTGCCTGAAAATATGTGAATAAGAATGTAAAATAATGCAAACGTAATGAACTGGGCTCAGACATGCGGCACTAAAAGGAAATCGCCACGTGTTCAGACATATTCTCACCTCCCAACTCCCGGTCACCCTCAGCAGCAGCGTTAGGTGGGAGGGTAACTGCTAACCTTTCACAAAGATCTGAGCACAGCAAAATTATTATTATAAGAGCCACATAGATGCTAATGCTAATGGTTTATACTCCAAACTTTTACGATGGGGACACCAACCTGTATCCTCAGCCAGTTCATAGGATTCTGGGGTGCGTTCGGGTAGAGGAGGAGGCGAGTCCTCATCTGTCGGACTTTCAACAGCATCTGCAAAAAGCACTTTGGTGAGCACAAATATCTATAACTACCCTGTTTTGTGTGTGTATATGTTTTTTTTAACAGTAATACATTCAAAGTTTTTCCATTTCACCTGAGACAGCAGAGGAAAGAATGTCGCCGTTAACAAACAGTGAGGGAGCACTGAAGATGGGGCTTTCTATCCATTGATTGGCATCCTCGTTAGAGTCCAAGGGCGCTTCCTCAGATGAGGGGGAGCTCAAGGGAGTGTCAAAGTAGGGGTCCTCCACCATGAGACAAACTGCTTCAGGCACAGCTGGTGGAGGCGGAGGGTTCAGCGACGGTATGTCATTGTTTTCCACTATCATCTCTTCTTCTACAGGGACTCTGTGGTGGTTTGGGGGTGAGGTCCTGGATCCTTCCTGTAGGTCTTTGGTGGTGAGACGCACGTCATGAAAGGAAGGAAGTTGCTGCCACTGTTGCTGGTCTATGTGAGTGTCCCTGGTTGCTAAGGTGAAGGGACTTTCTGAAGCAGAAAGTAAGGATGTGTTGTACTGTGATAAAACCGCTCTCTCCTCATCCAGCAGCTGCTGGATCTGAGGCAGCAAATCCAGATCCTCGTCCAAGTCAGAGAACGAGCAGTTTGCATGTGCGTGTGCATCGGGCACGGGAGCGGACGGGAACACTGTCACCTGGCAAGTCAAAGAGAAGATTATGGGTTTAAAAACGTGAACTCCCTGGTTCATTCTTGTAGCGTGGCACATGTGTGTTAAATATTAAACAGGATGTAAATGTAAACAGGCCGATCTGTTGTGTTTAGCTTTGACGTAAAGTCTTATTCACAACCACTTGCTCCACTTAGATCGCTGTGTTCTCTAATAACCACAAGCCTGTCTCCAGCTGCTGTTTCTGCGTTGCTGATTGGGATGTGTGTCAGTTAGTGCTGCTGGAGCCCGTCACGATCTGGTTTACTCACCTCGTTCCTGTAGGCATCTACATCCATGGCCTGCAAATACCTCTGAAACAATAGCTTGATGGTTCTGTACACCAGCTCGTATTGCTCCTGCAGGTTAAAATGACAAAAAATTCACTCTGGGGCACGACGCATAAAACGCAAATCATCATAAAGCTGTTTGACAGGCGGGAGCAGCTGACATTAACACCTGGTATGTGGTTAAACTTGTTGGAAGACGTGAAGCTCTGTTTAAAAACCCAAGACACTGCAAATACCTTAGTCTGAACCACCGAGGGCCGCTGGGTTCTCATGTTTAGCACCAAGTCGTAGACGCTGAAATCTGAAGTGATCGTCTAAAAACAAGCGCACAAACAGCTTAAACATTTAAAATGAACCGGAGGAGAAGACAAGAAGCAGAAAGTGCTACAGCGGGAATTTCTCACCCGTTTCTTAAGGAGGTTCCAGGTGTAATCGATGACACACAGGACTCCGGTTCTACCACAGCCGGCACTGCAAACACAGCAGCACAAAGTCTCACTCATGACTCGTTTTTACTCATGACAACAGATCTAACCTAAGTGCCGATAGTGATTTCATGAATAGGTTGTTTAAAATTGCTAATTAATTTCACAATCAACGGACCCAAATTTCGACTTGACACAACTTGGGCCTCGATGACGCCAGGTCAGAGAAATCATGGGTTTAAGTTATAAAGAGAAAACAACGGCCACCTGTCACCCCATAGAAGTACCCAACACCACGACAAGTAAAACTGAAAGTGTAAGTGCCAAAGACACGAAGCTCACAACCACCAAATGCGACAGCAGCTGCCCAATGTGTAATTTATCCACTGGATCAAGTTCCCCTGAACCAGGTCTCTCCTTTTGATGGATTGTGTTGGTTCCGGGTCATGTGCAAACTTTTACAGACATCTACTACGGAGCTATAATTCAATACTCAAAACCTGAAAGAATTTATGTACTTTTTTCATAGACCTTTATCTTGACAAGACCCAGCACAGACAGGAAACCAGGGCAGACATGGGGGGGGGGGGGGGCTCTCTGACGTGCAAACAACGTCCCATGGATGGGACTAGAACCACGGGCTTTGCCATCGTGGTTGACATCTCAACCACTTGACTATCAGTGCGGGAGCATCGACAAAGAAACGTGTGAAGTCTCCGAATTCCCCTCGGTGAAGTTCCTTTTTGAGTTTATCAGTAAAACGCGAGTGATGGACACAACAACACCATTTGTGTTTCACGGCATTTTAAATGAACCATTTTGTAATTCCTCGGCCATTGTTGGTGGTGGCGTTAAATCACAAGAGCCGGATCTTGTCACCTTGCTACGGTTTGTGATGTTACAGCAAAATCACATGATACACCTTTAAAAAAAAAAAGAAAAACAGCTGTGCTGAGGTGAACTCCCTCAGAAATGTGCTGACATTCGAGTGACTGTCTGTAGGTGAATCTGGCCCTGACTCAACATTCCACTTGTGACGAACTCTCCTCGAAATGGTCTTTGTGTGTCACAGTGCGATTTGTTGTCATATCACAAGTTTTAGGATCTGTAGCTCCTTTTCGATGAGCCATAAAGAAATGTCATGTATCTGTACAGGCCACGTACAGTTTTCAAAACCCAAAACAAAAGCCTCTGTCTGATACGTCACAGAAGCCTCGCAGCGCTTTCAAATGACAAACTAATGTGAAACTTTCCATGTAACTGATGACTGAGAACAGACAAATCAGTCTTTGTGCCGTATCCATGTTTCTGTTTCTCTTCCTGCGACGCGTCTGGGTCAAACAAACATTTGACGTAATTAGGTTGACATAACTGAGAAGCACATCAAGTATATTTTTAACCGCGCTTATCTTCCAGCAAACCTCCCACTGTCTAACTGTCACCTGAACATTCACAGAGGATTGATAAATAATATTTTTATCAACACAAGTTTTCCTTTAAAGAGTAATGTGGGTTTAAATCAGATGTCGAGTAGGTTCTGGAAAAAAAGCATGTGGGGAAATGCCCACATTAAACCCCAGTGGGTTGTTGGCTACCCACCTACATGCACTTCCTGAGTAGAGGTGCCTGATTCTAGTGTCTCTAAGAGGGACATATACATGCTGCCCACAAGCTGTTTGTTCCCATAGTAACAAGTCAATGCTAACCACAGTGTGATTTGTGTGTGTGTTTGTGTGTGTGTGTGTGTGTGAGATCACTGCTTGGTTTTTTCAGACACACGAGGACAGATGAGTTGCAGTTCTTCTGATACTGTAGTAAATCTAGAGCCGCAATAATTGTAAGCAAAGAATAATAAGAACTAACTATCTTTAATACATTAGGTAAAAGTCAAAGTGAATCATTTACAATTTAATTAAAAATAATTTAATATTTTGAAAAGTTTAAAACATGTTTGAAAAATATTAATAAATAGGACTTAACTGTGAAATGAGTAGCATGGCAATAAAACTGCCTTAAAGTGCAAAGTGAAAAAGGTAAGTCGTGTTTCTTTCTGGAAGAAATTGTGGACAGGACGTTTGACAATTTTACTCCTGATGATAACCTGAGGCATGAACTGAGGGTGTGTGAAGAGCTATGAATGTGCTAAACTATTCAGAGCCAACGAGACAGTGTAAAGATAATAAAAGTGGCGTGATGTGCTTCAGCTGACTTCAACTTTGTACAAGTCAGTCCATTAATTTTGTAGAGGTTCATTTCTTGGCGAGGACAGACAAAGTTACAGTGGGTTGACCTGCACTATAAAGAATGAGATATGGTCTTGTGGTTTCTGCTATATTTTTACAGTAGACAAAATGTGTAAATGTCACAATGAGTGTTTCAGATTTAAGTTATCGAGTTTTTTGCATTGTAATGCTGCACAGATGCATTCAAATCTAAGACCTGTTTCTATCTCATGATTTTATCTTTGATCTTCTCAGTTTTTTTTTTTTACAGGTTTTCAAGTGACACTATTCAACTTCAAGTGTTCCTAGAAAATAAAAGTTAGATTTACGATGTACAGCAGGCTCACCGAGCCCGCCATTATATTACGTGTAATCCTGTTTTTCTCCGGCTGGTTGAGTGAAACCATATGTGCCAGGTGAGAGTTCAAATCGTCCTGTATACAGGAAGTGTGTGCTGTGCCCAAAACAATAGTACTCGCCACAGCCGCATCATAGAACACATCAGTATCTGTCAAAGACTGACGTATTTCGTGGGTGTTGACATGTTATATTTTTGATGCCTGTGCAAAACATGATCTGAAGAAAGTGGTTCAAATATTCTGATGTGTTTTTGGTTATTAACCCTCACTGAAGTATTGCAAAGCTTAGTCTAACTAACTGAACTGCTGATATCGTTAACGATGAGAAAGAATACTTTTGAAAATGTTTGCGTCTTTAAAAACTAACATTGTCACTATTCTTCAAGTATATTTTAAAATAAGAAGATGCTGCAAAATTTGCTGTATGTTACAGGCTGTTGTGGTCTAGTCTCGGCCTTCTAAGCAACTGAAGAATTCCATATTAATTTGTTTACCAGAGGTTTAAGTTTATTTACTGTATTTTGATACTGACTAATATCTGAGCTCTACAGAGCAGCGTGGATATCTGTTCTTTCATGTCCTTGTATATTGTACAATCTTTAACAAAAACTCCAATATACTGAATAGAAATAACTCCATGTAAAAAAAACACTGCTGGAAGAAAATAAAACTCAACAGAAATGTTAATTGACTCATAAAAATCAAAACAAACTGGAAAATGGACTATTATGATCTCAGTGAGATGCACAGCAAGGTGTCAACATACACACTAAACGAGAAGACATGAATTTACTTTAATTATACTTGTTCTTTTTTTATCATTATAATTTGAATTAATGGTAGAACCTTTAAGAAAGGCTTTGGGTTCTACGGCGTAAGAAAGCTCAGCTGACCTGCAGTGGATGCAGATGGGAATGTCGTCATGGGGCTGATAGGATCGCATCTCCTGCAGCATTTCTAGAATGGGAGGGATGGAGTCTGGCACACCGTGATCCGGCCAGTTGACATAGTGCAGCTGTTTCAAAGGTCGACTAAACTAGAGAGGAAAAAAAAAGACAGTCAAGTATTACAGTTGCAGAGCCAAAAAACCACAATTAATATCAAGGGCATGAATTTGGTTATTATACTTGAAGTTAGTAGATTGTGGCTTACAGATGTAAGATTTGATAACATTTGTTCCAACAACAACTGCGTCTTATCTTTGTAGCAACTCACAACATGTGAGCTGATGACATCCTACTTGTCTCAGGAGAATTTGACTCACATTTCGGGTATAAACAAATACTTACGTTGCGATAAGTCAGCCTTAACGTCCTTGTCACGTAATCGCCTTTGTTTTCCTCAGAATCCTGTCACAAAAGTCAACAGCGCATCACATCACTGGGCGGACGAAAAATTCCAAAAAACGTAAAAATAAAAGAATCAAGTGTGAAACACGTGTAATTGTAATGTCGGCATATGTTTTAGTTCTCTCAGAGGAACTCGCGAAAATGGGAAGTGTGACTGTGTGAATAAAAATACTTACACAGTCAACTGTGAAAGGCTCGCAAACAAATGACTGCCCCTGTTTCTGTGGCCAGTAGTTCTCACATTTTTTCTACAAAACATAAAAGCCACAAAAAAAAGTGTAAAATTTCTAAGAGGGGTGACCTTGTAGATGCTAAAACCTCAAGAAGCCGAAGGCGAATGCGGACGGTCAGGATGCACAAGTACTTAAAGTAAACCAGACAGTTTCACGTTACCTTTCCCATCTCAAACTCTCTGCAGGCCATCACCACGACCTGTCAAACACGGAAACAAAAGTTCAGCCCGTGTGTGAAATCATCTTGAGACCGACACGGACTGTGTTGAACCCAGGTGGGGGTCCCGCTCTACCTTAATGTTGTACTCCCAAAGCATCTTCAGGAAGTCCAGCACCGTGTGAGGCAGGGGTCCCTGCGTGGCGATGTAGGCCTTTGAACCTGACACTCCCTGTACATACGAGCAGACCATCAAGAGGAAGTAGAATACGTGAAGGAAATCGCCACGTGCGCCTCACTAGTTATGATATGACATGAACTGTTTTGTGCACGGAATGTGGAGAATCGTCCTCCACGGTTAATTTACCTTGATGAAACTGGCGTTGATGTAGTCGGTGTCATTTTTAGATGTGGCGAGTGTGAGCTTCACTCTGCTGTGGTCGACTGAAAAGAGAGAAATGTGCAATGTGGCACGACTCCAGACTCACTGATGAATATACAGTATTCGACATGAATACTGCATCGATAAGGAAGATGTGGGAACATTTAATGTTTATGTTACTGTGGTAAAAATACGTTTTGAAGCTTTTGTTCTCAACTTCACATATTCAGCCAGTGATGGATTATATTTATCATCTTCTGCAGAAGGATAAATGAAGTTGCATCGTTCAAACTTGAACAAAACTTACAGGGAACAATGTCCTTGTATCGGTTCTTCTTGATGTTTTCCTGTTTTTCAGCTGTCTTCGATGGGTAGCTCTTGTCAGTGCGTAATTTAGTTGATTGGTTTCTTAACCTCTGAAAGACACAAAGGAAAATAGTTTGAAATGCACAACAATCAACTCCAACTTTTCAGTCCCAGTTCCTTTAAAATATTAGACCAGTTCTACGACAAAGGTGCTATGTTTGTCGTGCGACTATATCAGAGCAGGGGTGTGCCTAGAAAGACCGGGGCTCACACTCAAAGTCGGGTGGCACCTTTGGAGAATGAGCTCAAAGGTTTTCAACACACATTCAAAAACATTTGCAATGTGTTTGTAAGACAGCATGAAAAAAATCATTTTCATCACGCAACTTTTAACCAAAAATATCTACCGCCCAGGGTAACTCTCAGTATTACTTTAGACGCATTTTGTTCTTTTTTTGTCGTTGTCCTGTGTCTTTGCACAGACCTGTTCACTTTATCGAGCCGGGCTCTTCTGTTTTTTGTTACTTTTAGTTTTTATGGAAATGTGTTGTCTTGTGTTCTACGTCTGTCGTCGCCGTAGCACTGTGATCCCAGAGGAACGTTGTTTCGTGTCAATCTCTACTCGGCTGTTTAGGATTGAAATGACAATAAGAAATGTTGAAACCTCAGACACTAAGACACACCTGTGCCACTCCATCAGTCCACTCTAAGTTTGATTTCTACTCTATTTCACAGAAAGAACTCCAAACGGACACACTTCTGACAAAAGTGTTTCTCTAATAAATGACACAGACTTCTCATAAACTCATATTTTGGTAGTTTAAAAACATCCATTCCAAATGGAAACTTTCTGTATGTTGTGCTAATAAAACGAATGATAACCACAAGAAACATTAGTGTTAAATTCACTCCCGAACTTCATGGACTTACTTTGAAACAAAGTAGGGTTTCGTCTCAGTGGTCATTGTAGATTTGGAAAAAAATGACTTCACAGCTGTAGTTAGAAATTCTTCATGTCACATGCAGAACTAATCCTTATATAATATGAAAACAAGGTGTGGATGTGTCTATGTGAATAATTAGTTAAGTCCATTCAACTGCATTTTTCAGCTTAACTGAGGTAGCTTTACATTTTTAGAACTAATAAAATGTTCTGACGTTTGAACGTAGTTAGTTACTTCTGAGCCCAGTAATGGGAGATTAGCATTTTTCACACATTACTTTTATTGCCACCTTGCTGCTACAAGACAATAATGATAAATGTGTCCCTTTTGCACACTTAAACATATTTTATAGCATCCTTTGGCAGCCTTACAGAAAGAAACGGGGGGGAAATGGTGCTCCCCCTTATTTTTGTGGGAAACAGCGATCACACGTTGTCAGTTTCTCAGTGATTCAACCCCAGATGACCAGAATCTCTGACTCATTCACTAGAAAACAGAAAGGATTTCTATCTGGAATTTGCTGCACGGAAGGTTTGACACTTGGAATAAAATCTTGGCACATCCATTTTTTAAGGATTTGTAAAGACACTGGTCTTTTTGTACACAGACCATTTCTCACACGTCCTCAAACAGTCTGTTGAAGGCTTTGCAGACCATCTGCGCTCTTAACACCACAGTATGCTTTTTGTTCTTATAGGAAGTGATGCAAGACCCTCTTTCCTCTCAAGTGGTCGGGGAGGTAGCAGTTTGACAGCGGCATGTAAGGTCCTCAGGCACTAAGTTGTCCATCATCACCATGGCAGCGGCCCACGGGGGACGTCATCATGGGGTTCGAGACATGTGACTATGGACGTGCTTTTACACCAGGCTGATAAATGATACTCGCTGGGGTTTGTGAGTGCATCTGCCTGTTGGCCTTCCTTATTCGTGTGCCGTTAATGACGATCATCAGCGCAAAGAGGAAGAACGAATGAAACGCTGGTGCTCAGGACTGTTACGTTACTTCCCTGAACATCAGGACTTTTGTGAAATGTTGCAACCTTTTCTGTGCTCACTTTCAGTTCAACCAGCGTAACAAATCATTTATGACCGTTGGATGTGACACCAACAGTCACGGCAGTTAATTTTATTTACGTACGAGTAATGTTACTCACAAAAGGACATCAGCAAAGCACACATAACTTAAACCTTCACTCACGGCAAACTCCCCAGCGATCCCATTCAGCGTCTCATCCCCCTCAGCCTCCTGTCGCTCCAACTGGGCCACTAATCTCCTCAGTATCCAGACCTGCTGCTCCATAGCTGGCTGTGTACTGCCTTGGTTAGGACAGTTTTCACAGGCATGTCCCAAAAGGTCCTTGTCCGCGGGTCATGGAGTACAGTCGCCCAGGCTTGGGTTCAGGGCTGTGCCACTTCTGCTGTCACTTCTCTATTGTGACTCACATCAAGGAACTATTGTGAGCACTGTGCAAACTGTCTTAGAGGAAGCGACAGCACGCTAACAGGTTCTGTAGTGAGAATAAAGTTGTTGCCGCGCCCCCTGGGAGTCTCTCACAGGGTCCTAAAGTCACCCGAGTGCTTTGCAGCTTGGCAGACAGTGTCTGCCAGTGAAGGGGAAAAACCGCAAAACAGCGAGAGCCACATTTATGCATGTAAACAGCCACAGAACAGCTGCTCCTTCCAAAAAGTCAGAGAGCGATGCAGGCGGTCCGGCCTGTCGGACAACATTTGGGGAGAGGGGGCAGTGGAGGGGTGAGGAGAGGCCTGAAAATCCTGATGTTCTGAGGCAACCAGCAGCAGCTCCTTCAGTCTTCAACCATGCCTACTGCTTTTCCAAGGTTTCTGGGTTTCTCTTCAAACTTGAAAAGCCAACCGCAGGAGATACAGGAATAACTCAGTTTCTTCGGCTTTTCCTTACTCAGTGAGGCTGTTCCTAAGTAACAGTTGAAACACGGTAGCAGAGCAACCTTTGAGCACAAGTACATGTCACAGTGAAATTTGTCCTCTGCGTTTGACCCATCCCTCCAGCGGGAGCAGTGGGCTGGCGCTGGGTGCCTTGCTCGGGGACACACCTGGTGGGCAGGGCTGGGGAATTTTCCCACTGCGCTCGTACAACATCCAGCTGCTCCACCCACTGAGCTACCAGGCCGCCTGCCAGGTTGACACAGAAGTAAAAGTCAAAATGGTTGAAGCAGGAGAAACAGGTTGATAACTTTACAGAGCGAAAACGAAAATAGAAAACACCATGTAACTTCATCTTATAACGTTATGGACCTACACTAATGTTACAGGAACAGTTAGTTATTAACCAAATGAGCATAGCAGTAGTTTAACACAAAGTGAGCCTACATGCCTGGGACATCCCTATGGTTAGACACACTGATGAAGCTTCCCCTTCTTATTCCAGTTGACTAAAAACAGTAAAAAGAGACTCCCACGCTTTCAAATCAGAATCGACCTACAACTCTTATCTGCTTCTGCTGCAGTCCAGTCTTTGTTTGTGTTCCGTCCCCCCAGAAACGGTGCTTTCATACAATCTTACTCAAATACTTCTCTTTCTGTGAGCAACACTTTCATTCCTTATTACTTGTATTTCTCTGTTTCGTCTGTCCCGCTCTGGGTTTACACTCCTTTCCCTGTTTAACTCCACAGTGGTGTTTTGTAAAGCTCCTCACAGCATTTGACAAAAAATAATAAGTAATTTCATAACCATGTATTCTGTGCATGAAAAATGTCAGTGCCACTTTAACATGATACTCAGGAAACTGATACTGAAAGAAGACGTACCGGAGCAGCAGCCGACTTACAGTTCATGTGAGAGGAAGTCCGGCTCTGGAAGGCTCTTCGTCAGAAATGACATGCTGAAGGCCCTGATTGCATGGTGACATCTAGTGGCTCTGCGCAAAAAAGTCCAAAGTGGGGCAGGGAAATTACCCCCAAGGCAGTTTAACAGCTTTTCTACAGCCAAATAACTGGCTCTTGACTGAAATTCTGATTTGAGAGCCGCACGGCAACTAGAGAACCAAGCGGCAAAATCATCTGTAACAGCGTTTCATCGGCCTAATCCCAAAGAACAGAACGAAACAAATAAAAATGCATGAAACCGAGGCAGCTGTGGTCTGTGGGGAAGATTAAACCGTGGTCATCAACAGAGGTGAACGAGAATAAACGTGAATAAGAATAAGAACTGAGCCACAGCATGTTGTTGCAGAGAAAGCAGACAGACACAGATGTGCACGGCGATAAAGGTTAGAGTCAGGTTTACAGTGTGAACCAGCTGTGGCTAAAAGGGGATTTAACATCACTGCGGAGTATTAAATCTGATATTCTGATTCAAATCAACCTAAGGTGCGCTGCACATTAACCAGACTATTTCTGTAAAACCCAAAGTCTCTGAACTTCAGTGAGCTTTCACCTCCAACGGTGTAACAGCGTGACCCACCTGTGCAGCGCTTCGTTACTGTGTTGAGGTAACAGCAACACGCAAAGAGCCTTTTTGAAACCCACCTACAGGAAGCTACGATCACCAGAGTCCAACTCTGCGACTTCCTGAGCGCTGATCCGAGTCGTTACGGTTTCATACGACAACCTTTAACATCAATATGAAGATACTGTGTCTGTTGTTGCTTTTTCGTGGTGAGTGAACTGATTTATAGATTCTATTACTGATAAAATTTTAAAAAGTGTGTTTTGCCCCTGCAAATATTTGATTCAGTAGGATGTAACAATACTTTTATTGACAATATATGCAATGTACATAACCGGAAAATGATATTAAAAACATACATACAAATATATGTATAGTTGAAAATAAATGGATTTATGTCAAAATTATTTAAACAAGTTGATTAAAAATTGTCTTCTGTTGTCTCAGTAATGTTCAGATACTCATTTCATATTTTATTTGAAGATGCGATGCAGTTACTAGTTTATTTTAGCAAACAAGTTTTGCTTTTGTCGAAAGGTGTTAATATTAGAAATGTGATTCCTTCAACAATCTAGTTGTGTTAAACATTTTTTTTTACATTTTCTTTAATATGAGTGTTGAAGTTATTTATACTTTAATGTAAAAAAAAATCCTGTACATGAGCATGTGATATCATACTCCACAGTTTACATTTGATTTTTCACCTGACCCGACTTTTGTACGAGTTCTTGAAAAGTTTAAAATGTGGGTCAAACAGTGCGAGCTTTTTGTTGATGTGCCTGGAAGCAGTTTGGTTATGATTGGACGCTTGTCTTTCAGCAAGTCTTCAGCTCCAGTGTGATCAAGCAGTGATCACAGCACAAGTTGGAGAGGATTTCCTTCTTATCTGCAAATATGACACGAGCCGGTATCTTTATAGTAAGAAATACTGGTGCCGAGGGTCCTCCAGAAGCTCCTGTGAGATTTTAGTGCATTCGGAGAGTGTTCAGAAAATGGTGCACAGGTCTGTCATAGTAGACGTAGGAAGAAAAGGTCTTTTTGTGAAAGTCATAAATCTGCAGTTGGATGACACTGACTTCTACTGGGTGGGAATTGAAAAAATTTATGCTGACGTCATGACTTCAGTTAATGTTGTTGTCACTGAAGGTAAGAATCCTGTCCGTTTTTATGTTTACATTGGAAATTCTAAGTTACATTCTGACCTTTTTTCCGCTAAATTAATTCAAATATATTTCTTGCGTCTTTGGCCCAGTTCCCGTATCAAAACCCAGACTTTGGGCCTTGAGCTCTCTGGTGGATAGGCCAACGTGTTGGGGGCAGCCCGTGACTGTGCGTTGTGGTTGTGCAAAGGGCACTGGCATACGCTACGCGTGGTACCAACACCTTCCCCACGAGGCCGTCCTGCTTCAGCAGTCTTCAGACTTGAACCTACACTGTGGCACAGTGGAAGAAGACAGCGGTTACCACTGCGTTGCCAGTAACGACATGAGTCGTGAGGAGAGTGACGTCCTGTCTGTGCAGGTTCTGATGCCTGCAAACAGCAGCTGTATCTATGTCGTCAGTGTGCCAGGTAGGAAGGAACAGGATGTTGTTTCTCTCCCATAAATGCAAACTGATCAGCCACAACATTAAAACTGTCACGGAGGTCAGGAGTCAACATGGCCTCCTGAGCAGTCTGCAAATACAAAAAAAAATTTAATAAAACCACCAAATGATTTTAATATTGTGGCTAATTGATGCCTATATGTATTCAACAATATATTGAACATTTCAGGAAAATGTTATAGGACAAATACACTGAAACAGTAGTGCCACAGTGTATTTTCTCTACTGTTTAATTGTGGTTTCCTGTATTTATTATTATTATTATTATTATTATTATTATTATTATTATTATTATTATTATTATTATTATTTTGTAGCTTTCAGCAATCACATGCATTTTCTTCAGGAAATGCAACATTCGAGTTCATTATTATTATTCATGACAGGTTATAATGTGTGTGTGACAACGAAGAGTTTCAGCGCAGACAGTTGTAGTGTTAATAAGAAATGCTGGTAGGTGCTTGAATCCACGGCTTATACTGTATGTGCAGTATTTCTATCTTTGTCAGGACATTAAAAAGACAGCAGGGCTAAAATAACATAACCTGCCTTTATCTTTACCCTTTACCATTTCCAGCCTTTTTCCCTCAGAGCTCCTTTTAAAAAAAAATGAACATGAAAAACTTACTCATGTTTTGTACATTTATTCTCATAGTTTATTTCAGCCCGCAAAAAATCTGATAAGCCGTTTTCCTGAAACGTGACATGTCACGTTCCAAGTAGCTCGCTTTGTGACAAGTGTGTTTCATTATGAGAAAGACATGGTGTTTCTCACTGACATTTCTACGGTTTCCTGTGTCAAATGTGACTAAATTTCTCAGTGAATGGAAATGTGTCTCTCAGTGTTTAGTGAGGTGGTGGCTGTTTCCTCTGTGTCAACACAATTTTGAAACGTCTCTTTTTCTTCTTGACTGTAAAAATAAAGATGCCTGTAATCATACAGTCTTCCCTGCTTCAGAACATCCCAACTCTGATCATCCTTCCCATTCATCAGTTATTGATTATTAAACCCCCTTCAAGCAGAACGGGTCATAATCACTGATGGAGTTCCTAACTGTTGTTCTACTATTAATTTTTTAAGTGTGCTCTTTAGTTGTAACAGCGAGCAGCACAGTGGTGGACTTGTGTGGATGTGTGTCAGTGTTTGTCTGTCTGTCTGTCTGCGTGTGTCTCTGTGTTGGCCCTGAGATGACTAATGACCTGTCCATCGTGGACCCGCTTCTCACCCACTAACAGCTGGGAGAGACTCCAGCCTCCTGATGAACCTGATCAGGACAAACATCACAGATGATGAATGGATGAAAAAGGATTTAAAGTCCTTGTGTGTAAAAGTTGACTTTGGTGACCTCTCGTGGTCATATTACACTAGATCAGTTTTTACTAACTGTCTCACTTTTCGATAGATAAATCAACATTACATTTGTTAATATAATAGGTCAAATAATTAAATCATTATTGAATTCAATCTTACACAAAGGGACTTTATTTCATGATTTTATAGGACAGACTATGAGGATCTGATTTGTTTTCAGGTTGTTGTCAAATCCTTATGGCACAGGCTCATAAAAAGAACGTTATAATCATCCTTTGTAATTCTCAGGCCAACCCATTTATGACTGTGCAGACAGAATGAGCACCACCACAGCAACATCTCCACCTCGTAGCACCAGCCAAGTCGCGTGGACCCACTCCAACACAACAAACCAGTCTTCACACACCAATCAAACTGACCAAACTGTCCCGTTTTTCATCAGGTTAGACCTGAACATGTTTTTTTCTGACATTGACGGAAATAACGACACGATTTGAAATGAGACTTATTCGTAGAATGTTTTAACTGTCTTCACAAAGCGAGTCACTGATTAAACCTTTGCTTTTTTCCAGGATATATGCAGGAGGACCACTGTGGTACACTTTGCTGCGTTGGGGTTGTCTTGTGTCCTTACTGCTATTTCTCTGCATATTTCTTAAATGTACAAAAACAAGAAAGAGAAAATGTCGAAGGGAGAAGAGGAAGGTTCATTTCAGGCGTACGTCAGGTAATTTGGCTCAGTGACAGCCTTTAAGACTGACTGTCCAATACAATTCCCTCATTTTAATTACACTTTAACCATAACACATACAACGGTGATCATCCGATGTACAAAGATTTAATATATATCATCATAATGATGCATTACAAATTCAAGCACTGCTTTTTTATGTGTGTCATACATCACTGGGTTTCAAATGTATGCACAGATTAGGAGGTACTACAAGCATATCTACACATAAGGATCTTTATCACCAGAATGTGTGTATGGATCAACATCAGGTTGTAAGACAGGAACATTATTCTGTTCGGATCTCTTGTCAGTGAGTTCCATCTGATGAGTCATCGCACTCTCTGTGGTTCTCCCACCGAACCGGTATTTACACCAAAGTTTTGGGTCAGTTCTTAAAGTAAGCATGTCAAGCCCTCTAAAGCATCAGAGGTGGGATTGATGAAGCGTTGTGACACATAATTCAAGATCTGGATGAAAAGCATCGGTCAACTGCAACACCAGTTATCTCCTTCCTTACGGCTTGGGGACCCAAGTGGACTCGTCCTCCTTATCACTGGGAGAAGTGAAGTCTAAGTGAATTAGTGTTCTCCCCTGACTGGCTCCCTGGCTTCCTGGACGCCACTGCCCCCCGCTGAGCACCGTGCACAGTGGGGAGAGGTGGTCGTCCACAGGCTGCAGCAGGCGCCGCGTGTCCAAGTGGCTTCCTCTGCGATTTTCACTGCTGTGTGGTCTGTCAGGAGCACCTGGAATGGGCCGTTCCACTTCCTAGCTCCCCAGTGTCTGGAAATCTTTCACCTCGAATAGGAAGAATGTCCTTCACCCGCTAATGCATTTGAAACAAAGCAGAAGACAACTTCTGGCAAAAATGGAACAAGTCATTTTTACAGTAGTGATTGTTGCTGGATTCGCTGGATGTCCCTTTCCCAAATTTAGTTTTGTATTTATTAAGTCACCCAATTCCATTTTTCAATCATTAATTTTCAAATTAATTTGAATTTTGATAAGATGCATTAGTGACGCAAGCTAAGGCAACCTTAGCTTATATTGTCGCGTCAACATTCCCCCTTTTTGCCTTTTTGACACATGGTTTAACATGTGTTTAATGAGACAGAGATCCAAACATCATTTTGGAATTTGCAATCATCTTTTTTTATTCTCTTTCTTCAGCAATAGAGAAGCGTTTCACAGCAGTGAGCAATGATGGAACTTTTTTGTCTGTCATCATGTGAGGGCATGTGTGTGTTACACTTCCTGTTGTGCAGTTTCCTTAGATACAGCATCCACTTTGGGTTTCCTGCTAAAGCTACGTCAGTGTTGTTAGGCCCTGTCAAATGCTTACATCTTATTATTATTATGTTAAAGAACGGGTTTGCTGTCAGATTTCTTAAACTCTCTGTGTCCAGTGTTCCAGGTGTGAACGATCCAAAAAAATATGTATAGAATCTATAAAATCTGTATTTTTTTTTGTTTGTTTTTGTCTTCAGTTAATGTCATGTTTCAAATTCAGCACCTTGAGCTAAATAAAAAGATGACAAAGTATTGTAGCGACCCGGCCGGTGGGCCAGGGGTGGGGTTGATGGGGATCATGGGTATTTGGGGTTTTGTGTCTGTGTTGGTCGGCGCCGTGAGGGAAAGCGCTGTGGGGAATGTGTTGATTGTGTGGGGGATATTGTTTGTGTTTATGTACTGTTTATGTGTACTAGTGTTGGCCGGTGTGTGTGGGAGTGACCCTCACGGTGACCGACCTGTGTAAGTGGGTTTTGTTCCTGTCCGTGTGTTGAATAAAGCTGGCTGTCTCCAACCGGAGTAAAAAGTATTGACATTTGCTGGGCCTGTAGATAGATTTTGGCTTTCATTTTTCAGGGATTGTGCAGAGTTCAGATTTATTTAACGGACAGACAGAATGGAGCCGTGCATGGGAAGTTGTATATAAATGAGAAATCTTTTTAAAATAAATTTTAGATGACTTTTAACCCTCAGTATATAAATACAGGTGTTTAAAATTAACACCTGTGCAGATTTAGGCCCATTTTATACTGAAATAAATAAATAAAAAATATTACTATGAATGCAAAGCTGATGTGAGTCACTGTGAATGGCTGGTATAATTTGAACTTTTAACAATTATGTCCGGATATTTTACAGCATTTAAAGTGCTTTTTGATTCAGTATAATAAAAGATGTAACGTTTATCATACATCATGTGTTGTGCCCCACACAGAAAGTGTATTTCTCTCAGGCACAAGAGAAACTGAGGGTGGTAAGGGTCTGTAGGCACAGACAGATGGTAAAAACATGACAGATGATTCTACCTCAGGCTGCTTCCAGCCGTGCACAGAAGAACAGTTCTACAAAATAGCCTGAATCTTTTCACTTATCAGATTCTGATTTAGCTCATGAGATGTGGCGAACAACATTACAATGTCATAGATACGGTTCTGCTCCTCAGTTAGAGACCAGTGCAAAAACACTGCAATTTCTCAGACTTCACTGATCCTGATCATAAACTCCTTCCTTTGCTTTCTCTTTGCCATCTCTGTTCCTCCTTTTTTCACTCAATCACAGTAACTGTAGTCCCAAAACACAATTCCTGGGACAGACTCCATTGCACACACTGACACATTCTATTATGTCAAAAAATTATAATTCTATTTTTTCCGGACCTTTGTTTTCTCTTTGGGGCCATCTCTGTTCCCCCAACAACCACTCGGCAGATCACACGGCTAGACCTTTGTTGCAGGGCAAAACCTTTCCCACCATCAGACTCCCAACACGCTCACATGAATATGGTATGTACAGTTTGGGCCACAGTTACTGTAGCTGATCTTGAAGCAGTTCTGCAGACACTGCTCATGACAAAAACACGCACATGAAATAAAGGTTGCTATGTTTCAGCATTACAACTAGACAAAACATAAACATTCAAATTTAATCTCCCATCACATCTTTACAACACATTTATTTAAAGGTATAACAAAATTGGAGACATTTGTCCTTCTTTGGGGGTTTTATTTAAGACTGTCACTTTGCAGTTTGATCGGGACAAATCTAGCGGAGATCTTCTTTCTCTGGCTCCAGGAAGGTGACCCTCCCCTGGGCGCGGCAATGCAGGACAAAGTGGACGGTGTCATCAGGTCTCGACTGTTTTCTACAGACCGTGTTGAAGTGTTTGGACAGCTACCAGTTCCTCTAGTGCACTGAAGCAGACTAACATTACAATGGTGAATATAAAACCTTGGAACACAGAGATGGTGCAGTGCTTAAAGTGACCGTGAAGATTGAATGACTGAATCCTGATATCAGCAACACGATCAAACATCTTAGAACACATTTAACAGCATCTGAGCACATTTAAGGTTGTTACCGTAGACATTGCACAGAATATAATGTAACTTAATACAATCAATATACTGTCATGTGTCCTTCATAGCCACTGAAGATGTCTGTCTTCATCTCTCGCCTCTTCATGGACATGTTCCTTTGTGTCCCTCGTCAACATGGACCTGTTGATCATGCTGTTTCCTATCTTTGGCTCTTCCGTGCTCTCATCTTTTGTCTTCTGGTGAGATCGCATTAATGGTCATATTATATTTTACATTTTATCTCATTTAGCCATGTGACGTCTATCTTAAGTCTGTGGGTGTGTACAGTGTTTGTAGGTGATTCAGATCTGATCAGTTTTCCATCCATGTTACAATGTGGTTCACTAAGTTGAGACATCAGGACATGGTGCAGTTTCTGTGAACACCGACCTTTTAACATCTACAGCTGTAACTCCTGCCATGATTCAGTTTTAGATAACTAACAATCAATATTTAATGCAATTGAAAAATTAGCACTAGCAACAAAATGGACTCAGAGAAGTTTTATTTCCTCCTTTGGCTCTAGGGTGAATTGATCAATTACTTCAAGGAATTTATCAATTCAGTTTTAATTGATCATATGTAAGTCCATAAACCAAAACCTATAGGTCTTTTACAACTTTCCTTTCTTTCACCCTGACTCGGAATAGCCGTCCACAGGTCTGGTGTTCATTTTTACGTAAATGTCCCGATAGATCGTGAAGGCAACATTTGTTACAGCACATGATTTGAAATGGAGTCATAATGGAAAACGCTGGAACTGATTGCCTTTGAAGTTGGCGTAAACGTTGCCAAGGAAACGAATGTTCTTAAATACGGACGGGAGCGAGAAGTTCGTCGTGGAAAGTCAAAGTTCAGCTGTGGAGCTTCACTAACAGTCGGTGAAGACCAACACCGGTAAGTAGATTAACGGGTTTTAAAGGTGGTTGTTGTCTTCAAGCAGAGGACACGTTGGTGGACAGTAACGTCATGTCCCACAGGCTTCGTAATAATAACGTGTAATACCGGACCGTCAACGTGGTTCCGTACGTGGAAGGTCCGGTATTACACGCACGGACTTTAGCGGGACATAAATCAGTACGGACCGGGTCTGATGCTAGTTTTTAGTGACACTGTTGGACTTTAGGCCTGGAACCGTCAGCTGTGACCGAGTCTTTCTGTCCTTCATTTGAATATTGTCACGGACCAAATATGTCCGTGGACGCTGGACGCTGGACAGAGACCAAAGCAGGTGAGGACTGAGGACTGACTGAGCTCAGCCGGGTCCTTTAGGCCACGAAGCAGGACCTGACAGTCCTGGTCCACAGGCAGCAGGACCACCAACCCGGAATTAAAGTAGAACTAGGCATATAATTGCTGAAAGCCAGCTGCTAACCAGCTGCAAAATTAAAAAAATATTTTACATATGTGTAGTTTTGTAACACTCCAGCAGATGGATGAGAGAGATTTGAAGAACTAACTAAAAAAACATTTTTCTGCACAATTGCAGCTCCACAAATGTAACTTGAAGGCACCGGACACTTTAGAACTCCCCTGACCTTCATGTCTTTCATGTGTGTTTCACACATGAAAGACATCAAAGACTCCCGTAGACCACCATTTATAAATGTATTAAAATATTTGTATTTTAATTAATTAAAATTTATTCTGCATAAGCTATCAGCAAATAAAGTAATGAAACGCCTCTCCACATACATTTTAACAACACAGACGAGCTGCTCATATTCAGCAGACTCGTGCTGAGCTTTGTCGAACACTGTCACTGCAGAGTCTATTTGGGGGGAGGGAAACAGTTTGGCTCATCTTTTTTGTCCTTTCTAGTGAAGTAGAAGATGGGAATTAATTTGGCTTGTTTGCCTCAATTTGCAACTGTTTTCATCATTATTTGAGTAATTTGCCAAGCATATTACCAGCATTTCAGCCATGAATATGTTCTGCTTTTCTTTGTGATTATAAACTGATTATGCTTGGTTTTGAACTGTTTCTCAGCTATAACAGCTGCAAGCTATTTGAAGAGGTAAACTTGGGCTTTAGGAAACTGTAATGGGTTTTTTTTCACACGTGATTTAACAAACAAGTACTAATTTAATTAAGAGTATAATTAGCACATTATTCAGTAATAATCATTAGCTGGTTTGGAATTTGATATATGTTTGTGGTGTTTATCTGTTTTAGATGAAACCTGCAGTGTGAGCACAACTACCAGAATCTGAGACACCCAAACAGAGTAGAGATGGAAAAGCCGGTGTTGCAGGCACAACCATCCACCCTGCCTTTCTTCGACACAGCTCATGCATTCAACCTGCTGAGGGGAATCCACGAACTCCACATTAAAAGAAAGTTTTTTGATGTGACATTATGCGCCGAGGGCCGGGAGTTCCGCTGCCATCGCACGGTGTTGGCTGCTGCCAGCACCTACTTCCGGGCTATGTTTGCAGGATCGCTGAGGGAGAGTGTTATGGACCGGGTAGTTCTACATGAGGTTTCAGCAGAGCTTTTAGGCCTGCTGGTGGACTTTTGCTACACAGGAAGGGTCTTGGTCACTCAGGATAATGTGGACCTTCTGCTGAAGACAGCAGATCAGTTTCAGTTTCCCTCCGTCAAAGAGGCCTGCTGTGCGCTTTTCTGGAACAACGGCTGGATGTTTCCAACTGCTTAGAGATCCAGGACTTTGCAGAGGCATATGCTTGCAGAGAGCTGGCAACTAGCGCTCGTCGCTTTGTTCTGAAAAACATAATGGAGCTGGCCAAAGGGACTGACTTTGAACGATTACCTTGGAACCGATTACTTGATCTTGTGTCAGATGATGAGCTTTGTGTGGACAAGGAGGAGACAGTTTATCAAATTGCTGTGCGCTGGGTCAGGGCTGATCTGCAGCGGCGACTGCACTACTGGCCCGAGCTGCTCCAGCAGGTCCGACTCCCCTTTGTCAGGAGGTGCTTCCTGTTGGCCCATATGGAGAGCGACCCACTTGTTTACCTTTTCCCCACCTGCTTCCGCGTGGTCAACGAAGCCCCGAGCTTCCAGTCCTGTGAGTATGACCGCCATGACAGGCCCTGCCACCACATGCGACCACGGCCCTCGACAGGATTGGCAGAAATCCTGGTGGTGGTGGGAGGCTGTGACCAGGACGCTGATGAGCTGGTCACAGTGGATGGTTACAACCCCCAGACTGGACAGTGGCGCTACCTGGCTGAATTCCCTAAACACCTTGGCGGGGGCTCCAGCATAGCTGCTCTTGGAAATTACATATATGTCACAGGTAAGTCAATAAAAAATATCTATTCATTTCCTTTACCATGTTGCACAGAGGACAACAGATTCAGTCATGATTCAGAAGAATTTAGAAGGTCTTTTTAATAATTCAAATGGATTCAAAATGTGCTGCTGGAAACCAAATAGAAAGCATCGCTGCCTCTGTGCATGATACTAAGCAGCAACAAATGGAAAAAATCCTTTAATGCTTGATAATTAGTGAAGCTGTACATCTGCATCTTTAGGTGGTTCTGATGGCTCTCGTCTCTATGATGGCGTCTGGTGCTACAAGTCCAGCGTCAATGAGTGGACAGAGGTGTCACCCATGCTGAAGGCCCGTGAGTACCACAGCTCCTGTGTGCTGAAAGGTCAGCTCTATGTGGTGGCGTCAGACAGCACAGAGCGCTACGATCCTGCCCTGGACTGCTGGGAGGCCTTACCAGCCATGCTGCACCCCATGGACAACTGCTCCACCACCACATGCAACGGACGCCTGTATGCTATCGGCTGCCTGACTGGAGAGGACACTATGGCCGTCCAAAGCTATGATGCAAACACCAACTCCTGGACCATGGTTAACTATGGACAGCTGCCCTCATGGTCCTCCACACCAAAAACTGTGACCCTCAATGGCCACATTTACTTTGTCAGGTTAGTAGAAAACTAATTTCTGTTGCATTTATCGCAATTTTCCTCGAAACCTTAAATTTTCTAAAATGTAGCTGGTATTTAGCTTTAAATTTCAATGATATTTCTGAGCATGAGAAAGGACATTTTCAGTTTGATAATATTAATATGAGAAATGTGTTAAATGTTTTGAGCAGCGTTCTATGGATTTTAAGCTTATTCCTTTTAACGCCACAGTTCCTTTTAATGTAGTACACAGATAAACTAAAGGGTATTTTGAATGGATTTATATATATTATTAGTGACAATAGACAGCTGTAGTCATGATTAACTGTCCAGGTAACTTTTACATCAAAGCTGTGACAGGCTTATAAAAGACAACACATTGCTAAACATTAAACCTGTGTTTCATTAGCCCTTACAGTTAATCAGCTTCCATTTTTTAATAGACTGTGTTCTTAAAGAACAAAGCTGTCGACATTAATTCATTCAGTACAACACTGACGATGGGTGGTTATACATATCTGCACCTAATTTGTTAGGAAGTGATTTAATATTTCATAGGTCAGATAAAAACACTGGTTAATACTACACGAAGCAGTGATTGTTTGCAGTGGTTTGACTTGTGTATGTTTCTATTTGTAGGGATGACTCGGCTGAGGTGGATGTTTACAATCCTCAAAAGAACGTATGGGACAAAACTAGTCCGATGACCCAGGTTTGTATTTCAGACCCGACACTGTCTCCTAGCATGGCTGATGAGCAGCTCTGTGTCATCTGTAACAGTTCTGTGATAAACAGACATGTCAAACACACAACATGATAATTGAAGCTGTGTTTATTAATACTGCATTTTGTCTGATAAATAATTGAAATTCAGTGTGAACGGATATATAAAACATTATATATTATATTGCTTTCATTTTTTGAACTATCTAGCTATTATATGTTTTTGGTTGTGGCACATATTCAATCAGTTATCTATTTCCATTTCAACAAATGTTATGACTTTTATCTATATAGACTTGCCTCTCTGTTAGAGCTTTGTGTATTACCATGCACATTTTTTTTTTATTGTACCAGGTTCATATTGGAGGCAGTGTGGCAGCTCTGGACGGGAAATTATATGTGTCTGGTGGTTTTAGTTATACTGAGCTGTCTGATGTGGTGGAAGCCTACGACCCGACGACACGCATGTGGTCTCTTGCTGGACGACTCCTTCAGCCGACCTTCTGTCACGGCAGCATCAGCATATTCCATCAGTTTATGCCGCTGGTGTCATCTGCAGTGGAACTGTGGTGACAAAAACCTGTACTTTAGCTGTGATGAGGACTGAAATAAAGACTAAAACAGACAAATTGTCTTCTTTAGGTGTATTCTTTGCAAAGAAGATCAGGCAGATCATCTGCAGAGTTAAAAAGTCCAGGTGAAGACAGTTTCCTTCTGTAGTAACATACACATGTCTACAGTTTGGCTTCCTCTATCAAGGAGGTCAGACCATTCAGGTTAATGGGTAGACCCTCAATACATGCCACACACAGAGGCATAACGAAACACGTAACCTTAAAAACCGCAAATTATCCACAAACACATCATCACTTTCTTTCCCCACAGAGATATTAAAAGTCCTCTTGCTCATTTTGTCTTTGACTGTAAAATCAATGGTGGGGCTCTCGTCAGTCACCAGTTGTCTAGGGCCCTTCTCTACCCGACCAGAATGGGTGGTTGTAGTGGTGGGAGCAGCAGCCAGGCACACACTGGTTGCACAACTCTCAAAGCTGGACTCAAATTTTGTCTCTGTTAGCAAATTCTCTTCTTTGACCGATGACTTTCTAGGTCTGCCCCTTTTCCAGCTTCAGCTCTCTCTGTAGACGAAGTTGAGGAGCAGCAGGCCAGGATGCTGCGGTGGGCGAGGTAGACCACCCCACCTCCCACGTTCAACACCGCATCACAGAACCTTCCTACTGCTCTCTGCTGGTTCAGGGAGGTCAGGACACGCTGTGCGTGGTGCAGGGACCTCTCCAGCTGCAGAGAACACTGGTGCTGCATGACACATAAAAATAATAATGTTTGGATATGAAGTCAAAACAACTTATGTTCAGCTCAGATATTGGACATTAATGCCGTGTTTTAGCCAAATTATGTGTATGTAACCTCCTGAAGCTGCAATTGTATTAATTAGTTTCAATGGAAAATTGTTAAGAAAATACTGGTTCCTGCATTTCAAAATTAAAGACTGTTACTTGTGTAAAGTTACAGTAAACTGATTATCTTTGTGTTTTTGGTTAATCATGAGACAAATCATGCAATTTAAAGATGCCACACCGGGTCATGTTTTCTCTATGTAATCAGTGCCACCTGTTGATCTCCCTGCTGCCTGCTCATTGGTTGGAGGGAGAGTAGATAAAGGAGTCAGGTGTGTTTGTGGGGAGGTGGTACTTTGGATAGGAGGCTAGAGGGAATGCTGACCTTGTGCTGTACCAAGTGAGACAAGGTGCTTGGTAAGGAATTCAACTGAAGATGTTTTTGGTGGCATTAATGTATTTTTAATTGTTTTCTTTGATACTGCAGTGTGGCCACGCAGCACTTTAAGGGGCAGGTACTGAAGTTGTAAGTCTCCTGTGTATGAGGGAGACTGTAGCAGGTACAAGCTTTGTTTTATTATGGACACATGATTTTTAAGTTATAAGATTTAAATAAATGATTTTTTTAGTGTAAAAATCTGATGTTTTTATTTGTGTTGCAGTGGTTGCTGGAGCGGTTGCAGCAGTGTTTCCTGCTGTCCTCGTGCTAGGTTTGTTTTGCGTTCAGTTCACCCGCCCGGCCTTGCATGGCCTGTAGACAAAAAGATGTGGGAGCTTGTCTTGTGAGGGCGGACTAACTATCTTTTTTCTTTGTTTGTTTTTTGTTGTATGTCACTTCCCTGTCATAACCCGTCGCGGGAATCAACGGCCTCAATTCTCCCCCGTGACTAACATATATAAGTTTTTGGTTGTGTTCACGAGTGGAGTGGATTGCTGTGTCTACCTAAGTGTGCGGTTGGTTTGTCTAATCCTCACGTGTGTATTTGTTATTTGACCGGAGGATTATTGAAGAGTTTGATTGACCGCATACGATTCTGAAAAGGTTTTAATCATTTTGTATTTGATGTAATAAAGACAAAAACTGAGTTTATGTTTGAGCGTTAGTGATTTTATTTAGTGTCTTGGTTTGGGGTTCAGGACGCTACATATAAATTCACTCAGTATTATTCTTACAGTATTGTAAGTATTAATGTGGGGCACTTTGTTGACCTGATTTTTTTTTTTATGCAACTTAAAACTTCTACTTTGCTGCATTTCAGAGGGAAATATTTTCTTTACTTTTTTATTGTGCTTCATGTATACTTTGTGACAACTTTAGTAATATTACAAACTAAGATTTTAGTACATTAAATCTGTTAAGACCCATATATTTACTCCATTTGTAATGTATTATACACGCATTAACTACTTTTTCCAAGAAAAATTAATATCTTAGCCATACATTTATGAATTTCAGCGTCTAAAATTTCAAAATCTGTTGCTTTTCCTCTTGATGTCAAGAATTAATAAATCAGTGCAGTTATATGAAATGGTAGCTTGTTTTTGTTTGTTGCAGGCCCCTAAAAACCGCACGAGGAAGAGGATGTGACGCTGTTTACGCGACCGAACTCCGGGAAAGATGTTTTATTGTTGATCGAGATCATTAACATTCCTAACGTTAAAGGCGAAATCAATTCACGCAAAATTACTATTTGTGTAAACGAATTCACGGCGTTTTGAATATGCCATTCGTATTAGAACAAACATCTATTTCCAAAAGTTGTACGACAAAAATATCGTAAATGTCACTCCGGGTAAAGTCATTGTCGACCATGTGGACGCGGTGTTTGTTTGTGGCTCACACATGTAGGCTAGCTAAGTTAGCACGTTAGCGCCGCTGTACAAACAGCTGGCCGGCTCCTCACTTCACTGAATTATAAGCCATGTCCACTTAGTAGAACTGTTACGGTTCATTTCTTCAGCTCTGCATTGTTTTACGCCCACACAGGGTAAGTTTTCTAACTGAATGCAACAGTGTTTAGCGTAGCAGCTAGCTGCCGCTAGTTAATGTGAAGGCTCCAACTAATGGCTAACATTAGCCTGTCAACCATCACACGTTCATAATTTAGACTATATATGAACTTATTGTCATGTTTTAAAATGACTAATTCAACGTAAGCTTCAAACTGCTGCCCAACTGTCTGAATGCCGGATCAAAACAGCTGTCTGCAAATACACAGGTTATGTCAGTAACTTCATTATTTGTTAATCGATTAGTCATCGAAACGTTCAGCCTAACGTTAACGTAAGACCTGATTTCACCAAGTTCTAATCTTTGACCCCAACCTTCAGAGAAACCCCCCTGAATCATTGTGCAGCCCTAAATACAAGCTTTTCCTCCAAATGTCGTGTATTTTTTGTTGCAGGCGTCCTCTCAGTTTTGTATCAGCCACCATCCAAGAAGTGTTTATCTCAGAGTCATGAAGGTGAAGAAACCCTCAGAGGTCAGGGGTCATGCCAAGTCTCAGAAGTGGAAGGATGTGAGGGGGAAACGGTTGAGACCTCCCGTTAGCTCCTCCGACTTCAGCTCTTCCCCAGTCATGCACAGGATGATAAAGGAGCACCAGGTGTCTGTAAAGAAAAAGCCCAATGTCAAGAGATTGAAAAATAAGGCAAAGCTGGTCTCGGACTCCAAGAAAAGTGCGCCTCAGCCTGAGGTGAATAAATCTTGCACTCGGACAAATGGAAGTTCAGCTTTTACAATGGACAGTGACTCAGAGGACTCTCAGGACTGGAAGGAGTATTCCCAGACCATCCACGGGAATGGTGTGGAAATCTCAGTGGACGTGGAGGATGCCCGGCCCGGTAGACTGGATGGAGAGGCTCTTCATTTCTGTGCAGAGAGAGGTGATCGGCAAAACCACGCAGTGCTCGTTATGCAGAAGGATCAGGTATGTTTTGAGATATTTTTTCTAAGAATATGAGGTATGTTTTTGTGACTAACTATTGCATCACTTCCTGCAGACTCTGTGTTTCCGTGGGAAATGCTTGTTGACCTGCCTGTATGGCCGGGTCGAAGTGATGGGATTCACTATTGAAGAAGGCCAGCAGTCATATCCTCTCTTCTCCCCAGCCTCGCATTCTCCACTGACCGTTAGAGCACTGGAAAACTCTGATGGCACCAGAGATGACCGATCAGAAGCTTCACTCATCCTCCGAAAGCATCTGACTGCAGGTGGATTCTCATAAGAGAGTGATTGTTAGTGATGGCGAGATGAAGCATTGAAGCTTTTCATTAAAATGTTTCACTGAGGGCAAAGCTTCATGAGGCTTCATTTGCTCCGCTAAGCGACCTACTGAACAAAAAGAATGAAAACAGGTCAAGCTATTACAGTCATGGCCATTGTAATATGGTTTGTATGGTTTCTGAACTGAATTGAATAAATCTATTTCCATGATGTCAGTAAATATGCACCTATATTAATATTGGTGTGTATTTTTCTGAAACTTAAACCTTAACTTTTTGAAATTACAATGGTCTCAATAGAAGGTAAAGACAGTGAATGTACTTTTGTAGTAGCTTGGGAAACTCAAGTTGCAAGCTAAACTCACTCAAGTTGCAAGCTAAACTCACGCAAGTCAAGCCAGATTTATTTTTCTTGAGAAATAACAGTTGTAGGTCAATTTCACATATTTCGAATGGCGCACCAAATCGCGAACCAGTCACTGAACCAGTCAAGTCGCACATCCCACTGGTGAGGTGTCAAACGTCATCACTTACATCATCGAAACAAGCTTTGATACGCACTTTGCAAAATATTTGCTGGATTATTAGTAATTGTGCATACATATTTTAGGTTAGGAGTATTGTTTGAGAGAAATTACTGAGCTGTGTGAGAGGAAAAGATTGGACTGATATTACATTATTTCATAGTTTTTTTTTTTTTAACCATTATTGCCTTTTGTGCTTTTTGCAGCATCACGGAAGAAGCTGCTGAAAAGAGTCACGTCAAACTCGTCCATCATCCTGCTAGAACCCATGGAGACGCCTCTGACACGGTTTCTGTCAAGCTTCACAGAGCTCAGTGAGTTGTTCAGCCCCCCCGTGGTAAGTTTACTGATACATTCACTTTTAGCTGCTATCAATACTCAACACAACAACTGTTTATTTTGAAAATCACTCGAATTCGAAGACAGTTTTATAAATGTCTTAACAGAAGCTTTTCCTCATTGCTCATGTGCAGAGTGAACTCATGTCTGCTGTCCTCGACACTCCACTCAACGGTTTGGGGGTGATTCCACTAGTCAGTAGTGTTGAGGGTCTGAAAATGTCGAAGAGCTACAGAGAGGCTCTTAACTCAGTGGTCAATGCCTGCAAAGGTAAGCTCCTGTCTGTCATCAAATTCCCAATGTAAGGGTGTTTGGAAGTATGATATTTTTCCTTTACAAAGAAAACTCTTGAATCCAGCAGTCCTTCCATTTTATAAATATAATTATATTATCCAGTATCTGGTGTTGTGAAAACCTGTCTTTCATTGACAGGGGACATAGATGGTTGTGCTGTTATCCTTGTGTGTGGGACCAAGAATGTGGGCAAGTCAACATTTATCCGCACCCTGATCAACATCTTACTAAATCAGTAGGTATTCTTTATATTATTATTTCATCATATATCTGATGTTAAAGTTGGTGAATACTTGACATGTTATGTTTTACCTTCTTACAATTTGCTGCTGCCCCAAGATTCCTATAGAGGTCTTTACAGTTCTACACACGAGTCATTGTGACATATTAGAGGAAAACACTGTTTTTCCATGAAAGCTAAAGGTGTGTGTGTCTGTCTGTGTGTGTGTGTCTGTAGCACTACGAGTGTAGATTATTTGGAAGGTGACCTAGGTCAAACAGAATTCACCCCAGCTGGCTGCCTCTCTTTGTCGACTGTCAGAGAACCACTCCTGGGTAAGTTTTTATTTTTGGCACCTAACATCACTGCGGACAATATGTTTAACTCGATTGCATAGTGGTTGCAGGGTTCGTGCATGCACCACCTAACTTTTTACACTATATTATATATAGAAGATTGACGGGTTTATTTAAGTGGCTGTACAGTGTCCACCATGTGTTTACTCTGTATCATTTTTGTAAATATTAATTAACTTATATTGAGTTTTTTAAATTGTCTTAGGTCCTCCTTTCACACATCAGCGGACACCAGAGCACATGATTTATTATGGTCAGTCATCGTGTGAGTCGGACTTAGACCGCTACCTGGAATCCCTGAAGTCTTTGTGGCGTAGACGCTCCCAAACCAGAGAGACTCCTGTCATTATTAACACCATGGGCTGGGTCAAAGGTCAGCAGCGAAAGAATGTGGAAAAACCTAAATTACACAAGTAATAAACAGTGTCTTAACGTGCGCTCGTTTTCGCCTTCCACAGGATTTGGATTTCAACTGCTTGTGGACATGATCCGCTTGTTCCCAGTCTCGCATGTCGTCCAGCTCGGTCACAGTGGCTCCACCCAGTGTCCTGCCCTCACTCCAGACTTTCTCAGGACGGCACATGGCTGCCAGACGCACCCACCTGCCCACACTGCTCTGGATGAGTTCACTGAGAGACACACTCCCCCCAGAAGCTACACTCACCTTATTGTGCAGTCCGAGTTTCAGGGTGTGGGATGCCAAGGAACAGCGTGAGTGAACCACAGAAGAGCTTTTATCACTCCAAACCACTTGCTTTATTGTTAACACGTGCTTTGCATTTGATAGGAAACATCAACGATCTAACGAGCATAGGGAGCTGTCACTGCTGGCCTACCTGAGTCAACTGCAATCTCCTGATCCTGGACCAGTTAGACCCCTGCACAGCCTTACTCCATACCAGGTACAAGAAGAAGAACAACAACCTTTATTCGTCACTTCAGTCACATATACATTAGCACATACATGTTACAGTGACATTTACTTCTGCATTTTAACTCATTTCTCTTGAGGGAGCAGGGTTGAGAAAACTAATGTTGCACTTGTATTCTTGAAACGAGATTTTCATCACTACTTCAAAAAGCCAATGATGTCATTTGGACGTTCCATTAAGACAAAGACCCTTTTATTATGCGCAGTTAGATGACATCATACGAACACTAAGAAGCAGTACAACTTTACTAGTTACTGCATTCACTTAAGAAGAAGCTCCAGATATAATTTTCCATAAATCCTCAGATAAACACTTGACAAAGACATGTACTAATTGGCGCCAACCATTCTCCCTTTAAACCTATAGGTCCCCCACACAGCCGTGGCTTTAGGTGTAATCCATTGTGAGGTGGCGCCCAGTCACATGTTTTATGCTGCCAACGGCAGTCTGGTGGGACTGTGCTGCCTGGGAGAAAAAGTAACTAGCAAGGGGGGTCCAGTCCTGCTCCCACAGGCCCCCATCTGTCCATGTGTAGGCTTTGGTAAGTATTTAATGACTTAATGCATGAATGGTCACTTAAGCACCTTAGCAGATCTTCTGGTGTCACGCTTATCTGCAGACAGAGATGACACACTTTTTTAGATTAAGTATAATTGTCTTTCCAAGGTTTTCAGGGTTTTAAATGTTTACTGTGGATAAACACGTCTATATTCCATGTATCACTTTACTTCAGTATGAAAGTAATCCAGTGGAAGCTAATTCGTCATGACTTTTATTGATTTCTGAAATCCTAAACAAGAATTGTAGGCTCAAAATGTATGCCAATAATTACGGGGCTAATTTTGTGTTAGCTGTGCTGTCTGTAACCAAAAGAACAATAAACCAAACCTGATAAAGACAGAGGTAAAATGAAATTGTTAGTCCGACATCCACATATTGTTCCTGTTTGTGTTCCAGGTGTGCTTCGAGGTATTGACATGGTGCGAGGTCTGTACTTCTTGCTGACGGCCGTAGATCCCTCCATCCTTCGTAACGTCAACTGTCTTTTACTGGGAGCCATATCACTGCCGTCCTGCATCCTCACAACTCAGGTCAGATTCTGGTTTAATTCCAGTCATGTTTTATTTATTTACCCACCCAAATGTGAGAAATCATGAATTTCCATCAGGTGGAAGGGAAGAAAGACACAGCACAGTTGAAACCATGGTTTCCTTCATTCAGCACAGAGTGAGTTTTATACCTCTGTTCGCAGCTTTCTTTCTTTGACTGGTGATGTGTTTCTGTCTGTTTCAGCCTGGCTTTGAAGGAGAACTTCCGTACGTCACCACTAACTACAGTTTTGATCTCACCGGTGCAGGAAAGCTGCGAGTCTTCAAAGGACTGATGAGGCCCAGTCAAATTGGGATGTAATGAATTTACCTACATGGCCTCAGTTTACGGCTTTTATCATTTTTGACTGATGTCTCATGAAAAACCATTCAGCTTCACCTTTTGAATGTCCAGAACTAAGAATGACTCTGAAATCTCAGAAAATTCAATCTGACAGAGCTGCCAGGTTCATAGACTCCGCAGTAGATGACGGCAGCTGTCTTGTTGTTGGACGTCCTTCCTGTGTTGGATTTTCTCACCATGTCATACGCCCTACTGACGTATATACAATTCATGGCTCTGTAAAGTTCGTATGTTCTGTCACATGGACAATAATTTCACAATTTGTAGTTAAAGCTCTCAATCTTTGTAGATAACATTTCCAAATAGAGATGGTTTGCACTTTTATAGCGCTTTTCTACCTGTTGGGACTCAACGTGCTTTAGCCTGCTGCTTATTTACCCAATCACACACACATTCATGCACCGATGGGGGAGTGCTGCCCAACACTCACCGGGAGCAACTAAGTGGGAGTTCAGTGTCTTGCTCAAGGACACTCCAACATGTGACCAGAGGAGCCAGGGATCGATCCAACAAGTGTAGGATTGGTGATATCCTACAGCAGTAGGACCGCGCTACCTGCGTAGTCAAATGTTTCCGATATTAAAAGGAAAAAAAATCTTTTCTTCATCGTTTGTACCTTTGTTGCTTTCAAGTGCTTTTTAGACCAGTGTTTCTATTATGTTATATGGTTGAATTTATTTGTCATATATATCCATTTATATTCCAACAATTCAACCATTAGCGATTTTACTGCATCACAGAATTCAGTAAAATCCCTGATTATCATCACTCAAGACATAACAAGACAGAAGAACAGTGGGAATCTGATGAAGTTACTAATCAGTATTTCATAGGTTCTCAAATACAAAGGAAAGATTTTCCAGGTGCTGGCATTTTTTTTTTGTTGCCACGAGAGGGCAGCAAACCTGCCCGAAGTATTAAGGGCAGGAAAACTGCAATAAAACTCTTGAGATCCGATCCTGTAATGGTGAATAACCTCACTGTTTCATAATGGTTTTAAAGCAGATCAATTTAGGAAACGATCACCTTGTCAGTGCACGCAGACTGACCCTCACACCATCAGCAGAGACCTGATGATTTGTTGGGTGGGCGCTTTGAACGTCCCTCCTCTGGCCCTTTGCCTTTGTCTACTGCTCTCCGCCTTTTCATTGCGGCTGGGCAGCAAACAAACAGGGCAGCAGCATTTTGGCGGAGTCACTGTTTTGCCTTTTAGTCGGCTCAGATGTTTTCCCATGGACTTCATGCAAACCACAGTGAAACCCTTTTGTGGAGGTGTCCCCAGACAGCCCGCGTGGAGCTGCAAACATACAAGGAATGTAGTCAAATGCAGCTTGTTTACATTTGGAACTCATAAAGCACACAACGGACAAAAGTCTGTATGGTTTGTCTATGGATGTTTTGTGCTCACCTGTTAGATTATCATTGAGTCTTAAAAAACAACTTTTTCACACTAACATGTATAATGATGCCATAAACGTATCCACCTAATGTCATTAGTATCCACGGGATTACACTCTAAGGTTGTGGAAAAATTCAATAATTTTGATTCCACTATTACGAGCTAGCTTCTTAATGTGCGCGTGCTTTACAGACAGGACACCGCTGACCTTTTGACTGCGCCACATTATTAGTATCTACTGTATATATAAATGCATGTAGTAATGTGGGCTTTTTATGTTTTGTCAAACTAAACTGAAATGAAAACACAAAAATGCTATGGAACCATAAAATATCAGGTATTTACTTTTATTTAGCTTGAACTGTTCGCTGAGTCATGTAGCCTGGAGCTAATATTAGCTTAACTCTGCACTGACGTTAGCTAAAAACGACATTTCTGTCTCTCTTTGCTCATTTGCGTTTCTTTCCGGTCCCTTATCGTTTTGTCTCACTTTCATGCCTTTGTGGTGGTTTGCGCCGGTTTTATTGTGTCTCTCCTGTTCTTGTGGTTCCTCTCTGTCTTCCTACTGAACTCCAGGACCTTTCAAACAGGACGTGTCTCCGGCCATTCGGAAGTTCGGGCCCAGCGCTCCAGCCCACCCATCCGTGTCTGAACGCTCCGGGGACGACGTCCTCAACACGCCGACCGCAGCAGGAGCCCCGCGGCCGCCTCGCCTGCGTGCTGATGGACGGACGCGTGTCTCTGGCGCCTCTAGCCGCAACATTGCGCCAGTTGCGAGAGAAACCGCATCGAGTCTTTTGTGGGTCCGGGCTGTGTGAATGAATGGGGGAGAGCCGACGGTGGGTCGGAGAGCTCGGACGGAGACGGAGCTCGGACGTTTTTTTTTTTCCTCCTTCCTCACACGCGTGTGCTGAAAAGTTGCAGAGAGGAAATCCATGTATCGAGCCGCTGCTTTGAAGGCCATGAAACACTCCCCCCCACCCCCCAAACAAACCCGTCGTAATCCGGTTCCTGCACCAACCGAGTCTCACCGACAACCGCTTCGCTGGACGTGGAGGACATTTCTTTTTCGCGTGTGAGCGGTCAGCAACAAGTTATTAGCGGCTTAGCGCGGTCTCCCGCTTGCAGCTGCACGTCACTGGCTATTACATCTGGCTACAGTTTCCGTCGTAGGAACCGAGGGATGCTTTTCTGGCCACTGTCCCCCGGTGCATTCAACGTGCTGCTGCTGCTGCTTTGTGCTCGCCACCGAGCCGATCCTCCAGCCGGAGCGCAGAGCATTTCACAGGAAGGCGACGGCAGCAATGAAAAGACTATGAAAATGCCTTAGAGGAGAGTGTCATTAAACATCGCTGGGTGATTAGCGTTGACGCTGCCACACCGACATTCAGACCTGCGACGAGCTGGTGCCGGTGGCAGGAGACTTTTCCAAAAGGATTGCATGTGTGGACATGGTGCCAAGCAAGTGGACCATGAATTCAGTTCTGCACAAATCGCCACCAAGGAGCTGGCTTGGACTTCGACTGCGACTCAGTAAGTACAAATCCATAAAGTCAGCTAATGAATACCCTTCCTGTAATAATGCTGCCGTCTATGGATTATTTTGGTTGGCTGTCAATCAGCATCTTGAGATGAGTCAGCTCAAGGCTTTTACACCTTGGTAGTCTGTGCACTTGAGTTGCCTTTCACAGGAGTCAGGTAGGCAGGCAGCACCTCAGGAACCACATCTTTGTTTCATGGTTTCCTCCAGTCATCAAAGTTAATGGCTGAATTTGACAAGTGACCTGAGCAACTAATCCCAGCTCCAGGCAGACACACTGTATTTTCTTCAGAGAGGACGAGACACCCTGGTCTGGTCTCCTCTTGATGAATGGTCTTGGGACAACACAGTTATTGAGGCCATTCATTGTATTTTTGCCCTACATGTGTCATCTGTCTCTTTTTCTCAGCTCATAATTCAGATTAATAATCAAAATTAAAATGCCTTGACTTGGCTATTTTCATAACTGATTATTCCTAAATCTGGACAGTGTGAATGTGTCTATTGCAGTTTTCCAGAGCCTAAGTTGAAACATTTTAAACCAATTGTTTTGTCCAAAAACTCTTTGTAAAACAGCTTCAAATGAAGTGATGTTGGCCAAGCCTCACAGTCTTTGTTTGTATAAAAACATAATTAAAAGTGTATGTTAAGCTAAAATTATGCTTAAGGAGCCTGATTAAATCAAGCTGATACTTTCTAAAGTTAGAATTGTTTTTGAAAGGTTGAAGCTGTTTATTGTCCTGGATAAACATTTTAATATGTGTTTGCACAAATGAAGGACTGTGACTTTTCCCCCATAACTTTATATAGAAAGCATCAGTTTGTTTTGTCTCATCATGATTTGGGGCTGCTTTACTGCCTCTGGACTCGCCATTGTGGAGGGGAAAATGAATTCCCAAGTTTATCAAGTTATCCTTTAGGACAATGTCAGGGTGGCTGCCAGCAGGCTGAAGCTCAGAAGAAGCTGGGTGATGGAGCGAGACAGTGACCCTAAACACTGAAGTGAATCTGCTCCAGAGTGGCTTTAGAGACACAAAATGGGTGTGTTTCACCAACATGTAAGATCCTGTTTTATCAGCTCCGAAGTTGTTTGTTGAGATCTGTGACATGCATGAACACCAGATGACATTTCATGACCAGATTATGCAGAAAAATAAGAAACTGCAGTACACTTTACATTACCGAGACTGTGTAATCATTGATTTAAATTGTTGAAAATGTATATTCCATCAGTCAGTTAACTCATTCTTTCAGTCTTGGACTTTTCACCAAAGCAGCCTCAGGTTTTTTGTTCTGTTGTGAGCTTTACATGTGTGATGAATGCAGTGTTGGCAGTTCACGGACTCATACAGTGAGCGAAGTAAGCACAGAGTTAAATTTTAGCTGCCTTAATTGGTTGAGTCTGGAACCCTTCAGTGTTCCAGGCCACTGGAGTCTTAAGCTTGTCTTAAACACACACTGGTCTAATCTGGGACCAGATGTCTTGTCTGGTCTCTGTCCACCACAGAAAAACAAAAACACAGACTAGAAATCTCAGCTCTTTATTCGTTGATTCACTGGTATGGTGTTAAAGTGTCAGTCCTCATAAATTAGGACATCTGTCGAAATGGCACATGGTACTCTGACTTAAACCGAGGGGGCTAGTTTAGTTCATATCCCAAAAGTTTTGGTAATTTGACAAACCTACATGTGTTGTTATTGTAATTGGTTGCATTTATCATGCAGTTATTAGTATGACTGTAGTTATGCCGCAGACATACAGCTACATAATCAGCTACATAATTTTGGTCTTTTAGCTTGGAACTAATTATTCATTATCAGTTGATTTGCAGATTATTTGAGTTGAGTCAATTTTTCAGAAATTTTATGGTCAAAATAATTAAAGGCTGCTGTGATGTCCTCAAATTGTCTTGTTTGGTCTGACCAACGGTCCAAAAAACAAAAGATATTTAATTTATAGTCATAAAAGCAAGAAAAGGCAAAATCTATTTGTTTAACTTTTAGGAAAAGATTGAATATATGATTAATCAACCAATTTATAATTGGTTCATTTGCTGTTGAAAGCTGATGGCATTGTAGATGCTTGAAATGTCAGTGTTTCTTCTTGTCCATTTAAAGCTGATGATTAAAGTTATGGATCTCAGTCTCACCACATGGTCGGTTAAGCAGCTTTAAACTATATCATGTCATCTTCTTTTGCAGATTAAAATTTAGCATAAAGCAAAAAAAAAAAAAAATACTGCAAGGGCTTCGAATTTGGAAGCTTTTCTGGTGCATAAAATCATGTAAGATGATCTTCATCATCAGACAAAGTTTGTATGGAATTGTGGATGTCTGGTGCCTGTTCACTCTAGAGAGGAGCTTAAAATTTTAGAAACAGTGCTATTGGACAAAAATGCAAGTTGACAACATAAATTTTCTATTTTTTTTTTTTTTTTAGGATCATAACACATGATCTTTATTAGCAGAAAGATATAGCTTAATTGGATTTGCATTTTGTCTTTACATCAAGGATTTCTTGTCTTTGATCTTAAAATCTTGTTTGAGATGTCTTTCTTAATTGTTGATACAGCAGTTGAGAAAAAAGACTTTCTGCAACATTCATTTATTAGCTGCTTTGAAATTCCATGAATTTGTAGGCGGTGTACACCATTAGGCAGCATTCATTGACTGATTAAGTCATGTGATGTGGTGGAAACCTCCACCACCCGAATAGACCTTGACTTGAGATTGGTTGCTTTTGCAGTCTTATGGGATTTTGATGTAAAAAAGCTGCAGAGCTCTGAAAAAATATTTAGTGTTTAGTCTTTCTGCTGCACACTCGAGCCAGACTGCAAGTGGCATAATCTGGGTGTATACAGTGTGTGTGTGTGTGTGTTTGTGTCTGTGTCTGTGATTTTTGGCCTGGCTCGTGGTGTGTTACAGTTAAACCTTCCTTCTTCAAAATGTTTTTCCATTGTTCTTTTTTTTTCTGGCAATAATTTCCCTTCTCTTTTCCTCTCTTTGCATTTCTGGCTTTCCCGATGAGCCTCTGAGTCACAGTTTGCTGTCATTTATGATTTTTCTCTCTTGTCTCCAAAAGCCCAGGAATAATTATCACCAATTCATGTTCATCCTAAAATATTTTTGCAAAGCATCCTTTCCTTTTTTTCATGACTGTTGGTTTTGCAAATGGCAGTGGTATTGAACTTCAGTCTTCAAACTCAAAAGTAAACAAGCAAATATTCTAAAATGTTATACTACATCTTTAACCTGCAGCTCATTAAGCAGGTGAATATGATATTACGTGACAGGTGGAGTGACCTGCTAACACTGGTTTTGCTGTTTTCAGTCATAGATGAAGTCACTGTCATAAATGTGCCAACAGTTGAGGACTTATTTTCTTTTCCCATCATCATTTTATTTTACAAAGGACTCCCAAGACATTAGGAAATGGATGATGGTGTAATGAAGCATGTCAATATTCTGCTGATGCTATTAAATCTTTGGCACTCTTTACCCTCTTTCTTAGCACTTTGTATAGCTGTTACTGTTCTGACATTGCTTCTTATTATTTTTCTTGGATTCAAATTTTTTTTTTTTTTTGCCTGAGTGCTATCAGCAAATCAACTCCGTTGTTGACTTACTTTGCTTTTGCATCATCAGACATTAGTGATAAAACTGATGGCTCTGCAACAGATATTCTTTTAATTCCCATGTAGACACTGATTAGTGTTAGTCTTTACATTATGACTAAAGTCTTATTACATTTTCAAATACCATCAATTAAATCATACAACTAAGATGATCAAAAACATATCAGGGCCTTGTCAAGCCAAACCTAAACCGACAGTGTGCTGCATCTGTTCAGTGTCCAGTTGATAGATAAAGTGAATATTCTACAGTAGGTGACACAGATGCAGACACACACATACATACACACAAACACACCTTTCCTAACTCCTGAAACATAACTGCATATGTTTACCTCCAAATGTATCATTGCACACTTATAACCTCCACCCTGGCTAAATAACTGTTTATGCATATTGCAGTCTTCCCCATGACAATAACTGTACTTTTATGGAATAAGTGTTTTTGATTCCCTGTTGACTCTGTTATTGGCTTCTCAACAGCAGCCCCCACTGCAATTTTACCCAGATTGTTTCAATTACGGGATTATTCCTATCAACAAGTTGAAGAGTGGTTGGTGTGCCCCACTGAATTGCTGGTTTAAGGATGGACTGTTAAATTACATGATGCCTCATGGTAATAAACTCAGTTCTGCACACCCTCTTCTCTCAGCAGGTTCTAATTGTTGATATATCAGTGCAGACTATTTACTGATAGAATACCTCTGCTGATGCTATGGTAAACCTGTTGATGTTGTATTTCATATTTGGATACCCATTCTCCTCTTAGAATTACCTCTATCAAATCTTATGGTTGCAGCATGGTTTTTGGTACGCCGCACATTTGTTGAGTTTTGAGATGACATGGGGCTGACCATTGTAGGCATAGCCAATTACTGTAGGTAACTGCTTAAACAAAAAGATTAAAAAATGCATGCATGATTTCAATTTAAAACATCAGACTGGCACAAAACAAAGACAATTTCTATTTGCCTTAGGAGAACATCAGACCTAATTAAAGGAAACACATCCTGAGTCTCTGACACGTAGTTATCTACTGCAAGCAACATTGGCACATTTCAGTACAGCGCCCTCTAGATGTTTCTTTGCATTTTGTTTCTTTGGAGAATTCACACAGAGAAGTCTTAAAAGTATTCCTAGTCTTATTTTGCTGGTGAAGGGTTAACCTCAGCCTGTTTGATGGGCCACCTTGCTAAATATAACCCCAAACCTCCTCCACATGGGCACGCACAAGCCTTCAACTGCACTCCCTCTGTCAACACTTCAGCTCACACACTTTTTCCCCTACAGTACACACACTCCAGCAGGCTCATTTACAGTCCTGTCGTACTGCAGCTGCTCACACACCCGTTTCTCAACACACCATTAATACTTTAGAGAGTGTGATTCTGTTGAGAAGCCAGCTTACCGAGGCTCAGCACACCAGGAGGATTTGTCTGATATTTCTTTCTCACACTGAAACTAATTGGATGTACTTGTGTCAGCATTAATTAACACTAATGATCAGAATATTTTAAATAGGGATATAACTTTTTGTTTCAACTATGTTCTGAACTCATACTATTGACATTATGCAATACAAGTGTGAAACATCTTTTAAATTATCTTAAATGTTGCTACAACAAGGAACGTTGAGCTTAGTTAAGGTGCCTATCAACACCCCCAAAGCGCTCCTAATATACATTTTTTTCTCTCTAGATTTGTTTTATGTCTGTCATCATTTCTTTTGTCGTGGTTGTTATGTGTGTTTTTGCAAAGTTCTCTGACATTAATAAGAAGTCTCTTCGTTCAAAGGTTCGCTGATCCCTTGGGCCCCGGAGCCTGCGCCCATTTGGCTTGTTCTGTAATCTGTGCTCTTGTGTAATGCTGTGAAGAGGTTTTTAGATGGAGGCAGTCAACAGAGATGCAATTCCTTGCTAAGCTGTTGCTAAAGTGGACTCAGCACCTTGATGAATAAGGCGTGTGGTTGTCTTGCATATTGATTATCTGATCTGTAATGCAGCCATACATGCTGTAACTATTTCCTGGCGACCAGCAGCAAATTATTACTTGGAATCTTGTCACTGTGAGGTTGAAAGGCTCAATAAAAACACAACTTCATGGGCCTCAAGAATTTTAATACTTCAGAAAGAGAAGCAGATAAAAGTATTTCCCAAGAGTTTTAACAGTTCATTTGTCTTTGATGAAACCATGAAAACCCTTTAGTCAAATAACAACATATTGTGCTGCTTCTCCCATCATCTTCAGGGATTGGTGGACACCACCTTGATCTAAGATGTCTAATAGCACAGCTATCAATGTTTTGCTTATTTGAATGGAGAATAAATATGTAGTTATTCTTAATTATTTTGTGAGGACTCAACCCATGAGCACTGTAACTCAGGCATTTCCTTAATGTAATATTATTTTTCATAACCCAAATATTATTTTGTGTCAGATCAAATACAAAATGCTTTTAAACAAGAGTAGTGCCTTAATGGGGAAGGTACATTCTGGCCTTCTGATGGCTTAACAATAGGGTCTTTCTTTTATTAAAGGATGATCTAATGGATGATGGAGTGAGACTGTCTAATACCTCTTCTGGTTCTCTTTTGTTTCTGCAGTAGGTGGAAATTGGCCTTTGTATTTGCAGTCCAGTTCTCATGCAACGCAACTGCTCTCTTCATTAAAAGAGAAGCCGCATGCTCAAAGCTGCTTCAGATTATTACCATATGTCTGCAAAGCCCAGAGCTAAGCAGCAAACCAGCTCCCATCCTACCCTCTAATTTCTTATCCCAAAATTGGACATGTGGGTCGTTGTGTGTGACAACGTTCCTCCCTTCTCCCGGCCGGCAAAGTACATTCTCACAGTATTTCTTCTCCCATTTTAGATACATAATAGCAGTGCATCAGCTTTTAGGCAACACTGGGGAAAATATTTTGCCTTGACTTCAAATATCTATCTGTAAGTTGTTCTGCCCCTCTATCTGTTCATAGATATTAGAAATGGAAAAGCTAAATGTCATAGAATAGTGCTCCTCTTGCTTCCATTTTCTCACTTTATGAGCCTATTGTGTGCATTATACCTCCACAGTAATAACTGAGCTCATTGACCAAAGGGGCTTTTGCATTCATAAAAATGAATAAATCTTTCGGGGGACATGAAGTGCGGGCACTAATTAATGCAGAAAAATGTCAGCCTTTTACAGTTTTGCGCAAAAACATAAAGAGTGTCCACTCTGCATGTAGGAGGAGCTTTAAAAGAGACCTTTGTGTCACCCAGTCCAAAACCCATTGGCCCACATTGCCTGTCCCAGCATGCAACTCACTTTTGCATGAATACAACACTTGTCTGATGGAGTGGGCAGAAAGCCCCCCTATCGCCAGGAGATCCTACACAAGACTTTAACATGAGCAGCTTGCCTCGCACACAGGTTTTGTACAGTTCCAGAAGCTGTGCCACAGACAAAATGAGCTGCTGGGAATAAGTTTGCAACACCCTTTAGCTGTTGGACGTCCGTGATGTAGCGAGGAATAGCCGTATATGTAAAGTGCAGCATTTGGCTTGTAGTGGATAACTAGTGGAGGACTGGGAAATCTACAGAATCCACAGGACGATGCGTCAGAGTGTTCTGAGACATTAATCCATTTGGACAATCGTCACGTATACATCAGGCTTTGCTTTTTGGACAGTGTGGTCAATGATAATACTTGTTGCCTACTTAAGACCTAAGATGGGTAAAACCTGGATGGCAACACTAAATGTTATTGCAGGTTTAGAACTAATAATGTGGACCCCTGGAGATGTAAAGGATTGTGCTTTGTGAAAATCTCCTTACTCCTTTGGAATGCCCTCAAAGTAGAATAAGACTTGGACAGAAAGTTCAAAGGGTTTCGCGGTTTAACTGGATGAGGTAACTGTGCAGGTGGACATTTCAAATGAACATATTGGCAGTTGGCAGAGTTTATGGAGTCCCTGGCGGGTTTTATATTGCAAAGATGGTTGATGAGTATATTGTTTGTGTGTGGGGGTCTTTGCAGGGTCAGTGGCTGGTTGGTTTAGTTCAACAAGTGACCCTGTAAGATGACTCAGATCCAATAGGTTTTATAGCAATCATTTGAATATATTAATTGCTGTAACTTGTTGGTGGAGTTGTGAAGCAGCAATGTTCCTTTACTGGAAGAAGCGTGGAGCATATGAGCTGGAGGCTCTGCCACCCTCTCTCACTGAAGTGGAAATGGAGCGCTTCTCTGGTCCTCATCCCTGGATGTGATCCACGATCTTTGTGGTAAGATGGGCTATGAGCTGGATCACCTGACTGAGTTGTGGATTTATGTTTGTGTGAGTTTTTCACGGTGAATCATGAAGATGGTTGGTGGATTGTTTGCCTTCATCTGGCCACATTTGTTTTTGACTAGGCAATGCCTGCATAAGTAAATAATATAAAAATCAACAGGTTTTTCTGTCAAAGGATAACTTTGATTTTCAAAATGAATGTTATTTTCTACGACCAGCATACAGAGCTGAAAGCCAACGTTTTCCCTTGGCAATTCACAGGTGTTTCATTGTTAGCGAGCAGCCGAGATTTTTTTTGTTCGTGGATGCCGTAGACCTCTGTCTTTGTCCAAAAATATTAAAAACACATCAGCCAGACACACACACTAGGCTGACAACTAAACTTTATTAGAGAAGATTCAGTGTTGACTTCAGTATTTCTATGGTGATGGTGGACCATATGATGGATTAAAAACATTATTATTATTGATATGATTTTCATAGACTATATTTACAGTATGTTCTGTTTATTTCTCATGCTTGGTCCTGTTTTCGCTAAATGCCAGCACATTCTGTTTTCTTTTTTGGACTTTTTCATGGTGTTCCGCCAAATACAACAATTAAATTAGCTCTTCTTTCTGTCAGAGGTTGCCATCTGTTTTCTAGTATGCATGTGTAAACCGTTTGCACACACATACCCTCAATTATAATAGGAATAGAAAAGCATCTGAGGTCTGAAGGGCAAGTAGAAACCATGAAACAGCCTTTAGCCTTCACACACCTTCTTTGCCTGTGTTATTAGAGCAGGAGGTGGTCAAACAGAGACCACATCCACATTCTTTGCTTTGCAGAGATTCACCAGAATATATTGCCAAATTACTGCAAGATGAGTCCTCAAAAGTATTTTTGTTGATTATGGTGAACATTACACCTGATAAACATCAGTGTTTTCATTGTGAGCATGTTAGCATGGTTATGTTAGCTTTTAGTCTGATGCACCAGTACAGCCTCCAACAGCTGCTTGCATGGGTCACAGTCTTGTTTTCATGGTTAGGAAGGAGTATCAAGCTATAAACTTTTTACTTATGATATATGATGTGAATCTCTGTAATTTTACCAACATTGTTTGGGGTAAAAACAAATTAGAAAACATGCGTTACTAAGAATTACATCAATGATACGGCGTAGTATTTGACATGGATCAGGGTTATTTCACGCTCTGATAAGTTTGTGACAAGCAGATGATTTGGCTCACTTGCATTTTAAAGTAAGGATTTAAGCCCCATCACGGAAAAAATTTCCATTTCCATTGCTGTGTTCTTCCGTGGAAAGCACTCAGTGACCTGGCATGAAAACAGCCTCACATGAGTTAGAAGAGAGGGAAAGAAGGGATGAGACCAACTCAACAAATGAAATATTTATCACGGAAGATATGCATAGCTGCACCGAAATGCTTTCCTGTCTCCTCTCAGTGCTTTTTTTGACGTGGCACAGGGGCACTTGCTTTCCGCTGCGCCACCCAATTTATGCCATTAGCGAGAAGGAATTGATAACACAGTGCTGAGGAAGAATGTTCTTTATCCTCTCCTCTCTGCCAGGAAGCCTCTTGGAAATCTAGCTACTTTCTGGTCAGTTTAAAGATGGTGCCTGCTGAGGCAGACCTGTTTGGCACAGGCCAAAAAGAGGAATGCCACAGAGGGAACACTAAAGCTTTGATCCTTACCTTTTCACCATCTCTGTAATTAAGTCCTAAGCTTTTTCTGAAAACATTTTCCAGTTGTGTTGCACTGAGCCTCAGAACTGAGATGGTGTCCTTTCCTCCAAAGTAGAGAAAAGAAGAGAGATTTATTCAGGTAAATCAACCCATAACCCTTGTCTTGTCTCTTCACATGTAAGGCAAGGATAAAGCTGCAGAAATGCAGCTGCCTTGTTTTTACTCACTGAGGTTATGCATAAATCAATGAGCATTAGCCGTTAAAGCTGCATTCATCAATAAATTTACATTGTTGCTGCATTAAATGTTGTACAAATCCACAGATAATTATCACTTCAATTGAATTAACTCTTCAAGCTCTGACCCCCCCCCCCCAGCTCTAAGGAGTTTCTGGACAAATTTAGTTCACAATAAACTGCCTTCCTGTGCACCATGTTCAGTGGGCCAGGCTATATGATCCTCAGTGTACACTTTGGCATTCCTAAGGTCTGTCTCACCTACGACTTCCAGTGATAGCAGACCATGAGTTTAGCACAATAAACCCCACAATAGACTGAAAAGCCACATTATAATATAATACTCAACTACATACCGACCAATTACTGTAGTTTCTGACACAAAAATTCAAACTGTGCACTAGTGCTCCTGATAACTTCTGTGTAACATAGTTAGAGGAATAACATTTTTTTCACCAGCGCTCTACCTTAATGCACAGACCCCATATATGCATGAGAGACTGGAGATGGTGAATATGTTAACTGGCATTAAATCATGCCAACATGAGTCACCAGAGAAAATCAGATATTGTTTTTCCCATCTTATAAATTGAAAATAGTTGACGGCTCCTCCACCCCTCTCTGGAACAGTTTACACTTGTTGTTCTGTGGTTTTCAGTTCTATAAATTGGGACCTTGGGTTGACTCAGATGTGGTGGAGGAGAGGGAAAGATGGAGGCTGGGGGTAGGATAGTGTGTGATGCACATGTGCGTGATTTAACCACTATGGGGGTAAAACAACATTGAGCAGTAGGGCTGCGTCCTGCCCCCACTGCCACTGAACCATCAGCATTAGAAACAGCTGCAGCATGCAGCTCACCATGCCCCAAGTCATTCACCTGTAGAGCACTGCGGAGGGGTTTTAGCTTTGATTTAGTTCCATTGACATATCCCTTCGCCAGGGCAGGCTGACACGTTCAGTATTCCTTTCTGCTTTTCCTTTTCTGGTTCCTCAATTTCATGTGAACTCATTCTATATTCCTCTATCCCGAAGGTTTTTGTCTGTCTGCTGCCTTGCATATGCTGATATGACTATCTCTTTGCCAGCTTTCCCTGTCCGTATGCCATCCCGCCTGCCTCCCATCTGTGTTGGTCTCCCAGGAGTCTTTTCATAACTATCTCCTGGCAAGAAGGTGTATGTTACATTAGTTACCAGAGTGGGGGAGGTTTGAGGCTCTCAAAGACTCAAAAAATGAAGTGCAATGTTTAACGGCTGCAGCTTATACCTATATAAATAAATATTCAGCCTTATTTTAGTCAATTATTAGTGTATAAGTGACGGATCGCGAAAAGATTGACAGAACTAGTGCAACACTCAGTGCATCTTTGTTGTGTGCATCATTTCCAGCTTGCCCCTGCTTCTCTGGATCATTTATGTGTGCCTAATGGGCCTTTGCCCCAGGCAGTGTCTCTCTGTGGAGAGCAGGCCTGCGGAGAGCTGCGTAGATGGGACGTTCCACTGTCTCTTTCAGTGTGCAAGCTTATTGTCTGCTGTCACGTGTGTTGGTGTATAGCGTGTGCTTGTGTTTGCTTTTGGCTTAATCAGCAGTATTGAGTTCAGGAATTCCAATTCCCCATTAGAGAGAGAAAGCAGGGGAGTCAGCAAGATGGGAACAAGTAGGAGAGAAGATGAAGGTTCAGCAGATGAAAGAATGGTCGTACAAGGAAGATTGATGAAGTAGTGAAAGAGCGGGCTAAGAGGTTAACGGGCTAAGGTTTAGACAGATTGTATTAATTTTCAAAAAATGAAACAAAACACGTAATGCAGATAGCCCTGTTCTTCTGCCTTATTATTATGACAAGCTACAAAGGATAGCTGGAAATATTGCTTTGCAGTTGTATGCTACCTTTAACCAGCTAAGCTGCTGTTTAAGTGGTCATTTGTGCATATTTAAAGAAATTCCCTTAAGATATTGTGTTCATGAACAAATGATGGACAGAAACAACCTGAAAACTATAAATTAACGCTGATGCAGCTTATGTTGGCATTGAAGTATAACGAGGAAGTTTTCTAAAATTATAATTTCCTAAAATTATAGAAACAAATGTATATGAAAAAAGTACACTTACAGTTTTTTTACATGCTATATTAGAATAAGGTTTAGACATTTACTCAGAGCACTGCATGGGAGCTACACTGCTATCTCATTAATTTACGTACATGTTTCAGTCTCCTTTTACCTTTTTTTCACTCAACTGCTTTTGAAGGGAACATTTCTAGCTGCCAATTGAACTGACTAGAACGGCGAGACTGAATCATCTCTATAAAGTTGCGGGCTGGAAACCAAACAATTTGTGTTTTTACACACGAAGGTCGCACCGATTTAGGCCAAGTAACATTTGTCTATTCAAAAAACGAGTAGCTGTCTTGCTGTGGCGTACAATGTTGTGTTCATTTGGGAGACGCTGCATAAAAGCTGGAGGCTCCCTCTGCAGCTTCTTGCTTGTAAAACCCGAGGGAGCCCTGAGGACTTCTGGCAAAGGCCACAGACAGAGCTGGGAGTACGTCTCGACCTGCTCCCTGCACAACAGAGACACATAAAGTCTCTTTTTTTTCTTTTTCTTTCAAGGTAGGTGAAGTTTGAGGAAGTACAGTGGGGATTGTTGAGAGATGCTGGTGCTTTAAGCCATGCTAGTGGCATTGCCCTAAGGATGTGGCATTGTTAGTCAGTCTGTTCAGTAAATCTGTGAAGTATTTCAAAAACTAGAAAATGGATTCAGATCTTATTTTGTACCCAAAAGTCTGATTCCCTGATGATAAACCCACCTGAGTGATCTTTTGAAATTTCCAGATGACAATCATCTGATGGATTTTTTTCCCAGGCCATACAAAATGTTCAGACTGTCAGTTGGTGATGAATAACTTGGTAGTTGCTGCTAACTAACCACCCTGTTTACCCTTTCTGTTTTTATTTCCTGTCAAATGTGACATAAAGGCAAAATGTCCAGATGTTGACAGATGTTGCCAGCAGGTGGCTGTATCTATGATTTCTGTGTAAAGACATTGTTGTGAAGTAAAGTGAAGCTGCCACACAAAGGGCAGTGAGAGGGAGAGAAGGTGGCATGTCCACCACATTTCCACATCAGTGAGGTAACACGTCTCATTTCTTTAGAATCTTGAGGTGTTGTGGCCGCTATTGCTCAGGCTTGTTGACTGGCAAAACCTAGACCTGGCAAGCGTCTCAGAATAAGTGTTTTTTAGTTTTTTAGGTTCTAAAAAATCAATCTAGAGAATGAACTAATTTGATATATTACTCAGCCCTATATGCAGCACTAGTTATCTAAAATGATGAGGATGGTAACCTTATACTTGCTTATACATCATATTAATACTCTCACTGTGAGCATGTTAGCATTCCAACATAAGCATTAATCTCACAGAACCACTGTTATGACTGTACATCTTGCTTTTACTCCGACTGAGCCAATGTGCTGTAGACAGGTTGACCCTTCCCTCCGGCTTTGTGGTATGCACCAATTAGAGTGTTTTTCGCTCTTCCCTACAAGCACCCCTGACCTGCAACTGTAGCCGTAGCCAAGTGGATGACACAAGGTGACTTGTTTCCGTACAGCAGCACAGAGCGGAACATAGGCTGTTTTTGCGTTTGTGTCACTGTGACAAATGAATGTTTGAAATTGGCCTTTAAAGTTCAGCCATTAAGTGACTTCATTTTCTAGCAGCAGTCTGTCTCTATTAGTATAATCTAGTAATGATATATCAGTAATGACTTGACCAAATGGGGAAAGGTAACATTACAATGAGCTTGTTATCTGAGCTCGTTGGTAGCCTTTGAAACATGACTGGAAACTAGATATGCTTTTTTTCCTTCTTTTTTTTTCTAGCAAGCGCCTTTGCTGTCTGCCGCCACCCCACCTCCAGTTCTTTTTGGCTCTTTTTCTCTGTCATAGTTTCTCTTTCCCGTGTGTGTGTTCACTGTTATTCTCATTATGCAGACAGATAAATATTGGTGCGCTCCTCTGTTTTGATATCTTTATCGTGTGTGTACATGTAGATGTAGTACATGTAAACACTGCCTTTTATCGTACCCTCAATACAGTGTGGGCCAACCAGTCTAATAGATTTTGGGAGATTTATTTGACAGTGGCGATTTGTTATCGTGAAGTGGAGTACAGCAGGCTTACCCAGTTTGAGAGCGCACTTTTGTACAAAAAACAGAATCAGGACCTTCCTTTCATTTGCTCTACTTTCTTCCAGTCTGTTTGGTCGTTATTCATTTCTCTCTGATCTTCTCCCAACAATACACCCCACCCTTTTCCCTCTGTTGACCTTTTCCCCAAGAAATCCCTTTAAGCAAAGTCCTTTTTCATTTTATGACATAGCATCGTGGTCTCTGTTACCATGTGTGTGTTTCTTGTGCTTGTAGTCATTCTCCCTCCCTCGTTTTTGCTCCATCCTTAAATAAACACAGGCAGCGACTTCAGTCTTGGTGTCTACATTATGTTTTTACAGCTTTACCAAGAAAGGTGTGTTAATGGATGTGGTGCTGGCTGGGTGGTGGGTTGGTGTTTTTAGTGATAAAAAAGAGATGTCAAGTTGACCTGTGTGTGCTGTTTCAGATGACAAGCATTCTCAAGAGGAAGACTGGATGGTGTGCCAGCACCCCGAGTGTCCTGAGCACCGAAGGGCTTCTAAGGTAAGACCCTAAACCAGAAGTAAGGTGTGTGCAGGGAGTTACTTTCCATATTTTATTAGAGAAGTCACCCTGTTTTTTTTTTTTTGGATTTCTTTTCATTAAAGCGTAAACTGTCTTGATGGTGAACGTTGATAGTGAAGTTGAAAATATTAGATGAACAAATGTAGAAAAACAATCAGACACGACAAAATGTCTTGTCTCTATCTGCTCTGTGTCTGTGCCTCTGACTGTTTTTAGGCTTTTTAGAGGCACAGAGACTTTCGCTGGCCTTTTCAAAAATGTTCTCAACAGTCCAACAAACATTGTCAATTTAGGCCAGATTGTGTCTGCACACCTACAAAATAACCCTGTCTCTTGTTTGATCCATAGCCTAGGTTAGCCAAGAAGTATTTTCACTCCTCTGCTTGTCCCAGGGACAGGTTTCCACAAGCTCTCCAATCAGAAGTGAGCGGTAGAGAAGAGAGTGGCTCTTAAAGAGGCAGGAGCCAAAGTTAATGATTACATATAGACAGGCAGATGAAGTACTGCACGAAGGCCCATCCAAAGAAAATTTAGCAGTTTTTGGAATTGTAAATTGTCCTACCTACTTCAGAAGAGCCTTAAAATAAAAAATATAAACCTGAAATTTTGCACCATAGAGCAGATAAGGCCAGATAATGCATTTAAATTCTCACTTAAAGGAGCAGTGTGACATTTTGCTGTAATGCGCTGATTCCGACTCTCTCAAGAGATTAACATATAAACTGAAAATAGGGAAATGGCTTATTTGGTCATTGCTTATTTGCTGACTTTGGATGAGAAGATTGACACAACCAGGAAAGCTTAGCTTTGCATAAAGAATGGAAACCGTAGGAAACATCTAGCCTTTCTCTGTCAAAGGGTAACAAATTACACCTCAAAATCAATACACATTGCATTATGTTTCTCCAAGGCTGACTGTAGATTCATATTGGACAGATAGGTATTAGAGGTGTACATTTTTTAGTTAGAAAAAGCATATTTCCTAAAATGTCATACTATTATTTTATAATTATTGTAAGCATCTGGTTTCTGGGGAATAAATCAAATCAATCACACAGACCCAAAATATTGACTTTCTTGGAAAAGTTTGTCTTGAGTAGACAGTCAACAGTTGAGAGATAAGAGTAAGTGGAAAAAGAGAGATGAGGAAGGCGGTCTGAAAACTTGGGATTCCTGCATTTAGACAGGACACCGTGAGTCATTTCAGCAAAAGTCCAAACACAACATTTGGTTTATGTTCAAGAATTGTCTGTTAGGAGAAAAGGAAAACATAGTTTGATGTAATCATACATGTACAGTGTTTGCAGAAGGAGGTGGTTGGGATGAATGGATAGGTTTCAAAAAATGTCCAGCTATGACATGGGAGACGGCTCTTACATCCTGTTTGATACTCAGCCATGATGACATTAAAGGTCCCCTAACATTAACAAAATAGTAATTTTACCCACCACCAGATTCCCCTAATTACAACAAACACTTAATTTGACCCCAAACCAGAAAGTGTCATTAACCCCAACCAAGTACCCCAACTCTAAACATTGTGATTTGTATGAGTTCTGGAAGGAACATACAAATGATGTTGTCTTCCTCTGATAGAGGCATCACATTACAAATTACATTTTGAGAACATTTTATCTTATCTAACAGTTTATCTTATTTTAATTAAAGGTAATGTACTAACTTAAAGAATGCATGGTCAACACCCGAAACAGCTGCATCATCTCTTGTCACTTGAAAAGAAATTGAAAATGAAGGTACAGTAACAAAAGCCCAAATATGTATGTATATGTATGCTGCAACACATTGAAGGTGAAGCAGAGGGGCAAAGCTGCTTTTCTTCTTACGGGTGTTAAAAGGGGCGTCTCTGTGTACAGCCAGCAGCCTGTGAAATTAATTATTCCTTTGAAGCCACTGGTTTCTGAAAATGGGAGTCTGGCCAGAAGACCAAGGGAAACCAACACAGTCTGTCTGGTTTGCTGGTTGCTCTCTGTTGTTTTGGTTTGTCGGCTCTGCCTGTGGAGCTGGGCACGAAATGGATTTTCCCCTTGAATCTAGATGTCGTCTCCTGCTGTCCTCAGTGGAAACAATGGAAGGGGAAAATGACAGAGAAAAGATGGTTATATATTTTTTTTTCTCTCCATGGCAGCTGAGGGTAATAAAGTTGGGAAGAGTCAAAAAGCTTAACCTAAACCGTCCTCATTACCTCCTTCCCGCTACTCACACTATTGAGTCTCCCTCTTATGCTTTTTAAAAGAATAAACACTTAAAACTATTTGGTCCCCCTCATGTGACAAAGTCCCTCATTTGTTCACAGGCTTGTGACTGAGCCTCTCATGTGACATATTATATAAGTATGTGTGCTATATGCATTTGTGTTTAAATGCTGTGGCACAGAGGTGAGGCTGTGTGGAACAGTGTGGCTGGCGCCACTGCTCTCCTTGGACAGGGTCAGAGTTGATGCTATTATGTAAGGAGCATTAGTCAGAGACCCGTAGTCCACTGTAGACTGGGATAGACATATGGACAGAGAAGAATCAGCACAGATTTAAAAAAGACAGACAGATTTAGTGAGAATTGCATAGAATATGCATTATATTTTCCCACCGTCTCTGCCACCACAGTATAATCTGTACCCACAAACACTGTTTTCAGATTCAGATTCAAAGTCTGAAGATTAGCTCAGTGTGTCTGTTGGGTAGAGTTGTAGTTATATTAATAACTAGCATTGTATATTGCTCTGTAGAAAAGGCCCATTAATAGGCAGGTTTATTAAATTTATGAGGCTGTCTTGAAACAACAGTCAGGGCAAAAAAAAAACACAAATAGGTTTTGATTGCTATGGATCATTCCTCCTGTTGACATTGGACTTGACTTTCCTTTAAAAAATACTTAGTATGTATATGAAGAGATACAGTTACTTCAACTGGAAGAGCTTTAAGCCTTTTCAATTGATCAAATTATAGTATAACATGTTTCAGTGGTCATTAGAACAACTGGATATCGTAAAAAATCTGGAACCTTTCCTTTAAATCTATTGTGGATCAGGATAATTCAAAAGTAAAACAATAGTAAGTGAGGTGAATATTTCTTTTTATAGACACTAGTTTACAAGAGCATGTCTTGCAATTTCTAAATTCAGACAGTGGATCGTGACCAGTTATAGATTCACCGGTTGGTTTTCAGACTTTAATCGTATTACATCAAGATGTATCATTTGTTTGTTTTCCACTTTATTGCTTAACCCAAAAAAGATCGTAGCACTGGGGATGTCCCGAGATGTCCCAGTTCCTAATATTTCCGGTTATTTTTATGTACTTTTAGGTGTGATGCAAGAACATTTAATAAGTGAGTCATGATAGGTTTTTGTCAGTCATGTAAAACTAATTCGTTGAACAGTGGGATCATTTCGGACAGTGTATTTCTCACGCAACACAGTGTCATGACTGTTGCTCAACAGGTATGCATGTGCTGCTCGTAACGGGCTTTAAACAGCAGAGGGCAGAGTCATGGCAACTGTGACCTACAACTCACTTTTCATGAGTCAGTGTCTCAAGCAAAGTCAGAGACACATTCCTCTCCACTCTCTAAACAGACTTGGATCCATCAAAAAATAACAAAAAACTTTTAGATTTCACTTTAGGAGTTTCGAATGTACCCTGACTAGTGTATTTCATACGCTGGGGGCTTGACAACAGGACACAGAACAGACACAAACAGACTGACGCGGAGACGGGGAATCTCAGGCTGGTCCTGCGTTGCATTTAAACTACTTTATTCCCAGACAGGCCTGCTTTGGGCCTCCTCCTGCCATATATCAGCTCCCGACGGGGCTGCGCCTCTCTCTCTAGTCGCAGCACGACCGGCCTGGAACTGAGTGAGGTCACCTGCGCCGCAGTAACTGAACTCACTCCAGGTGTTACTCTCTGAACGTCTACTACCGTAGCTCAGTTCTGTCACCACATTACACAGCTCCGCTCAGAGGTCATTATAAGGCTTATGGATGGCTCGACACGTCTGCTTCCAACAGAGATTTCGGGGTATTTTGGATACTTTGCTGTGGGCTCTCAGTAAATCGGCAGGGTTTAGATTCAGCCTGCAGGTGTGCAGCTGGGAGATGATGTTCAGTCCACAGTTAGTTCTTGGCTGAGTTGGAGAGATTCATTTTGGATTATGCTGGTTAGGGCTCAGTGCTAGTCTGAGCTTGCTTCCCCGGATCCAGACTACTGCATTGAAGAGCTTTTTATCCACAATCACCACCACCACCCCTCCACCCCTTCCTCTCCACTTCTATCTTCTGTCTCTTTCATTTCCCTCCCTCTCTCAGCTTTGACAAGACAGGACCAGACAAGATAAGTTGAAAGGTGTGGGCTACCTTAGCAACAGGCCCCTCCCAATCCAAACAGCTGGAGGCACGGAGATAATGTGATGAGAGTCAGTGTTTGACAGAAACAACAAGGATGAGAAGAAGTTTCACTCAGCTTTCTCCCCTGATAAATTCATCCACCTGTGTTTCATGCACAAGTTCAGTTTGTTTAATAAAAATTTAGTGGGAAGGAATTTTGCGAAAAGATTATGGTACGCCGAGGTGGATAAATTGTTTTGATAAAAACTATTTGACAAAGCATAGTAGGAACTGTTGATATCAGGGGTAAAACTTATAACAATAATAATAATTAATTAAATTCTTATTGAAATGAATTTTAAATCTATGCTACATAATGCCATCACGTGCTGCTTCATCTCACTCCCATTTAACTTTCCTTTAACTTTCATTCAGTTTTTTCTTTCTTTTTTCCTCCTCTCTTTTGTCCCTATTCAGTCACATATTATGAGTAATCCTTTGCTGATGTTTTAGGGGTGTTTCAGTATATCATTAGTCAGACTAGCACAGACACACCCTTGTGACGTACCCCATACAGAATAACATTATTTATAGTCGTTGAATTAGATTTTAAAACCGCTTACTTTAAGCAAACAAACCTTACTTTCTGTTTTATTGACCAGCTCTGGGTAAAATCTCCGCTGACACTGACAGGAAGCTGCTGAGACTGTAAACACTTTTTTTTTTTTTTTGCCCACTTACCCGTATGGATACGTCAAGGGACAGTGGGGTAATTGTAATAGGTGCTCTTTCCTGGTAGACACTGATTACGTTGTAGGTGTCATGTAGTTTCACTAACTCTAGAGGTTCAAGGGATCACAAAAGTTATGGATCCGATCACATCATATTTTTTGGGTCATAATTTTTTGAAGGTTTTTCGGTTTAAGCATTCAAGATATCCAAGTTTAAAAAAATTTAATAAAAATCTAGTAATACCAGTTATACTTAACGTTCAATATAAGGCATCTCAGTGTTTTGTGGTTTTATATTTTCTACTGCCCCTTGAACAGTTAAATGAAATGGTAGTTTTAACAAAGAACTTTACAGTTACTTCAAGTAACAGTAATAGTTTTTATTTTATTTTACCATAATATATCACATAAAAAGATGTTTTTTCTTTTTATCTAACCAGTCATGTGACTTATTACACCAGCGTGATTAGGGACTGCTAATGGTTAATTTACCTGTGTCTAATTGTCTGTTTTGTTCTGTAGCTCTTTTGAGAAATCTTTATTTCCACCTTGAAAAGGTTTTGGCTGTGACATGTTTTCTTCAAAAGTTAATTTCAGACCACATAAATATAGAACGATTGTCTGTTTTGCTTCATTGCTCGTCACATGTAGGTTACTTTTCACAGATTGTATTTTATTAACTTTACTCGGTGCAGATTAGTTTCATCAAATTGGTTTTCTGGGAAAAAATAATAAAGAATATGACCTCAGCTGTAACTGTGGACTTCTTGGAAAGTTTACTCTATGAAGTAATGCAAGTCCGTTAATGGAGATGGTGGTCTGCTCTCTGACTATAGCGTCATTTAGTGTGTTGTATTGAGATGTTGCCATGTAGGTTGGCCTTTAAATCTATTCATTAGCTGTGAGCTGTAACATGCAAAATGTAATCTTCAGATGAATCTTTTACGTGGCAATCCCCTAGAGTTTACAGATCAAACCTGAATGACGTAATACCGATGAAATGTGAAACAAGCATATGCCTGTCTGTGAAATGGGTGTGGGCAGTGACCACCCACTCCCCCCCCCCTCCCAAAGGAGTATCCTAGTCAGGAAGTAGCATCATACCGTATCAGAAGGAGGAACGTTTACATTTACTCATTTAGCAGACGCTTTTATCCAAAGCGACTTGCAGGGTAATTTGGTACACACAGACACACACGATGGCGATTGGGGTGCAGTGTCTTACCCGAGGATATTTCAACACGCAGCAGGGAGGGACCGGGGATCAAACCACTGACCCTGTGGTCCGTAGACAACTAAGCTACAGCCGTCCGGAACAACAGGAAGACAGTACCTGACCGAAGCTCTGATGGAAACAGCCTTTTATGGGCCGACCATAATAGGCAGTGTTCAAAGACTTATTATGGGAAGGCCCCCAACGAGGCCTGAGAAAATAACCTTGATAAATCCCTCACGTGTGAAGAGTCTTCGTAGCGAACCCCTCTAATTGGCACTTTGCTCTAAGTGTAAACTTAGAGAATGTAAACAACCACTGTTTAATCAAATGCTCCGAGAATAGCGCTCTGCACAGTTCAGTTGGAGAGGCGATAATAAGCTCTGAAGTGTCTTCAGCACAGAACGTGTCATTATAGCTATGGAAGCGTGTAATGCTTGCTTCCCAAATCGCTCTTAACTGAACCCAGCCCCAAACCTGTGGAACTTGCAGCAGCATCATAGGTGAAATATTTGGCTTTGATCCCATCTTCCACAGGCCTTTATCTCACACCAGTTTGCTCATAGTTATTATCTTTATGCTCACATTTCTTTTTGTTTTTCTCCCAAAAGATTCCAAAGAATTCAGAGCTCGTGGTTACGGAGGGCTTAATGCCGAGGTCAGGCATCAAGGGAAGGTCACTTATATTCAGCCCCCCTTCACCTCTACCTCCAACAATAACTTTGCCAGTGGGGTCTAATGCAAAAAGGAAATTGCCTCGCTACTATCCGCTCTTCTAAATAAAGCCTTCCTTAATAACGGCTGACAGTCGGGGTGGTGGGGCTGACATATTTAAAGACACAAGACAAGAAGTAGTGTGGTTTAAGAATGAAGACCTACCCGCTTCTATATCCAGTTCACCTCCCCCCTTCCTTTATTTCAAACACGTGGCCCCCAGCCTCAGGGGTTTGAATTGTTTTTCTGAGCTGGTTAATTGGGGGGATTTTAACACGGTTCATCTCTGATAAACCTGAATGACAAAAGAACAGAAAGGAAGGGGCAGAGTTTTTTACAGTGTCTTACACTCACAAACACACACACTATGTCAAACTAGCAATGCACTTAGAGCTGCAACAAAATAAAAGAAATAATCACCAACTGTATAGGTAAGTCTTAATTAGTGAGTTCTTCATAAGTCCACGTGTCGACATTTTTTGGTTTTAGCATCTCGATAGTAAATACTTTCTTTTGTTTTCTAAGATTGTGAACTTGGACTGTTTATCTGACAAACAAGACTTCTTAAGACCTCATCGTAGGCATTGGGATTTTGGGGGAGAGATTTTTCACACTTTTTTTTTTATTTGATCTAAAGAGTCAGGAGAACATAACCAGCAAGAAAGTATTATTTAGTTTCAATCAGTTTGGATTTGAAAGTTCAGTTCAGCCGTATGCTGTGCCCCTTCCTAATTATGACAACATAAGTCAACTAGACAGTTAGTTCTGTTTTTGTGTCATGACAGGCATGAAGACTGTGATGATGAAAATGCAGTCCAATGTAAATGCGCATTTTTTGTTATAAGTGGATTTAAAAATGACCATTAGTAACTGATTTCTAAAGACAATGATGCTAAACTAAAAAGGACCAATAATGGATTTCTACGATTCCCTGCCATATCCTGTAATCTCTGTGGCTCTTCTTTAACTTGACTACATATTAGGCACAGTTTGGGGTCCATGAGTTGCAAACAGCATATGAAAGCCACCAGTTCAGGCTCAGGATCACTTTTGATCATCCAAATAATTCTCGCCAGAGGTGGGAAACTCCAGTGGAAGAGTCCCTCCATGTCCTATTATGTTTTTGTGGTGTAAGTGACCTCAGAATGGTCACTAAAGAAAAGGCAACCTCAGTGGGGATGTATCAGTGTTTCAGTCTGCCTGTTACATTTTAAAAAATGATTTGCCATTAAAAATAATGACAAGATACTGTAAGCAGGAAATGGTTGGCTTTTTGGATTCAAAACCACTGAAGATTCAATGATAATGACAGTAGCATCCAAGATAGGTTGACTTTATTATCGTCACGGTCATTTTGTCAGAAAGCTCCCGTAAAGCCATACAAGACATTGTTCAATTGTTTTTACAGATGAAGTGTTAAGTACAAATTAAATTTAAAAATGGTGGATTAGATGCTAATTAGTTGTCTGACCAGTTGGCTGAGCTATTCAACATTTGATTTTAAAGTGAAAATAGGTAATACTCTCTACTATTGTTTTTTTACCTTCAAATTGGGTTCACACGAAACAGAAGGAACATTGAATGTGTCCTGAGAATAAGTGTTGTAATCTTGCTCATGTGTTTGTTAAACAGATTTACTTCCTTCTATTCCTCTGGTCAGCACATGTATGTAAAACTAGCTGAACTCCCTGATGTGACCTTCTGTCTCTTCGAGGTCAGAGTTCAAATGAAGAACTAAATCAAGCTGGAGAGTTCAGCACAGACCTAAATACACGGGGTAATGAATCCCTCGACCGGTTACATCTGGATCAGCTGAAACATCAAAGAACTGCTCATCGCATGGAAACTTTTTTTAGGGAGAAAAGCGATGAGTTTCAGTGGGAGTTTAAATAAGTCAGCCAGTGTGAGCGCTTGTGGGAGTGTGATCGAGATGAAGATAGGTGGGGCTCGTGTGTCTGCGTGTCTTCCCAGTCGACTGCCGTAGTAAACAGTGCGATTCTCTTTCCGCTCCTTTGCTCTGTTAGATTAAGACCAGTTTTCACCCTTACGGTTGGGATTATTTGTCTCTGTAAGCCTTAAGAGCAAGTTTGAATTCAGACTGGGACTAAAACGACCTGCTGTCTACTGACCACTGGAGATATGAATCGCTTCTTGTGCTGAAACTCAAAAACCATTCCTTGGAGAAGGAGTTTTTCCGCTAAATAATAGGTAGGTAAAATAATGCAAAGAACAGACTTTCTTCAGCATGAGGTCATGTTTATTGAAGGAAATATGACGTGATTGTGTGTGTCAGCTTGGCTTAGCTGTGAGTGTGTTGCCAGCTACTCTAAACCCTTTGCATTAGCATGTACTGCAGTTTTCATTCATTCTCTATGAAAGCTCCAAAGATTGTAGAACTAAAGCAGAACTGCAACTGGTAATTTTACTTATTGGTTAAACTGTCATTAATTTTGTAAATAAATCTATTAATAATTGTAATTCAGAAAACATTTAGGAGATGTTCTATGGCTCAACTTGATTTGGCTGACCTGTCTTTTATCTGATCCTCCCATTGGAGGCTGTGTGAGCCTCTCATGTTGTATTATGGCGTTGAAAATGTCAGTTTGTTGACTGCCAAAGTAGTTGTACAGTACAGTCGTTTTTTCACTGAACCAACACTGTGGCAAGGCTGAACTAAACACTGCAGTAAATATGGCAGATGTTTTTTTCCTGCCTATGTGAGGATGGCTGTGAAAGTAGCAGACATCCACATCTGTGCAGGCAAGCACCTTTAACTCAACCTGCGTCTGCATATTTCACATCTGCTTCTTATATCAACAGATCAGTGTACGCGCTGGCACCCATCACTCCTATCCCCATTCCTTAGAACAAAGTGGAAGGGTAGTTTTCCATGTTATATTTCGACCGACTTCTGTCCAAATTTGCCGTCAGTTGAAAGTTCTAATTTAACTGTGAATAACCTGTTCTGCCTACCTGTCTATCTCTCCTTCTTCTCCTTCCCTGAAGCTATGGATAGGAAGGCTTGTTGCGTCACAGTCCAGCCAGCACTGCCTGAGACAGCAGTCAGTACACTTGACTTTGTTAGAGCAGAAAGAGACCAGCTGCCGGTGAGTGGTGATTTTCTTGTGATAACAGTATCGATCACTCTGAAGTGGGTCGTGTTAAGCCCGGCTGCCTTCTCCTTTCGGTCGAAGAGGATTTAATGTTTTTTGTTCTCTCCTTAGGAGCCGGCTTTAGCGTGTTGTTTTTCCTCTGTGACGACACCGTGACAGTGGCATGTGTCATTTGGGTGTCATGTAAACATCTGACTGTGCTGCAGGGTGTGAGGTCACTTGTGTCGGTTGAAGTAAATTTAAATACGGTGAAAAAACATTCAAATCTGTTTAGGTTTTGGCTTTAAAATTTATCCAGTCATCCAATAGGAAAATGGGTTGTGAAAAATGAGGAGGTAATATTTTTCTTGGGCAAATGTTGCTGCATGTTGAAACATACCTTTCACTGGAATGCATAGACCACTTTCACAATGAGTTACAGTATTTGCTGTGAGCAAGATTGTTCCAAGGTGTATTCATTTTTCTGGTAAATACACAAATCTGGAGTGTTTGTGTTTTCTCAGATTGACCTTTGGCACTGTCTGATTTCACCTTTAGATTGTTTGTGTTATCTGATAATGTCCGGGAGAAAAGATAAAGTTGTGAGACAAGTTGTAAATGCATGGACTCTCAGGGTAGATCTTCATTGAAAAGTTAATGAGTAGTCACAGACAAAACATCTTCAAACTACCAAATATAGACCGAAATCAAGCGTAAGGTTAAATGACTACAAAGGTGACCACAGATAAACACAAAACTGCCAAAAATGTAAAGAACCACAGAGAGAAAAAAATTACAAAAAGACACAGTTTATCAAACGTCATTTAATGCTGCATGTAATTATTTTAGAAACAGAGAGAGTACTTTCATGTGTTAGTTAAAAAGTGTAATAAGCTACCTCATTTCTCCTTCCAAAATCACTTCAGAAGAGTAGCCACGGCAACAACCTACTTCCAAGTTTTGGTGTGCTGAACATTATTGTGAATGGATATGATGGCAATAGCTGTTCATTAAATGTGCTCATTATTTTTTGTGAATAGTCAATTAAACACTTGATCCATTTGATAAACTCGATGTGAATGTGATTGTCATTAACACTAAGGGTCAATGCAATCGGGATAGTTTATTTATTCTCTGTGTCCCTACAAACCCGACACAGGCAGCTTTTTCTCAACTAACTTCTGTAGTGACTCTCTCAAGAAACCGGCAGCGTGCACTAAATTTTTCAAATCAAATCATATGTACAGAAAGAAATATCACAGTGTATAAACAAAGACACGAAGAGCAGAAAGATACAGAGAACATGCGTTACATTATGAATATAAAGATGATGTCAGTGTGGAGAAACAAAAGATGGGCCTGTCTCTGCTAATTGTGTAAATTCTGGAAAAAACCATTGTCCTCCATAATGCGTCAGTGTGCAGAGGAGGGCAACATTATGAAATGCTGTGGATAGTTGCAGACTCAACTGACTATCTGATGTCCAATTATAATCAGACAAACAAACGAGTCACCCAGACTGACTTAAATCGGTTTAGTTTACAGGAGTCACTCCAGTTCAGAATGTTGTCACATCTTGATATTATTTTTCAATTGTGATAATGTAATAATAATAATTGTTCCCTCATCAGCGTGATTGCAAAGAGACAAGCTTGGCAAACAAGAAACATAAGCATTTACAATAGAATATACATTGATTTGTGAGCACAGACTAAAGGGAGTGTCAACATTATATTACCATTACTTCCGCAGCCTTACAGGTAAATCACAGGCTAAATACTGGAGTATGAGAAATTACATGTTAATGTTTAATCTTTGGTTCTCTTTGACATTAACACTCACCAACCCACCAAATGCAGCTGGATTTCAGCAGTCGTGGGTAAAACACATTCAGAATTATATATGCATATTTGTATGTATTTATTTTCTCTCAGAAGCCATCTGAAATAACTGCAATGTGAGGACACTGATACACTGATAATTTTTGCTAACCTTTATTGCTTTTGTAGAGCAGCAAAATGTGTGAGACAGGTGATAATTAGTAGGTTAATCAAAGAGCTGATTCAATATTTCTCTGGACAATTACAGTTCTTGTTTTAATTCCCTTTGTGCATGGCGTTTACATTAAAGAATAACCAGCGTAGTGTCGGCTGTGTGTTGCAGGTGAGGTGCATTCAGGGGTCACCGCCAAAAGTACTTTTAATTCGTGGCCAACATAAATGCTAAGTTGGTACTAACTTAGGAAAACCAGTAGCCAAAGCGCCTGGTCAGTGTCAAAGTCCTGAAAGGTCCCAATTCCAGCCTGAGCACATTTCCTATGTGGGAGCAAAGTTGCCCCTGAAGCAGATTTTAGAGTATCCCCTCTCTCCTGCTCTGTATTCCATTAATAAGATGCTCATATTTTACCTCAGACACGTAACTTTAGTGTCACAGTGTGTCTATATAGAAAGCACCACATCAAATCATTGAAATTATTTAAAATGATGTTCAGAGGTAGATACGTGTACAGTACTTCCTGTAGGGACTACGGGGTCAGACACATCTAAACGTGGAAGAAGCGCCTCTGTTGGAGGCGATGGTGGTGGTTCGATCCCCGGCTCCTCTGGTCACATGTCGAAGTGTCCTTTAACAAGACACTGAACAGCAGCTCCCCCATCGGTGTATGAGTGTGTGTGTGTGTGTGTGATTGTGAGTGTGAATGGTAGATAAGATGCAGTGTAAAGCGCTTTGAGCACCAACAGGTAGAAAAGCCCCTTATAAGTGCAGACCATTTACCATTTGCTATTTAAGTAAATCCATATGTGTGCAAGGTGTCAGGGCGGTATTGTAGCAGAATGAGTGAGATTGGCTAATGGGAAACAGCCAACCAGTCTTGTTACATAAGGGCAGCAGTAAGACGGCCAGGACCTGGCTTTCTTTCTCCGCCTCCTCAACCGGCCAGAGGACAGATGGCGGCAGAAGAAAGCAATGGAGCAGCAGCGGCTCACTTCCATGCCACTGCTTAACAGATGTATTGTTTATTGGCAAGAAATCAGAGCTGGACCAGGCCTGCCCAGGCTCCCCCTTTGATCTGCTTCAGCCCTGCCGTGCTTACAGCGCTGTTTTCAATCCCACCTACTGGGCCACATCTAATGACAATTCTGCTAAATAATTATGAAAACAGTCGCTCTCCAGCTTCCAGAGTGAGCACATAAGGGGTCACGCACTCTTCTCCTAGGAGGACACTGAACATTGTCTTCATAGATACTGTAAATGTGGAAAAAAGGGAACCGGTAACACAGTTTGACCTGATGAAAAGCATGTTTGATCGGCGAACGGTTAGGCCTTGCTGGTAAATAACTGACAGCTGAGTGGACTTTTTGGAATTGAACTTGAAATAGAATGTAAAAGGTTGAGATACAATTGAATTACGTGGTCTTAATTGTGCACAACAGTCAAATATCTGAAATCTTGGAAATATTAGGCACATTAATAATCATTAGATGCCTAAATAATTAGTGGATTAATTAATTAGTTTAAATAACTCATAATTTTAAGTATAAATGGCAAACATTTGCAGTCACCTTTTCCTTAGTTTACCTAAATCTTTTATTTTCACAGTTGAAATCTATAATACAATAAACAAAATGATATTAGTTGACAATAATAATTAGTTGTAGCCCTATAACAATTTTATCTTCTTTCAAATAAGTGACATAGCTCAACATTGTTCACCCCTGACATTGATCTTGTTTAAATAAAATTGTTTGGCATTCAAGTCAAATTCAAACGGGCCATTAGGATTTCTGGTTTTCTTCAGATAAGCTCCTCTTTGTGATGAACATCTTTAAGATAAGATAAGATAAGATAAGATAAACCTTTATTCGTCCCACAGTGGGGAAATTTCTGTGCTACAGTGGCAGAGAATGTGCAGTGTAAGGCAAAAAAAGAATATCAGAACACAGCATATACAATCTAAAATGAAAACATGAAAAAATATATCACATATGTACACAATCCTACAAGTAGTTGCACCATGTGTCATTTGTATTGCAGGGTTTAAAAAAAACAGTGCTTACAATAAAATGAGCTTGAAGTCAGTAGGGAAATGTTTTCATAGTGTTTGCATTAGATATGGTGCACCTGTGTTTGCTGAGACTTTTCGCTCTGTACAGTATTGACGTATGCACAGGTCAAAGGTCAGTGCATTAGTGTAACTGACTGTGAAAATGAGACTGTGGTTGTCTTTCCTTCAGTCTCAGACTATGAAGCACTGGTGATGTGTCCTTCTGTGTCTAAGTTCGGGTTAACTGTGATTAGCTGTGGTGTTGTAGGCTGCATGAGTTGGTCATAGCAAAGCCTTTCTGGGTGTTTGACTGACTTCACTGCAGTTGTACTATTTGAACAAGACTGTGCATGACTCTGCCTCCTCTGTCTGGAGTCATTTGAATGCCTAGGTGTGTTTATTGAGATGCACTTGAGCGTTTTTTTTATAAGAAGGAAAAAGGAGAAATGATAACGCCAGGGTTGGTTTTTGAAGAAACAAACAAAAAACAAAAACGGGGGTGAGGAGTTTGACTTGAAGCCACAAGAGCAGACTCCTCCAGCTTCTGATGACTGATGAGCAGCGGTGTTAATACTAACATAACTTACTGCTGAGGAGACTGTCGTCCAGTTGCCAAATCAGTGATGACTTGCATGTTAGGACAAGACCTTAAAGCAGCACTTTGTGGTAGTGCAGTGATGGAAAGCATTAATGTTGGCCTGTGTGATTATACACAGTGTACCTGGATGTCACCCAACGTCTCAACAAAGACTGAACATAAAGTTGGGCCGAAACAATACAGTTTGTCCTCAACGTAACCAAACAGCATTATCCATTGTCCCCAATATGAAGCTGTTGTGTTCTTTGTTGATTCAGGATAGCTTTGATTTCATAGTTTCTATAGTGTGTGTGTGTACAGTATATGGGTGTGTGTGTGTGTGTGTGTGTGTGTAGATGTTAACGATGGCTGTTTGCAACAATGACAAGGAATTGACTGTAGTTTGCTCTATGGGTGGGGTTGCCACTATTTTATTCTTTTGCCTTATATTTATGTTCATACTTACATCCCTATCCATATACATACTCTACACAGCAAAAATACAATATTTCCCTCTGCAACTGCCCACCTCCACCTGTTTATTTTTGATTATTATTTACAACTTATTGGCTGATTGCTGTTTCATCTTGACGATCCAGGCTCTCTGTGTAGTCTCTGGTCTGTGTTCAGTTGCCCCATTTTGAACCAGGCTAAAGTCTGCCCTTGTCGCTAGTTCAGGGTAGTCATTCCCAGATAGTTAGCATATAAAAGCTGTGTGCTACTATTTAACTGAGGTGGGGTGGTTAACCAGACCTACATTTCCAACCCAACTAGTGTGTGCTCATCCATAAATCTTTTCTTTTTAAAAGAGTGTTTAGACTGTATTGTTCTGGAGCTTTTCTATGGTAACCATACAGGAATGGTTCAGTGATCATTTAGTAATAATTATTTAGTAATGCCGTTAACTCTCAGTGAGCTGTGTGTAAAGGAGCGTAATAATCAGGAGCGTTCTTTTGTTTTAGTCATTTATTCAGTATTTTACATCTGGCACTTCACATTTACACTTAGGCACATACTGTATTTGTAGTGTTAAGCAACCAGCAAAGAACAATAATAGATCTACTGTAAATTGATTCTTTTAAGGTTTTGTTGTTTACCACCACTGGAAATAGTTAAAACTAAAACCTAATTTGTTTTGGGATTCATCTATGATCAAATGCGATCTATTGCTATGTAAACCATGAAAGCCTTCATCTGTCTGAAGAAACTCTTTAGCAGATTATGTAGGAAACTTTAGCCGGCTGTTTAAATAAACTCTTTAGCAGTCTGAATACAAGTACCTCCATGTTTGTAGTACACATCCATCCAGAGGCAAGCTGAGGCTATGGCCTTCTGGTGGCAAACAGACAAGAAGTTTAATCCAGTACTCGAGTTTTACAAAACCAAGTAGGTGCATTACTGAACAGATCGCATCTCAGTGCAGCCAAGATGATGGATGGGCCTTGTATCACATTGAGTCACATCTGTAATCTACTTGTGGCCTTTCCCTCAATGCATCATATAATTGCATACAAAAAGACTGATTACCCATGGATTTTCCAGCTTGCGAGGATGTGGCTAGCCATCCTAACTTATTTAGGAGCCAAATTTGTCATGGTGGTGAGGACCAAGTGGAACTGTGAAGCAGTTGATGTAAACCCCCAAGGTTATCCTTAAATTATGTTTAAGCTGTGTGTAATTTATCTAGCCGTGTGAAATGGCACATGTTTGTGCTGAAATGCCGTTAACCTCAGGTGTCAATGCATGCCTTCAGGCAAAGTATGTGCTGCAAATTGGGTAGGTAAAGCGTTCATATGTCACGTGTCACTTTTTGTAAGATTAAGTGTTAAGGTAATTATCCCGATTAACCTCAAACGACTCCAGTAACTCTTTGAGACAAGAATGGCTTTGTTACAGCTGAGCGACTGGTGTGCTGTTGGATGATACAGTCTTGCCGTCTTTGTAAAAACCTGCGTGTGTGTTTGCAAGACGTGTGAAAACAAAGGTGCGTAAGCAGGTGCCACGTGGCGCTCGATGTGCTAATCTGAGAGGAGGGCTGCTCTGGGGCCGCTGTGTGTTCTCAGCTGTCGGGGTGGGAGCTGCATGTGTGTGCGTAGCATTTCGTCCACAAGTCACTCATACTCCCCTGAATCTCAGCACTAATCCCGGCAGATATGAAAGCAGGCACACGCAACACATGACACATGTTGTCTCCCACACATTCGTGCTCATGCGGTAAAAGGTATGTGTGGCTTCCCAGCAGCTGTCCCGCGCCATCATCTTATTTCACCAACAAACCCGCCTCATGTTATGTTGGGAAAACTGATCCACATTCAGAGCCGCAAAAGGTCAGATAATGAAAGTCAGTTCGCTCTTGTTCCCAAGTATCACACGTTCCTTTAATTTATAGGAATTTATAGTTATATTCTATATCCTCTGCTGCATGGAGGTTAAGTGTATATCTTGAGATATCTCTCATGTGAAATTCAATTTTCCAGGTCTTCTTTTCTTGAGTTTTTCCCACTCACTGTTTGCTGATACACACACAGAACCTTTTTCTTCATCCTGTGATGCTTTCACTTGTCTCACCAGTTATTTTCAGTTGCTTTCGTTACAGCAGGAATGTGAACACCCAAGCTGTTAGTGAGTAAAGCCTACCTATATAAGCAGCTGTCTAAAAATGGCATCTTATTTGCCTGGCCGTCAGTCTCCACACCTCGAAGTGAGCATAGCACCTCTGTGGGATGGAACCTTTGACTCTGGCACATGTGTGCACATGCACCAGCGCTGACTTCACAAAACCGATTACGGCTAGTGCTGTCATCACACCGTCTGTGTGCGTCAAATACAGTGAGCCTGCGTGTATGGTTGAGCGACGTGTCTCACCTTTGACAACTTGTCGAACGTCAGGAAGTGCCACGATTGAGAAATCTCTTTAAATGAATTTTCACACTACTACTACAATCATTCAGCGGGTTAGTCACCAGGCACTGAGCACAAGACCGAACAACGTTTAGCACAAAGTCCTGCTGTGCCTAAGTACGGATTAGGATAAGTGCTAGCAAGGCTTAGTTTAGTTACCGTGATGATCACTGTATATTCTGTAAATGGTATCTAAAGTCAACTTTATGTCCATCTGATATATTTCTACTGGTCAACATCTTTTTGCTTTAGCTTTGGTCTATGCAAAACTCTGTCTGTCTTTATATGGTTGCTAACTAAATCTGTCTGGTGCTGAGAAAATAGCCATTAATTAAATAATTTTACTGAAAAGAGCAGCCAAAAACATAGCTATAATATAATGGGAGTGAGCCAAGACAATCAAGCTTCTGATCAGAAAATCAAAACAATTATCTGAAAGATGCTAAAGTGCTCCTTAATAGTTAAAGGGAATTGCACTTCACTACACGTGACGTCTTTTGAAATCAAGGACCTCTTTTGAATTCAAGGAGCCATATCATCCATTATTCAAATTAAATAGTTGTTAATAGCTGTTTTACAGGCTAAAACTGATTTGTTGCAACGTTCCAGATTTTAATAATTACTTTAATGAAAATATTGTTAATGTAACTATTAGAAAGTTGTCTCACTGCAACTGCAATTGTTCAGAATTACCATGGTTGTACTTACTGCACTAGAGGCGGCCATGTCATGCTCAGTGCAGTAGATGAGGCCGTCCTTGCACCAGAGCTCACTCATAGACCGTCTCTTGCTATTTGAGACCTGTGTCTGGTTGGGCCTCTGCCCTCTGACTGGGTGTATAAGAGGAAGGAAGGAACTGGTGGTGGCAGAGGACAAAGGAGAGAGGGAGAGCGAGAGAGAGAGGCAAAAGAGGAGAAGACTGTGACTCGTGCTCAGAGCAGGGCTGTTTAATGTTTCCAGGACTGTCAGATGGCTTTGACAGAACACAGGCCCCAATTAGGCAGCAAGATTATGGGGGCTTTGTACTTCTGAAAAGCTTCTGCATGGACGTTTTTTCCTTCCTTCCTGCCTTGGGTTTATATCTTTACTGGGACTCCTCACCCCCCCCCCCCCCCTCCTCCTCCAGCTCTGTGACACAGTCCTTAAAATCTGCGATTATACCTGGCTAGACATTGAGAGTAGTGGATTAATAAGGCAGCTTGTTAGTGTGGTTTGACAGTGGCAGAGGCGGTTAGCAGACCGACGAGGTGGGGAGTTGGATGTTTATTGGGGTCCTGGGTGCCTGCTCGCATGGATATAGCAACAATTTCCAAAGACTCGATCTCCCAGCTGCAGAATATGACGGTAGAGTACCAGGGGCGGGGAGGAAGAGGGTAATTTAATAAAACTTGAGAGACTTTACTGCTTTTCAGCTTGCCTGTGTAATGGTATCTACAGGACATACTCATGTGTTAAATATAGTTACTAAGGAAAGCCTATGTACAGGTTTGACATGACTATGGCAGTTGTGTTTACATTCAAACTAGACACTTGCTCAAGCTCCCTTGTTGTGCACATGGACACATATTTACACGCCCGTGCCCTTACACGCTGCTCCTCGTGAGTACATGCAAACAATGACAGGAAGTACATTAGCAGGACTTCCATTGTATCTCCCCATACATCCTTACTTCCTGAGGTGGGTGTGGGTGATGGCAAGGGGGGGGGACGCTGGGTGGAGGGATGAGATGTAGAAGATCCCCCTGGTGCTTCCCAGGTCATTGCTTAGATGAAGGAAAGAGCAGGGATGGAGGTTGGTGGGGTCATCTGTCTGGCCCGAGGTTCTTAATCCTGCAGCCTTCTGCCAGCCTTCTGCCTGGAAGTCTCCTAATTGCTGACCTGTGGTCAGTTTCATTGTTTCACCTCTCAGTATATAATGTGGATTACGTAAGGTTAAGCTGTTCTCAGATCAGCGTGCAAACTAAAAAAAACTGACTCTTAAGTCAATTAGTCGTCCTCCCACAGAGAGGGACAGATGGCAGAAAGGTGGGAGTCAGCAAACCTCAGGAATGCCCATTACAGTTTCTGTGGTCATTTAATTATGGCGGCCACTGTAATCACGGAGCCGTTCTAAATGTGTGTAACTGCTTGAGTGTATCTCAGTTTGAACCATGGAGAGCTTTCAGTGGAATTAAATGTGCAAAGGACGTTTTGCTTTGCTTTGTCTTTCACCCATTTCCCTTTACCCAGTCTTTTAAAATGTTCATGTTTTTGGTTGCAGATTTCATTTGTTGATTTAACTGTTTCTTGTCTTCTTTTGTGTTTCTGTTTCTGCGTCTAGGTTTGCCACCACCCTGACTGCCAAGACCTGAATAGCAAAAGCCCCCTTCACCTGTGTGAGTCCTGTGACTCACGCTGCCATTCAGAGAACTCAGAAAACATGCACTTTGACCGTCACCCTAGATTTGACTTACAACCTCCAGGTAGAGTTTCTGTATTTCTTTCAATGGTAGTTCTTCTCTCGCAGTGGATCTCATACTCAGTGTCTTATCACAAGGATGTCGGTGTACGGCACCCCTTTTTGACTCGGAGGCGCGTCTTCTGCCAGTGCTAGAGTCAGTTCAGAGTCAACTTTTAAACCTCCTTAGAACCAGTTTGCACACCAACCTGCACTACAGCATCTCTTTGTCATTCTTGTTCTTCACTTTTTGATCTTAAACTGGCTCCAAACATGATGGGTCCAACACTTTTTGCTCAGCTTTTTTCTGATTGCTGTGGACAGTGATTACGGTACGTTTGATAGGAAATGTAATCACATACGTGGTTTTGATTCGTAGTAACACTGAAATGTTAATGTTACTCTGAAGATAGCTACCTAGAATCAGCTATGCTGGTATCAATCACATTGTCCTGTAGTTAAACCGATCAAAGTACTTGATTATGTTGGTCATGATAATCCAGGTCCCAGACTCCAATGTGAACCGTTATCAGTTCTAGACAAGCAAAGATGTGGTGCCACTCTTGAACTAGTTGTCCTTCCTCTTTAGCTGTCCAAAGGCAAGCTGAAAAAAAAACTTCTTTGATATCAGGCCCTGGCACTGAAACCACCCTTGGCTAAATGGAAAATATGGGAAACTGAAAAATCTCAATGAAGTTAGTTGAGATTTTTCAGTTTGTGCCAAGAAAATGTCTCCCTGTTAAAAAGCTGGTTCATCCATATTGCAAAATATTGAGTAAATTGCCACTTTGTTTATGTTGTATTTTGCCCTCTTCATTGAACAACAAGCGATATATGCATTCAACTCAAGTTGTTTTTAGAGGACATGGAAGCTATGGTGGCAATGCAAAGAGCAGATAACTTTACAACTTTCGGTTTAATACAGTATTTCTATTAAAAATGATTTAGCTTTGTTCTGAGATATCCATAACTGAGATTCCTGGCTTCTCCCAGCGCAGTGGAGATGAATGATAAAAGAGTGAATGTCCTTTGTTCTGCTCAAAGCATTAAAAATGGTGTCTTTCTGTAAACAGTATTCTAGTTAATGTGGATAATCTCCAGACCTTATTGTGGACATTATTTTGTTGAAGCTACTTTCTACTGACAAAATGGTCCCTATTAAAAGTGATCCAGAGCAGGTCATTTCAAAGTCTGACACTATTGGCACTGTAAAACGTATGTTGAAGTAGCTACTGTAATAGCAGTTCCTTCTTCCTACAGTGTATCCATGAATGGACAGGACAGTCTCAAGTATTACTTGATGACTTATTACCCTAAACAAAAATTAATAAGCATGTTCAGAGCAGTGGGCAGAACATGTGCAGTTATCGGCTGCTCTACTAAGAATGTCAGTCTTTTATGAACACTTACATCAGTGTGGCATCTCTGTGGTTTCTATTTCACCACCTTCAATCCCATGGTTTTACGTTCCTTGCAAAACCCTGCACAATCAATTGAAGAAGCACTTAAACTCCATCAGTTTGTGCTGGTTCTTGTACAGAAGAACGGAAACAAGCTTCCCACCCTATATGTGGCCATTCTGCGTCACAGTTACTCTGTAAGCAACAGGTGTGGACACTAATACTAGTTTACACTGTTACAGAGCATTTTCACTTTATCCTCTGATTAAAAAAAGAAATGTAATCTATTTCGTCCTCTCTTAGAATTTATTATGAATATAGACTGAAAAGCATTCTTATTCACAGTGCTAAATAATTTTTTTCCATTAGAGGAGGCCATTGATGGATGTTATCAGTCCAACCATACTCACTTTCACCGCTGCACCACACAACTTCAGTAAAATTGGTTGTGCTAAAAAGTGCAATGAATAAATCAGCTGTTTCATCCATATGGAATGTCTTTCTTTCTGTAACTTTGAAGCAGATTTATATTTATGGCCATTTATATGTGACAGATAGTGATTGCCTTTGACTCAGAGTAATGACTCAGTGCTGATTCTGGAAGAAGATGATACTGTGGAATGTTTTACATATTATATAAACACCAGAAAGACTATTCTTGTCCCCCAGGAGGCAAAAGTAGCAAAGTCAGAAAAATCTGCATGGCTGGAAAATAGCAATTCTTTGTAATTAGACCTGTGACTAATTGATTTTTTTAAAGCTTTTTCATAAAGATTGTGGCTGTTTTTTCTCAAACTTTAGCCTCCATCCTGGCTCGGAACGTGTCCACACGCTCTTGTCCCCCACGCACAAGCCCCCACTCTGATCTGGAGGAAGAGGATGAAGGGAGCACTGACCGCGGGTCTGTGAACCTCTATATATTATACATTACTTTCACAAGTTTTGTGATTCACATGAAATTGCCAGACTGTATGTTCAGCTCTTTTGAAGAACCTGTATTTTGCAGGGAGCGTAAAACCGGGGGACTGAAGATTGTCAAAAAGAAGCCACGGAGACGCCACACTGATGTAAGTAATCATAACAGACACATAGGCATGAGCATAAGCAGCCACCGCTTTTCTCTGCAGAAATGATAAAACACGATGATACTGTGTGTTCCTGGCTAGTCTTTGAGTCAAGCAGTATAGTGAAAATGAGCTCCCCTGCAGATCTTCTTAGAGCAAACATACAGCACAAGCCCACCTGTGTAAACTAACAGTGTCTGTTCTCCCTGCAGGACCCAAGTAAGGAGTGCTTCAGCCTGAAGTTTGATCTTAATGTGGACATAAACACAGAAATTGTACCTGCGATGAAAAAGAAAACGTTGAGGTGAGTGGAAGTACGTACACAGAGTGTCCAGGAAGCGTTTGAAGGGCAGTGTTGATTTGATTTTCTTTGAATTCTTACCAGAGAGGTTCTAGGGCCAGTGTTTGAGAGGAATGGCATTGAGCTGTCAAGGGTCGACTTGTTCCTGGATCAGTCCAACACACCATTATCCCTCAACTTCGAGGCTTACCGTTTTGGAGGACACTACCTCAAAGTCAAAGGTAAACAGACTCCTCCATACAGCACAGGATCAATCCCAGCATGTGGCCATTCAGTGACAACTGGGTCTTGAGCCAGGATAAAGTAGTGGGATAAAGTAGTGAATAGTATTTAAACAACGACCAGACAAAGGTTTTGTTTTTGTAAAATGAAATAACAAAAATTAAATTGCATGTTTCTAATCAAGGAGTACGGCTGGACTTCCTGTTTTTTTTCATCGCCATTTTTGTCTGTGGCCATCAACAATAACTTGGGTTGGACTAATGATGTTGGCCAGTTTTCATGCAGGTTTCTGAGTTAAAGGAAAAAGGAGTGGACCATATCCCTGAAAGTAATAACAAGCACAACTGGAAATGTGTTACTCATCTACTCTATATTGTTCCAGAGGTGTTATTAAAATTTGTACAAATCTTACTGGAGCCTTATGAGTGTGTCGCTATAATCACCCTGCCAGCTTCTTTTCCTTATAAGAAACTAAGTAGAGTGCTCCCCTGCAGTTGCACTTGTTGCAGTTTCTGCGATAAAGGCCCATTTTAGGCTGCCGTCAACGATATCCAATATCCTGACAAACTGCTTTTTTTTTTTTTTTTAATTTAGTTGTCAAAAAATATTAAAACAGTAATGGATAACGTGACAAACTGGTGGTACGTCTTCGGCAAACTGTGAGGCTAATCCATGATGGTGTGCAGAGTTCACCACGATTCAAACCTAAACAAAAGAAGACATGAGTACAAGGCCTTTTGGAAAAATCTTTGGCCGTTGCATCTGCTCTAACTAAATAAATACATGCTAGTTGGACAATATTACACTTTAACGGGGTTACCCCGCACAGACCACTCAAATTCCTTTTTTTCCTTTAGCACGACCAGGTGATGAACTTAAGGTGGAGCAGGGTGTGAAGGACTCGCGGTCGCTCAGCCTGCCCAACATGAAGCCCTCTGGAGGTCAGAGCCCCTACATTGTCACCCCGGGCAGCGAGAAGGTGGAGCACGGATCTCTGGGACGCAGAGAAAGCATAGATGTGTTGGTGAGCATCTGGCTGAGTAGGACAGCAGTTGTTTTTCATGTAACACTCCAACTTACAACATATTAAACTGTCTCTCACACTACTTAAACCACAGACTCTTTACACCACACACTGCAGACAGAAACACCCTGTGACTCTTTCTGTTTTGCCACACCCTTTACCATTTAGATTCACCTTCTTCTCCTCCAGTCTCATTTGTGCCTTGTGCCAATGTAGTATTTGATGGTAATCCTATCATGACCTCATTGTCTGCTATTACTGTACCTTTATCTACCCAGGACAAACCTGGGAATGTATTTCTGGATTTCCTTTTCAGCGTGATGCGTTGTTTCTTTGTATGCACCCTCGTGTATGTGCATGCCAGTTTTAGGATGATGAGTTCACTCAGGAACACGCTGTGCCACTCTAGCACTTCCTGCAGCTACAGGAAGCGGCTGTTTTGTTACCAGTGAGACATGTTGAGAGGCTGACTGAGGCTCCTGAACCATTCAGCGGTGGACATGGAGGCTGCACAGACAGTCATTAAGTTCATGTTACGGCAAATTTGGGTTGTTTAGCCTGCTGACCGTATACATTGCAGAAACAAAGAAGCATTGTGATCATGTCTAGACCAGAAGTCTGAATGTGTAAATTTATGTCAGCTGACATCTGCTGCATTTGATTAACTCGTGGTAATATTTTACCAAATCTAGGACTTGGTTTACGATATAGAACTTGAAGGACTTGGAGTGCTTGGCAAGTAAGACTTCTGTCAACGGCTGTGTGTTAGATGTCGACCACTAATTATTTAGCAATGCTGAATTCTATAAGCCCAGACAGCATCAGGAACAGCTGCCTCAGCTGCACATTGCTGTTATAATAGTCCTGATAACTAGCAAAGGAAAAAATTATTTGTTCTAGTTATTGTGAGGAATGAAAATAATGTTAATAACTGAGGTCTTATAAGATTTTACCATAGCTGACTGGAACATACAGAAAGGTAGCTACACGATATGTAAGTCATTTAGTGCTAAATGTGACTTTGTCCCGTTTCATCTGAACTGACCTAACTTGTATTTAGATTAGATTAGATTAGATTAGATTCAACTTTATTGTCATTACACATGTACAAGTACAAGGCAACGAAATGCAGTTTATGTCTAACCAGAAGTGCAATAAGCAGCAAGTGCAGGATATAGGTTATAAATTACCTCGAGAAAATATGTACACAAGAAATTATGGATCATATTTACAGATGCTATGAACATACTATACAGGGTGTTGTTAACTAGAGCAGAAATTTACAGATTGAATATGCAAGTAGATATGAATATAATGTGCAGTTTGCTATTTACAGACATTTTACAGACGTGTATTTACAGGTGAGTATATACAGGCTAGTGCAATGAGTATGTGCAATATTGAATAGTGCAATATTGAGTAGTGCAATGGTTTGGGGAGAATGTCGGGGTGTATGGTTATGGCAAAGAGGTCAGTGAAATCAGTGGGGGGCAGAGTTCAATAAGGAGACAGCTCTAGGAAAAAAGCTGTTCCTCAGTCTGGTGGTTCGTGTCCGGGGATATCTAAAGCGCCTGCCTGAAGGCAGGAGAGAAAACAGTCTGTGGGCGGGGTGAGAGGAGTCCTTAAGAATACTGCGTGCTCGACGCAGACAGTGTTTCTTTTGAATGTCCTCAATGGCTGGAAGTGGAGTCCCTGTAATGCATTTAGTGTAAAATGCAGAGTTAAGATGTCACATGGTTGTTAAAAAGAAATTTTGTATAAAGCTCAGTATAAGGTTCTTTTTACGGTCTACTGTACTTAAAAAAAAGTTACATATGATACCCATGATTGTGTTCCAACATCTAGAATTTAGGTTATTAACAATGGTAAAAATGAGAGAGAGGTTTTCTTCCTTCTGGAACAGGAACTGGAAGTTTTAGTTTGTTTTTATGTGATGAGAAGCTGAACGACAAAAGCAGAAATAAAATAAACAAGAACTAAATGGGTAAAATGCTCCTAATAAGTTTTACCAGAAAGTAATGTTGTGCACATATTGCACATATTGTGTCAGTGAAATAGAGCGAATGGAAAAGAAGAGAGTTTACACAGTTGGTGGTAGCCTCTATTCCATTGCTAATAAAGTAGCCTAACTTACCTGACTTAACTAACTAGCTTTGCCAGGCTATAGTTTTAACTACATAGTAACGGTTGTTACAGTATCTTGTCTTACAAGAGAAAGACAATGATACGTTATCCAGATGTCACCTTTTCGGCTGCAGAGTTTAAATGTTGGATGTGTTTGGCAAAAGTCACGTTGCCTTGAGTAACAAGAGTTGTCCTGCAAACCTGCCAAATCCAATAAAGAGCAGCTCAGAGCCTCCAGCCTAAACTGTGATAGCACTGAGGAAACACGACACAGTGGATGTGCTGGTCCTGACAAAGGCCTAGTTATGGTGGTCCGTGGTTATGTCTCTCTAAGAATCTAAAACTGATTTTCTTTTAAAAAGCGCCTAATCGTACATTTCTCAAACCAGAAGTGTTTTTGATTTTGCGCAACAAATGATATAGACAATTAAAGAAGTTAAAGTTGCCCAGTAGCTCCTCAGTATTGTCAGGTGAGGAACACTAACAAAGTTATGGCTTAACAACTTCTTTTTCTAGTGCGCGCAGCGATTCATGTTGCTCAGACTTTGAGCTAATCTTTGTGTGTGTCCATGACATAAACTACAGGTTCCGTAGTCCTCGTCGTGTTGTGTGCAGCCAGCAGTTGAAAACCACCAGTTAACCAGTTTACTCAGGTTTGGGCAGCTGGTTAGCAGTGACTATCTCTCCGTCTATGTGCTCACTGGTTGTTAAACGTCCTCAAGGCAAGTCCAAACCTACACACCGGTGAGTTAGATTCTATGCATGTGTGCACACTGTCAACACACTAGTGTTTATGTCATCGTTGCTTTGGGCAGGGAAACAGGTAGAGGCTCGGTTTAAGCATTTAATTCCATCTGTAGTGGCAAGTCACTAAGTGTAGTCATCAAGCAGAGACATAACACTGGAGGTTGCTACAGAGAGTTTTAGTCATAAAGTGGGATTGTTGTGCCTTGTTTTGTTTGAAACATCAGTCTGCGACAGAGTAATTTCTTTGAAGGGATTTTACCAAAGATTTTCAAAGAAGCCATGATGTATATTTATTGCTTGTCAGTTCATTTGAGTGTCAGTGTGGCGACAGTAACGTCAGGGATAAAAACACGTCTAGTGCGGTCCTCAGGGGGGCAACAACGTGCTCTTTATGATACTGCTGAGATATGGCAGAAAACCCTGAGCTTCTGAATGACACTTTGTTAGTGCTGTGGTACTCTGCCATCCAGCTTCTACAGAACACGCCAGAGCTGAAACTGTCAACTGATTCACAGACTGGTCAAAGTAACTTTCTCACACAGAGGGCAGAGTCATATATGCAGCGATAACACTAGAAAGCTGCTTTCGTGCTTATCGGCTCAAGGGAGAAAGTTGTTGTACTCAGCTTAGATCTCAGTTTATGGATGTTTTTATTTCTTCATTTGTTAAGATTAGTTGTGTTTTTAATAACTTTTATTGCAGTGTTTGAACCTTTTTATGGGCCTATTCATGGGCCGCGTCTTAAGTGTGCACGTCTGTTGCTTTGTCTAGTCTTTGCAGCGATAATGAAAATGGAACTTTTCATTAGACATGTCATAGAGCTAATTATTTGTATTCACTAAATATAATTTGATAATGGAAATTACTCCTGAGTTGCAGTTCTAATCTTGTTTATTTCATTCTCTATTTGATCAAATAGTAATAAAATAAATAAATACTTATAAATAAATAAAATCTACCTTGTCTATAATAAGACTCACAAACCCAAGTTCACCGAAGTCTGTGATCCATCTTGGGATCCAGCCCATATTTTATGAAGGCCATTTGGAGGACAGTGGAACCTCTTGGACATGTGAGCATTGAGTGTAGCCTTTGAGTTTCTATGGCAGCAGCTTTGGTCCTCACCATTAAACATGCATGCCTGCTTTTTATGGAATCAAGGGATTTGCTCAAAGAAATTAAATATTTGCCTAGTGGCTGGGTTCAGCGCTTGGCATTGCAATTACTTGTGCCAGGCTTTTGAGGAAAAGCAGCCAAATTCTTTCCTTTTCTGTATAGACTTGGTCTTTTGTTGGATTGTGGAATTTTAAATTTATTATTGCATGCATGTTACATTTTATAGTCTCTGGCAGCACTGCGATAGGCTGCAGAGACCTTTGATGATCGAGATTGATTATTTTACAACGGGGAGCCTGAGCCAAGCTCTCTGATTGGTCAAAAATGCATTCCAACCCTGCTGATCGTTCCCATAAAGCGACGCCATCCGTCTGTGCCTTGCGCTTATTGCAACACCCACAAATAATGCATCCTTTTACACCCTGAGAGTATCAGCGGTGTATCAAATCACCTTTGATACACACTGACCTAAAGCTGGTTTTGAGCTGCATGACTCTGTGTGAGACTTTAAAAACACATCCATGACCAAGAAAAATGTAGAAATCTGCAGTATATTTAGCTCATCCAATTGTTCATGTTTTGCTGCAGGGGTTTCCTCTCTGCATACAGTGTACTAGCTATTCATTTTGCCTGTTTGCAAAGTTGAATTCATGGATTCCCAGGGTCAGGCCTCAGGAAGATTTGCTGCACAACCGTATGGAGCAAAGACAAAACTTTATAGAGTTTTTGGTGTTTCTGTTCCTGTGTCGCAGCAGCATTTGAACATAAACGCAGGTCAGGCATTGCTTGTCTTTCCTTTTCCAGGGAACCGAGAGTTAGGTGAAGTTTTACTGTCTTTAGAGTCATAAAGATGTACAGCTGCCTGGGAATGTATGATTTGCAGTAATCACATATAGTACATTGAGCCTTGCTTCCTATCAGTTGACTCTTCTTACACAACACACATCCATCAGTTGCCATAACACAGTGAATACAACACTAAAGTGGCGGGCCAAGCCAGCTGCTGGGCCACACTTTACTGACTCTGTCTGAATCAGGTTGAGCACATTAAAGCCATAAAACGGAATAAAGTCTGTTTAATTGCAGCAACATTATTTGATCCAGATTGCAGTGAGCAGGATCACGTTACAGTGTACAGTTGGACGGTTTTTAAGTTTTCCCACAGAATTAATGACAGCTAATGGATCCTCCATATGTGTGTCAGTGCTCAGGGCTCCTGTAATACTGTAATACCATCACATCAGGGAAAATGTGTCAGACTCAGTACTCTGGCAGATCTGAATATGTTTGTGCTACTGTGTGAAACTTGGCTGCCATTGAATTTCCTGTCTGATCCACACTATCCACACCAAATCCCAGTAACAGTGCCAACATGCAACGTGTCAATAAAATATATATTCAAAAAAAGAGAGAGTTAACTGCAATCTTGAATCTTAAACCTATCTATTCAAACCAGACAAAACTTGAAAAAATTATTTAAATGTCATTGGTCATCAGAGAATTTCTAAGCAAAATTCGTAATCGATTCATTTCGTGCTTTGCACAGACAAATCTAGATCTTTGAATGTCAACTTAAATTCTGGAAAACTGTCTTTTCTATATTATGACATTTTATACACCAAACTATTAATGATCAAGTCAGGAAAATAATCACCACAATCATTATTAATGACTATAACAATTTAATTCCAACATCAATTATCAGGCTTTTTAAAAAATTTAAATACATGATTTTGGTATTTTATAGGCCAAACAATCAGTTTCTCAAAACAAGAAAATGAATAAATAAATAGGCTAATTCATTAATATGTCATAAAACTGAGACTTCTATATGGCTGTACCTCAAGGACGGAAGCATTTGTTAGGACAGTAGACAGATAGTGCTGTTCCATAGAACAAGGGCTCAGCGCTGGGGAATTATCTGACAGACATGGCTGCACAAAGAGCATACATTTCAACTGTGACAGTAAAGGGAGCGACAAGTGAATCTCGAATACAGTCACACATTCATGGTATTGTATTCCTGTTCCTAAAGTCAGCTCATATCATACAGTCTGTGTGTTTTTGTTTAGGAATGAGGAAGACATTATTCATTTCCTCTATTTAAACTGGGTCATCCATATCTACGTCCTGCGTTACACAACTGCAGACGGTTTGGTCTCTCAGCCAGTCGCGTCCAACAGCCCCCTCTTCTCTCCCTGTCTGACCTCTCTGATAGCTCACAATGGAGACAAGTGCCGGGGAACACAGAGCCACTTTAAATCACAATGCTTGAATCAGCCGCAGTCACATGGTTCTTCACAGTGACAAGTATCAGTTGCCAAGTTGATAATACCCCTGACATGAATATTAAGCTTGCTGGGTTGCTTTGCAGTGTGTGTGTGGTTTAATTTCACCACTCACGTTAGCACCAATTTATACCAATTTAACTGAAAACCTTATTTTATTTATTGTGAAATTGCATATTAACAAGGTATTTACACGAGTTTATAAGGGAGGTCAAGATACTTTTATCGGCCCAAATTGAGTCCTGAAAAATTGGAGAATTACCAAATGACCCTGTCCAATACAATATGATTACATACTTATATTATACTTTCAGTAAATTTTTTTCAGAGCTGCTTGTCTTGTCTGTGTACTAATATAATATTGTTATATCTTTACAATGATATGTCTACATAATGTCAATAATGATATATGGACATATATATCTGGCTCTGCCGAGATACAAATTCTCAGGACATCAGTACAATATACACTACACTATGCACATCATGATGTACAAATTCTACAATACTTGTATTACAAACGTTAACGTGTGAGAGAGAGAGAAAGAGAAACCCTGACTTAGTGTTTAGTAGCACACATTCTCATCGAAGCCGTTCTATTAGTCGCTCTGTTCATTCCCACCTATAGAGCAGGGGAGGAGTTCTGAGCTGAACACACTAAAGGGGAAGGTGTGTGGTGGAAAGACGGCAAACTTCCCCCGATGTGTAAAGGTGGAGATCACTGCAGTTTAATGATTGTTATTAGTAATACACCCTGTCAGCAGGATCAGTTGGCCTCACTGAGGAAGTAACTGAGATGCCCCCCTGTGGTCTGGACTTTAGTTTGGATTGTGATTTCCTGGAAATGGATTCTTCCTGACTGTTGGTGTTTCTGTATGGCGTTTTTTCTTTTTGAGATTGGTTGGTTGTTTTTGTTTCTTTTCTGTGGAATATGGTTCGTTTTGGTCATCTTTCATCCTGGCGCAGCTGGGACCTGTTGCATGTAGAGTCAGAGGTTCCTGAGCCACCTTCTCCTGATATGAGAACAACACCAACTGACTGTCAGGTGAGAGGTTTGCTCGCACATCCGTCTGCATTGCTAAAACTTTCGATTCAGCGATAAAGTCATATTTCCTGGTATATCTGCCGGGATTGCTACGAATATCTCTTTAGAATGCAGCTATATTGATCATCTAAATTTCCTTTTTGAGTCTCTTTCCTGTTTCTTTTATAATGGAAATTCTCTGATTTAATTAATCATTTTTTAATCTCTGGTTTGTGAAGAATGTGTGTATAAAAAATAAATAGACAAAAATTATAAAGATAATTCATGATAATGATACCAAAATGATAATTCAGTTGAATTAAAACCCACTTTAAAACAAACATTTTAAAAAGCCATTGTAGGGCTGTTTTAAATAACTGGTAAGTGAGTGATTATGGCTCATGTTGTAAAACCACGTTTAACAGTATTCCAACATGATTAGTGGAGACAAAAATTATCAGTTACATAAGAAACAGTTTAAAAAGAAAAACTTTTGTTAGTTTGTTATAAAAGGCGTGTGCTCATGTGCATGGGAAGGCGTTAAATAACGGGGGCATGGTTTTGACAACTCTCATCTCTGGCCTTTAGACTGACTGTTTGTTCTGGTCATCAGGTCTTGATGATTGAAACTCAAATGACCTTGAATTACGCAGCATGTGTTGACCAGCAGGAGTCTCTTTTACTATCTGTTTCCTGGTTATATACACATGTGGTGCATACGTGCGCGTGTGTGTTTGTGTCTGTGTCGGTGTGTGTCCAGGCTTTCAGGAATGTCAGTGTCACACTGTTTTCCCATCGTTAATCAACCCACCTGATCAAGGGGGCCTGCTATCAGGAACGTAAAGGCAGCAGGGAATGGTGGGATTGCTTTCTTCTTGCCTTCTTTTGTCACCAGCTCTTTTGATACAATCCCGTCCTATTTAAAGACCAAGGTTAATACCACAAACCATGGGATAAGATAAGGCTGTGAGTGGACACAGTGTTTGATATCGTTAAGCTGACCCCCAACACACACACACACACACACACACACACACACACACACACACACACACACACACACACACAAGTAGATACAAGAGCTAGTAGCTTCGTAACAAAGAGAGCTGTCTGCCCTCTCTCTTGACTGACAGGTTTACACATGAGGCACAAGGGAAACCTTGTAAACCTTGTTAGTTAGGCAGCCGTGACTCAAGTGACTTTGATTCTGTGTTAGTGCTGGTGTGAAACCCAGGGAGTCCAGCTGGGAGAGCAGTGATTTGTAATAAAGATTTTACAATTTGAGAAAGTTACCGGAGAGGCACCCATTTTTTCTGTGGCTGTGACAATCTTAAAGTAAAGGGCAGAAATGTGGACGGCACACTTTCCCTATTCTAGTGAAATTCTGAGTCTTTTCACTTAAAGTAAAGCTCTGTGTAATACAGACAAAGGAATAACATTTATGACATTATGCCACGAGCATTCTAAATCCCAGTTATGTTCATTGTACAGCATTGTAAATCAAATGACATTTTAAAAGCTAGACATGAGACAATTGAAAATGATGAATCTATGATGAAATTAGTTGCAGATGATTTTTTTCTTTTTTTAGCCTGTTATTCCTGAAAGTTGTGGTGTGTACTTGCTTGTGCTTATCTGCTCGTCATAAGCACCCTATTAAATGTGCTGAAACAAGCAAGTAAACAAAGGGAATTTCCCGTTTGGCCATTATCGGGGCATTTCTTTCCTTGTTTTGACCAAGTAGCATGGCATTGTTCAAAGGTCACCAGGCAAAACAGTGATTGAAGATAAGAAAAAGAATAGTGGTCCAACTTCCACAAAAGAATAAAGAATGAAGCGCCCCATCCGTTTACAGTCACCAAGAATTTTTCTATTCTGTTTTCAGGTAATTGTTTGGAATGAAAGCTCATTTTGCTTTAGCTGCTCGTTAAAGGGGAAAAATATACCATAAACAAACAAACAAACAATCACCTGTGGTTAGTAACTTCTAGCTCTGAGGTGTCTGACCCCAGGAGCATTTGGCATTTCCATAGTCAGCAGGATGTATGTTAAACCAGGGAATTCCTATAATCGCCCTGACTCCTCCTCCAGATATTCAGATCAGGCTGCTTTTTTTTTTTTTTTTTTTTTTTTTTTTTTTAGCCTGGCCCGGCCTCCTCTTTCCTGCCGAACACAATGAGGCAGGATCCTCCTAGTTGCTATGACTTCAAACCAGTGTCTTTATGAAATGCAAGCAGACTGGGCGCCTCAGTTACAGGGTCTCACCGCTGGCGCGTTAGACAGCAGGACAGGACACGTCCTAGTTGAAAGAGAAGAACGGGTCGAGCTCGCCAGGACGTGGCAGCCAAACAAGCGTGGCCGTTGATCGACCCAGACACTGCCACCTGGAACCGGACCTTTCAGGACTGAATGAAGTTAAACACAAGTCTCTTGTTGGAATAAGGCGGCAGTGTCATAACTGTGCTTTAGCTTCTTGGACTGCCTAATAAGTCTGGACAGCGAGGACAGTGTGGATGTGCTTGTTTCACGGTGGAAAGAGAGGGGACGCTGGAAGTTGACAGAGAGCAGCAGCTGGCTCCAAAATGGGCTGCGATCCATGAATCCAATTGAAGGATTAGGATGGTTTTTGTTACTTTTGACATGCCTCTGGCTTCAATGGTGAGCACTGTTGATATGGTGGGAAAATGTTGGTAGCTTCGATCCCCGTGTGTCTGTAATTTCAACTTCCTGGCAGATGTTTGTTTTCTTTATTCCAAACTCTCCTGCATTTGTGATATCAAAATGTGAAAAGACTTTCTTAGATCAGCTTGTTTGTCCTTATCACCACATTTTGAGTGTTAGCCTTTCGCTGATTGCTGACACGTATCGTACACACAGACTTAACTGGGTTTCAGTGCTGTCAGTAGCACAGGCTCCAGACTTTCCCTGTTTGTCCATGGAGACTAAACACTTCCTGACACCTGTGTCCTTTACCAGCTGGCCCAGATATTCCTACTAAAAACGTCCCTAAATGAGTCCAGGGTAGTTTCCTTTTCACAAAATTTGCACCATTTCCCCCCATTCTCTCTGGCTCTGTGGTTTTTGTTTTAAAGCCAGTGTGTCTGTTTGCAGTTCGGTCACTCTCCTCATTGGTAATCATTTATAAAAGATAAAAGCACTAAAAGCTGTTTAAAAACCTGTAGGACCACCACTCAACTCAGATTTACTATCTTGTTTTGCCACTCGTGTGCCTTTTACTCTAGTAAAGTGGTTCTACAAAGGTCTGACGTGTTTTTTACTAAAATGGGGACCGTGTGATGCAGAATAATTGCAATAGAGCTCATTTGGCTGTCAGTCTGACATGTGTTTATCAGTAGTGTTCATTGAAATTATCATGTCGAATTAAGTTTTTATATATAGTGATTTCTTGACTTTCACTTTCAATGTTAGTTTTAGTCTAATTTACTTACTTGGTCACTAGGTAAGTGTTTATAGTGTAAAAAAGGTTTTATTTTCTGCCCACCCTCTATAAGTCAGATGATGACAAATATATAACATGTTGATATGCTCATCATGTGCCTAGTTGTTAAAATTTGCTGACAACAGGTTTATCAAAGACTGCTTACAGGTGTAGAAAGCCTTTTGTAGATTCAGAGAAGAGAGTGCTACCCAAACCAAATGTGATGGAACGTGTCGGGTAACAAAAGGGTCAGGCTTGGTTCAGACAGACATTCAGACAGTATGTTCGGGTAGGGTTCGATCACAAGTCACCGAGACAAGCGTGAGGACCAAACCAGAGAACTTAACTCCATCGGGCTTAGGTTGGGTTTGGGTTTGGACCTAGAACACAATATGCATGTTGGGTTTGGATCAGGGTAGCCACCACAATCTCAAGCTTGTATTGAGTTCAGTCAGAAATCCAGTGGGAGCCGTCCAAAGTTGGATCACATTGGTTAAGTCTGAGTTGGGCGAGTGGGTGATGGAGATAAAAGGAAACCTCTGCAGCCTGCTTGTCATCTCTGCTCAGCATCGGACCATTACCCACTTTAAACAAACCCACTTAAATCCTAAACAGAACTGTTTGTGGTCGAGTTGCATTGTAGATGATGTGGGGAAAAGACTATCGGCGCTTCTGCTGCATCGATTGTGTATCTGGAGAATTGGGTTGTTTTGATTGCATTGTGATGGGGGAGGTTAATGAGTGAAAGAATGTCATTGGAATGGCAACAGAAACAGTGTCAGTGTCCTGGAATGTGAGGTTCTTGTCGATGTGTTTGAGGAAAGAGGAGGGGGCTTCAGACTCCCACCAGCAGATTCCTCAGCACTGACACCAAAGGCAAAAACAACTGCTTCCTCAGATATTGAGGTGGCCCCTGTTTGTTTGCTTTGCCGAGGCTCGTAAAGTGGACAGAGATTGGATGGGTGAGGGTGCACAGCAGGGCCTGCTGACAGGGTAACAATGGAGGGGAACAATGGCCTGACTCGGCCGCCTGTTCTTATGGAACAACCTCTGGCCTGCTACTTGTGATGTAATGAGTATTCACAGCGAGGAAGTGGCAGTCCTTCCCGCTCCTGTTTGTGTCTAACTATTAGGACAGCTTTAACCATCCTGCTGATGTCATCCCTCGCACAGAATTCCCCTCTGACTTCCTGTTTATCCTGTCCTTGTATATATCTCTTGGTCCTTCATTGTCTCATTCTATCCGTCTAACTGGAAACTTTTGTGTTTCCTGTTGAGATGACAAAATCAGTTGTACCAGTCTGTCTTCTTTCATTTTCTGTTATGTCTCTTGTCATCGTTTCTTTTACACTGTGTAAAATTTTCTCTGTGTCCTCTGCCTTGTAGGGTCAGGCGCGGCGGAGGAAGAACATGACAGAGTTCCTGGGGGAGACTAATATTCCAACCCCGGATGCTCTGGGGCAGATCGGTGGCTCTCTGCCCAGCGTGGGGGTCGGACCTGACAGGTGGAAGAATCGCGCTGCCAGCCGCTTCAGTGGCTTCTTTAGCTCCAACGCTGGAGCGGGGTCCTTCAGCAAGGTAACACCGATCAGGCAGAAGGTGGTCGTACAAAATGCAAGTGGGATTGTGAGTTTCAAGCACGGCAGTGCCTTTTTCTGTTTGCTGACAAAAATGTAGAAGCTGCAGGGGGCACGGTTCGTTGCCCAGACATGTCTCCGATTAAGAAAACATAAAAACAAACAAAACGGTAGCAAACACCAGTGGGAGGAGGTCGGAAGGGAATATCCCCTGAGTCGTGGTGAGGTAATTTCCCTCCGCAGTGTCCTGACTTGTTGGCTCACACTTCACTTCCATCAGCTTTGGAAATTAGTCAGTGGAAGAAAAAAGTGTATGTGCTCTTGCAGCTAAAGCACAAATAATTCAAGATTTGTGGAAATGCACAAATGTGCTTCCTTGCCTAATTGAGGAGATGGATACCAATATGAGGTGAACAGCTGGTTAACTTAGTGTGAAGAACAGGAAGAAAGAGCTGGCTGGGTAACAAAGCCTGCCTCACTGCTCACTGTGGATCCCTAATCAACAAGAAAGCACAATCCCAAAGTGTCGGTCCTTTCCTCTAATTGTGTATCAAAGGTTTTCAACAATAGTAATCAGCTTTTATTCTAATGAGGCACACACCCACACACACATGCTCCCATTGTTACCTCCCTCCTGAGGTCACATGTGGCACAGTAGCAGATGTCAGATAGAGACAGTATCTGTCAGTCATGTGTCCACACCAGGCTCTTCTGTTTCACTCGGTTCCTTCCCCCTTAACCCCTCTAGGGCCAGAGATCTGCATCTCTTTCCTCCTCTAAGGGTTAAACGACTTCCGTTGTCATTAAAATTTTAAAATAAGTCCCTTCCGCTTCTTATGTTTCTCTTAATCTGCCGTTCAGTTAAGCCACTATTATGGAACAAACATGCATACGTATTTTCTCTCTAGGTTTGATAAATTGCAAACTACTGTTACATCCCCCCTCTATGATGCAGCCCTTCTCCCCACTCTTTTATCCTGTTTTGTTAAAACGGTCTCAGCGCTCCGAGCTCATTTTCATAACTATATGGCCTGCCAGCTTCAACAAAGACCTGAATAGCAGCTACTGTTGAATGTGAGAATTAAGGTGGCAGCACAGAAAGGATTTATATGCTAATATGTGGACCCGTCTTTGCTTACTGTTTGAATATAATAATAAAGTGTTAGACAAAGGGCAGAAATGGACACTTAATTTCACATCTCCTCTCCTCCAGGAGGTGGACCGTCTGGAGCAGCTTCAGAGCAAGCTCCACTCTTACACAGTTTTTGGGTTGCCCAAAGTGCCGCGGCAGCTCTCTTTCCACCAGGACTCCTGGGAGGAGGAAGAAGAGGAGGTGACCAACCTTGCCTTGGAGGACACCTGGCAGACACTCCTGGACAGCTCAGGGGTACGTCACACGTAGTCACACACACACACGCTTATTTTAGACTGATCTATGTTTAGATGAGCTAACTTCAAATGAAAATGAATAATTGGTAAATAACCTAAAAAGCTTAATCAAAAAGCCAAGAAAATATAATCAAGACATAAGGACTTGATTGTGATTTCTGTAATTCTGGATACATAAATGGTCAGGTAAAATTTAAATTATTTAAAATTTTTACCTTTAACAAGTTCACCTAGCTCTGTCCCTTTTCTGCCCCATTTTTGCTCAAATATTTTTGGTACAGTCCACTTCCTTGCATGCGCCTGACTCCTACTTGCTTATCATTTATTTTTGCTACATTTGTGATGCCTGTTTTCCCAGAATGATGCTCACAAAGCACTTACAAACCTTACATGCCTGTGCTGTGCTGTGTACAGGGCTAATCAGTAATCAGGGTGGTCATGTAAATTACATGAATATATCAGAACGTTGCCAGCAAGTTATTCAAAATTGGCAAGCATATCTTTTATTTTATATATCTATAAGACTGTGTTCAGGCAGGCATTGCATGTAATAACACAAAACCTGTCTTTAATATTTTCAAATAAACTACAAAGTGCTTTACAAAAGCGGAAAAAAAGGAAACATTAATACACAAAAACAATTGAAATACAAGTTAAAAATAACACAATACATAAAGAAATTTAGTGTTAGGAAGGATGTCACTGATGGATTCAGCTGTTTCAGAGTTTAGGGACAGACGCAGAATCTCCTTTAAGACATCAAAGAGCAGCTTGCATGGTTTTTATTGCTAAAATAAGAACAGCGTGTTAGCACAGTGGGAGTGCATTCGATATTATTAAAAATTTATTAAGACCCGTTATTATATAATACAACTTAATTTGTAGTTTATGAGTTTTTAAATTATATCAAGAGGATGGAAGGTTGACAAATTGGTCCACCAGGTATTAATTTAGGTGCTGTAGACCAATATGTAACAAATAAGAGGAATGCTGCATATCTGTCATATTCATTAATATGAACTGTGTCTCTATTTGTGTATTTATATGCAGACACTGACAACGCGACAGTCCAATCAGCAGGAGGCAATATGGGAGCTGCTGCACACAGAGGCTACCTACATAAAGAAGCTGGGAGTCATCACTGATGTAAGTCCAGTGTGATCTGATGACACAAGCACCAGCAAACGGATGCAAATCTGTCTGCTGTGTCACATGAACTGGCTTCTGTGCTGTGATGCACAGACATGAACCCGTCTGAGGTTTTATAAAAACCAGACGACTTCAGTTTGAAAGCTAATAACTCTTGGGTTGAAAAGCTTTGTCGCATATAGAAGTCATACCGAGGCTCATATTGTTTTGCATCACTTTTCCAGCTGTTCCTCTGCGGGCTGCTGAACCTGCAGGAGAGTGGCCTGCTAACAGATGTGGAGCCCACCAAGTTGTTCAGTAACATCCAGGAGATTGTTCGGCTCCACACATCCCTCTGGAACCAGGTCATGCTGCCAGTCCTGGAAAAGGCCAGACAGGCCCGGGCTCTGCTCGACCCCACTGAACTCCACCAAGGCTTCATGACGGTCAGTTTGTGTTAGACTGTGAATAATAAGCTACGCATTCAGACATCGAAAGGTTATCATAAATCCTCCGGGGTTATCAAGCCCCGTCAGCAGCCCTACACTTTGCGCCAAAATTCAGATGAGTTTCTGGCCTTTTTAGTCAATTATCCAGAGTTACGTAACAACATCCTTTAAATGCCTGACTAATTGACTGTAATGGAATCAGCCTCTGACTTTATTGCATTATTCATGGTACTCGGTCTCATCGTACTGTATAACTACACTAAAAGCACCCAATTTGCATCACATAGCTAACATTTTTAGCATTAGCTCTTACTGGCTGAAATATTTGAGCAATTGCTGCAGGAGGTTGTGTAGTGACTATACTGTCTGATTACTATTTACACGGGATTGAGTAGTTTTATAGCAAAGGCTCACTGTAGCCAGCTGAAAACTGCTTAGTGTGTTTTGCTACGACTAGTGTTACCACAGGAAAATTTAAAATGTAGTGGTAGCTGGTTGTTTGATATACAGTATATCGATATCAAACAACTATCTATTTATCTATATCTAATAAAAAGAAATCGCCCATATATGCTGTGTACGTCTGAACTGTCACAGTAAAAATGTGTTCGCTAGTTTGATATTTTAAGAAAATGTTAAATTATACACCTGTAAGGTATATTAAGTTTAACCAAATCAAGTATGAGATGTTTTTATGAGAACTTGTAATGAAGTTTGTAAATTCTGTGTATATCTGCACAGTTACTGTACTGAGACCCAACAAATCTGATTGTAGCAGATTTTTTTGTACACATCAATATATGAATAGATTAGCCAAAGTTATGTACGCAACATTAGAAAAATGTCAATCAGCCTACAGATTATACAACAGTAATTGTCTTGTTTTTCTGCATGTTGATGTAGTGATATCTGTGACGCATGACTCTGTTTATATGTGTGTGTTCAGTTTGGCTCCAGGTTCCAGCCCTACATCCGTTACTGCATGGAGGAGGAGAGCTGCATGGAGTACATGCGCACACTTCTCAGGGACAACGAGCTCTTCAGGACCTACATCACGGTCAGTTCTCCCTGCTCCTTCACCTTTGGGCCAGTCTGCGATCCTTAGAGTACACGCTGTACTCAAACAGCCCTTCGTTAGGTTATTTTTTTACGGCTTTGGCTCATTATATTTCCTGTCTTTGTTTGTCTCAATTCAGTGGGCAGAGACCCACAAACAGTGCAACCGTCTGAAACTGGCTGACATGTTGGCAAAACCTCACCAGAGGCTGACCAAGTATCCACTCCTGCTGAAGAGCATTCTCAAAAAAACCGATGAGCCGTCGGCCCGCGACTCTGTCAGTAGCATGGTAAGAATGTTGACAAATCGATAAATACAGCGATTTTTCAGTCCACACTACAACAAAAATAGCTTCTATAAGATCTAAACATAAAGGCATTGTCCCGCTTTTTCTTTTCAAGATTGCTACAGTGGAGGGCTTCATCAATAGCGTTGACTCTCAGATGCGACAGCGTCAGGAGCGACAGAAGCTGGCCACCATTTCTGCTCGGATAGACTCATACGAGACTGTAGAGGGCAGCAGTGAAGAAGTGGAGAAGGTGAGGAGGGTTTATGGGCCTTCAAAGTTCTTCAACAAGCTTCAGTTGCTGAGCGACTTTGGGCTTCATGCTTTGGTTTTTCCCATTTCAGATTCTCAAGGAGTACAACCGCTTCGACCTTATGGCTCCCATGAGAGGAATATCACCGGAGGAAACGCGACAGCTGCATTTAGAGGGAGCGCTGAGGATGAAAGAGGGCAAAGACAGTAGGGTAAGACTGACTCATGTGATCTTTGTGCTTAACTTAAACCTGGTTTCCCGTGTTTGATTCTACACGTCTTATTGTTACTGACATGACTTTTTGTCTCCTACAGATGGATGTCTACTGTTTCCTGTTCACCGATCTGTTGCTAATTACCAAACCAGTAAAAAGACTGGAGAAAGTCAAAATCGTCCGACAGCCTCTCCTCATTCACAATGTCGTCTGTAAGGAGCTCAAAGATCCCGGTGAGCGCTTAGATGAGGAGCAGGGGGACCAGTGGTGACTTATTCAGCAATTTTGGATTCCTAATAAAATATTACAAATAGGAATCACCAATTTTTTCTTATCAAAAACAAAATCTAGTTTGCTTTACACTATAAGAAGCAAATATTTAACAATATACCTACAGATTTAATGACTGAGTGTTTCAGCTCAATCTGTATGAATAATTGTCGGCGTAAAGCGAGATCAGCTCTGTTTGACTTTTTGTAGAGCAACATCTGACATCAGTGCTTTGTCTCTGTAGGCGCTTTCATCCTCATCTACCTCAATGAGTTCAAAAGCGCAGTGGCAGCCTACACTTTCCAAGCCAACAGCGCCACCCAGGGGCGAAGCTGGATTGATGCAATCTGCAATGTCCAGGTTGGAAAAACGCTTCACATAAAATCTGGTTTTCACCTCACATAACTTTATGTATGCAATTCTTCTGCCGTGGTTTAATGTGTTTCTAATGAAAACCAGCTTCTGTGAGTTTTACTTACTGTGACAGTTTGATTACTCTGCAGAACCAGATCCAGAGACTTCGCTCTGAGGAGGTCGTCAGGCAGCAGAACAGTTTAAAAAGATGTACAGAGGGTGAGGAAGAGGAGGAGGAGGAGGAGGAGGAAGACGAGAGCAGCAATTCTACTACAAGTTCACCGTATCTGAGACACAAAGATCAGCAGAACACGAGGTATTACAACCTACTACTCAAGTTTTGATTTACTACTGCAACTGTATTAAATCTGTATTAAAATGAACTGAGTTACACTCTTTAAGCAGGGATGCTTAAGTTACTTTTCATTTTTTCATTTGAAATCTCAATCACAAGATTAAATACAAATAGGCCAATATACTTAAAAACTTTGCAGTAGAACTCAAGAATCTTTTTGCACAACATATCAACTGAAACCACCTTCACTTGATATTAGTTCAGAAAATTATTATTCTAATGCTTCACTTGAATATATATGTTTTTTGTAAGAGAAATGTAGCACTACAGTGAAATTCATTCCTTGATAGTGCCGTAGGATTCTTTGAAAATGACATGACTGCCACTCTGGTCCATCAGGTTGTGCTCCATTCATGCTTTCTTGCAAACTTTTCTTTGGCTTTAAGCCAAGTTATTAACTAAATTATGAAATGAACCAAACAAACTTCTCTTTACAGTCAATCCGATGGTTCCACTGAGACCCTGTCAGTGATGGACGTTGATGAACCAGCAGAACACCAAGAGCCTCCTGCCCCTAACGTGGATTTTGCGGAAACCGTCAAAAAGCACTCTGACCTGTCTCCCCTGTGTGAAGACAACGAACTCGACCCCCAGTGTCGATCTCTGTCCATGGACAGTGCCTATGGTACCCTCTCCCCTGAATCCCTCCTGAGAGAACTTCAGCCACAGCCCGGTCAAAGTGAAGGAGAGGAGACCGAGGAGGAAGAGGAAGACAGGGAGGTCCAGGAGGTGGAACCAGAAGAACTAGAAGCAAAGATGGCAAAAGAAGAAAAGGAGGATGAGGAAGAGGAAGAAGAGGAGGAAGAGGAGAATGCCTCACTGGGGTCCCAGGTCTCAGTACTCCAGTCTTTGAAACCTCGCCGACGGCCTCATGTTCAGTCGCGACTCCACTGCCTCCAGAGGCTGTCCACTCTGACCTTATCCCGTTCTGAAGACAACCTCCTGCAGCGCTTTCACGGTAAAATGCCAGTATCCCTCACACACTCACTGAGCTCTGTGGAGCCGGACCAGTCACAGTCTAGAAATATGGACACGTCATCGTTGGCACACAGTAAGAGCCTCTCTGAGCTGGGCCAGAACTGCGTGGAGCTGCTCCCCAGTGACCTCAACCAGTCTGATGAAGGCTTGAGCATGATCACACCATCAGACAAAGTTTGCGGAAGGGCGGAGGCCAAGCACAGCCACAGGGTGACCCCAGGACAATGCCAGTCCCGTAGCAGCAGCTCAAATGGGGAAATGGCTCCATCTGCCTGTGTAGACAGGACAAATGAGTCAATGGCTGCTGGTGATTCAATAGAAATGTCACCGAAGAAGCGGAAATCTCCAGCCCAGCAGCACAAGAAGCTGACACTAGCTCAGCTGTACAGGATTCGCACCACTCTTGTCCTGAATTCCACACTCACTGCGTCGTAAGTCATTCATGCTTTTTGTTTTTGCTGAATTAAAGGAACTGTTTGAAATATTAAGATTAAACTAAGAACAGCATAACCACATCCACTGTATATAATACTGCTGCCATAGGCCAGTTAGTTTAGCTCAGCAGAAAGGAATTGGAATCAGTGAATTGGGCAACCTGTTTGTGGCTGAGGTTCACTAAATTTAATTCCAGCATCTCTCATGCTCACTAGTTGAAATGCTGTAACCTTTGCTCAATCCAGGCATCCAGCAGCTCACAGCCAAGCAAAACTTGATGACTTATAATGTTTTTGTTCCGCTTAAACAAATAAGGCATAATGTGGTAATTAATGAGCTGTAGAGGTGCTGGTAGGTATAATTAGAAACCTTTAGTTATCTATTCTTCTGCGAAGCAAACTGGCTTCTTTTTAAAGCTAATTAACATCTTTACATATAGGCATAATATCCAGCTTTTTTTATTTTAAAGAAATTACTGTATTTTCCGGACCATAAGCCGCTACTTTTTTCCGACGTTTTGAACCATGCGGCTTTTACAGAGATGCGGCTTTTCTATGAATTTTTCTGCAGCCCTCAGATGGGCGCTGTAGATGGAAGTCAGTGCAAACAAAAAAGCGTCAGTTTTTATTCTTAGCGCATGCAACCCAAGACGCACAACAGCAAACATCATTATAACAAGGACGTTTTTGTCGGCTCTGTACATTCGACATGTGTTATACCAGCCACACATACACGTAAACGCACTCTTTACCGTAATGCCGGTAAAACAGCGCACAGAACATCCTCATGCCTACTGTGAACAATGAGTAGGAGCGCATACAACAGATATTATTTCTCAGCCTGGATATTGGCGGCTTATAGTCCGATGCGGTTTATATGTGACAAAATATATATTTCTTTTAAATTTTAGTGGGTGCGGCTTAAATTTAGGTGCGCTCTATAGTTCAGAGTTTACGGTATACTAAATATGCTTCCATATGTTGTATTTTTTAACTAAGACATTGTTTCTTGTCTTTCCCAGGGAGGTATAACCACTCTTCCAAACAGCTGATCAGTGGCATGTGGACTTTACGAGGAACAACACTTGTTTTGTGTGGATGGACTGAATTTCGTGGCACACAGATGCACTCTCACTCTCTTGATGCCCTCCCTTCCTGTTGCGTGTTGGACATTGACTCGACTTTTTTTACATTTTAACAATACCAATTCTTTGTTGTTCTTTTTGCCGTTGCATTGGTTTCTGAACTTTGCTAGTGGAAGGGAGAGGCAGAGAGACATTAACTGCTTGCACTTTGCAATGAAAGTAGCATTACGGGGGCTGGAACCTTAAGATGGACAAATACGCAGGGCGTGGACGTGCTGCCCCTGCTAAAGAGAGGAGAACATCCAGACGGAGGTCTTCGAAACTTATCACTGCACTCTGCACTGGAGTGGAGTCGGAGCTGAATCCTGCATCTTCTCGAGAATGCAAAAAAGAGAAGATGAGATGTCCTCTTCAGATTTGTACTACTCCAGATTTGCTTTAGCAAAAAACTGAAAATTGCACAGGTATCTATTGTTAGGTAGAAGAATCACTTCAAGGAGTGAATTTACATTTACAGTCACACAGCAGATTGAAATACATTATTTGCTGTTTGTGTACAGATATGTGTGTGTGTGTGTATGTGTGTGAGTGAGTGTGTGTGATTGCGTCTGTGTCCAAATGACGTACACTCCCTTGATTCTTGACTGAACCAAAACGGCTTCCCATCTCCTGTGAATACGCTAGAACACCCAAAGACGAGTAGCCGTTAGATTCCCAAAGACAAAGCGGTCCAATACAACCAATCACGAAAGAGCTACATCACCACAGCGTCAAACGTCCTTATTACCGGTCTCTTGGTTGAATTAATGCCATTTAGCATTAACCAAACTAATAAGGAGTTGATTTCCTAAAGCAATGACTGAACATGGCTGACTAAAGCTCCTGCACTATGTTTGCTATGTTAATGGCTTGAGTGCGCACTCACCCCACGAGGCCGAAATGTTCCTTACAAACACTTCCACAAGAGCACAAGAAGAACGTGGTTCTAGGAAAAAGACACAAAACATATTCTACACCTGCCAGTGTTGGAGCACATTTCTCTGAGATATTTCATTTGTTGTATTTCTTTAGGATGGGAACAGTGATGAGATTGAAAATGCTTGGATTGGATGTTGTGGAATGAGTGTATCTGCAGAGCTGGCTTTAGATGAATGGCTTTTTCCAGGAGATAAAAATAAAGTTTACACTGATGTTCTGTTTGTCACATCAGTGATTTAACATTGTTTCAAACTTTGCCCAAACCCAGATAGGCTAACTCTGTTTACTTTTAGTTTTTTTTTTTTTGTTTGTGTAATATTTATTATGCCTGCTATGTTATATAAAAGATATTGTTTATATTGTTTGCCTCGGTGACTTGTGATTTTTGTTGTTGTTGTTGATGTAGTCTTAATTTTTTTTCCTGGCAAGGCATGAATGTGCTATGTTCCAAAATCCTGTGTTTCCTCTTTCAGGAATGACTTTAAAGTGTCTTACAAAATAAAAATGCAAAAATACGTCACAATCCCTGTTTTAATGGTTTAATCCGTTGTAATGGAGAGATTTGAGGGGAAAGGTTGAATGTGAACCACATCCCAGTAAAACAACATTAACTGCCATGCTGCTCTCGCCTGGTGTTTTTAAGGTGGGCGGACGGCAGGTGGCGAAAGAATGTTTGAATTTCAACACAGAGGTGGTGAACCGGGTTTTACCGTAATTCACTGTTTTTAAAGACAAACCTGTTGCAAGACAAAGTGTAAAATCATGTCAGTTATCACATGTCAGTTATCAGTAAAAACACTGATCAACACTGACATCTCTGTGTCCAGAAACATATAAATACTACATTACGTGTTTACTTACTCGCAGTGTAAATTTTTTTTCCACACTTTATATTTAGAAGAAATGTTTCTAAAATGTGTCTTATGCCCGGCAGGTGCTGTCAAAGTCTTCTGAAAGTCTTTTAGCAACACTCGCTCTTCTAACAATCCGAAAACTTCACTTAGTCCTGCTTGATTAGTAGGTTTTGGAGATTTTTCCAAAACTAGAAAAAAATTAATTTACTGCAGTTACTGAGTGAAATAATTTTGAGACTCTTGTTATCACTAGTATAAGTTGCACATTTGCTACGACTTTTAAGTTTAACTTTTGAGCAGCAGTGAACAGCTTGACTACTGCTTATTACTGGAGCATCATTTTAACTGTGTAGCTAATAAACATATAGACTGTCAATAGAATGTTTTAATCAAGTTTCTTTTTCTAATTAGAAATGTAAACCAATTCTAAACATGGAGAATTGTTGTATTTAATTTGATATAAATATTTTAATTTGTCCTTTAAGGCAGTGGTTTCCGACCCTGGTCCGTACATATTTTAGTGCCTGGATCGGGGTCAATCAGAAGTTGGAAAATAACGATTTGCTTTTTCTTCCCCCACTCTAATCTAAGATGGAGTCTTTAGCTTCTGATTGACTGAACAAACCTGAAGCGGGTAAACGATGGGAAGGAATCGGTTGGATAGAGGTAGCTGGAAAACAGGTGGGGCAGGGTCCCTGAGGAGCAGAGCAGGGAGAACCACTGCCAGTGCAAACTGGGGCACTGAAATAAAGGTAAACTGAAATGTGATGGAGCAAAATTCGAGGCACCTTCTTGAATTGAATGGCTGTTAGGAAATAACATTTAATTCTGTCTGAATGTGTAGTGTGTTATAATAAACTGTTAGATGTTTTTATGCTGCGTATGAGTGCTCTGTCTGGGTAATGGAGTGCAGCAGCCCTCGGCTCATGTGGTTTGGTTTCTGGGAACTCGTTCAGGTCACACATCGACTGCAGCTGTCTGTCTGCTCCGACTGTCTGCTCCTGCTTCCCATAATGTTCAGCTGAGTCAAATCTGAGCCATCTCCACAGCCGAGCCCGTGAGCGCGTGTGATGGCAGAGCACAGCAGAGCGGCCTGAGACCTCATGGCCAAGGTGTATTTACAGGTGATTATATCAGCTAATCGGTGGATTACAGCATGTTGAGTCCACACAAAGCCCCTAAGCTGCAGAGAAAAAGACTGTGTGCTCCTGTGGGATTTTTGATTTAATCTGCTCCCAGAATGCAGCTGCCCCTCCCATTCTCACATCTGGCCTGTCTGGATTTACGGTTGTAATCCTTGATTTTAAAACAATTTTATTATAATTTACTGCTGATAAACCGGACTTTAATTATTAAAATGCAGCTTTCTATTTTAGCAATGAAGTAATTACACATGCTCGTTCTATTAGCCTCTGCTAAGTAAGTAATGAGGCTGTAGCTCCATGATGGCTGTGCGCTGGTTCCATCCTTCATGTGCGGACATACACAAAGATTTGATCCCTCGTTTCTCTCTACCCCCAAGCTATCAAACAAATACAAAAAGTGCAGTTTTCTCCAGGTTTTTTATATATATATATCTACATATACTGCTCTCTCCGCATACCTCTGCAGGCGTCCGGTGGGAATGTGCGCTGCACGCAGCTGGACCAGCCGAAGGGTTAAATCACTTGCTGTGGCAGATGTCAGAAACCATGCTGTACAAAATGTCTGATTAACACAAAGGGGCACTTTGGCAAATCCCGATTATAGGAGCACTTTCATTTATTAAACTCTGCCAATCCCCTGTACTCTTTTTGAGCAGGGATTAAAACCAGGTAGACACCATTGTCTGTCTAAACAATCCCTCTTTAAGCTCTGGCTGTTTCCTGGTGCCCTGGCCAGGCCTGGCCCGCCTGGCTTTGTGCCTGCCTGTAATCTCAGTAGGAGCTTATAGGTCACTACTACCGCTACACATTCCCACTCATCAACATCATCCCCATCGGAGGGACTAGGTTATTGGATTTGGGACATGTTTTACAGGAGCAGAAAAAAAACGAACAGTAAACTAAAGCGTGTTTACAAGGGCCGTGCTGTGAAAGGGCCCGTGGACGAGTGGCAGCCATATGGAGCGGATAACCCTGTGAACATCTGCGCCCGCTCGGGACCACGCACGGCCATTAGGCTGGTGCCCGTGACCTTCACATGCTGCACAAGAACATCTGGCCCTGTGCTGCTCCCAGAGACCCCTGGAAACAGTATTAGGGAGACAAGCAGCTGCAGAGAAGTCCCAGCCTTCCGGGCTCCTCGAGGGCCACGTTTTCATATTACAAAATACTGTAAATGTTGGGCTGACACTTTTAAAGCAATTGGAATGTTCAGCTGCATCTTTACAGGAAGAAAATCAACACAAAAATACAAAAGACGTGTAGTTTATAGAATTGTTTAATTTTAGGATCAATTTTCTTGTGGATTTCAACTTTATGCTGCCTTTACTCTGTTTTTCTTCACATTTTATAATGAAATGTTGCACTTTTAATAAAAAAAAGCCCATATATAGTTAGATGTTAATCATGTGTGACCCCTCAAACTATGAGCGGTCTTCTAACTTAAGACTGAGTTGACCTTTAATCTTCCCACATGGGTTATGTTTATGCAATAATTCACAAAAAATAACATTTGAGAAAAATCTAAGAAACTTATACAGATTTCTACAGAAAACTTACATGGCTCATCAGATTTACAGTATGTTTTGGTAGGAACCTGACAGCGGTGCTGGGAACCAGAGAACAAACCTGCTCAGCTGTTCCTAACCTGTCCGTCTTGCAGAGTTTAACTTCAACATCAGTTTCAAGGATCCACTTTGATGTTAAACGCCAACTTCACTGAATTTCGACTCGCATCCCACAGTTCTAGGTGAGTACGAACCTTTAGTGTGTATGTGTATGAATGGTGTTTTAGTTCCTGTCTTTCATCTCTGATTGCTGCAAAACTCCCCCAGATGACATCATCTGGAGGAGTTCCTCAGTTCTACGTCATCTGTGATGTCATCCAGTTACTCACACTACACAGATGGTGGACCTGCTCTTCCTGATGACGCCATCTCTAAACTTTCACATTTTCAGCTGCAGATAGTTTAAGACAAATATTGAAGACAGTTAAAACAACTTAATACATGTACTGATGAAGTAGTACCGCATTAAAAAAGCTGAGAAGTTGCTCTTCAAATTCCAATAAGTCTGTTTAAGTATTTTAACCTAATATATATAATGCAGGGTTTTTTTTACCTGTAATGAAACATTTCTACAGTTTTATATTGGAACTCTTACTAAAATGAATCTGTAGATCTCTAACTCCAGTCCACTTGGATTTCCTAATAAAATAAATCATGACTGGAGTACCTCTTTTACATTATTACATTATGTATTACATTATTGATGGCAAAGTAAAGTGATAAATGTGTTGCCAGCTGCTCTTTGACATAAATTCATTCCACAAAGACATGGCATATGCCAGAGGATCAAATGTCTTTATCCTTGTAAAAGTTGTGTTGTTTTCTAAATTGAAAGAGCATAAGGTCCCACTTTCACGCGACAATGTAAACTCCTCACCTCAATAATTGTATCAGCTTATAAGAAGCTTACTGTAATTACAATATTGTCTTCTTAGGGCGGCAGCCTGAAACATGAAATACAAATCACTCATTTCTAAATTAAATGGAAACTCATTCAAAGCGAGGCTGCACTAGAGGAGGACAGAGGGATTAACATGTAAGTCCGGCACATTTAATATTTACAGCGCAGTCACACAATTAATCTGACAGTGTGTTTGGCGACTAATACCTGAACGGACGGGTTCTCCGTCATTATCGGGGGGTGGGAGGGGGGTCATGGGCACTGTTATCAAGTTGGGCAACTCATGACCCAAATCCAACCCCCCAAACATCTGCACATTAACCGTGATCAGTTTTAACATGCTCCAGACCAGCACCCTCGTAGGTAGAGGACCCCCCCCTCTGTGTGACCGTCCACAGAGACGTTTGGGGACCAACCAACAACCACATTTCCAGCAGTTGAAGGACTCTTCTGTGTTAGGACTGATGTGTGTTGATGCTGTTTCTGTGAGTGATGATTAATTGTAGCGCTGAGATCTGCAGTTTAAAGCTTTCACATCAGCCTTCCTCTTCCATTTCATTCTTCATTCCCTCTTTTCCTCTGCACGACACAAATATTAACTTGTAAAACATGATCTTTGCCAATTTTGACAGTACACGTCAGAGCAAGAAGGGGTTCAGGGATTAAAACTGGATCCAAAGACGGAAAATAAAGACATACACCAGAAAATAAAACAATGTGAAAATGTGTCAAACTTTGCCCTATGAAAAATCTCATGCCTAATTGGCTGCGGAACAAACGCTGCTACCTCAGCCTACGAGGCTTCACTTTACTTTCCACTTTGCATCCAGACGTCAAATACAATTTGTCTCTTTATGCTCGGATAAGAGACTGAAGTTCGTGTCAAACTGTGTGAAGTGTCAGGGGAAGGATTTTCCTGCCTGGATGTGTTTTGACTTTCTAAACACCATCGCTCGCTTTAACAATTTAATTTCTCCAGGTGGAGCCTCCTTTGTTCCTCTTCATCCCATCACATTTGAATGACTTAAACAACTTTTTAGTCCAACAAAACACATGCAGGTGACCTGTTCTAGCCACAGGTGAACAGACATACTGTGGATCTTCAGATGGTGGCTGTGTCTCTAAGACGTTTACACGGCTTGAGGTAACTTCCTGTTCTCGATAAGGAGATAAGGATCCCCTGCAATGCTGCACCTCTACTTTAAAAGGACAAGTTCTCATTTGAATGATTATAACATCTTGCCTTTCTCTTTTGCAAGATCTTCCAGTATGACCAAACAGATAATCATGTCATCAAATAGCAGAACAGTCTTTTTTTTTTATGAGCAACAATTTTTTTTCAAAATCCAACATTTGATTTGTTGGAGGCCCCGGTAAAATCCGTTTATGTCCTTAAAGAAACACAAAGCATCCGTGCATTCAGAAACTGTGTTGTCTACAGGTTTATGAACTAGGTTGATAATAAATATAGATTCTTTACTTGAAAAAATTCTTTACTTGCTTTTATTTCAAAAAAAAACTGTATAAATGGGTGATTAAATTTCATCATGTTTAGCGTAAATTTACTTTAAACTGTTCTAAAATTTTTATATTTTTTAGGTATAAAATGGGCCAATATCCAGGCTTAATATTTCATGCGCTCCTACTCATTTAGTATATAATGTTCCTGCTGTTTGTGAAAAGTGGATTGTAACTAATGGTGTTATAACTATAGATGACAAAATTGCAGAAGTTTAACAATTTTAACTAACTAACATAAAATGGAGATGACAGTGCTTCAAAAATGTACATAAGTGCAGTTGGCGCTCAACAAAAGATTTTGTGATTGTTTATTCTACTTGCCACCACTAAAAGTGCTGAAGCTCTGTGTTTTTGTCTAGAATAAAAGTCTTTTTGTTTTTTTATGCAGTTAGAAAATCATTTCCCGAAAAAAGTAGCGGCTTATGGTCCGGAAAATTGTTATTTTGAAAAATGTTTCTAGTGGTGTTATAACTATAGATGACAAATTTCAAAAACAGTATTCAAAAATGTTATAATGAAATGATTGTAATGCCACTTATCTCTTTTTTTGTCTATAGTCATTGCTTTTTTTATTTTAAAAAATAAGTTATTTTAAAAAATGTTTCTAGTGTCATACTGTGACTTGACAGATAATGCAAAAAAATTTTTATTCTGTTCTTAGAAATATGCAGACAGATAAATATAAATATATTTTGCCTTAACTCAGTGCCCTTTCAGAGTATTTCCATATTTAATAATGTATGATTATATTATTTGTGAAGGAAACATCTGGCAGCTGGTAAAAGTAGAGGAAAATATTATTATTTTTTATTTATTTCTTATATGTTCTTTATGCTTTTATGTGTGCATTGCAAAAATCTCAAAAATCTAAATAATTGTAATAATAATATAATGTTATTATTATAATGCAGATGTAAATAAATATAATGGAGAAAACAATTCAATTCATTTCAGTTCTGCTTTATTTATATAAGTCATCTCAAGAAACTTTACATATTAAAATATATATTTTCTGTTAATGGAAATACTTAAGTATAGAGTAGTACATCAAAATCCACTGAAATACAGAACTTGATTAGATGTAAGCTACTTATGTAATTTTCTATTGATGAGAACATTTTGGACAAATTCTACAGCTGTGAACATTTGTTGGTATCCTGCCATAAGAAAAAGGAAAATAAATGATCTGAAAGAACTTGTAAGTAGGCTGGTAAAAGATGGAATAAGAAAGCCAAATCTGACTTTAATTTTGCTTTGTGATATTTTAATGTTACAACAATTGAAAAAAGCCCAGAGAGATTTGTCTGAAAAGGTCCTAAATAACTGGATCATAGTAAAGTCTTGAAATCAGGCATTTAATTAGAAAAGAGTCATTCTGTTTTTAAAATCAAAAATATAAAAATAACTAAATCTAATGAAATAAAATTAAAGTAAATCTAAATATAAAATATGGAAATAAACCAAAAATTGTGAATTCTAACCAGTCTCCTGTTCTATTTCAGAGCAAAACTCAGAGCACGAGCACATTCCATAACTGCCAACGCCTTATATGGAGTGATGGCGCGCGGACGGAGGAAGAGGAGCCGAGATGCGGCGGCCCGCAAAGGGTTAAGAGGAGGCGGAGGAGGCGGAGGAGGCGCAGCAGCGGTCAGCTCGTCTGGGCGGAGGGAGCCTCGCTCATGGACCGTCCAAATTAGCCGAGAGACGCCAGCGCGGAGCCGGGACGCGATGAGGGACGTGAGCGAGGAGTCGCTGCTGGATTATTTCCAGAGCAGCGGCGGCGGCGCGGCCCGGGTTCGGAACGCGGACCTGCTGAGGACGTTCAAGCCCTTCATCGGCCACAGCGACGCGCAGCTCCGCGGTAAGTGGCTCCGCAAACATCTGCTGCGCGGCGAAATCCGCCTTAGCGGGAATTGTGTCACTTCCTGCCCGTGAACACACACACACACACACACACACACACACTGTGAGCCGGACGTGGGGTCCCACGGAGGGTCACTCGAGCGCCCCGCGGTCACGGCTGGAGCCTGAAAACTGGTTTGGGGTTTTACAGGTTCTGCTCTTCTCCGCCCACTAACCGTCCAAGTGCTGATGCAATCGGCCTGAGTCACTGCCAGGACCAGAACCTGCACAGCCGCCCCGAGTCCACGGACTCAGTCTGTGCTAATCAGCTAATGCTTAATGGTAACGTTTGCAAGTCCGGCTACAGCTGGTACCACGTCCACAGACCAGGGCCCGCAAAGACCCGCAAGAGTCCAGAACACTGTCAGACACAAGGCCTCCAACGGGCCGCAGTAACATCTCACTGTTACTTCTTTAGTATTTTATTTGTGTGTTTGTTTAGCTACACAACTACACACCAACTACAAAAGTAACTGTATCTATGTAGTAATGTGTGTATCTGTGTAGTTGTTTAGCATCATGTTGTAGTTGTTTAGCATCATGTTGTAGTTATTTTAGTGTTTTTGTAGTTGTTTAGTTACACAATTACACATCAACTACAAAACTAACTGTATCTGTGTAGTTATGTGTGTATCTGTGTAGTTGTTTAGCATGACTTTGCAGTTATTTGTGTATTTTTGTTGTTGTTTAGCATCACTTTGTAGTTATTTATGTATTTTTATATGAATTGTAAAACATGTAGTCATGTTTTGTAGCCCTTTTTCATGCCTGTAGTTGTGTAGCAGTCATTGTGGAACTCTTTGTAGTTGTGTGTGTCCTTTCATGTATTACAGAACCAACAGTGCTTGTTAGTGCTAGTTTCTATAACATTAGTTTACACAGAGAACTGTGGCAGGGTGCATTATAGCATATTTTATTATTTATTTATTAGAAAATATTTAGTTTTTGTTTTTAAAAGTTGCATAATTCTGCTTCCAGATACCAGATGGTCATGATTTATTGAATGACTTTTGAATTTAACTGCATAGTTGCATGACATACTGAAACCCCACAAACGTAAAGCAAAAAAGATTAATTAGTTACAGAATACCTGCAATTTAATAGCAAAAATATTTACACCTAGTAATCAAATGTTGACCTTGTATTGATTCACTATAACTCTATCATACTGTAGAAAGAGTTTTTACCTTTGACATGAAATGAAATACGATCGGATTTTAACCTCTCTCAACGATTACTCAAAGTGACCTTGTATTGCAGTCGCCAGATGCTATGTCAGCGCTGCAGTTGTTTGCAGGAGTTTAGAAATCTGCTTGACATTCAGCCATCTGACACGGCCGTCCAATTAGAAAGTGCTTCTCGCACATTTAAAGTATGTCGTAGCATGTGGTTGGAGCTTTAATTGTGATGATAGTGTTTTAATCACAATTACGTCCGCATGCAGGACTAGATGGAGAACTGTAAAGGCCTTGTTTTCTCATCAGAAATGTAGGGCGTGTTGAGAAATCTAGGACTGTTGGGGGCTAAGGGTGGGGGGGGGCTGCACATGTGCATTTGTGTTGCCTGTTTGTGTAAACCTCTTAAACTACGTTACTCGCTGTTCTATGCAAGGAATTCCTTTGCTGACATAGATGTAAATGTCCGCTTCCTGTGGATTTCCTGTTGTTGTGAATGTGAACTGGGCAACTTGCGCACTATACATATTCTGTCTGTGCGCAGCAGGAAAAGGAAACACTTCAATTGTCTGAGAAGGCCTGTCCATGTACACATGGGAACAAATGGAAAACGTTCACCTGGAAAATGCTGTGCATTGTGTGCTGGCCTACAGTGCGACTCAGCTTTCAATCCAACAGTTGTGTGCGTCTTGTCACAGGCACAAACAAAGGCTGGTAGTTTTATCTGACGAGCTCTGTCAGCTCACCAGCTGTAGTTAGTTTGGTTCCCTCACTGCAGATGTGCAGTGACTAAGGTTTGGCCTTCTGCATGGGCTGTGGCCTGTTATCTCTTTGCTCATGCTGGGGTGGAACCTTCTGTACTGGATGGAAGCAGCCATATTTTTGCAGTGTGAGCTGGAGCAGACCTTGTTTTTCTTACGGCCACAATTCACATCAAGAAAAACAGACGAGTGACTCATTCAGAAAAATGTCCACCAACCACAAATCTGTTGTAAACAGGCAGTATTACATTCTGTTCGAAAGCAGATCAAACTGAATTCTACTTCTTTTTCTTCTCGTCCCATTCCATCACCAACAGAAACATGTTGAGAGTTACTTGTTTTAACTATAAATGTCAAAGTATTACATTGTATGACATATTAGTATTATTATTTTCAGTTTTTAAAGTCGCATGTTTTCTCCTGCAGCTAAATACAGAGAGGAGTTCAAGCTCATCATCGATCGCATCGCTGTGGTGAAGTCTGAGAATGTAAGTAAACTATTCAAATATTTTGGCCTAATGTGGAAAAAGCTCAGCTTTCATGTGTTCGAAATTCATATGAACTGTTGCATAATTGTCCAGTGAAACTTTCGTGACGTACTTGGGAGTAGTTGGTGCAATGTGCTACAGAACTGAACCACCGGTTTTCCCCAAGAGGCTGCAGCTGCAGTTTTCATTTCGCGTTAGAACTGTTTTCTAATCAGATGTTTGCTAGAATGTTATGACAAAACTAATATATAGTTATTATTAGGTATAGATTCATTTATTTTTAGAGTTGTTTCAATCTTTATAAACAAGTACTTATAAAAGAGAAATATTCTTATCAAGCTCGATTTCACTTTCATGTATGTCTTTTACATTTTAAGTGACAGGAAGTTTTGTAACTTAGCACAGATGTCCAATGTTAAAAAAAAAGCACGTGGAGCCTTTAAAAAATGTTTTAAGGCTCCACATGTTTTTTTTTTTAATGAACACAAACTAAGATTGAAAATAGAAACCGGGGATTTACAGAGGGTTATGTGCTGTAACTGTTTCTTGGTTGGCTGCACTTACAGCATGTAATGCTTCAGAAAACCACAACTTGTTGTTTTTAAGACATTTTAGGTGCCGCTCTGTGTTTGTTAATGACTGTGTAGGTGTTTTTCAGCACAACTCCTTTATGGGAAAAATTTGCATTATGGACATATACATTTGAATATGAATCAAAAATCCAAAGAGATACAAGCCATTTGCTTCTACACCGTAAAACATTGTACAGAACATTCAACCTACATTCAAACTCATGTAAGCTTTTCCTCTTCACTAAATTTAAGGTTTTGTGAACTTCAGGTTGATTCCATTCCATTTTAGATTTCAAATGTTGAAGTTTAAAAGATTATTCAACTCATCAAATGACATTTTTAAAGTTACAAAAGCAGCTGATTTCCCAGCATGCATTGTTTGGGAGTTGTAGTAAAAAAAAATATTATTATTTTTTCAAATGAATATATTTTTTATTATTCATAATAAAACAAATTTTATCTATGCTGAAGTTAGTGGTTAATACAGTTTCTACTCACAGATACTTATTTAACAATTTACTTAAGTCACTTTGATCAATGACTTTAAATTGTTAAAGCGCCACCCAATTTCGATTAAAAAACGACTTTAGATCGTTTTCTAAAGTCAACCAAATAAAAGCATGACTTTGACTTGACTTTTTTCAAATTTTTAAATTTAATTTGGTCCATTTTAACTGTCTGGTGAAGGGTGAAAAGTACCTCATCCTAAAGAAGAAATACAGGCAGCCCCTCCATGAGCAAGACACTAAAGATCCTGGGACAGACGGGGACGGACAGAGACATCAAAAACTGGCCAAAACAACAGCCACAGCACAATGGGATTCAACAGATGCTTCGACTCGTTCTCCTCAGGTGAAGCAGCACCAGCCGGAGCTGATGTCATGTGGAGAGCCCGACAGCACTGCAGAGGTGAATTTAAAGTCTGCTCACTTTGCCGTTCGGGGTGTAGAAAACACAGAGAGGATTTTGATGGTTCAGCAGTGACACTGAGGGCTGCTGACCAGGAGGCCGTGTTCGCTCTTCGTGTGAATGATGCATTTATTTCAAGGCTAAACAAACAAGTCCGTCTTTGTTAGGGCTTTCTGTCCGCTGGTATGCGTCAGCGTGCAGTGATGGCCCCGGGGGGTGGGCATTTACATTAAGCAACACTGGGTCAAATCAGTGAAGAGAAAAGGAAGGTCAGAAGGCTCGTGTGTTAATGTCCAGGGTGAAGCTGTTACAGAATAATATATAGAAGCATTAGACTGAGCTGTGTTAGCTGAATGCACACTATTCCTCTGGCGTATGCATAACCATTTTCATAACTGATTTGAAAGCTTTAACGTATTTGACTCTGTTAGCTGAATATTCAAACAGGAACTAAGCACTGTCACACACCCATGTGCAGACGGGAAGAAAAGAGTAAGCAAAGTCAAGTGATGGTTGCTCATCACTGGAGACGCCAATGTGTTGTGTCACCCCATTTATAGTCAGTTTTCTACATGCATACACGTAGAATAAATAAATCTTAGGTTAGGAGACATCAGGTTACTCTGCTGCTGCATGTATATGTGGATTTCCACTAACAAGGTTTGTTGAGTGCTTGTAACCTGTTCCCTGAGTATCCAAGAAAAAAAGCAAGCATTTACGGTAGATTATGTCTGTGCTCCTGTCGGGGGAGCAAATTCTATTGCAACCTCCTGTCATCCAAATCCGAGAAGCCTCAGAGCAAAGCAATGGAAGGGACGAGCGGGATAAAGATTTGAGGGTCGGTGACACCGATTAAGAGGCAGCGCTTGAGCAATGGGCTTGTAGTTGCTTGAATAATAGCAGCAGTGCAGCTTTTTGCTGACCTGTGTACTTTTCCCTTACAGTCACTGAGTGACAAAGGCAGGGTGTAGATGTCGGTCATTCAAGTCTCAAGTTTCTTTTCTGGAAAACGAGGCTCCAACAAAGTAAAAAATGTGATGCCGCCTTGTAATAGTAAGTCACCGTCAATATTGGCCCAACAGTAAACGCATTTCTTTAAGAATTTCTACAAATGGGAGCACACATTGAATTACTGCGTTAGTCGGGTCATTGGCTGATCTGACACTTCAGACGTTCTCCGTTATCAGTGACTGTCAAGATCAATTCGGGACTGTACAAAGAAAAGGAAACATTCTGTAGGAAACAAGTGACAGCTGAACATAATCATATGCCAAAACATTTGCTGTTTGTTCAAAGGAAAAGTAAACGGATGAGTGAAGTACACAACAATTTCATTATTCATAATTTCATTTTCTCTTTATTTACAAGGCGAGACTTTAGACGTGAATATCTTTGCACTACTGCCGGAGCTTTTTAAATGAGTCTGGATCATATGAGGTTCTGCCGCTCCTCTCCACATTAAGATACATATTTCTACCAAAAAGCTGTCAAAAGGAACTTCAGCTTTAATCTGCAATGTTAGGGCGTATTTGTACGAGTTTAGCCTATTAATGTACTCTCTTTTTAAAAAATATATATATTTTAGTAATGAATATCAATCTAATCTAAGAGTCTAAGAAAATTAATGTATTTAATGAAATAACCAGATTCAAAAAGTGTTAACATAAAGTTCATATCTAAAAGGCTGTGGCATATCTGGCCTTTCATGCGCATGTAGCTTTGTTTTTACATTTGAAATAATGCGTTTTGTACATTTATACGTTATTTATATGACATAATATATTTTCAATTTGGAAACCTTGTTGTTTGGAAACAATGAACTAGTTATATAAATAAAATAAAATATGTCTTTTTTTAAGTAGCATGAGGAGGGTAATGATCAATAGAACAATTTTGATTGTAAAACGCCCATAAAAACGCCCATAAAACGCTTTTAATCCACTATATGTTTTCCATTATTCAAATGACTATTTACCTCCCACCTTTAGAAAAAAACTACTAAACATAAACAACAAATGCTTGCAATTTTAGGAAACATCACAGCTACAGCATTAAAGTGATGTGCACATTAGTGCCTCAGTAGTTGACTGGTTATTTATGGTAAACTATTTTTACAACCACGTTTTTCCTTAAAATAAATGATTTATTAATAGATTTTTTCGGGGTCACATTTTATAATAAACTAAATATTTTCCCCTTTTGGAAAAGGCAAAACATTTGCAGACGTTTAACCTTCATTTTCCACATTTGCATATGTTTTGTAGACCAGGATCAAAAAAAGGAAAATGCTGATGAATTGATAATAAAAACAACTGCAGCCATAAACACATGTTCACCCCAGAGCTCCACTCCAGTCGTTCCTCCATCACCCACCAGATGGTGCTGAGGAAATGACCAGGGTTTGTCTCCTGCAGTGGGCTGAGTTTGAGTGGGAGGAGAACCAGTTGCTGGACACCGGGGTGTAGTCTGCATTTAAATTGAGCTCTCCGTTATTATGTTAAGCAGCAGCATGTTGGAACTCATTAGAACGATAATAATCATTCGTGCCCATTAAAGAGATTGAGATTCAGCCCAAAGACAGACACGTATGTGGCCTTCACTGACAATAGACAGATGAAATATGACAGAGTGTGTTAATGTCGCGTTTCAGTTCATTCCGATTAAGTGTGTTTGATTAACGTATCGGTCACACACCACTGAACTTTGTATTTCACATTCCAGAAGCTACCTGGCTCTACACCTCAGGCTGTAAACTGTGCTGTGACAGGAAAATGGTCATTTTAAAATTATGCTCCCAAATGCAGGACGATTATCTGGAAAAGACACATACTAATCAGTCAAAGGTAAAATCAGCAGGAGAGCATTAATCTTCAGAGTGTGTAAAATAAGCTATGGTCCGACTGAATTCATGCTTATTACAGTGAAATCAAACTAGACATAGACCCATGAAGGCTGATATATCAGCATACATGTCAGCACATTACACAGTCCGGTAATATCATTTTGGAATTAAAGTGCTTAAAGTTTTAAATCCTTAAGATTCAATTGCTGTATTTCCTTGACCAGACAGAACACTTATTAAATCTAACTCTGAGAGCAGTTACCATTACTACCTTTGAAATAAAAAGAAAAAGTGCCGAGGGGTTTTCACTGGAACTCCCTTTCTTTTCTCCGTCTTTCCCTTAGGGCCCATTACAGTGCTTAAAAAGAGGACGTGTCACAGGCTGAATAAATACAATCGCTCCACTTTTCATGTTCGGCACGCTGACGTGTGGCCGAGACATGAAAGGGCCGGGTGTTTAAACATCACGCCGCTGTATGATGTGAGAACAATTTCCAACAAAGTCGCCCTTAGAAGAGTGATGGCAGAAGAAAAAACACGATTTACCCCCTCACATAAATCAGCCAAAGTGACACTTTGACACACTGCTCGAAAGTTTTCCTCCTGACCCCTTCAGACTAAAATGGTGAGAACAACACATGGCCTCACCGTACTGTAGGTGTGTTGTTTTTTGGTTAATTGTTAATTGGATTGATATTCATTAACCCTAATGTGTGAATCTGTCACCCCTGCCTCGCTGTCTCATTACCCCTCTGCCAGTCTGACACCCTTTGGTCGCGCTGGAATACATCGCAGCGGTGTGAAAGTGGGTGTATGTGCACCCCGTGACGTGTGAGCGTCAGGTCTGATATGCTATTAGTTAGCCCGGGTCACTGTCGGGCACGTCGAGTAAGTGTCTTTCGTCTTCTTTGTTTCAGTCTGAGTGGGAGCAGGACGAGGAGAGCACGGGGAGTGTGGGCTCCGCCGCCGTCGCTGTAAGTCAAGGTCACGTCCCCTTCTGCCGCTTTAGAGGAAGTATAAGAAAAAATGAAGAGAAACTAATAACAGAAGTTGAATTACAAACTGATGAGGTCACTCCAGTGTCCTCATAGGTGCTTCCCACTATGTGTCAACTTGCTGTTACTCAGCGTTTTCATAGGAAATAGATTTGAGGTTTGATGATATGTACGTGTCTGAACGCTCTCCACTCTGTCTCTGTGCAAGCTGGATCCTATAGAGAAGGAGTGGATCTATTCTGCTGCCGGGGCTCGAGTGCCTGACCTCTCTCAGCTGCTCAGACAGGACCCCTCGCTGGCAAACAAGAAGGTAGCGCCGCCCCTTTGCTCTGACTGTTAAAAGATAATGGCACTTTGTAACAAATGGGTGTTTACGGTGATATTTTTTTAGTGCAAACTAACCCCCAGGTCATTGTAAAGAAAGACAAATGAAGAAAATACGGCCAGTAATAGACAACCTGCAAAGCAAGAGCAACATGACAGACAGCTACAAGCAGAGTCAACCTGAGACTAGTTCATAGTGGTTTTCAGGCAGCTGCAACACTCCAATCTGCTATGTGGCATTTGTCGCTATTATTTGCGACCACACCAACTCAAAAAACATGAATGTGCACCCATCTACATTCACGTTTAGTCATTTGGCAGACGCCTTTATGCAAAGCGACTTATCTTACATCCGATCAAATCAAGTAAACAACATTTGTTTTTCACGTGTAATATTACTAGAATAAACAGAAAGATATCATTTAACATGAGTAAAACCATTAGATTTGAATTACTCACGCGTTTCCCTTTTGCACATCAGACACACGCCTGCGTTCGTTTGTTGAGTGTACTGTGGTCTACGGTTCCGACGTTCTTCTAGGAAAGAAGCTTTTTACTCACATGTTAGCTACATTTATTTCAGCTCTAAATAAAGCAGTTTAGCTGCAGACGTTTGTGTTTGAGCTCGTGTCGTTGCACGAGCTGCATTTAGTTCCTGCATCCTGGCCTGAGAGAACTGCCTGTTCTGGGGGTAATACGCTGAGTTGGCCAAGTTGAATGTCGGTGAAACAAAAAGCTCAGAGCTTTTACAGCAGACACATGGCTTTAGTCATCAAAGTCCCAAAGTTTTACTACTAAATTACTTGTACTTGTTATAAATGTGCATTAAAATGTACCAGATTCTTGGGAAACATTCCCACAAAAGCCTGCAGTCCCAAACAGTTAGGTTTATGATATTGGGACATCAGACAACGCCAAAACTATTAACATTAGCAACAAACTGAAATTATCGTTCAAGTAAAGAAAGGTTGTTTCATGATTAATAACTGTCAAGTGATAGCAACATTCATCATATATGTATCACTAATTTCTGATTTTGTGTTCCTCTTTCTTTTTTTTGGGGGGGGGGTCAAACCAGGACTTCACCTCAGTGAGTATTTGATTCTGCACTAAAAACTGCCACAAGCCGTGTACAACACGCTGCATGTTCTGGTGCAGTTACCAGGAAGTCACTATGTTGCAAAATGTTTCACGTTTGTTACACAATGTTCATCTGAATCAAAGCGTGTTTTTTTTTCTCCATTGTTTCACGCCTTGCCTCCCGACTGTGACCATGACCGTTCGTCTCAGGGGGTAAGTTTCACCGCTCATACTCGTATCGGAGCCTGTTTGTGTTATACCTCATCACATTAGCCCATTAGAAAAGAAGTTCAATTACAACTTGCTGCAAACCAAATGTCTCGCTCTCATGCTGCTGTTTTGCTTCGTAACTTTCACAGGCGCATTGTGCTGAGATTTTCCCTCTAATAGTATTCCGAGGAGCCTGTGTTAAAACATCCAGATCATGCATTTCAAAGGTCCACTATCAAAAGGATTATGAAAGATAGCTTTTTAGCTCCTGTGCCCCCTGACAACCCAAATCCTTTTATTTGTCTCCCTGTTCGCTTAAGAGATTTGAGCTCATGTTTGTTGTCCCTCCCCTGTGTCACAGTTCTCACACTGTCCTGTGGCCATGGCGGACCACCTTCTAAGAGTAGCCTTAAGCCTCTGCCTTCCCCACCCGGACAAGATAGCATGGCCGCCATTGAAATGCAGGGAGATGGAAGAGGAGGGGGATTAAGGAGAGTCTTAATGCCCCACAAAGACTTCGCCCACTTAAAGATAATCTGAAAGTAATAGAGCAGGCTGGGATTAATTGTAGAACAATGTCGCTTGTGTCCCTGGGAAGGTGCAAAGTCTCCCTCGGGCCTCTTTGATGTTCCCTTCAGCCTTCAGCCTTTCCGGGTTCAGCAGACGTGGACGACTTGACCAAAGATAATCAAAAAAGACACAAAACTCAAATTCCAGAATTTGTTATAGGTGATCTGCATTTGTCATGTTCCCACTTTCCTCAAGTGACATTTAGCTAAGTGCAGGACATACGGGGCTTGAAATCACATGTGTGACCAGTACTGAAGGGATTACTCTTCATCCTGGGAAGACTTAAGTTCCTTTTCTGGCCAAATGTTTGTTGGGATCAAGTGGTTTTATAGGTGTGCACTTCAAACAGTGGTTTAAAGGTGACGTTGCGTAGAAGTGAAGGTCAGAACACCCAGCTCCTATCGCACCTCCTCACTCTGCTGCTTTTCTTCTCTCCCTGCTCCTCTCGTGACGTGGGTCTCCGCTCCTGCTGTGATGGACTTCCTCTGCCGCACAGTTTGTAAGTACATCATTTGCCCATCACTCCTCTCTGCTTTCCCCCACACGAGTGTCACGCACACTGGCATTTGTATCTCCTGTGGATGTGTAGCCCCCTCTTTAGCCACCACTTCCCTCACTGGGGAGCGCGTGGCAGGCGACAGTGGCGTCCCTGAGTGATCTGACAGGCGGGGGGTCACCGTGGTAGGTAGGAACTGAAACGAGAGGTGCAGGGACGGAGAGCGCTGCATCCTGTTCAGGCTCGTCCATCACTCCTGCTCACAGGGAGACCTGCCGAGCTGCCAATCAAGCAGCCATGTGGCCAATCTGTCTTAGAATGTGACAGGGGACAGACAAAAGACATGGAGCCAGACAGCGTCCATCACAATCTGTCCACCAGACAGCCAACACAGAGAGATGCAGCTACACATCACTTGGTTCCTCTCTTAAACTGCTATGACACTGGAGTCCCAATGTACAAAACTCTTGTAACCATCTGCATGGAAATGCGTTCTGCCTGCTCTGTAATTACGAGTTATTATTATGAGTTGAAGCTCTGACCGTGCAGATGTTTCAGGCACAACGCAGACTTTGATCCGCTGGCATCAGGGAGGCATCTGATTGCTTTCACATTCATTCTGCTGAGTCACAAACGATCTTTAACTGTCTCCAGAGGCAAGAACTAGTGGGAGTCCTGCTACACTGGCCTGATCTCAACATCTGGGACCGGGCTGCTTGCATTAATAAAACAGACAGATTAATATCTTCATCCACAATACTGTGACAATTTATTAAGATGTCTGTTTCAGAAACATTTTGAACATCCTACCTGCCAACTACCTTGACTAACGGTGCAGCTAAAACCTTATTTCCTTGCTCTTTTTATTCAACGTAGGTTTAAACATTTTAAAAATATTAACATCTAGGACAATAGGAAGTAATAGACAGTAATATTAATATATACAGTAGAAAACTACAACTGATGATGAAGTGTTTGTGTTTTTTGTTTCGATTAATATTTAAATATGATGGCCAAAATTGTTTGGTTTAGGAAAAGGAGCCACTTATTCGAACTAACACTAACTGGTGGTTTTAATGTTGTGGTGTACAGGCAACAACAGAGACACTCTGAACATTAACACTAGCATTAAGCAGTTTATCATATCTGGTCAACACAACGCTAAAGTCGGAACTGATCACAGTTGTCATCTACATCTTGTGATAAATATTTCACTTCCGCTTCCACATTTTACCTGCCTCAATAAAAAATCACATTGTATAGTCAAACAGTGAGACCAGCTTGTGTAGTTTCTAGAATTTAGTGCCAGTTGTGGCGCTTTTGAAATATTCTTTAGGTAACATTATGACCTAGTCTTCTTCACTGCAGTCACATGTCCCCCGGTGCCAAAACAAAGGCCAGCCAACGCTAACACTCCACTGTACACTGTCCAACTGATAAGCTTCGGGTCTTTGTGTTTACACGAACCCACACGCTCGCTTGTGAGCCGCAGGCGACTCTACCCGAAGTGCAGGAAAAACATTGGCAAACTCACTGTGTGAAATCGTTTCTGGAAGCGGCCGACAGAAGTCCGGAGGAAGGACGTGAACCTTGAAAGAAGCGAGAAGTGTCGAGGAGCGAGCCGAGCTGCCCTGCTGATCAGTCTAATGAACCAGGGACGGACGCTCAGATCCTGCTCTCCGAAGCTTCCCACTGATGATTAGAAATAAAAAAGACTCGATTTTCTAGTTATATTTTCATTTCACTTTCTTTTCTTCAGATATTGTACAGATAGAAATAATTACAAATTTGCATTAATCTCCTGAAAGAAATTGAAATCATTTTCAACAGAACAGAGACCTGTGTCACAATGACCCTGAGGTTATAAAGTTTTCAACTACTCGCAGTTGCTCCGTCGTGATTTAACATGTTCGGAACAAGCGTTAGAGCCTGAAAGGATGGATGTGGTTAGTCGACATCTGCACCTAAACTCCACTTTCACCTGTTGATAGGCCGTAATTACACAGCTTAAAGTGTGTAGGACAAACAGAGGAGATCACAGCTGTAGGGGAACAGGTGGGTGTGGTTTGTGTGAGTTTTTCTGCTTCGCCCTTGGAGAATCTTAGCATGTGGACGCGTGCGTGTACATTTGTCCGTGGTGTGTGGCGGGTGGCGGCGTGCGGGGCCCCGTCTTTCCCTCGTCGACGTGCTCTGACAGCAGCGTGCTGATGTCTGGGTGGGTCTCCCCTCTGCGGGTCACACTAACATCATCAATCTTCCCCCTGGTGACAGGCAGCAGGGCCCCCCCACTGTGGGCACAGTGCCGTGTTGTTTTGTAATTAGGCTACGTTAGATGGCAGGAAACCGTCTCTCTGTTTCTCTATCCCTCCGTCTTTCCATGCCTCCATCTGTCCACTCCCCTCTGTGCGCAGCTGGCCCCGTGCCCTCAGCAGCTTGTAATGATGTTGCAGTAATTACCAGCTGATAATAGTAGTGAACATTGCAGTGGAGAAGTAAAGTCCAGGAATAACTCTTTCCTTGTTCACACAGACAGCTCTGCACTGGGCTGCCAAACATGGCAACAAGGACATGGCCGCTCTGGTGGCTAACGCCGGGGCTGACGTCAACACCAAATCAGTGAGTGCAACTTTTTCCTTTTCTTTTGCTCCTAAAATGGGCACTACAGTCATTTTTGTTGCCCACTCATTTCAAGTAAATTAGGTAAAATAAACGTTTTTCTTTAAAGTAATAGAATTTTTGAAAAATGCCCTTTGTTCAGTTGCTTGAATGGGAATAACAGAGAAAGTTGTTATAAGAGGCGCAGCAGAGCCTCGATATGTCCTGATGCTCAGTGCCCAATACGGGTCAAGTTCCAAATTAATTAATACGTTAACATGCACATTAATGTTGGCCAGTGACAGCTGAACATACCTGCATCATTAACTTGCAACAACATTGAAACTGGAAGCTTAAGCTTTTGTTATTCCCAACTTTAGTAGCACCTGATCACTCGAGTCTGCAGCTGCAGACATTTGCTCGCACATTGAAAGATCTATTAACACAGGTTTAGCTGATGGAACGTTGCGTCACCACCGACCCTTAAAGGAGAAGTAACAGTGGACGTTTAGTGAAGAGACCCACCACTGACGCCTTGTAATTCTGTATACAGGAAACACCCTGTATTCAACTGCTTTCTGATTTTCCTGGAGCCAAACCAGGAAGTTCTGGAAGGTACCAGTTAAACACCTGGTACATGCCATCTAACAGCCACGCCTCAAATATAACTCACGACAACCCGATGGCATCTTCATGAGTTATTGTTTTCAGAGCCACAGTTGCAGGACACTTACGTTTTATGTAGTACTCCAGTGTGAAGGAACGTGCCTGAACCGAGCTGTAAAATGAGTTCATAGCACTTTTTTTTTAGTGACACACACGATCACCAATTTACTCATGTTGCACTTCTCTCTTCCAGCATGTGAGTAAGCGAACAGGATGTGATGGCTTTGTACAGTAAGTCTGATCTGAACGGATAACAGCAGGACGACAACACGGCTGCTGCTTTCTTCTTTCACGCCCCTCACTGACGTCATGCTCCCTCACCCATTCTGCGGAGATCCAGCTGTGCAAATGTGTGACGGCGGCACGTTTTGCCGGGCCGCACGAGTGCTCCGCTAATAAATCATGTCATGTCATGTTAATTGTTTCCCAAAACAGTGCGTCTGTGTGCCGGCGCGCATGACTCCAAAACTATGCAATTTTCAGTGAATTACTAAGCAATTATGTTTTTATCATTATCTGGTGTTTCTATAACCTTCGCTAATTTGTATATTTTCTTCCACGCTGTTTTCATTGGACGTGTTTGGGCCTGGGAAACTCTAGGGGGTAAGTGCCCAAGGCTTTTTAGCACATTTGTTCCCTCTTTTTCAACTCCACACGCCGTAAAAACGTCCATTTCAAACCGTGTGTTGTAAGTGTTTGCACGTCATACAGCACCACCTGTCCCTCAAAAATAAAATACATAGATATCCTATGGACTGATCATATTATTTTCTTTATGCATGTTTTTCTTTTGTTCTCCTTATTTTGTGTTCTACAGGGCTACACACCTTTACACATTGCAGCGTTACATGGTCATCGGCATATTCTAGACCTGCTCATACAGACATATGGTAAAAACGGACTCCGTTCAACATTGCTTGCAGGAACAACAATGCCAGAAATACATAATAGTGATACTTTACAGCACGAACGGCCCCATCACTATATTTTTCCTTAACTATTATAAAATATATAAATATATTTTAATTTATTAATTCATTTTATCTATGATTTTACATGATAAAACCTCAAATGCTTAAGAGCTACGTCAGTTTGAAATACATGTCATGTTGTTTCTCAGTTTTCAGAAATGTTTTTATTCTTATTAGGGGCTAAAGAAAACCTAAGGGACTACAGTGGCCATCTTGCCTTGCATTATCTCAACATCAAGGAACCAGAAGGTCCAGAGGAAGACTGCGAGCTACGTAAGGACTTCATACTCCTGCTGCTAAATTACAAATTGTTTAATGTAGAAGATCAGCTGTATTAATGCTACAAGTTGAATTTTTCATAAATGTCATAATTTATTGTTGTGCTGGATTTATGTTGATGTGTTGTTCGCTCACCTTGGCCATTAGATGATATTTTATGTGTAATTCTTTGTTTCCGAGCACTGTTAAAGTAACGTTACCTGACTTGTTAAAGCTATTTCAGGACAGATTGTTAATGTTACCGTGGTAACTGGAAAGTGATCAATGCGCTCACAGCTTGCATGACAAATTATAGTTAGAGACACATGAAGGGTTTGAATGTAGTGTGAAGTACATGTGCGCACTCAGAGTTTGGGGAAGTGGAGAATATTGATGTCACTCTTGTATGTGGATGTTAAATACAGGGATAGAATCTGTTAATATATCAACAGCAGCAGATTATGTTAGATGAAACAGGAGGAAACAGGTAGCCGGGATCTATCCAGAGGTATCAGAATTCAAAATTCGTCTGAGGTTCCAAGAAACAGTCCAGCACAAACCCCCGTGTAAAACGGTATGGGAATACGGGAATCAAGACTGTTCTCCAAAGAATAAACGTAATATTTTTATGGTTTCAGCGTATCAAGTCACTCAGGCCAGAGAGCGGAACAAGAACAGGAAGCTTGCATCGTTGTTCCACTCCAAGAAGAAGTGGGGCTCAGCCGAAGAGCTGGCTCCGATAGAGGAGGAGAGGACGGCATCCCATCAGCTCACCGTTCCTCCTTTCAGACCCAGAAAATTCTCTCGTTGAGGACAAACAGCTTTCTGTTTATGCATGCTTGTATCATTATAATGACACACGCAATGGAAACCTGCATGTGCATGCCACAGAAGTATTACTAGTGTATGTGACACACACACACGCTTCCGTCTGAAAAGCTCATCACACGTTGCAGGTGAAATACACGAGTATTTTTTAAAGCCTTTTAATTTAAATGATTGTCACTAAACGTTACTGATGCCTTACAGTCTTAAATGAGCATGTGCCACGTGTCCAAGCCTTTGTAAGTCCGATTCCGACAGGTCGACAGCAATGGACTGTTAGAACTCTACAGACAACGAACAGACCGAACAAGCAATGTGTTGTCTCTCCAGACTTCCTGTATTAATGACCCTGTCTCTGGATACCATGATGTGAATCTTTATGAGAAAGTCGCTAATTCATATTTTAATTTTCATTAAAACAACGTTTTCTAACTAAGCTCTGTACACAATTTTAATGTACGCATGTGTTAATTCCATAAAATTAAACCAAAATTCCTCTGGTCTGATCCATTGTGAGCTTTGACGTTCTCACCAACATTCACAAGGAATATTTTTAAATTTGCCAAGTACAGTTAAAGCAAAAGTATGTCATATATAAATCTTTCTATTTATATTGCATCTGTCTGTTTTACTAACTTAAATAAAGGACGTCAGTTGGAAAAGTTAAATTATGCTTTGATAAATGGACCGCAAGAGTGGAAAATGTTTTCTTGACATGAGTGGGGGGTCTTTGATTAGAAGAGAGGAGAAATGAACAGAGTGCAGTGGTTTGGTTCAGTGGCAGCTTCAGTATAAACTCGTTGTTCCTTCCAGTCGGAGTTTGGAGGCTGTTAAATCTCATATCTGTTGCTTTGAAAACCAACACGTCAGATTCTCTGACTGTACTTTCTTTTGTCCACTGGCCATTGTGTATCCAGGTGGATATTGGAACATTCCCACAGAACATTTGCACTGTTACATTAATAACACAGTTGTCTTTGAAGGACTTTTTCTGTGTTCCTCTGATTTTTCCTGTGCGCAGATGCTCAACGTAAGTGATTGTTTACAGCTTGGTGCCACTGTAAAATTTCCAGTTATGTTCAATTGTATAAATCATGTGAAAAAGAGCCTCCTTTCCATCTTTTGCTAATTATTTATACTTTGAAGATATTGTGGTATTAAACTGTATTTTATATCAAACTCTCTCCTCTGTGCGTTTTTTGGTTCACTTTGAGCGCAGTAATGAGTTGCAGCTCCGTCGCCTCTGCACTGAGTGACCTGCCTGCTCACACTCCAGCTTCTCCAGCTCGAGATGAAGCTTTTTTTTTTTTTCCCGTCCATACAAAAAATCTGTTTTGGCTTGAAGCTGCCTTTGATCTTACTTTAACCACCTGACTTTGTGGACTACAGATGGAGTAAATATGGGCCCTGCTCACTCTCCATACGGCTTTAGACCCTAATTCCTGATTAGCTGAAAAGGGCAGCACTTGCTTTTAGGTCTTGGATATCAGACGACACAGAGGGGAACAGAGGCAAGTGTTTTTGTGCCTCATTCTTGAAGTGGGGATGTTGGTGGGGGGATAAGAGGGAGTTTCTGTAATAGATACTTATCTTACTGCCCTCAAGCCCCTCAAACAAAGTCCACCTCTGAAGAGATTATAACCCAGGGAGGGCACATTAAGTCTAATCCGATGCTTTGAGGCCTCACACCCCCATACCACCCTCTGCCCCACTTATTTCAACCCCTCTGTTGTTGGGGTGGGGGCTACCTTGTATCTAGTGCATGTATGAGGCTACACACGAGGGTTGTGTGTGTGTGTGTGTGTGTGTGTGCGTGTAGGTGTGTGAGTCGGGGGGGTGTACTGACTGTTTCAATAGCACGCTGACTCTAATGAAAAGCATTGAGGGGTGCATACTGCTGTGTAACTGATTCCTCTCTCTGAAGAGATTAGGCGCTACATTGTTGGTTCGGTTGCTCATTTCCATGAGAGCACAGCCTCCCACCAGCGCCTGCTTGGCTTTGTTATCTCGAGTTGGAAAACACAGAGCCCAATGTCCTTGGCTTCCTTGTTACCATTGTTTCACAAATAGGCCAAAATGTAGATGTCACGTCACAGATGCCCAATAACCTCATTAACTGCTCTCTGTGATGCTCCAGGGGGAACAGAGAAGATGAACTTCAGTTTGTTCCGGTTCTGCTCTAAATCAGGATGACCCTCGTTGTGAAAGCGTGCGTTTCCCCAGAAACACTGTAAGAAAATATGAGGAAAGACAAAGAAAAGTTTTTAATTAGAGTGTTTTTAGTGTCCACAGTGTCTCGGGGAGGAAATGACATCTCGGTTTATGCTTTATAGGCAGGATAAGAAGCAGAATGGGGCCAGATACAATAAATTTATTTTTATTAAATAGTTTATGACACACAGGAGATGTAGATGTTTTTTTTTTTATTTATGTATCGACAATATAATATGGTACAACACAAGACTGTAAGAATAAAGGGAAAAAAGGCTCTAATAAACTATTTAAATGATGCTTATACATTTTGAACAAACCTGTTACCAACAGTAAGTTAACAACCTGTACATAACTACACTTCAAAGGCAAATATTGAAGTTTTAGTCCTTAAAGTGATCACTTTTAACTGCTAGTTACTGTAAGCCACTATAATCTATTGATCCCTGAATGTTCAAGCAGGTTTTGAGTAAAAATTTTAATTAAATATTATTTGAGCTGCAGGAAGAAGAGAATATTTGTAGACTGTGGTACTGGTGAAAACAGTGCCCATTATCTCTGGTTACACTCTTAAACACCTTAAACACCAGCATCCTGAGCAGGAAAATAGCAGGAAGCTTGTGTGCTTAGGAAACTCAGGGTTCATCATGAGAACATTAACAGGGTTAAAACATCATTTTTTTCCCATGTAGCCCAAATCCCAAAAAAGCCCCAGCGGTTCTTGCAAACGACATCTTCTGGCCTTAAACCACTGACCTGGGTCAGTACAGCTTCACCAAAAAGTCCCTTAGGGCAAACAAAGATCCCTCTTCCAGAATGTGAGACACGCAGTCAGTGTGTTCACAGAATAGCAAACGAGACAACGTGAAAAGCCTTGTGTTCATCAGACTTAGCTCTGGATATAAACGCTCCCTGATTTCCGGGTGTTACGGCGATGAGCCTCTGTACCTCTCAGGAACGGACCATGCAGCAGGATCTGAGCTCAAGGTGCAGCGAGTTAACAAGCTGATCTGCAACGACGAGCCCACTGGGGAGCTGCTCCGACCGGGCTCCTGCAAACCAGGCCAGGCCCCCTGGCTGAGGGATCCTGGGGGCCCTGACACAGGGAGTCACCAGCAGCAGCAGCTGTCACACAGGCCATCAGTGCCTAACCAACGCCGCCTGTCACTCACCCAGCAGAGGGCCATCAATCAGGCTGCACCCAGGAGGGAGCTGGGAGGCGGGCCACTGCCCGGCCTTAAACAAAGACATACTTAAATTTGCAAGCGGTTTCAGCGCCACCACTATTTTGAAAGAATGATAGAATGGCCCTGATAAGAGTAATGACAAAGGCCAAGAAGTGGAAGGGGGTCTGGGAAGAGGGCCGCAGATAGTGGAGAGGTGGGAGAGCTTGATAACATTCACACTTTGCTTACATCTCTCCATTTGTGTTGGTGCCCCAGGAAAATCCCATTAGGGGGGAAAATTGGAGTTGTGCTTGGAGTCAGCTGGCTCCCTGCTTTTCTCCTTCAGTTTCAAACGTGCTGGCAGTTTTAACCGCGGTTAGTGTCATTTTCAACCTTCAGTTTGCATTCCAGCTCCTTTCACACAACAAAAAATCCCCAGGCTCCCCTCATCTGGCTCAACATGTGACTCTCTCCTTTCAGCGGCCTGCAAAAATAAACTAACAAGCAGTAGGTGTAGAGAAGTCTGTGGATTCTCTTTCAGGCTTCTGTTGTCTTGTTCACACCTATGAGCAAATCTAATTGCGTGCGTGTCCCTTTGTCAGCTGGCAGGTAGGGGGACAGCCTGTAATTGAGGTCAGATCCAAACCTGTTGTCGTGACCTGCTCATTAGCTGCTTCCCCTGTTGCTCTGTGGAGCCTTTCTTACCCAACGCTCTGCTTAGTGAGCTGCAGTGTGGAAAAGGCAGATGAGTTGGAGATAACGGAGAAAACAAAGTTCTGTTTTAATACAGAGGACTTAGTGCGAGCACAGATAAGATCACTTTTTCCTGTGTCGCTGAGCTGAGGACAATCTTCGCCCATTTGGTCACTCTTCTCTCCTGTAAACAACCGACATCCTCACAGCAAACGGCGTAAACTCGACCCGACAGAGCAGCAGCGACGCCTGCATTGTGGCCGAGCTGCCAAAAGAGGAAGAGCTTGGAAAGAAGTTCTTCAGGGAGGACAAAAGCTGATGCCCTGAGCTGTTTGTGTTGGAGATGTGTACTACTGATGGAATAAGCCGCCTTCTCTTTGCGCCGCAGTCAGCCCATTGTTGTTCTTGTACAAATTTGCTTTAGGCTCTGTGGACCCCACCCGAACACATTCCTCCTTTCCCCCCCAGCCTCACCGCTCTGTATCTGCCCCCAGCAGCTCTCTCGCTCTGCTCACATGATCGTATCATAAATGACACTCGCTGATCTAAATAAACATTAGAAATAACAGGTGATGGGTGACATATGTGTTTGTTTATGTGTTTACACGTTTTGTTTCACTGAACATCTTTCAAATACACAACATAGACAAATGGTCATTTATTATTATGGATTTATAAACTGTCACTGCAGAAAATGATTAAAATCAGATCCTTCGTGACCTTTTTATTAACTTAACTGGTAGTAATTAACTTAACGAACCTTTTAATACTACAAATGATTCTTGCTGAAATTTCATTAAACAAATCTGGACCACCATTAGTAGATGCTAATTATTTAGCGTGTGAAGCTCTTCAGGTTCAGTAAAGAATCACAAGTGATACTTTTGCTTCTGATGATGTTTTGGTATTTACACTTTTACTCGAGCACTAAGCCTTTGTACTTCTACCACCTGTGGACAGATTGTGTTGTCATGTATCAATGCATCAATGAAATCACAAACATGTGTCAAAAAATGATAAAGAACCTACTTCTTGATTGTGTTTAGTTTAGTTTCAATGGCTGAAAGCAGATAATACACAGTTCTTAAAGACTCAAAGATAATTCAGTGATCAAATGAGTTGTTGCTTCTTTTCCTTTGGAGCAACATGTGGATTAACGGACCAGTGGTTTCAGCTCAGCACTATTTCCTCCAGGTTCACTCACAAAAACACACCGGAGTTCACACTAATGGAAATTACACGATGGTGTGATCACTTTGCTGAAAATGTTTGAAACAAGCAGCACATGTAGGAGATCAGTTCCCCTGGATCGGGTTGAGTTTGGGTGCCTGTCTCTGACAACTTTAATGCAACAAACAGCGGAATTGGTTTTCTAGCCCTTCACCATTCCACAGCTCACACACAGAGACAGATTAAAGTACACGGATGCAGCTTGTGTGTGGATTTCACAGCTCAACAGCTCCACAAACGACAGGCGTCATCATCAAGGTGAAGCTGAATCCACACCCGCCTGCATCGGTTTCAACAAAACCTGAACGGTTTCAGCTTGGGAACTGGCAACAGTGTGAGTGTGAATGAGTAAATGAGCGAAATACACTTGTGAGAAGAAATATGCTGCAAACAAGGGAAGCGGAAAACAATTTTTAACAGCTGATCTATTTTCTGACTATATTTTCAAGGTCATATTATCCTGAATTATATTTTAAAAACGATGAAACCAAAGTTGTTAGTTTAAAACATCTTTAGTCTGAATTATTCACAATCAGCCAGAGAGAAATCCCAGTTTGGAATGTCAATAATGTGTGTGTTCCTATAAGTTAGCTGATGTGAGGCCTGGATTTTAGAAATGAATTACATAACAAATGTAATCATAATTGTAATTCAGTAACACTGAGGACCATTTCAATTTCTGAAAACATTAAAGTTCAGTGAAAATCACTGCATTGCAAAGGTCGAGCTGCGTTTGGTTTTGGATAAATTGCAACCAAAGATTTTTAAAAACTGACCGAGAGAGACAAACTTCCAAGGAGGAAGAGAGTAAATGGAGCCTTTCGGTATCAGGCCTTCGTGTTCTGACACCATGACAAAGGCAGCACTGCTATCACCACCAGCCCTGCGCGTCTTGACACTGTTAATATAATAATCGCAATTATGCAAGATAAGAGCGAGGAGTTCTTTGAAGACAAACGCTGAGTTTAGCCGTGGCCCTTTTGAAGGCTGCGCCCGGGGAGGGGGGCCAGCGGAATAAAAAGTGTAATCTCTTATCTGTGACAACCCCCATCTACACACACACACACACACACACACACACACACATTAGCATCTGTTATCTCACAATTATCATATACATTAGTCAACACCTGTTTCACTTAACCTTGTTTAATTAGGGCCATTGAAACGTCGCGCTGCGCCCCAAACAAAACCATCGGACGCGTCAAAGGGCGGTTTGTTATGGCTCAGTCACTAAATTAACGAATAAAAAAGTGAACATGACTGACAACTGTTATGGATTTTACGCATTTGTCTATTTCATGTGCTTTAGACAATCAACCAATCATGACCAACACTTTTACGCGTGCGTAAAAGGGTATTGGCGTTATTTACTGGGGATAATATTTAATGCTTTTTATTTAATTCACAGCACCACAGATCTGTAGGTGATGAAGAGTCAGAAGAGACTGGCTGGATATATTTAAATGTCTGCAGCTCATTTTCTAACCGCTGCAGACATGAGATTTGTTAAAGAAATCACATCAAACTTGTGTAGAAGCCGTTGTAGTGGAATGAAATACAATGCAACTTCTAAAAAACAAAAACTTTAATATATGATTGGCTTTTTTTATTTTTATTTTTTAAGCATTAATCATAGTTTTCATACACATTAGTCGTTTTTTGTACTATGTCCAAAATGAACTAATGGTACAACCACGCAACCATCTACGGTTTTATGAAAAATATGTTTGTTATATTGTAGCATAATTGTAAAATGGTTGGAGTTTTCATTGCCTTGTCCAAACAAAACCCTGCATTCGAATGGAAACTTCAGTTCTCTCCTCAAATCACTGTGCGCCGATAAGCGGCACATCTTCCACGAAAACGCTAAAAGGAACAGCGGAGGGCTTTCTTTGATGGGATTTGTTGTCAGTAAAAGCTGAAGGTCTTTTGAACGTAGCTGTCAGTCAATAGCAGTGGGACCTCCCCCCAACCCCCCAGACACACACACACACTGCTGGCAGCTGGCTGTGTATAAATAGATCCAGGAGGTTGGGTTGGCACTCAGACCAGAATAGCTGGGACGCAGGAAAGATGCCCGCATCACAAACTGGATTTGGCAACTTCTTCTTGGAGAGGAACATCAGCCTCCCGACTGGATATCAGATCCCGGTGCTGGGATGTCCACCGGGTGTGCAGCAGCACCAGGCTCAGCATTTGGCAGCGATGGCAGCTGGAGTTCCCATAACATACTCAGGACTGCAGGGATTCAACTTTGTCCCCTATCCACACCACAGGCACCTCGCACACATGGTGAGTTTAATTTAACAACCCGTTATTAAAAATGCTTCATCCTCAAAGTTAGTTCTAGGTTTGAAAAAAACTCTGTCTGATACCCTCACTCACTCATTTATCCGCTCTGTGCGTAATTACGCACAATCAGCCGTTATTAGTGGGTTCTTACGTTCTTATTTTATCTTCCAGAACAACGCTTTCGACTTGAAGGTGGCCTCCCCCTACCATCACGCGCTCCTGGCTCGCGGAGGGACTTTCTACGCGCCCTACCGCCCCGGCGCAGCGGAGGATCCCGGCAGGGTCGCCAAGGTGGCCACGCGCGAGAGCACCGGGGCGCTCAAGGCCTGGCTGAACGAGCACCTGAAGAACCCGTATCCGACCAAAGGCGAGAAAATCATGCTCGCCATCATCACCAAAATGAGTCTCACTCAGGTCTCCACCTGGTTCGCCAATGCACGGAGACGCCTGAAGAAGGAGAACAGGGTCAGCTGGGCGTCTAAGGGCAAATCAGACGAGGAAGATGATGAGGAGCAGGAAGGAGAGAGTGACGAAGACGACGGATCCCTGCAGAAATCTCACCTGGATGAGAGAGACGAGACGGAGGCTGAAAGCGAGCGCGCAGACAGAGACGGGCACGTCCAGAGCGCGTTGGAGAGCTCGGCACCTGTGGATGCGCGCCTGGACCCGGGACAGCAGCCACACGGGGAGCACGGGGACAGAGACATTGCGCTTGTCAAGAAAGCTGAAAAGAAGGATTCTGACAACACGCCGTCCGCTTTGGAAAGTAAAGAAGACGTGAGTTTGAAACCAAAAATCTGGTCTTTGGCAGAGACCGCCACCTCAGAGACTGTGAAGAAACCCGTGGAGCACGTTTACGCCCCCGCCGGGAAACTGTGGGCACAGTGGGCGTCAAGAAACGCCCTGTTCGTCCCGTCGTGTTTCGGCTCTCAGGACACGCTCTGAGCCGCTGCTCGGACACAATCCACAGACTTTTCCTTCCTCATCCTTTTGCACTTTACTCTGTCAGACCTCAGGGACGTGATCGTGAATTCCTGACGTTTGCAATGAAATGAGAATCTGTTCCGAGACCAAAGACTGAACACGCGGTGTTACTGTAAATAAATGTAGATGTATTTTTCCATCATCGACCTGTAAATTATGTTTCCTTTTGTCTAATCGTTAAGAATATTTTGGCTTAAATAAAGTCCGGCTTTAAGTGATTTTTTTTCCCCTTTCTGTTCTGTCGTTCGCTTTAATGTGGGTAAAATTGGAGGAATTTATTGGAAATGAAGCGTTTTTCCCGGTGAGCACATGGAGGCGATGAGCCTTCAATGGATGTTCTTCAGTGTTGGGTCAAATCTGTGAGACTGCGGGGGGTCATCTATGAGTGGACCGAGAGGCCACAAAGACCCTTTACATATGAAAGAGCACCAAATCCCTTTGAACTGGGTTTGACATGAAAGTTTAACGTTAAGACCTCAGGGGAAAAATCTGATACTTTATAAACTCTTAAATATTCCTCTGAACTATTTTCAGCACAGAATTGTCATTTTCCAAGGTTCACACACAATCCCTGTAAACTAAAGGGACTTTTTCATGAAAAAGCTTCACTTGTCTGTGCAAAATCCCTGCAGACACAGATCAGCTTTAATCTGCTCCCCGATCCTCAGACCTTCAGTTTTAAATGAACTCAGCATTTTGAAATGTTTGGAACTAACATAAAGTGCATTTCTCTGCTCTGAGCTTCAGTTTAAAGCTGTAAATTGGCTGAACTCTCACCAGTTGAACGTGAACCTGTCGCGCCCCCGTGTGGAAATTACGCGCAACTACAACTTGACATCTCACGTTGGACCAGGTCTTTTTTTTTTTAGACCAGTGGTTATTAAGCGTTACAGTCACTAATTATTAATTTTAACATCTATAAGTACGGTATGAAAATGAACTGCTTGTGCGTTTCTGCGTATGTTCCCAAACAAAAACATGCGCCCAAGGCTTCATGGGAACTGTATCGATATTTTGAATGTATTTATTTATTTAGTAGAGTTGTACATTCACTAAACATTTCATATATTTATTTACATTTTAATACAAAGGCTTTTATATTTACATGTTGCAGCGGTTTCAACAGTTGTACATATTTGGAATAAATTCGAGAAACACAAATTGAAAAGATTTTGACTCACAAAATGCTACTGACTAATGCACCAAAGTCACATAATAACATGCACAATCTTCTCGTTCTGAAAGCGACAGATCGATGTCAATGTAATGTTCACACTTGGGGCAAGTGTGTTTAAATGTTTTGGTTCTGTAACGTTAGGGGCAACACAGTCATATTTCCATAGTTCCACAGAAGGAGTTTGTAACGGTGTGTGGTTGGGATTCTTGCCGGGAGAGGGTTTCGGACTTTCCTTTCTCCTGTGTTAGGATTTTTCCGTTTTCAGTGCGATTACATAGCTCCAGGCTTTCTTCATCCATGTTCTCCTCTGGTGTCATTCCATGTCCTTCCTGTGTGCTCCCTTCTTCATGTGTGCTCCCTTCTTCTTGTGTGGAAAACTGCTCAGATAACATGGGCTTCTTTTCAGTCTCTTCGGCCAGGATGGGTTCGGTTATTGGTCTGTAGTTTCCATCCAGTCTCTCATTTGGTTCTTTTGGATGACACGATTCAACACAGACCTGCACAAGCAGAAATGTAGAATATTAGTTCCAACCTTAGTAACAGAAGCATTTTTTTTTTTTACATTTTAAAACATCAGGGTCAGGGTTCTAATTGCTGGTCTTCAAGGACCCCTGCTCTTCTTTTTTTCCAACTAACCCTCCATCACCCATTTCTGATCACCTAGGTCAGGTGTGTTCATTCAGTAAGGATCCGGAAGTTAGCAATTAGCTTTGTCCTGCCCCCCTCCACCTTCATTTGAGGTGGTAGGACTAAAGATTAGCTGCAGTGAACTGCATAGTTTCCATAGTGCTCAGTGGTTACTTAAATATTTATTACACATAGAAGCCACAAAACCACACATACCTTTACGCTGCCTTTTACTTTTCCTGGTTTATGCGGCACCAAAGAAAAAAAAACAGAGAGAGAGCATGAGGAAAGTGGATTACTAAGACTTTAACAACATTTCACTCGTTTAAAAGAGAAGCATGTACCTCTGCACAGCCAGTAGACAAGTCCAGCTACTAAAATCAGTATGACACAAGCCACAGCACTGAAGCATACAGCTAGGTGAATGCGACTGGTTTTCTCTGCAGGACAAGAAAAACAGAGGAAGATGAGGCCCAGGTTTTCCTTTAACAGTCGTCTCGAACACACACTCAGGATGAGTCATGTCCACTGGTAAAATGATAACTAATGCAGACTAGGAGGGTGATAAAGTAACATTCACATCTATCACATTTCAGCAGAGGAAGTGAGAAAAAAATGAGGAAGAGGATATTCAGTTTATATTACCTTTTTTGTTTTTTATAATTACAAACAACAAAAATCCCCAAAACTAAGGTTATACCCGTAAAGAACAAAAAAACAACACATTGTGTACATACAGTGTGTAGGTGAATGTTGTTGAAACCACAGACCAATATAGAGTGTGAGTAGTGCGGTTTTCTTGCTTTGATGGTTTCGTTTTGAAAAAGACGCCGCCACCTGCATACGACAGATCAGCTTTACAGTGAGAAAGTCTCTCTGCCTACACAGAACTCACCACATATCTTATCAGCGTGAGCTGTCCCATTTGTCCTAATATGGTATCCATCCCCACACCTGCAACACATAACATGATGTCATTTTGATGATGAGGTCATGTCATTTTGAAAGCAAAGAAAAAAAACAACAACAATAAATTTGTAATTATCAAGTCAACTGTGTTTAAAGTAAAAATGGTAAACTTGGCTGATCCCTCCATGCGCGGCATAAACACACAAAAACAAGCAAGAGTATTTAGAAAAACTAATAAGCATAAATGGATAAACAGTTTTCTAGTGTGTTCTCTGTGTAAGATCTGCAAAGTGCCAAGCCAGCGCTGATGAATCTCACAGCAGAAAATACTCAAAATATGGTGGTGCTACAACCCCCAGAACAGCTAACAGCGTTTGTGTTCATACATAGATTGTTGTGCTACCCCAGACCACGTATGTAAATGAATTACATGTCCCATACTTACTCTGTCCATTTCTGACAGAACTCTTCCAGGAGGTGATGTTAGAAAATTTGCCTTCGGGACATTTCCTACACACTGTGTCATGCGTGTGATTGCCTGAAAGTCACAAAACCAAGCTGATACTCTGCATGTTCTGTGTAAAATAATGTTTCATAACATCAAAAAGACGTGTCTTACCTACGGACGCAGCTTCTTCTCCTGGTTTACACTCTGTGTGTGGGACACACGTTATACACGTTCCATCGGAGCAGTGGAATCCCGCCTTACACAAGCAGATGGATTTGACCGTCTTACTTGGGTTATCGACAACCTCAAAGTTTTTATCTGGGGGGGGGGAAAAAAGTGTAAGAAACCAAGTGTAAGACGTGACACACCAAACCAAAGTCTAAACACTTTTGTGCGTCACAAGAACTTACGTTGATCACAGTATGGCTGACGCTCACACTTGGGTTCACGTGTGTACCCATCCTGATATTCGTTGTCCAGACATGGATCGCACTGAGGATTAAAGCAAGTGCTGATCTGTGACATGCTGGTCCCTGTAAATCAGAGCATCTCATTAAAAAACAAGAAGCCCTGATATGTTTCTCAAGAACATGTGGCGCGTGATTTAGGGGAATAGATTCTTTATGTGAAAACCTCAACCTACAACTGCAGCCGGTAGGGAATTCAACTTGGTATCACTGACGCAGGGGAAAAGGCTCGTGTATCTGGCACTAAAGCTAAAGTAAATAAGAAACATGAAGTGATTCTTATGGTGGACAGTTTCCTGTCACATCAAGTGACTGTTATGGTCCTGAGGATTCATTTATCAATTTATTGACACAATAATTCAGCTCTAAGTGTCTGAGCATGTTGGCACTTGATGGAGAAGTTATCGAACCGTTTAAAGCCCAAAATGATGGTTCAGTAGGCGACGCAGACCTGCCAGGTTCAACAGGTTCGTAGCAGGTGTTTCACATAAAAGCTTCTAAGTAAATCTGAGAAAAATACAAAGTGCCGTGGACTGTACGAGGACAGAAAAGTGAAACTGAATCCAACGGTAGAAAAGAGGGGAGCAAACTGAAAGCAAATGCTCTAGTTCTTTTTTGCATTTATGATGAAGAGGACACACGTTATCATAAACCACACATAGACTCCAGTGTTTCACATTTTGTCTTTCCACCCCAGCAAAACAAATGGCGTAAACAGAAACGCCATGTTGCCAGATGGTGTTTGGACGGTGCAGCAGAGGCGAAGCGTGGACGTGTGGTGGACGTACCTTGTCCGCACATCATGCAGCACTGGCCCCCGGACTCGTACTGGGTGAGCGGGTCGCACTGCGGCTGGGCAGCGCTCAGCACCTGCGGAAACAGCGAGTTGGACAGAGGCGGTGAGTGAGCGTCTGTCCCCGCGGAGGGCGGCTTCACTTCCTCAGAGCAGCAGCGCCACGACGGGCGGAAAGTCCCACATTTTCAATAAGCCGCCAAGTGAAACCTAACGGCAGCAGGTGCAGCTCGGCCCGACTTTGACGTTTCTTTTGCTGAAATTGTTCAGTGTTTTTGCGATTTCGCTCACGCAACCAGCGTCTGTATAAATGGGCTGCAAAGCGAAAGTGAAAGTCGGTCGGAGCCGGACGGGCGTAACGTCGTAATAAAACCGTGAGCGACATTAGAGCAGGCAACAATCACACAAACACACAATCACACAAACACACAATCACACAACCGCACCGCAGCTGTCGTCAGCCTGTGTCCGTGTGTCCGTGAACTCACCGTCACAAGCAGCAGCGCTGCGGCCAAATCCCCCGTTGTAAGCTGCATCCTAACGAGTCCTCGTGCGCTTCGGCCTCCGTGTCAATACGCGCTGACGCCACGGCTGAGTTTATAAAGCCGAGGGAGGAGGAGCCGAGGCGGGACTTTCCCCCTGTAGTTTTTCGACTTGACCATTTCCTGTAAAATGATCCTGTCGATCCTGTAAATTGCGCTTCGTGAAATGTGACGGCAGCTCAGAGAATTCACCAGGAAGCTTTAATGCGCAGAGGAGCTGCAGGAACAATCTGCAAAACACGTACAGCGCAACACTACGGTAATTAGCACCAGTAATAAACATGAACATGAGAGGGATAATAACAGCAGCTGAACATATGGATTTATGGATAAAAACAGCACATTGAATTCACGTCCCAGGATTCACAGAAGATGCCAGATGACACGAATTGTTTTCGTTGCTCTCAGCCACACTTTCATTTCATGAAACCCCACCAATGTCGAGGGATTCCCCAAAAAGTTTTTGCAAAGGGGGTTTTCCATAAGGTGACAACGGTGAACGCCCCCCTGTGCTGTGTTTTATGGTAATCACACAATCACTGTCCCATTCCGCGTGTCCAGGCTCGGGGACGCTCAGACACTTTGTGTCCTTCACTTTGTCCATGCACTTGTATGCCAGTCATTAAGGTACCCGCTCCGGGTGCAGCCCCACGCGCCGTGGACGTGCCGAAGTTCTCACGGTTCTTCCTTTGCTGGAATTTCCACTGATTCCAATGAAATATCCTTTTTCTGTGCCCATAAAAAAAAAAAAAAAAAAAAAAAAAAAAAAAAACAAAAGATTGCCACACCTTTGTATTTTTTGTGGAATATGTTTCCTCTAGACGTGTCATGTTATCTGTCATAAATCATCATCTACTTGCAGTGCCTATGAGATATTCATAGCCACACATTCAGTATGAAGCTTGGATTGTTTCTTTGTGCTTAGTGAAATGCTGCTTCGGTGGAATGTGTGTTGCTTGTTACAGATTATAATGCACTTTTATGTGAAAGGTGATATAAAGATTATTATTACGAATCACCAACTTCTCCTTCATGTAATAAAACAGAAGCACATGATCTCTTTGGTAAAGGTCACACCTGGAAACATGATGTAACTTTTTCTTCTTCTCACAGTTGCATGTCTCTTATCTTTTTTTGTACTTCTGTCCCAACATTTGATAAAATATTTTTGTCATTTGCTTCACAACAAACGATCCAAATCGTGAAAACCAAATTTCCTGCATGCTTCTGGGGCATGGGCTTATTTTTTTACATTAATTTTCATCTTTGTATAGAAAACATAAAAGGTTTCCTATACAATTCTATTATAGTGAAAACAGTGCTGATGTTGGTAATAATATTTTGGGTGAATTCCATAACTGTGACAGTGTGTTAGCAATTATAATGACACTTGTGTCACAATATATGGACTAAAATAATCAGTGCGGTAGTCTGCTGCCACTCATAATCAGCTCCTTTCTGCTTCCATCACTTTAAGCCAGTAATTAAGACACAATCCAAACTGTCTACTTAAACAAATGTCACATCAGCTGTATTTTCTCCAAAGACTCATCACTTGTTATAATGTCTCGTTCCTCATTATCTTATTTTCTGTCTCACAATGTCTCTTCTTTATTTTAAGGCTCTCCTGGGATTGTGCTCATTGCTCAATGAGAAAAGAAACCAAAAGCGGTAAATAAGCCAGTCTCATCTTAAAACACTGTTTGCCTTTGTTCCTGCCGAGCTCTTGACAGATATACACCCACCCATGTCCACCAGTAAATAGTGACTCACACAAATAAGCCCTAAAGAACAACATGCAAGTACAGGACCCAAGACAGAAAAGACAAGTCAGAAGAGCGGAGACACCCGTGTCCTAATGTTGACATGCTTGATTACTCAGCTGTGCACCCTCTTCCATTTACCCCCACAGTCAGTCTCTTTAAAGAGAGGTGCCGTGAAAAACATCAGAGAAGTATCTGTACAATGTTAGTGTTATTACTGGTTTCCTGCAGCACTTCCAATAATTTCACATATCCCAGATTAGCCAGATATGCTTTATGCTAAGATGTTCCTTTTATTCCTGTCAAAATAATGAGTATTTTTAATATTTCTTATCTTGTCCATCAAAATCTTTTACCTAAACATTCATTACCTTACGAATTCCATGGCCTAAAACGCTTTGGATAGTAGTTCAATTATGAAAAAACAAAAAGAATCAGAATCACAATCAACTTTATTCGCCAAGTTTGTACAAGACAAGCAAGGAATTGAATTCAGTCTCTCTCTGTCTCTTAGTACTCTTTAGTAACAGTTATTTACATGAATTATCAGCTACATTAGAATAGTAGATATGTTACAAAATATAAACATATAAACATAGAAATTGCACACTGTAAAAACAAAACAAAACAAAAACACTTATTGCACACTATGTCACACTATGAGAATTCAGCTCTCAAAGCCTGGGGCAAGAAACTGACTCTGTCTGGTGGTTCTGCTGGGCATTTTTTCTGTACCACCTGCCAGAAGGGAAGAGTTTTTGTGCGGGGTGCGTGGGATCAGCAGTGATACTTGCTGCCTGTTTTCTGATTCTGGACCGGCACAGATGTTGGATGGAAGGAAGCTCAGTCCCAATGATCTTTTCTGCTGACCTGACCACCCGCTGCAGTCTGTGCCTGTATTGCTTGGTGGCTGAGCCAAACCACACAGTGATGGAGGTGAGTTGTCTCAGAAGATACAACCTCTGCTGGGGTTTTTTGAGTGTCTTTGTGGGGGGACCACTTCAGGACCTGGGAGATTGTGGATCCTAGAAACCTGAATGAGTCCACAGTTGTAGATGGTGAGTGGGGGGGGCAGGAGGTTTCGCCTGAAGTCCACCATCATCTCCACAGTCTTGAGCATGTTGAGCACTAGGTGGTTCTGACTGCACCACTGAGCCAGCTGCTCCACCTTTCGCCTGTTCGCAGACTCATCACCGTCCTGGATCAGCCCAATGACAGTCATGTCATCGGCATATTTCAGGATTTTCACAGATGTGTCCCCTGAGGTGCAGTCGTTAGTGTACAGGGAGAAGAGCAGTGGGGAGAGGACACACCCCTGTGGTGCACCGGTGCTGATGGTGCGGGTGCCAGATGTGATGCTACCCCGGCTCACCCTCTGCCTCCTGCTGATCCACTTACATGTGAAGGCAGGTACGGTGAGTTGGGTCAGCTTGCGATGTAGTATTCCAGGGACAATGGTATTGAAAGCTGAACTGAAGACTACAAACAAAATCCTGACATATGTGCCAGGGCGATCCAGGTGCTGCAGGATGTAGAGGGGTCCTAGGTTTACCGCATCGTCAGCTGACATGTTTTCCCTGTAGGCAAACTGCATGGGGTCAGCAGGGGGTCTGTGATGTCCTTCAGGTGGTTCAGCACCCGCCTCTCAAATGACTTCATTATCACAGACGTCAGGGCGACAGGCCTGTAGTCATTCAGACTGGTGATGGTGGACTTCTTGGGCAGATGGAGTTGATGGAGGATTGTCTGAAGCAGTTGAGAAGGACGTTGAGAAAAACATAAAGAACATAGCATAAACATAAGACATTTGCCATAACTACTTGCCAACATTATTTTCATTTCATTTCTCATTAGGAAACCTTATGGAGAAGGATATTTTATATGCATTTCAATCTAGCAACAAAGTAAAAAAGAAATGAAGTGTTTTTTTTCTTTGGCATTTTGTCTTTATTCCGAAGTACACAAAAAAAAAAAAAATGTCAATGTACAAAAATGTCAATTACTTATAAGAATCTAGAATAGAAATACATAGACAATAAGGACCAAAGATTAAGGTGTGTGTTGGTGGCTGACGTGTGCGGGGCTGTGATTTTCTAATACTTTTTAATTAAATAAACCCATATTTCACATTTGAAAATCCAACCAAAACAAAACCTGATTAAGATTGGACTGATTAGCACCTAAATCCGACTGTTTGTCATCGCTTTTACTATTCATCTCGGGGTGTTTCTACTCAAAATGAACTCAAAGTTTTTTATTTAGAACTTTCCAAAAAAAAAAACCACAGATTGACCAAAGTGCTTTACAGTAAAGATAAATTACTGAAAATGTATAAAATGCAGAGATGTAATTAAACCCAATAATCTGCAGAACCACAGACAAAAGAAAATATCTATCAATCTAACAACCAATTAAGAGCTAATACACAGATAATTAGTAGGATAATAGAGCAACCCAGCCTAAATGCAAAACGTACCAAAGAAAACACAAGCCAGCAATATAAATAGTTTTTAAAAGCCAATTTAAAAAGAGAGAAACCAACAGTTCAGCTAAACCACAAAGTGCAAGCTGCAGGCTCCAGTTGTTTCAGCTCCTTCTCCAAAAACAGTTTCAACATAAACTGATTATTCTAATCCATGATGTCATATTTCATGTGAGCTGAGAGGGAATTAACAAGAGGGAAAAGTTACAGAGATACAAATTGTATTATATATGATATTATTATTTTTTGTCTACGCATTTCTCTTTTGCACAGGACACTAGTGATGATGGTTAAGTAGTTGTCGAGCAACATTTGGACACGAAGCTTCGACCCTGCAATCAGTGGACAGCCATTGCAGCGTAGCGCTCTCTTCTGGATAAAAGAGCACGAGCATTAAACAAGGAAGTGTCGAATGAAGGCGGAGACATGTAAAGTACCTGGGGTGATTTGCAGAGAGGTGTCTTTTTGTGGGTGTGGCTCGGCAGCTACTGACTTACCTGGAAGAGACGCAACCTGAGCTGAAAGTGGGCGGTGGAAGAATGAGTGACACAAATCACAGCAATTTCTCCTTTCCCTGTCAGAGAAGCTGATCTTTGTCACGGTTTTGTTTCACATTGTTGCTGTATCAGAGGAACGACTTGCATGGAGTTTTGTGGGAAACCGAAATCATCAACATGCCAAGTTTAGGATCAAAGAAGAAAGACAATCTATCTAAAATGGAAAGACAGAGTAAGAACGTGCCGCAGGTGAGTTTTTTTTATTGATGTTTTATATGGTTATAGACAAAAAAGATTTGTTATGCCAGTCAAGTTTTGTGAAGCCCAGATGTCAGGCTCTGTATGTGAAAGCTGAAATCAGTGCTTCCACAGATGAGTCACTAAATATCAGAGGCCTTTATGTATTCCAGAGAAAACAGCTTGCTTCACTTACCGTCAGGTCTGTGCAGATGAGAGCACATATTTGGGACAGTACATTTACTGTTGTGGAGTCTCTTGAGCATTTTCTTACTTCCTCAGTTCAACCTGACTTCATTGCTGATAGTGGTTCCCCACTACAGAATCACTTGTTTACCCAGAAATATGACAGATAGTGACTGATTTAGGGAAGGCGACGAGTTCCTGAAACAGCCTGTGTTAAACAGATGCAGATTCTGATTATAATTTTCAATGCAGTGGTTCCTCTTTGCACTTCCAGTGAGCTGAGACTTTTATTGCACATCAAACCATTATCGTCCTTTTCCTCTATAGTCAACCATCATGCTCAACTAAAAGAAGATTTGAGTAGGGATTTCACAAAATTCTGAAAGACAGGGTGTTGCATGTGAGGGATGTGGCTTAAAAGAGGTTAGTAGCTATGACTCATTTCTGTGGCCCATATTTAATCACCTACAGTCATAGTCATACAGTCTATGGGAAGTGAAAATCACAATTGTTCACATAAAGTAGACATAGCTCACAATAGACACAACTTTGTAGAAGCTCCAACATGAACGAGTTACCTTCGTAATCTGCTGTGTTTCTGTGATTTCAGCTGAGCAACGAGATGCAGCTGAGCATCATGAACAAAGTGAAGAGCGGAGAGCTGTCCATCGAGGATGCTCTGCGTCTGGCCAGAAAGGATCAGCTGGTCAAACAGCAGAGTCTGGCTGAAGAGGTAACACATTTAAACAGAGCTCCCTCAGTAGTTTGCAGGCTGGGATCCAATAATAAAGTGTCTAAATTGCACATGAATCAGGAAAGCGTCGATTGCATGTTGCTCATTTGCCATTTTGCTCAAATATGAACATTTTAAAAACATTCTGGTGTTTCACTTTGTCTAATCTGTACACAAACAAAAATATGGTGCAGCAATCGTTCAGAGTCGAGGGCGCGGGCCTGGGTGGAGCTGCTGTGATTGCAGGTCTTGATGGTGGTAGATAAGACAAATGTCATTTCATTATTCGGCTCATTGTTACCACTCACACAGTTTATACAAACACAACGTTAAAATTAAGGAGCACACGCCACAGAGCAACTTCACTTTCAACGTCTTGCAGTAGGACACTACAACTTGTAGCCCGGAGGGACCAGAAGTGAAACCAGTGACCCTGGTCACTGACCCTGGTAGCTGGTGTAAGCACAGGGTCGGTGGTTTGTTACAGCTGCCTCTTCGTAGGGACACAGCTCTGAATTCCATTATCACTAAACAGGAAGTTAGAAACTGTAGCTTTTGAATGGACTGGAATCTGTAGCAGCTAGAGAGTCAGATATTTGTCTCAGGAGGTGGGGACAAAAACTAGATCTGAAAGGAGACAAACTACAGAATTGAACACTGTTTTTTTCTTCTTGTCTGCTGAGTGTGTAAACGAGCAACTGGTTATTAAAAAGTTTGACATAGCAACTTGTATATGATTATTTTTTTACTTTTGGAGAGAGCCAGGCCAGATGTTTCTCCCACTTTTCCGTCCTCACCATGGCTGTAGCTACAAATTGCACAAACTCATCTAATTTACTGCGTCTTTGACAGCCAACCAGTGGCCAAAGCCATTGCTTTGTTAAGCAGTGACGCTGGAGGAAACCAGTTTTTTAAAATGACAGCCACGTGTGTCCCTGCTGCTCAGCCTGCTGGGTTGGTTTTAAAATAAATCCGTCTCTGACCAGTTTGATTTGCCCAGAGGTGCACTTACGGAGGAATGTCAAGTGTAGCTATTGTTCTGTGCCACAGCAGGAAGCAGTCAAAGAAAAACAGACTAACTTTTTGTGAAACTACTATTTTACGTTGCATTTTAAAATACCTACTAGGTACTGATGTTTTCATGTCTGACTTCTGTTTTGGCTGTTATTGCAGGAACAACAGTCGTCCCAGTACAACTTCAGCATTTATAAGCACAGCCACCACAGATGGCAGAAGCGAGTTCTCCAGGTGAGTGAAAAAACTCTTGGCAATTTGATAAATGATTTGAGGAAAGCTTGGGAGCGTCATGGTAACGGAAGTGCGCATCAATGTGCAGCCACAGTGATGCTTTTTGGACCATGTATGCAAACATGCTCACTATAAGACAACACTGACATGATGATTTAGAAGCAAAATGTTAATATAATGTATGAATGCACAACTCACTGGGCAATTGAAGACTTTGATCTGATGGCAGCTCCAGTCAAAAAAAATTATCTGTCAAAGCTGTTATGTTTCATTCAGAGGGAAAAACACATGTGTCAGTCAAACTTTGCAAATATTCCTACGTAAAGTCCAGTGTTTATCATGGATTCAGAAAGATTTCAGCCAGTTTTCAGTTTGGGGAAAAAGAGCATCATTTCATAAAACATGTCTTAGCAATCAAGAAAAGCTGTAATGTGTGTGGTAAACACTGTGATTATGATTCTCCAGATTGATTTCAAGAACAGCATGCTGTGCAGCATAGAGAAGGGCATCATCAGGAGACATCTTCCCTTCTCCATTGTCAAGAGTTGTGATGATGGAGTCGGTACCAGGTTCTCCATTTCCTTCAAAGGACGTCACGATTATGAATTGGAGGCAACTTCGATGGAGGACAAGCACAAGGTGATGTGTTTTTGCTTCCTATGGCATGTCTAATTTGTAAAAATTTGCGTGGAAAAACTGAGGAAGTTTGATGCATTGATGCAACCGTGTCTTTTCGAACAGATAATGCAGCTCGTGAATCAGATCATTTATAAGAACATATACAGTGACCCCGAAGAGAGAAATTCAGATACTCTTCAGCAACCACAGTCGTCAAAGAGCATTCGGGAAGGCAACGTGTTGCTGCACAGAGGAGGCTTGGCATCATTCAGATGGGTGAAGTACGGCTGTGTCTTTAATATGACAAATGCGCAGCATATTCGGTTGATGAGAAGTGATTTGTGGCTCAATGAAAACTTTGATTTAACTTCAGATTTTAGACGCCAATAATACTGGATCTGAATTCTAATCAGGTCTTGATCATGTACTGTGCTCACGCTGTAAACCTGACGAAACTAAAGATCATCTCCAGACATGTTTAAGATAAACACTTTACTTGTGGCTAATATGAAAATTCTTCACGTGAAAATATTTTGAATGGAAAGGCACTAGAGAATCAGTATGGTTATGAAAACAGCTTCATATTTAGGGTGTTGTTGTTCCACAGTTCAATGCCCACAGTAGTAGAATAGTAGACCTGTGTTAATGCGGTTTCTTGCTGAAAGAGTATGACAAGATTATAATAGCAATGTCTCATGAATATACATGAAACCAGGCAGAGCAGGTTATTAGCTGAACTTGCAACAAAAACTGGAAACAGGTGAAACCGCTGGCACAGCTCTGTCCAATGATAAAACAAAAATAATAATTATGACCACACTTTGTTAAATTTGTTCAAAAACCAAGAAACACTAAAGCATAAAAAACAAGGCCTGCTGTGATCAGTCCACATCCACGTGCTCGTCTGTTCCTCATCTTTACCTGCACCTGGATCTGTATCTGCTGTTGTCTGTCCCCGTAAACCTGTTCTCAACCATTCTTCCAATTTCCTCTAACTGAAACCTGTTCCTGCTTGGAAGACAGTGTCTCTGTCCTGTCCCTTGCTTCCTTGTACTGCACACTGTGTAACCAGCGACTCGTACAGTATTCTTAATCCACATTAACTGACTTTAGTCATACGGAAACCATGTTGTTTTACACTTTTGTCTAGTTTCCACAGAGACAAACAGATGAAGTTGTACAGACAAAAAACTGGATCAATTAGACAAATCAAGTTAGTATTAGTTGTATTATGTAGAAACATAAAGCTCCAGTGACAGGCTGTTCAAAAATCTTTGTTAAATTAATTAAAGTGTCTGTGGATAGAAACCAAATTCAACACCAACTTTTATCCTTGTTAACATTCTTCATATTATTGTGTAAAGTTTTCATCGTGTTTTACACTACACCAGGAAGGAGCCTCTGTTCCGCGTTTTAAGTCTGAAGTTTTAAGGCTGGGAAGGATTCTAACGTGCCAGTTCGCCAGTGTAGTCGACTCACATAATTATATTCATTTCACTTATCATTTCACATTAAAAGGCTTAAGGAGACACTAATTTTTATAAGTTCCAACAGTAAAAACATAGAGGGTTAATCTCTGCTTTAAAATATACAAATGTAATATTTATCTTTATCTTATCAAATGTGATATGTTACCTTTTTCTTTTTTTTCCCAGGTACGAGGCCCAGCTCCACCCAGGACAGCTAACACTGGTCCCCTGTGGAGACGCTGGTGGGCAGGCAACGTCCTCGGTGCTGGAGTCCTTCGTGATCCACCTGTCGGACGGTGACACCAGAGTGCAGAAACCTCAAGCCTCAGACACGTTCACCCTGATCACCCACAAAAATGAATATCAGTGAGTGAGGAGTAATAATTTGTGGAAATATACCTGCAAGCAGTTAATGAATTCTGTCATTCACATATGCCTTTTTTTCTCATTAATTTACAGCATTGCATTAGCATGTAATTTCTCCTTTTATTGTAGCAATTATGATGCAGCCTTTTCAGAGTGATAATGTTAAAGGCCCAAAGTGTTAATTACGAGGCTTATTTCAGCTAATAGGAGGCAGTGATTAACATTCTCTGACTTACTGCAGGTTTAAGGTGCTTGCAGTAGATGAAACAAGTGGCCCAGGAGGTGTCCAGAGGGAACGGGATTCTTGGGTCCAGGCCATTGACAGACTGTGTTCAGACTGGAAGAGGAAGTCCATGGGCGAACAGATGTTTGTGGAAAAAAAGCTGCAGCGAAATCAAAGCACGTCTGAAGAAACAGAGACCAACAGCAGCGAGCTGGAGTCAAACGGTGGATTTAAAGCTGGAAATATGACTGCAATTTATCCTCCGGCTGATTATGAAAATGCAAAGCCCACTTCTGGTGGAGGAGATCATTTATCAGCTAGTGACATGAATCAAAGTCGTCCCTCAGCCAATTATACAAAGCCCATTCCCAAACCTCGGAGTAATGGGAAGACTGCTCCTGAAGATGCTGGACCTGATGTCCTGCCTCCCGTCCCATCACCAACCTCTCGCAGTGTTCTCCCACTGTCACCATTCACCTCCCCTCCACCCTCACCCTCTCAAACTGCCCCATCTGGTTCCACAGTGCCCGAATCTTTTCCCGTGAATCAGGCTCATCAGTTGTGACACCGCCTCCACCTCCGACCGCCCCACCACCCCCACCTTTACCTTCCACACTGAGCACTAATTCGAGAAAAACGCGCACCAAGGCGTTCCACTGGGACCAGATCAACTCAGAGAAGGTATATTCAAAATTGCATTGATCAGAAGACGCTACATTAGTATCGTGTCCCATTTTAGTCCTAAGCTAATTCATTCCTAACAAGCCAGGGTAAATTATTCCTATTTAAATGCAGTGTTTTATCATTTTGGCAATAACACAAAGGTCAGATTCATCTTAAATTCACTCCATTATGCCTCATATTGCATCACAGTTGGGAATCATTCTTTGTTTTGTCTGTCAGTAATTGCTTCCCCAGTGTTGCTCCTTTGTAATTTTAACATTGATTTCCTCATAAAATGTAGCTGTCGCAGAACTGAATTAATTTGTTTCTTTGCAGATTGCAAAATCATTTTGGATACAAGAAAACACTGGGAGGACTGAAATCGACACATCACGCTTGTGCGAGCAATTTGCTGTTAAAGAGCTGGGGAGGTTTGGTGGTGCGGCTGAGGTGACTAATTCCCAGAATATTATGCTCAACCAGAAGATTGCACACAACTTCAGTGAGTGGCTCAACAATAAATGTGTTGTGGTGAATATTGTCTGCTGCAACAGATCTTTGTCAGTATTGCAGGAGGGAGATTAGATTTTCTCAGCAAAATAATAGGTACAATTTCCATGTGGTAATGAAAAGCCATGCTTTCGGATTTACTCAAATAAAGGAGCTTATTTTTTCAGTGGATTAGAGGGTGTGAAATAAATATAACCACCACCAGAGGGAAGCATCGCATAGAATGAGCATGTAGGATCTCTGCAGTTTGCAGTGTCCATGTCGGAGTCTTTAATTTTTCATAAAATAGACTTTGCCAATTAAAATGAAGCTAAGGAGGAGTGGAAGGCCATAAAAACGCATCTTTCTCAAAGGATGCTTTAGACTTTGTCACAGCCACTGCAAAGCACATCCATGGAATCCATGCATGTGTCTGCAGGGGGCAGTGTGTCACTTATGCAGCAGGGCTCTAACTGCCCATGCAAAATGCAGGCCGTGCCATTGTGAAGTGGAACACATTCTATTTCTCGTCTAATGGCTTTTCACTTTTGATTAACTGAGCATATGTGGCTTGTGTAGTTCAAGGTCCAAGCCGGGGGCTAGGAGAGCATTTCAGAAGCTTCCTCTCTCAGGTCCTCCACAAGGCACAGACACTGTGAAACGATACAGATGTGGTGCTGGTGGGCTGCTAAATGGAATCAGAGCGAGTGTGCAGACTGGCAACATAATTAGAGTTCACATGTTCATAAAATATAAATGGGCAATGTGAGCAACTGTGACAGTCATTTCATGTCTTGAAACAGAATACTACAGGATTTGGAGTTTGTGCTTCTCCCTGACCTGAAAAGTTTGGTTGTGTCAGGTGCAGGAGCGGATTGCTGGGAACCTGCAGGCAACCCGAGGCCGTGCATCTTTCTGCTGCAAGCTATAGAAAATAATAGACATTTGAAGAGCAAGGGAAACTCTGACGTGTCTCCTGCTTTGGTTTTATTAACACTAATACTGAAAGTGACATCAGCAGTGCAGGAGGAAGTAGTACAATCCTTAAGAAAGATTAGCATTACGTACGCTCTATTACAAGCAAAGGTCCTGCACTGGAAATGTCAGTCCAGTAAAAGAATGTAAGTATAATGAGGAAATAGAAAGTATAAGAGAGAAGTTTTTTTGCATTATCAGTACTAATGGGTCAAGCAGAATTACAAAGGTGTAACTGGTCAAACTTAGGCTAATTTAGCATTTTATACTTTACAGGCTACAAATGTTTATACTTATGTTAAACGTTTCAAACTTATTTTTATTTGAAAACAGAAGCAATTTTTAAGTTTGGTGCCTGGAACAAGTAACTGGGTTCAGGACAGCACAGTGTCCTGAATGAGCACAATAACTTGACACAGGTGAGAGTTTCCTAACTGGGTATAAATGGAGCATCCAGCAATAATTTATGTCCACCTATGCACCAGCTGCACCATCTAAAGTCCGTAATATTGTGGAAACATTCAGGGACTGTGGGAAATCTCAGCGCGTTAAGGGCAAAGGGGGAAACCACGCGGAATGTCCAAGATCTTAGGCAGTGTTGGATGCAAAACTGTTCTTTTATTCTGATGAATGATGTTGCAAAGGCTCGGGAGCATCTAAGAAAACCTTAGTCTCTAAGCACAGTCCACCACTCCGTTACACAGTGAAGACACTACACATTAATTCTGTTCAGAAACACTGCTGAGTTCTCTGGACCCAAACTCATGTCAGTTGGGGCAGGAGAGGGTGGAGACATGTTGTATGACCAGACAAGTACATGTTTCAGCTTGTTTTGAGGTAAAACTGGACACCAGGTTCTCCAGCCCAAAGACATAAAAAGACCTTTGGCACGGTTTTCAGAAAACGGTGCAAGAGCCAGCATCTGTGATGGAGTGGGTGTGCATCAGTGGCCACAGCAGGGGAGGCTTGCATATGTGTGAAGGCGGCGCTGACACAGAGGCTGGCGTTGGCATTTCACAGAGAAACACGCGTCCATCAGGGGAACGTCTTTTTGCGGGAACTTAGTGAATACTTAGTGAGCGCTGTGTGTGCTTGACTGACCTGTGTGCAGCCCAGGTCTGTCTCCTGTTGAAAATGTATGTGGCATCGTAATAAGGAGAATTAGACTGTTCACAGGTGAAGTCTTCAGTATCCAGCAAGAATGGGCAAATCCTCTGTTTACAATAACTACAACAATTAATATCGTCAGTTCCTGAATCAATAAATCATGGGATTAAAAGGAAAGGTGATGTAGCACAGTGGTGAACACGGTTCAATGCTTATATTTACATATTACAATTAACGTGGTCAGCAAAATATCTTTTCTTTTTACTTTTAGACACAGATTATAGATTGATTTGAATTTTAGAAATAGAGATTGTAGTTAAACCATTTTCTGCTTTGTGTGTAAACCCTGATCTAATGCTTCAATATACTATAGCTGCCACATCAGTGTAGTGGAGAACAAAGTACAACCTTTCTCTCTAAAATGTTCAGGCTCAGAATCATAAATACATTGGGGCTAGTACTTTGAATCCAACGCAGTCAAAATATTAAAAAAATATTAAAATGAAGTGTAGTGTAGTGAGGAGTTTAGATATGAAGTTGTCGAGTATGGAAATACTGCAATACAAGGACCTCAACCTTACATTACGCCATCATGTTTTAGATCAGACATTAAGGCATGTTTTAATCAATGAGAGCGTTTCTGTAATAAAAACAGACCATAATTACACATAGGTGGTCCCTCAGGATTCAGTTTTCACTAAAGCCAAATATAAAGTTTGTTTTTAATAGGGCTTCTCTTTCTCTATCTGGTTCTTGGCATCCCTCATGCAGACGCACTCACACATGCCCTGCCTGTGCTTGTTTGCATGTTTATCACCACAAACCTGCCTAAATTTGTGCTGTTTATTCGGCTCATGTCTCATTCTTTGCCACACTATTTATTCATCTGATACCGTTACACTGCATGCAAAATCTCGCATTGTTTTCACAAAGATAGCAACAGCTCAGCTAACAGTCGGATTCCACCTCCATCAGATAATCTCACATATACGTATCAAGTATGCGATCAATAATTAACGCGCAAACTCAGAGCTGTTAATTAGCATCAGGTATAAAGCTGGCACTCGTACATGCCCAGAGTGACTTTTAAAAGCACCGTGTTATCTGCAGTTACGTGCTGAGGCAGATGGAGTTAAAAAGCCTGAGCAGGTGGTTGTTGTCCTGCTGTACTGCGGTTTTGAGTGGTTTCCTCTCAACATGATCCTTGTGGGCAAACAAGAACATCGGTCCACAGGACAGAGCTGTAATGATCGGTGTAGGTATTAGTGGCACTTTAAGTGCTCTACAAGAATCCAAAAGACCTTTGACACCGTTGGTTTCTTTGAATTCTTCTTTGCTTTCTCTGCAGTCTCAGTTAAATGTAAATCAATCATCACCTTTAATATAATCATTAATGGAAGAGGTATGCATTGGTGTGCATGAAAGATAGTGAACCATTTGAAAAGTCTTTGAGGGATTAATATAACTGTAAAAGCCCTACAACTAGAAAAAGGGAACCCGGTGAATCAGATGGGCCAAAAAATACAGGATCCAGTTTATCATATTTAAATTGGCAAAAGTAAGTAAGAATCATAAGTTGATTTAAGAGGGAAATTAAGGGAATAAAAATAAGGTGTGACACTGTGAGGTCCTTTCTTATTTAAAGAAGCAAAATCTGGGTCTTCATCATCAAAGTCTAATCTGGGAGATGCCAGTTTATCTTCTCTATGCCCACTTCAAGCCTGTCTTAGCTGGGATCTTCCAATTTCTGATTAATAATAATAATAATAGGTTTTTTTCTATAGCACCTGTCACATACAAGTGTCTCAAAGTGCTGCAAAGCCATTTGCAGAGAACACGAGAAAAACAATATTAACCAATTAAGAGTAATAACAAGTACATTATAAAAAACATATAATAAGTAAAAAAATATAAATACACACACCCACACACATATATAATTTGAAACAGGAGCAACCAATATATCCAAAAGAGACAGTTAGCTGTCATTAGCTCTATATGAAGTATCTAAAAAGGTTTTTAGTCTGATGTTAAAAGACTCTCTGGAGTTAGACTGTCTACCAAGGACAGGAAGCTTGTTCCAAAGCACGTTATAAGAAGGCCCTTCCACCTGATCTCAGTTTAAATTCGTGGGATACATAATATTACATTATTATATTATTATTATAATACTATATTATTAACATAGACTATTTGACTGAGAGTGTAGGAGTCTAGATGGAGTGTATGGTTTTAAAAGATGTGACAGGCGTGCAGGCGGCATGCCATTTAAAATCTCATAGGTCAGTAAAAGCATTTTAAAATCCAGTCTGACCTTTATAGGAAGCCAATAGAGTGAGGCAAGAACAGGTGTAATATGTAAATTTCCTAGTTTAGTAAGAATCCTTGCTGCAGGGTTTTGGGAACATCTGTGGATTTTATAGTTTGTTACAATAGTCAAGCCTGGATGTCACAAATGCATGGATCAAAATCTCAGTGTTAGTGAGAGACAGGGAGGATCTAATCTTTGATGTGTTATGTAAGTGAAATCCAGGTTTTCAGGTCAAGCGTGCGAGCTTCAAGTTTGTCAGTTCCTCAGTTAAGCATCAACCTCACTGGGATATACAAGTGAGTGTCATCAACATAGGAAGGGAAATTCACTCCATACTTCCAAACAATCTGTCCAGTGGGAGATACAGAAAACAGGAGAGGACCGAGGACAGAGCCTTGTGGTCCTCCAAACTGGAAATCAGAAAGAGGTGAAATTTGTCTTCAAAACAGTCAGAGTCCTGTCAGAAAATTAAGATTTGACTGATGATTGACTGAACGCACCTGATCCAGATAATCAGCATTGAGTCAGACACGGACAGTTGAAAAGGAGACACGGTTGATTGTTTAAGATGCACAGGCTAATTGCTTTTCCGGTGCAGGGATGCAGGGGGTTGGAGCCTCTCCCAGCTGTCACTGGGTGACAGGGGTGCACCCGGGACAGGCTATCTCAGGGCCAACACAGACAGACAGACAGACAGACAGACAGACAACCATTTACACTCACATTCACACCTACGGTCAATTTTAGAGTCACCAGTTAACCTAACATGCATGTGCTGTGGGAGGAAATCCCCACAAGCACAGGGAGAACATTCAAAGCTCCACCACAGAAAGGCCTCGGTTGGCCAGTGACGCAAACCTGAAACCTGGGTTCTGTTCTGGGTTTTCCCCAGAACAGATCTGTATTCATTACGAGTAGGGAAGCAAAATTGTTCTCAGGCAAATTTGCCCTGTAATACTATTCTGCTGTAATATATTATGTGATTAATATCTGAGATATGACCAACGTGCAAGCAGCATTTTACTTTTGTTGCTGGTCGAGGTGGAGCTACTTTTACTACAGTACTTTATATAACTGTTCCCGGTTATAGGGGTTGGGCACCTCCAAAAGGTGACAAAATTAATCTGAGGACCTGTGAGAGGATTAATAGAGTCAGAAAGAACAAAGCACAGTTCTGCTGCACATATTGGATTGGTGCATTTGCATTTCAACTGAGTTCTATTTAGAATGTGTGAGTGTAAAGGTAAATATGGTTATTTACCTTGAGAACCCTGGTGCATGCTGCCTATTTAATGACTGGAAATGTCGCACTCCTAATTAAAAGTACACCTGTGGCTTTCTGTGCCCAGTGGGAGACTCTCTCCATCTCCACACTCTAATTTGCCAGGGCAATGCCCAGTTTGTCTGAGTGCCAATCAACACAGGGCTTGATGTGTGTGTGTGTGTGTGTGTGTGTGTTTTCTGGGGGCCAGATGAGACAGTCCAACCCTTAGTTTCGAGGACTCTAGTCGCACTCAGCATTGTTTCATCTTTTGTGGAAGTGACACAAAAGCTTTGGTTGATCTTTGCAGGGAAGGTGATGTCTACGGTGTTTAATGTCAAGGATGTAGAGACGCGTTGATTAAAGCTTTGTTCGTCCAAAATGCTTCTCATTTAACTCAATAGCTTTATTCTGTCTTTATTGGCCTGGCTCTTTCCAAACATAGTAAATTGTACCTGTAAAGCTCAGCAGTTACCGTTATATATCCTGTTTTAATTTTTTCATAAACTGATGGGTCAACAAGTCCCATCAGTTTAGAGACATTTTGCATGAATTTATCAAACATGTTCATCCACGAGCTGTGGAGGTGCTGCCAGGCTTATTTTTGTTTAACGTTACACAGAGCGAGGTTTTCTCCCGTCTTCATGCAGCTACTGTAACTAGCTGTTGACTATAGTCTCATATTTACCATATTCATGAGTTGTATCAATCTTCTCTTCAAACTGCAGAGAAGGAAGAAAGTGCAGGAATACAAAAGTATTTTTCGCTTGTTGGCTTAAGACTGTGATTAAAGAGAAGTACATGACAGAACAATTGATGAGGAGAATTCATGAGCTTCACTTAAGGAAAAAGTTTCAATCGCAAGTTAGTTGACAACTGTGCAACAAAAGAAAGCTGGATGTGAAGTTTCCAAGGAAAGGAAGATTGCATCAACCAATCAGTGCTGAAGTGTCTCAACTCTGTTTTGTAAAACTCAAAATGTATTTTACATACATGTCTAAAATTCCTGAAAAGGAAATTCTGAGGCGTTTTCTGTAAAACAAAAATAATAATAATAAAAAAAATCACATCAGCTTTGACTTGATAGAATGCAAATTTGTGCATTTCCCCTAGGCATTTGGAGGAAAGTAATTAAGCAAAGGACCCTTTGTCTTCACAATGCGCTTTGAGTCATTTCATCGCAGGATAAGAAGACTATCTGTCAGGAGGAAAGCTTTCATGTCCCATTGAGTGTGTTGACTCTTTTTTCTAATCTATTGTTCCTCTAGACATTTTCCTCAAAAGTTTTCCGGTGCAGCCGGGAGAGCTGAAGGACAAACTGTTCATCATTAATGAGGAAGATGGAGGCCTGTCTGATGAGCACATCACCTCTCTGAGGAGGTATGACTTTGTGCCCCCCCCCAAAAAATATATAAAAACACACACACACCACTGCTTTGTATTCATTCCCTATAATGTGACAACCAAAGCTGAGAGGTGAGTGACTTTTTGTGCCAAGGTCCGCGAGCGGTTGTGGGTGTTTTTCTTTCCAGAGGAAAAAATGTCTGTTGGAAACTTTAACAGCTTAGAACCCCAACAACAAGGATCGCTAGGACGCTTAGGACGACATGAAACAGGGGAAAAGCTCAACCAGCTCATGTGAGGAGGACGCCCAGTTTGCACAGCAGCGTTCTAATACTAAAGAGCAGATGCCAGAACCTTTTACGAGAGCGGCTGACTGATAAAAATTTTATCTCGCGTTATTAATGGAGATGGAAACTATTGACATGCCCTTAGGAATATAACAGTGAAAGTGGGTAAAATACTTCCTGATTCTTACCTGCCATTTACTCAGCGACTCTGGATGCTGACCTCCTGGAAGGTTAGTGATCTGAGACACTATGCGGAGGACTTTATTTATTCTATGAAAATGTAATATATATTTTAATATGCTGTGGCACAGGCCTGAGGAATACAATCTTGGGATCCACTCTCAACAGGTGCTGCAATATTAATGACCGGTGCTACTCCAGTGGCACACAGCCTGGCTCATGAAAAAGTGAATGGCTTTGCTTGGTTTTAAGGTCAGAACGAACAGAAATGACAGAAGCAGGAAGTCAGAGTTCAAATTCAGTGCAAGCGAGTAAATGGCCGATCCCATCAGCATCTCGCTGCTTTATGGAAGCTGACGAGGAGCATCAGCGCTGCTTGGCTTTTAATCACTTGTGTTTCTACAATCCACTGGAACTCAGTGTAAAGGCTGATGAAGGGAACTAGAAAACCTGCAATGGCATAAAAGGACAAAGGTTAAAATGTGTGACAGAAAAAGAAACATCAGCAATTATGACATAAATTCTTAATGTGAATTTAAAGTTCTGTTTCCATCCATCCTTCAGTATACTTGCTCATACCTTAGGGTTGCAGCTGGGCTGGAGCCAGTCAAAAATTTAAGTCAAAGCTTTCAGAAGGTCCCAGACGTAGGAGACCGTCCGTATGAAGTTGGAGACGTGGTGTGAAATTAAAATAGATGCCAAGACTCGCAAGTTATTCCAAAACCTATGTATACGTGATTGTAATTAGTACTGAAACAACATCATTTGATTTTTGTTTTAAAAATGTTTAAACAATTTGAATTGAATGTCAGCAACAAATTAAGAAAATGGGGACAAAGAGTAAAAAAGTACAAATGTTTGCCAGTGTAAAATAAAAAGATCCGTCTACAGTCCAGTCCGTAATATCATTGATCATAACGTCATTGATCACCTCCATTCTTTGGGCCTTTAGGCAGCGCTGCATTAAAACAGATCATAGTATATAGCAGTATATAGACCAGACCCAGAAATACTAGTGTCGTCTTTGAGCCTGAGCTTCTTTGAAATGGACTGAGGGGAAGTTGAAAACTGTCCTGTGGTCTGACAAGTCGAAATGTGAAAAATCTTTTGGAAATCGTGGATGCTGTGTCCTCCATGCCGAAGAGGAAAGGAACCATGTGACACAGTAACAGATCTTCCATCCATCTACATATAACACGTGTCACTGTTGTGTTTTATGTTCCAGGTATGTCCCCACCATACATGATGTGGAGATGTATAAATCCTACAAAGGGCCCGTGACCGACCTGCACATTGTGGACCAGTACATGATGGCGGTATAGTTTTGCTTTCCTCGACACGAATTACCACATTTGAACCTGATTTCCTTTGGATCTGACGCATGAGTCCGTGACCCAAAGCAGAACCTAATGCTGCTCTCGCTCATAGCATTTTCTTTAAAAGCTCTTATCGCATCTTCAATCACCTGCCTCCTCATTCACACGCTGCGAATGTCATAACAAGCTATTACCATTCATGTGGTTATCACCTCCCAGCATGCCTGGCACTCGTCTGACCCATGTGTGGTTGGCTCAAGGCTGTGCGAAGAGGTAACAGATGAACAGCAGGATCAGCCCACAGAATATTTGACACCAGACATAAGGGAATGTATATATAAGAGACCAGGGTGTCACTGCCTTTGGAAAACTCCTGCAGTTCTAAAGACAGATGCCGTCTGCGGCTCTCAGCCTGAACACTGCTAAACACACAAGTAAAGAAATACTGACAGTCCCGACAGATTCACTCTTTGTTTGACTCTCTGATGGTTTTTTTTTTTGTTTTGCTCAAAATCCAATGTTCAGCAATTTTCATTAATTCCACACACTTCACCATTATAACTCGTTGAATTATTAAAGAAGAAGGAAGGGCTGACAACGTTCTTTATGAATCATTACAACTGCACCTTTTTATCATTGTTATTAGTCGGAGTATCTAATGGGATATTTAACCTCCACTCTCCGGTTGTTTCCAGAGGTGCTTTTTTTTTTAAACTTTTTAGACGTTGTAATGCTTCAGCCGGTTTACACATTATCGTGCCAATAAGTGAGCAGTTATCAGTCACTATCAGCACATGGATTTTGATTTGACGACCCACCTAGCACCTAATGGCATAATCGCTGTGAAAAAGATGTGCGGAAATGTGCAACACCGAGCAGCTAAACTAAATATAACAGACACTGGAGTTCTACTTGGTAACAGGATTCAGCCAAGTCTTGCAAGGGCAGATCAGGTAGATGGTGTGTGACAAAACCTAGGACTGTGACACAAGAGGCACAAGTTAGTTTCCTGTTTGATATAGTCAGTCTATGTTAAAGTCAGTGCCGTGAATTTTAAGCTTTCCCTAATCATGACTTTGATTTTGTGCCTACATCTAACCAAACGCGTGTATTATGTGGTGACACAACCACATAACACCGCGGTGCATAATATCACATGACAATGACCTTCTGAACCTACTAGTATGTGGAGTATATGGCCAGTGTCTGTGGTGCTGATGACGACCGAAGCCTGACGTTTCGTCTAGCAGGTTTACGCAATTGAAAATGTCTCAACATCCATCATATCTTTAGTGCCTAGAGAATAATTGTAATAACTTATTTTCGCTAAAAGGACAATGAGTCTGTCATGTATTGCACATTTTATCTGATACTGAATAGGTACCTGTGTCCAGTGGCAGCCAGTTTCTACGTCCACCCCCAGATCTGGCCATTTAGACCATAAATCACACGCCGTTTTAAGAAGAATACTGTTTTGTTTCGCAGTATTTTAACGCACACACTCATAGGACAGTCCCATTAAAAACCTGTGAAGAAGAGAAATGTGTTGCTCATGAATCATAGAAGAGAATCTGAGTAAAATAATGTGATTCCAAAACCAAGCAGCGCTTTGAAACTGAATATCTTTGGGTTTTGGACTCTTGGTGAGGCAAAACAAGATATAAAGACTGAAAAACAGTGACATTTTCACTATTCTCTGACTTTTTCCAAAACTATTAATAAAAAATATAGCAAATATAATTTGGAGAACCTCATAGCCTCATGGAACCAATAGCGCAGCTATAAACCCACTGTGGCTGAAATCACTCTCGTTCATTCACTCCCTACTCCAGGTATAATAGACACTTAATAATCAACAGAATAGTTAACATTACATTAACATTTTGGTCACTTATTAATCAGCATCATTGCCATCACCTGCAGACTTGAACAACTGTAATTATGTGATTCTTAGTTGAAGTTCATTTCACCGTGAAATAGTTGGAGACACTAGTGGAGAAACTTGAAAAAATGCTGTGCACAGTTTAGGTAACAGGAGGTGGATTGGAAATAGTCTGATTATGTCTTTTAAAGTTCTGAATAATCACTTTACTGTTGGGATGTCTGCAAAGGAGACAAGGACACATTTTAAATATATTATACTGTAAACTGCTCAGTGTGTATTTCCTTCCACCACACTGGATGTGAAATCCAACCATCACAATGTGCTTTAACTGTAGGCTGTCAGGATAGTTCAAAGATACGATGAAAATATTTTATCAATCGTTAAAATTTACAATCATTTTTATACCCGGATTCCAGACCCTTTAACATAACTTAATCGTGAATGAAATTATTAATCTGTGGTTGCAAACTGTCAAGCAGGAACTGTAGGCGTTCGCAGATCAATACCCGGGGAACAAACCCGGCATCTTCGTGATAACTGTGAGTTCTAGTCGTGATGAAATCATTGACTGTAAATGATTTGCAGATACTTATGAACCTAACTACATTAGTGTCGAAGCCCAGCTCTCAAATTTGATGACTTGGAAGAATATATAGGTGACAATGTGATTACTCAGTGACTAATGTGTGAGCACAATTTTAGCCCAAGAGGAATGGAATTACAACAGCGTTACCTTGGCATGGACCCAGTGTGATCCGCTAACCTCCTCTTAGAAATGTAAAACGTGTCAGAGAGTGTGACGAGAAGACGAGCACGGCGCTCGAGAGTGTGGAGGTTGACACAGTGCGATTTTTTTTTTTTTTTTTAAAGAAATAGCCAAATCATTGCATCTCCCGAATCCCTAACGCTGATCCTAATGTCTTTCCGTAACCATCCGTCAGACCGCCTGCCCTTTGGCTTTGGGGAGACAGTGCCTGAGTGTTGGCGAGATGGTCTGACAATGTGGAGTGATTTATTAGAGGTTAGCATCGACACAAAGGTCGGATAGGCAGCTCAGCCAATCGTTTCGAGGTGTCAAGCCTTCAGTTTCGGTGTTAAATCAGGCAGTCGACAGGCCCGCGGCGCTCCACTCTTGCCCGAGGTAATCTCACCAAAGAGCTCGAGTCTGTGAGAACAACTGCAGCCATTGAACAGCTGTATCTCCCCGCAGCACTGCTTTTCACATAACTCTGAATAATCACATGGAAATGGGTTGTGTGATGATGTGGTAATTGCCCTCTCTTCTGAATATACACACACGGCTTATTATACTCATGTTTTCCCCCTTGCTACAGATGTGCAGCATCCCCATCCTGAGCACGCAACTCAACCTGCTGCTGACTCTGAGAGAGCTCCCCGTCAGCATGAACGACCTGCAGCCGGTGAGTTTACTCCATCACCTACAGAGTCAAATCAAAGGTCAAATCAGGTGTCAAGCTGCTCCAATGCCGGTCCCATCGCTGCAAGCTGAGGGGAAACTGCTAAAACCACCGCCTCCATAGTACACGATAAAAGATGAAGATGCAAATTTATTCCATAATGCAAATGCTAATGTTCAGATGCATCGTGGCTTCGGACATAAATGAAAGGAACATCTGGGGGCATTAATACATAAAAGCTTTTTTTTTCTCCATCCAGTTTGAGTTTTATGTTTCAAGTGATGGGTGAAGTGGTTTCTGTACTATTTGATGGATGGTTAAGAGTCTCGAAATCAGGAAGGCACGAGAAGCACTTTAAGACACCTCTCTTCATTTTAAAAGACTGATCTTAATCAAATCAAGGTCCATTTTTCTGTAGATGGTATAAAAATAAGAAAGTTTTATCTTTATCAGAAAGAAAAATCCTCTGGGTTTTTTTTTTAAACAAGAGAGTGGTGTGGAAAAAAATAATAAATAAAAATTCATAAATTTAGCTTAATTCTGCAAAGCTCTAAACTCCCTTCAAAGGCAGAAACTCTTAAATTCAAATCGATGCAGCTAAATTAAAAAGTTACAATTTAAATATACTTCTTTTTCTTTATTTTACTTTAACCCTCACACACTCAGCCAAATGTTAGAGGCCAGTGCAGTGCAAGAACATGCCAGATTCATCATTAGTCAGACAAATCATTAACGCTCTTACAGAGGATTGCTGTTTATTGGCAGTGGGGACTGCGGGGTGCAAAGATATTGCAGTCAGACAAGAATACCTCCGAGCTCTTCGCTCGTTTTCGTTTTTTTTTTGCGATTCTCTCGAGCTTCTGTTTCTTTCAGCATCAGTGCTTCAGTCCTAATCTCTTGTCTGCTGACTGTCTGAGAATGAAGAGAAACAATGGATAAGAATGATGACACTGTAATGTGTTGACTGTGACTGTAATTTTTCTCTGTCTGGCTGGGAAGATAACTCAAAAAAGAAAGATTAGCAATATCATTAAGTTTCAATTTAGTTTTTAGACCTTTTCTGTCTGATGTTGTTTCTCTTTCTACCGCCTTAGATTTATTACGAAAAACAGTTTTCGATCAAACTTTGCTGTGCTGGGTGCAAGTGTTGCGCAACAAAATCTCTTTACGGTTCCACTCCAGAGTATAATGTGCCACTGTCTCCCAACACAGCGTGTTCAAACACGGGGCCTCTCTGTTGCCGAGTATTTTAAATCCTTCGATTGTCTGCCAGGACAGATTTCTTCAAGCTTGAACATTAAGGAGGATTATTACTCGCCAACTGATAGACAGGGCTCGAGCAGAGAAAATGGAGAAGTCAGCACCTGGGGGATGTTTCTCACCTACCATGTGCTTCTTGCTGCCAGAATGACAGGTTCGCATTATGGACTTGGCTCCTTCCTTAAACAGTCTGCTATGATCTGTGCACAGAACCAAAGCCAGCTCTGGACCAGAGTTGTCCCCTGAAGCTGGGATGTACTGGATGCAGACTAGAATGTTTTATCATGCATTTTCAATAGTTTCATTAACGTCACCTTCTTTTTCCAATTACTGTCACAATGAAACAGAACTTAGAGCATCTTTAGCTCCTTTAATGTGACATATTTCTATAGTGCAATAATAAAGAGATGTATTTATGCAGCCTGTGCATCTTTGACGGCCTGTGCACAGGGACTACAGATGGAAATGAGCTTTTAGCTCTATTTGGACCAATAATTGTGCTGTGCATTGTCCTTGTAAATAAATAACCCCCATTAAAGAGCAGTGCACAGGCACTTCCCTGAGCTTTTCTATGGGAACCATCCAGCACTGTCTAACACGCAGTGGCCAAGAGAGTCCCAAATGGGTCTATCCTCCTCCCACACCTCCCTCATCTACTGTGCTGCTCGATCAGACCTTCGTATAACACATACAGTCATTTCTCCAAGGATAACCTCACATTCGACAAGCCAACGGTTTGGCTGTACAAAGTCAATTTGGAAAAACATCATAAAACACAACTGTTAAGATTGTAAAGGGAGATGAAAAGGGAGACAGTGGTATACAGTGTACAATCAACACAGGGACACTCGTCAAGTATAATGTGCAGTATGTTGTAAGCTAAGTTTATTTAAAAAAAGCAAATGAGCCAATACGACTAAAAACTACTAAATTCAAAAATTATTTTATTTTGTGCTAACAAATGCTCGTTAAAGGTAAGAAACTTACAATTGAATTTGAGTATCGAACTGTACTGTTGCTGTAAGTTTGCTCCTGATCTAGTACAGACCAGTCGTACTTACTGTTTCAAACGACTTTATCTGTGTGTGTGTGCGTGTTTCACACATTTATTCCAGTATAGTTAATCATGTAAAATGTCCTGCAACCTAAAATTTGCAAGTTATGCTTAATAATTTAGGTTAAAACCACACAAATCCATTGCACTAGTACAACCAAGTACTTATTACCTTTTAAGTGCTTCAAACATCTCATGTACGTGAAGCAGATTTCTGTTTTATTCACGTTTCCTTTACTCACGGTTTGCAGGCGGGAACTAAAAGCCTATTGGTTTAGTTTTTTTTTGCAGCTGCATTTGGTCAATAGACTCCAGGTTTTAATGGCACCAGGAGCTTTGCACCCAAAATGTTTCCAGCAGACTGGGCACGTCTTAGTGTGCTGCTGCCTCCCGCTGGTGTTGTGCTACCGTTGCCTCCGTTGTTGCTGCTTGATTGGTTAAAGCTACCTCCAATCAACTCCCACTAAATAAGAAATTAGCGAAAAGTGTACATTCTTTATAAATCTGTTTAAAGTTATTACGTTGTATTAGCAGTTAGAATTTGCAGTTTCAATACAATAAATGAAAATTCTTTGAGTTGCCATGATATTTACACACATGATGGTTTAAATATGCTGCACAATGTACTTGTTGATTTATGAATTGTGAAATGTGCATCACCAAATCAAACTGTGGCTGCCTAAAATCAGGCCTGGACTGTTTCAGTTATCTTTCATTTAAACTACAATAGGTTGCCATGACAGTACAGATGGTCCTGTGCAAGGCCAGTTGATAAAATATAACTGGATATCTGCTTTCCCTTCTTAGTAATTTTGCTGTCCCACTGGAAGGTTTTGGGAAGTTATTCTTAAAACAGAAGCATATGGTGGGAGTGTTGTTGCTGGCTGGCATAGACCTTATTTGGAATAGCTAACTCTTTGTCAAGGACTTTGATTCCCATAGCATCAACTCCTTTCTCCTCCAACACACCACTGGCAAAACCTAAAACCCCACTTTCCTTTCCTATTTATATCCATATTCTGCAGGATCTTTTCAGAGCTGGTTAAGCAGGAAAACTGGGCAATATTCTTGAGGGATATTTGTACTTGACACAATTGCATACCAAATAATAATCTTGCCAAACAACAAGGCCCTAATTATTCATTTCATGAGGTCAAATGAGGTGCTGTGTGAGATGGCTGTTTGTCTTTATAATGTAAAATGCTGAAGCCTGGAGTTATTTTCGTCTGCTCCTTGCCGGCGCAGAAAGCCCCCAGAACAAGCTTCGGCCTTATTACGCTTGAATTTGACAAAATTGTTTTTGTGGAGAAATGAATGTGAGATCCTATATGTGGCTGGATTACAGAACAAAATGCCTTTGCTGTCTGTTTGTCTTCCAGCTGATTAACCAGAAGATCAAATGTGCACACAGCTGTACAACTGCAGGTCATTTGTTTCCGTGCTGAAGTACCTCCTCGCCATTGGCAATTACCTCAACGAGAACGCCGGAAAGGAAAAGGCCAAGGGATTCCGCCTCTCCTCCTTAACTAAAGTATGACTGCACAACTACAGCCTGACCTTTGATTGAGTTGCAGCGCCAGGCTAATAAGACCTACTCATTGATATACACGGCAGGGCTTCTGTGTATCTTCTTTCAATTTTCTCCCCAGTTCTTTCGGTTGTGGTTGTCGAGGTTCACCGAGGTCTTTGACGCCGTAATTCTGACAGTTGTGTGATTGTATCATCGCCGGGCTTCACAGGAGTAATGAAACTTTGTGCAAAGTGCGGCCACAAGTGGCTGAGTTTCTTAGAAGTGAGCCATCATTAGCCTGCAGTCAGTCAGAGGTTGTTTAAGATGTAGTTTGACATTTTGGGAAATATGCTTAAAGTGTAATTTTCATAACGTAGAGAGGATACACACTGTAAACATTGCACGGTAAATGCAAAGCCATGGGTCAACCATGGAGGGATTGTGAGAGCGGGACCCCAGCTGTACAGGAGCCCTGACCGAAAGAGTCACAGAACCAGCCAGTCTGAGTCCTTTTGTGCAAAAGTTTTGGTTATTTTTGTCTCTTTGTGGTCACTTTTTTGTCTGTTTTTGGATGTTTATTGGCTTTTTAGGATTGTTTTCCATCCGTTTGTGCTAATTTCACCAGTAGCTGGGTTGTTGTTTTGTGTCTCTGGGTCCATATTGTAAGTAATGTACTAATCTGTGGTAATTTTCCAACTTTTTGTGTCATTTTTTTGACTACTGGCCCCTGGTCTGTGCCTGATGGCCCTGTTTGTTAATTCATTCAACGGGGTGAAGCAGGTTATGTCTCTAAGTAACAAAATGTACCGTCCTTCAATATTGAAATGTTCTTTTTATTAATCATTATGAAAATTTCTTGGCATCTAACGTCCTTTGCTGGTGATCTGACATCCTGAGAATTAGAATAAAACAAGACAAGCTGTCCTTACATCCAGCCAAGAAATAATCTTAAATACTCCATAACACCACAATGCCTTAATATCAGATTGTAGATTTTACAGTATGATATTTTAACTAATGAGCTTTAGAGCTGCTGGGTGATGGATTTTGTTACTTTTGGACAAGGACAGCTAAGCTTTATTCTAAGCCAAGCTTTGGTGCGATGGTAGCATCGACTCTGTTTTCCAAAATTAAGGATCAGTCGTTGATGGATGCATATTTTATTTACACCATTAGCTGGTGTTTGTGAGAGCCATCCCCTGAATTTAGTTAGAACCACTCTTTTATGTGCGAGTCCCCTACTGGGAAGGTTTAAGGGGCAATGCTCTTGGCTCAGAAGTAAGAAGTCCTCTGCTCCATTTAATGAAGCCAAGGCCTCGTGTTCCCTCAGAGGTGTTTCCAGGTCTAATTGAGAAGAGTAAACTGTTGCTGCTTGAGACAGACTCTCATCAAATTAATGGCTGACTGCCTCACAAAAAAATTACACCGAGGTTATCTCAGATCTTTTCTAGCTTTTTGTTTTTAACTAGTGAGCATCAAAACCTTGGTGCGTGTCTTGTTTGTGTCGGGCTTGGAGTCTTGTCTAGACCTTAAATTCGTAAACAACATAACCTAGAAAAAGACTGTGAGTGCCTACGACAGGATTAGAAAGGTCCGCCTTGCATTTCAATTATGTGGCCCCATCACATGCAACATGGCTCGAATTTTAGAGTCATCATTACCATTTCCTACAAATGAAGCGTAATGTAAAAGAAATCACAGCCACTGCCGCTGGTTCTCCTCCTCGTCTGTGCGCTGCTATGAGAACAAATAGAAATGGATGAATGAAACGCTTCAGCGAGGAAGCTGCATTTCCACAGGTTTACATGCTCTTTTTTTACTCGGTGCTTTCTCCATCACCAGCTCGCCCAGCTCCGTGGGAGGGACAGGAAGTTCACCTTGCTGAATGCCCTTGTGGAGCAGATCATGTTGCATGAACCGTGCCTGGCCACTTTTACCCAAGAGTTGGCAGAATTTGAAACGGTCCCTGGAGGTATTTGCTAATCAAGATTTGATCAAAGCTGAAATAAATAAATAAGTAAAACCTCGGTTGTACTTTTCAACTGAGGGTCCGTTAAGTGAAACGTGACTTTTCTCTGTGTGTTTGTAACAGTTTTTTTTTCCTTTCTTTTGGGTAGCGTCCATCAAGGGCCTGACCGCAGAAGTAGATGGTGAGTGGATCACATTTTACTACTGTCTCCAAAGGCTGTTGATCCCAAATATGCTGAGGCAGCTGTAACACTGACCTTCCCTCTTTGTGCCGATGCAGGTTATTTGGGAAAAAGTGTGACAGTAACGTTTACTAGATCTTTCTGTGATTGTAATTTCAGTAGACTTTGTTAAAATATCCTGTCATTGCGTAGAGACTAGATGGGCTCGAGCCAATATACTGTCTTCAGTATATGATGACATACAAACAGTCGCCACAAGCCAAAAAAAAATACAGCACTCCACAGGATCACACAGGAGACAGCATTTGATTTAAAGCAGCTATTTGCTTCAGTGGTGAAATATGATGGATGGTAACAAAGGTGTGTGTGTGCGTGTGTGTGTGTGTCGCTTCAGTCCTGAAGAATGAACTGCAGAAAGTCATTCAGTACAGAAAAAATATCAAGAAGAGAAACACTGGAGCCCATCCGCCAAACTTCGCCAAAGAGCTGAAGGTGAGAAAGAAAACCCGGTGCTAAAGGTGCAATTGTTTATTACGAATATTACAACAACATTTGTCACCAAATTATAACGTTGCAGCCTATCATTATAATCAGCTGGATGAAATGTGTAAATTTCAGGGACAGCATAGACTTGTTGAGTACATATGGCAGAGATGATGACTCACATCTGACATGCAGAGGTGGATCTTTAACCGAGAGCCACGACTTAAGCTACCGCTCAGCATTCCCCCTTCCTGCTTTGCCATGCTTCTCTACCATTTGTTCTCCTCAGCCTGCCAGGTATTAGTTATTAATGATAAACTCTCTATTAAATCGTCCGATTGGTCAGAAGGGCGAGCCTCACTCAAAAACTTTAAAAAGCTAATATCTCTGTAGCTGCTTGATTCTGATGATAGGAGTCATTGAAATCACAATAAGATATGTTTTAAAAAGTTACATACCTACTTTTAGTCAGAGCAGCAATCATGTCCCACCCTGCGAAGTGTTGAGTGGGCGCCATCTTGTGAGGAACCTTTGCGTTTGTGAGTTGCAGGCTAAGTTTGTGCTTTTATTGGAACAGTATGAAAGGTCAGCGGGTCAGTAGGAAACTGAATGAACATCAAATTTTTATTTAAAAGAATGTTTTACTTTTCTTTCAAACTTTAAATTAAGGAGATGCAAAGTTCTGCACTCAAAATGTACCAACATAAAAACATCGAAACATCTTTATTCGTGTGCTGCTTTTCTGCCTGGATGCTTAATCTATAAAAATACATGTCAATATTACTGTCTGTTTTAATTCTATTTCTAAACTAATTTTGCAAAGTACCTAGTTACCAGCTGAAGTAGATATAGTGATAAAGGTGCTTAAGTTGTACCCAAAGATAATTTATGTAACTTGAACATTGTTTTGAACATTGTAACATGGAGAATTAGTTTTATGAGGGATGCTGAGACCCAATAAACATCACTGGCAGCAGAGCAGAAATATTTGCTTCTAAAAGTTTTTGAGGGATCATCCCCCTACATCCAGTCTGAGAACTATTTTGTTGGAAGAGGACTGATTTTCATTTATAGAGAGAACAAATTTTTGGCATTTCCTTTTGCATGTGCAAAATTTCCAGTTGAGTTATAGTGATTCACATCGGTTTGGACAATATCTGTGTTTTGAAATAAAGAAATGAAGAAATATGTCATCAAATTGTTGCATAAACCCAACCAGACATGGGAATGTGGAGGCAGTTGTCGAATTTTACAAAGGCCTCATCAAAACATTCCCGGATAGAACACCACGTCTATTGGTTAAATGTGTGAATATTGATTATATAAATATTATGCAAAGTGTTTGTTTCTGACAAGACTTACATTTGCGGTTATTGTTTCCTTCTGATTCAGTGTGAATGTTAAACCAAGCTAATCAACTCCTGTGTCTAGCTTCAGATTTGAGTGCACAGACGAGTGCTATCAATTTTATTCTCTAACTCTCAGCGGGAAACCAAATAAGGCGAAATGTCAAACTGATATTTTAAGTTACTCTGGGATTGTATTTTACAAAACATAGAAAATCATCACACAAGGCATACAAGTTCAGATTTTGCAAGTTGAATTGCAAAAACACATGCAGACAAAAACCTTTTCAGACAGAATAAAAGATCACATTTATTCTGTCTGAGCAAACATTTAGTCGGCGTCTATGTCTATGTTCATATTCACAAAAAAAATGTGTGGAAACGGAAAACAAAAATGTAAAGCTACTCTAATCATCATTATCACCTTCAGTCTGAGCAGGACGGACTGAATAAATATATGAATGGATGAACAAACTCACCGGGAGTTTCCTCCACGTTCTCCCTTATTCCCCAGATGGCTATCGAGAAATACAACACGGATCTCTCTGGACTGACGAAGACGTGTGAGGAGATGAAGAAACTCTACTCTGTCACACTGGTAATTCTTGAGTTATTATTTCAATATCTCTTTTGTACAGCTTCAGAGATGAATGGTCCGCTGTTCCCATAGTGTCTAGATGGCACTCTTCAATTATTCGTCCTCTTATCCCCTCCACCCTACACATATTTTAGTGGAGTCCCCAAGGTTACTTCCTTTAAACCAGGCGTCCTTGGCGGCTTACGTGAGCATACAGTGCATCTGATATGAGATTTACAGCAGTGGCCTCTACATCATTTAGCAGCGAGCGCCAATGAATCGCAGCTTCGAGATATGGTATACAGTACTTACTCGTCAGGGTAATTCCTCCAGGATTAGTGAACAATTGCCGCTGTCTCTCGCAGCCAGAACGTGTGAGAGACAAGTTCATTCTGACCCTTAATGCGGGATGTCACATCCACGAATAGTCTACAGACGCTTTAAAGATGAGAAGGTGTAAGAGCACAATTCCAGGGGGTTTCTGGGCTTAAAAATATATATGTATTGTGCAACACTTTCACATAACAATGCATGTTGTGGTGTGTTTTTTTTTTGGAGGCATAATTCACATTTTGACTGATCCTCACTCATTTTCTTTCACTTGGCGACGTCTCATTATGAATCTGTCTGCATCACGTTCATGCAGTCATACATTCAATGATGTTTCTGAATGAAGTGCTCTCTGATGTTGACTGGACTCTGAGAAAAAAACAATTATGTTTTGTGGAGGAATTTGTCACGGCATCAGATCCCTCATAATGAAAACTCCTCTGTCACACACATCATCCGTTTTAGTAGAGGCGCCGGTCTCTGTGAATTCTCTCATCACGTTGTCTGTAAAAGGGGGAAGATTTTCTTTGTGCACTAACCTGGTTAGATTAGGTTTATAGAGCTCAACCCTATTTTTGACATTTTAACAGGTGCTATGTCTTTTTTACAGAGTCTCCACCAAAAACAATCAATACAAAATGCGGCGCCCATTTTCTCACTTTTCTTTTATGTCTATAGACAATCCATCATCATAGAGAGTCCACTTACCCTTCCTGCTGCGATTGAGCGCTGAAATATAATAGCGTGAGCTGTGGGCTTCAGGCCTGGTAGGAAATTGTGTTATACCACTGTAGAGCCACAGTTAAATTCTTGTGCACTGCAAACTTTTTCCACAAGTCACACACGAGTAGGAAAAAGTACTGAAAACAGTCACCGTACTGTTGAGCTCAAGATAATGGGAATATCCTTCTGACACGCCTTTACAACCATCATCCACCTTTTCCTTATCGATTGTACATCTCAGGCTTTGTGCCCGGTGTCGATTTAAGAAGAGATGTCGACACGCTGTCACCTCCTAAAGACAGATAAAGCTACAGACATCACGTAATAAACTCCAAATTAGGACCATGTGGTTGTCTGCTAGTCCGCCTGAACTCGCTGGCCAACAAATAATCCTACCACACCCAAAATCTTTGGCGGTTATACGGTTCAATTCTGTATTTAGCAGTAGACCGAATGTGGATTAAAGTAACAATGAAATCTTGAGCATTAGAGGTGCTTGCAGATTTGTTTTGCCCAGGCTAGTTATAAAGTTTTTAGCAGAACTATTTTATAAGATCACATTGTTATTTTGCATTTGAAACACTATAGATAAGTTGTGCAGGGATGTGTTTATGACTCTTTAAATAAGACAGGAGTGCTAATAAACAATGCATTACTAATGTTTTCACTACTGTCGATTGGCTTAAAAATACTCATAAGGTGCTTGTGTAGAAATGTTTAACTAGGAAGAAAATTTTTGACTTCAAATGGAACCTACCATTAACCCTTGATGATGGGATGCTTCTTCTTTAGTATTTAGAGAGTTCACCATTGGAGCTTGGAATTAAAGTTTGATGTGGCTTTGGACCAGCTTCCTGGTGCTGGATCTGCTGTTTTGTTGAGTTAAAATTTGGCTGGACCGAGCTAAAAAAGTGGGCCAAAGTTGCATAAAAACTACAATGAAAGAGTATGAGCTATTATCCAGTAAAAAAAAAAGCTGCTTGTAATTTAACCTTCTCATCTCTTTGGCTCGCAGCGAGAAAGCAAATAAGCACATTTCCCAAAATGCCAAAGTGCAATATTCTCACAAATAAAATCCATATTATTCTTTATTCTGAACATAAATCATTTCAGGATGTTAGTAGCAGTGAAAATGATCTGGTGGTATGGTAGTTGTGACCTTTTAAAGTTTTACACGCTGGCCTTTAACTGCACTGTCCCCTTCAGGCCAGGAGTTATATTTTAATCACCTGACAGCGCTGCCAAAATGCACCATCATCGTCTCATGTTTTATCAAAGTTGGACCGCATAAAATGTAAAACACTAGCCACTTTATTAGGTACACCTGTGCAGTCTGATACAATCCAATACAGCAGCTCTGCTGTGAATTCTACTGATATACTTAAAGGTTATTATAAGGTTTTGCCCCCCTCCTTCATGTAAAGTCCAATATTTGATCTAACTTATGTTATTAAGTTTACTGCACTCAGTTACCAACTTAATATCTGATCAAGCAAACAAACCTATTTACGGATGGTTTTTGAGTGAAGCCAACTTAAAACTATAACGTACTGTAGCAACGAACGAGGCGATGACACCACTACACCAGTGGGAGGCAACAATTCACATAAAGGTAACCACTGACATTTTTTTGCCCTTGCAGAGAGGATTAAAATTTTTGAAAGTGCAGATATATATCATGTTATAGCAGCACAGTGTGAAGGGCATTTTAAACTATCGGAATCATCTGAGCGCTGGTTAAATACAAAGTTGCAGGAACTGTCACATTAGTGAGTGGCGTATTGTTTGGAATAAAGTGTACAGTTCATTTAAATTGAAAATATTTTGCTCTTTTAAATAGTAATAATGAGTTAAGAATATACACACAGTAAATTAGGTATATTAAAGTACTGTACACTTGTTGCATAAACTAAAGTTTTAAGTGTAGTAAACATAATAAATATTAATTGAATTTGTGCACTAATAAGAATTTACAGGGTAGAGTTTCATCAAGCATCATTCCTCCATCTTTAACCACAATCAGACAGGTAACATTTGAAGATGGACACAACCCAATCCCCATCCCAGCTGTGTCCCTGCCCTCCTTCTCTGATTTGAAACTCTGTGGGTTTATGAGGACCCTGTTCTATCTCGGGAACATACAACACATCAGGCCTACAGGACTTTTGGAGATAATGATTGAGTCTGGCTGGGATGTGATGTTGTGCCAGGGTGCAGCAGGTTGGGGAAAAGGCATCATATTTAGTCACATCTTGTTACAGAGGAGGAGAATTCATAATGATGCCCTTGAACAGCCAACATGCAAATGTATTAAACATAGAAGATGCTCATAAAATTTTTGGGTGCTTGATTTTGAAGGTCTCTTTTTTGGAGTTGTTGCTCTGGAGGCATGAATTTAAAACATGTATTAAATTGAAGGAGACATTTTATGTAACATGCTCTGCAGTAACACATCTAATTTCTCATAATTGACAGGGTTTCCCAACATGTTGCATACCTTTTTACAAGATAAGCACTGAAACCTCACAGCCATATCACACTACCAACTTCCCCTCGTAATATACAAATCTTTTAAACTCTTTAAGCCCACCTCAACATCTAAAGATAAAGTGCTTTTTTTTTGCTTCCTCAAGCAAAAAGTTGAAACTGGCAGATTAAATATGAAACAAAATGTTACTGCTTGGTCTTGACAGCAGGTATCTTCACTTTTCTAACACTTTTGGCACCATATGAACTTTAAATGTTTGACAATACAAAATAATGTAGCCAGGCATTGTTTGCACATATTAAAGAATATTAGCAATTCTGATGTTGCTGGATTTATTATATCAGTTGTGCATTTCTGGTGCCATCAAGTAAAGCAGGCTCCAAACGCTTCTTTTTCATTTGTAGCTCCCTGGTTCAGTACACAATCATCATCCTCCTGATCCTCACGTTCGGGTGGAATCACATTTATTTCTATCACATTTGTCCAAGTGCCTTTTAAAGCTTGTTCATGGACAGCCTGTGTAGAGAGTCAGGTAAAAGTACCAGGAAAAAGATCAAGGCTGATCAAGTAGCAGGATTACGCCACTTAAACTGAACCTCAATTAATATTAGACTGGAAGAATATATATATATATATATATATATATATGAAGGCTCAATCTAGGTGCAACGATTGTTATTAATGAATGACCACATGTACACTAGCAGTCAAACGTTTGGACACACCTTCTCATTTAATGGTTTTTCTTTATTTTCATGACTATTTACATTGTAGTTTCTCACTGAAGGCATCAAAACTATGAATGAACACATGAAATTCCAACACTTTTTAATGAAATGAAGACAACTGAATCCGATCAGATTTGTTTTATTACTTTTAATAACATTGGGTTAAATGAAGCACTCTTTATCCCATTTACTGCATTCAAAAAGGAACAAACACCTAAACAAAAACTAAATCCATATGAAAATAGAAAACTGTACATTTGTAAATAATATTAAAACTAGTTACTTTTAATAATAATTATCTTCATTAATCAGTGCATTTATAAGAATATTTTCTGTGCAGTCAAAATACACTATTCTTTGTTATAGGAGTAACACTCTTGCACACAGAACTATTTTTTAAATTTTACGATGTAACAAATCACATACAACTAAAATACTCATCATCAACATAAAAACCCATTGCTGTGTTAAATTTAGACAAAACCATAAACTGGACACAGTTTTAAGAAAGGGGCAGAATTCTGCAAAATCCATTTACTGACATATGATCACATCAGTACAGAATGAAGTAAGAATGAGTCCTAAAAAAGAAGCAAGTTTTTGGTAGAAGAAGTTTTCTGAACCTAAATACAAATTTGCAGTTTACTTGTGGTGACAATGAAGTCATGTGACTGTTTGTTTATGGCTTAATAGCTTGTTATTTCTGGTGATTGTATTAGGACTGCTTTCAAATTATTAACAGGAGATCTATTATGATTATCTTCCTAAACAAAATGTCTATATATTGTAATTTCATTTTGTTACAGATTTTATTTCCTGCAATTATTCCAGACATCAATAAGGAAATTCAATTGGCTTTTTGTTGAGAGAGTCAGAAAGATGCTATCCCCATGCTGTCATCCCTCTGATACTCAGATATTAAAAATACCTGAAATACCTTTGATTTCAGGTTTAAAATGTTGAGCAATTGACCAAAAAAGAAACAAAACAAAAAACAAAATAAAGCACAAAATTAAATATTCGGTTACATTTTATAATTTTTTTAGAATAAAAAGATTTTTTAAGCCAAAACATGACAAGAAACATGGGATGGGCTTAAAATAAGGGTTTAAATGTCATAGGAGATAAAAATAATTCTGGAAAAGGTTGAAAAATAATTGAACACAGCTGGAACTGTGCATTCCGACCATTGTTCTTTGGGACTGGACATTTCGTTCTGTGGTTTGCTGCACCCTTGCCTCACAGCAAGAAGGTCCTGAGTTCAAACTTGTTGGCTGCCTGGTCCCTTTCTGTGCGGAGCTAAAGAGCTCTCACCGTGCCTGCATGGGTTTTGTCTGGGTACCACAGGTTCCTCCAACAGGAAATAGCTCTGTGGGCTGGTCACAGTATAGTCTGCTTTTATAGAATTCCAGTTCCAAGAAAACTAACAACACACGATATAAGAAAGAAGATTGTGGTAATGCTGGAGTCTAAAAACAGCGGCGGGTAACAGAGCTTGTAATAAAGATCAGCAACCCAAAACAAAGCAGCAGCACTTGAACCATGTTTGTCAAAATGGCCTAATTACATGGTTGGACAGTTTTTCCAAGGAAACACTAAGTAAATGTCCTTACCCTAGTCAACCAGGTCACATGAAGACATGGGGAAGTGCATTGTCTTCTGCACGCTCTTCACATGACCTGAGGCGAAATGGTGAACTGCTATAATCCAAAAAGATGCTGGGACAGGAAGTGCTTGTAAATTCATAATTACCTACCTGTATTAGATTATTCTAATATTAGATTATTGTAATACAGGTAGAAACTATTGGTAATTGTAGAAATGAAAAGCTTATGTTCCATTTGACTAGAATAAGTGGACTTTATGACAAACATTTTTTCAATATTTACCTAAACAATTGCCACAGCATTAAAGACACACTACACTGATTATATTTGAACTTATACTGTATGCAACATACAGTATAACCACAGAATCATTTATTACAGTAAAGAACATGTAATTAGATTCTAAAAAAAACAACAATCACATACCAACTGGTAGAAAAACCATGTGGATAAGAGTTCAAAAAAAAAAAGGACACTCACTTCCTGAGATGATCAGCTAGAAAGGCTTGGGCAGCAAAAGCCCAGTGACCTCTAGTGACAAACCAGTGAGGCCACTGAACCATGCGGATCAGGCTGACAGGGAGTTAAGCGATCAGAGATATACTCTACGCCGGAGCTTGACTAGTCAAAGCTTTACAAAACCAGCAGCAACAACCTTCTAGAACCAATGCTTAGACTTGGAGGAAGGGCAGTGAAAATTGGTGTAATGTGGTGTGGGCCTGCCAGTGTTGGCAATATTCCACAGAGCTGACCATGTCGAGCAAATGGGCAACACATTAAAATTGTTTGGAAAAGGTTTTGCTCACAGAAGAGCTAATTAACAGGAGGAACTAGTCTCTGCCAATAAACACACACAGGATCTTGAACTCTTTCATTTAATCAATACCAAAAAAGTTTTGCACATAACAAGGAAGTTGGGCTGATGGAGCGAGATGCTGCAAATGGGCTGGGCAAAATGGGCGGGGATAAATATGTAAATAAACATGATTGGATGTCACTAGTTGACGTACAAAACACAAACGTGAAAGAGCCAATGGTTGTGCAGCATGGAAAAATCAGCTGAACTTCTCTGCTCTGCCTCAAAAAAACCTACATTAGATCTGCCAACATTTTTAAATGTATTTATTTAAAGTTATTACTGTGCCTCTAATTATAGTTAGGGTAGGATTTATCTTGGAGGGATTCTAACATTATCCAGGTTACTCGACATCTTTCAATTCAACTTTATTTATATTATTATTATTATTATTATTATTATTGTTTACAACAAAGTCATCTCAAGGCACATAACATAATGAAGTCAAGACTATACAGACATACATGAGAGAAAACCCAACAAATCCCCTCTTGAGGAGGAAACCTGGGGAGCTGTTACTATAATTTGTCACCTCACCTGTGGCTTTTCCCACCATGTTTTATGATATAATTTAACATTTTCCCTAATTATAAAATGTGCCAGTCGATTTGAGTGTTACTATGCCATTACGTGATGAGTCGTGGTTGGTATGAAGAACCATACTTATGGTTCAGCAGGCCAACTACTACCTGCCAACGACGTTATTATCAATGAGATTCTCCACGGCGCTCTGCCCAGAGCTTCAGGAAGTCACAATATTACAATAAATGAGAATCGACAGGCCTTATAATTTTCATGTTCTAGACCCAGTCAAAACCTTTTGTTCTCAGTTGTTGTTCACAAGACACACAGCTCCACTAGGTGACATGTTTCCTCATTCCGAAGGTCTAGAGGTTTATGGCACAGACATGCTCAGTGTTGATTTCAGAGCCTGTATAGTGACAATATGATTATTATGTAGAAAATAACTTTAAAAAACATAAAACAATATATTAAAAATATGTTACATTCTGTATCTTTAACCACTGTTTTGTACCTAACAGCCGGTTACTATTTCTGTGCTAAAACCAAATGATGTAGTGGCACGTGATAATGATCTAGTGAGAATACAGGCACGTGTAGCAGGTACCTACTGGTCCAAAGCTACTGTGGCGATGACAACAACAGATATCAGTCATTAATTGGTGTGATAACATCCCAAAGTTATTGGGCAGACTTTCAACCTACATCAGCTTCAGTGAAGCACTCTACATATTTTACAGACACATAACCCAGCATCGAAACAATATGAGCATGTGGGTTTGTAAAAATGTGCATCTGCTCCAGTGGCAGGAATTTATACTCGATAAGCTCAGCACCAGCATCACTTTAAAGAAGGGAATCACTGACACGAAGGCAGAATGACAAACTTACTAAACTATTCAGCTTCTCAGCGCGTCACTTAAACACAAGGTGTTCAGTCTTTTAATTGCAGATAAATTTCATAGTAGGAGTGAAAGAGTCGGATGACTGCAGGGGATATAAGGGCTGCACATGGCACCAGTACCAAAGGAATCATTTGGGACGTGACACCCTGCGCCACTGTGTTGCTTGGTCATGCCTAAAAAGCCCCGGATGGGACCCCCTAAATGTGGTTTCACAAAGATCATTAAGCACGTTTGGGTTTATGTTATGTAGAAATACTGTAATATGGTTGTTTGACAGTATCCATGTCCAAATAATTAGCAGATGCAGCGTTTGATGGCATTTAACGTCTGCAAAACATAATGAAGGTTGGAAAAAAAACATGGAGGAGAGTGACTGCAGCAGCTTGAGCTTGAACTTCAACCTGCACAGTCAACAGCATGTAATAAGCCAGTTAGTGCACTTAGCCCGAGTGACCCTTCCTGATCAAATCTGACTAACACTGAATGACTAACACTGTTCTGCCAGCCACCCTTAGCCGCCTTGCTTTAAGTATTATTTCAGCTCTACGTGTCTAGCCCGTCGTATAAATGCTCTTAAGGAATGAATTGCATGCTGAGGCGGCGTATGAGGCAATTATATTAAAAGACTATTGTTAGGAATTATCTGCACAACCCAGGCACCAGGTCACTGATTAAAGTGATTGCAGTTGTTAACTGTAATATTTCTCGGTCAGCTCAAAGATCTCCAAGCGGTCACACATGCTGTAAGGTTAAATGTTTTTAAAAATTTCTAATCTTTTTTTTTTTTTTTTTTTGGTCCAGTTAAATTTGGAGAGCTGCCAGATCAGGACTCTCAGGAGCTCTTTGGGATCATCTCTCAGTTTGTCCAGGACTTCAGGAGGGCGCACGCTGACATCCTATGAGTTATGCTACATATTAGCAACCGCTGAGACTGCAGTGAGGCTTTCTAAAGAGATTCTGTGTTTTTTGCACTTGTGTATATTTTTGTAAAGTGAAATGTGACGCGGTGACGTGCAGCATATACGCTCCTGTGTGCGCTCATGCAGTGCATGACACGGTGACTAGGGAATTTGAAATCAATTTTGTGAATATAAAACCGATCTGGGTGACATTATTTCATGTCGGAGGTTGGCTTGACTTCATCTTTTCTGACATTTGTTGTGAGTCAAATCAGTAATGAAGGATTTAGAACCCCCCTGGTTGTAAGAAACACTCAGATGCTGGAGTGTGCTGCTAATACCCTCAGCTCTCTTGGCAAAGGAACAAAACAGACAACACTTCAGAGGCCAGCTGAGGCGGCTGTACTTCAGGTGGGTGTGCACGCCGTGGTTGGGGACGTTTCCTCTCCCAGCCCTCCAGGAGGAGCATCAAGGCTGCCCTTGACTCTGGACCACATCTGCACTGTGGCAATTATGTTTTGAGCAACACAAAATACCCCTTCAAACGGTAAAAAGGTCTTGTCTGCGCTGCTTTGAACTGATTCACATGTCGTGTGTGTCTGACATTTTAATCAGTCGACAGTAAAAACACTAGCTGGAGTTGTAACTGTGAACTATAATGAACTAGACCCCTCACCGAGAAAGAAAAGTTGCACATTTTCTGGTACAAGGCAAAACTGCTGATTTTAATTAAATGGTTGCATCTGCAGACGCTGGTGATTCATTAGCAGGAAACATCATAACTTTTTCTCCACAAAGCTTTATCATAGTTTTTATTTTAATTTGTCGGAATTGTAGCTGGATGGATCATCGAGGCTTTCTGCTCTTGACATACAGTTATGTCTTTGTAGCGCTGCAGAAATTAAAAAGAGATAATAGGCTTGACATTGAGCATGCACACCAATTGAATGCCAATGCTTTTAGCTTGGAATCACTTTTGCTTTTAAAGAGGAGCACACACACCTAAATATAACTGTGTATTTTTCAAGCTGTCTCATATATTGGTTTCCTGTCTGCTCATTCACACGTTTGCTTTAATTTTCGACTATTTAATTCTATTTTGTAGATATTTTTGGCTGTTATAACCTTTATTATAGCTTTTGCTTCAACCTTTCAAGTATTTATTATATCATAGGTTTAAACCCTGGTCTTTGACACCTATCCCTTATGTGTTCTTGTGTAGAAGGTTTCATTAACCATCAGCTGGAGCAGAGAGATGCTACTGTAAGGTGTTCTGGTTCATTATTATTATTCCCACTGTGAGAACAAAAATTGGCAGCAGGAAAAAGAAAAATCAGCTTCGTATACAACCACCTCTAGAGATTTAATATCTGTAACTGGGCTACAAATATGTCTGCCTGACTAAATTGTATTCAGACATCATTATTTGTACTATTTACACCTGCACTTTTCTTTCTGGAACATGTCAAAGTGACTTCTGTGAAAAAGTTTAATTGTTGTAGTTCTTCCTTATTGGGCTGCAGCTATTGCTTTAACATTTGTGAAGCCCAATAAAATTCAGTCTGTAGTTTTTTTTTTTTTTTTGTCAAAAGAAGCGACGCTCACTAAATGCAAATCTGTTTGTAATGCTATGTTGGGCTGCATTTCTCCTTAGGGCAAGTGTTTTCTAAGTATTCCGCCTGCTTAACTGGCAGCAGAGGGAATAAAACATTCATATCAAACAAAAGTAAAGCTTTGCAGTCTTACACAGCTACGTCAAAGCTGCTCTCATCAATACTTTTTAATCAAATTACCAGCAATTAATTCAAAGATTGAAAGAAGGATTAGAGAATAATCAAGTTTTCCTCAGCTCTGTGTAGCATTTTAATGTCTTTTAGCTTATTGTTTTGGTTTCCAGTCCATAAATGCCTTGGTTCACTGTCATTCTCTGATAACCTCAAGTCAGCCAGCGCTGCCAACGCTGGCAATTACCTGGTGAACACACGGTGGAGCATTTAGCAGCTGGAGAGGCTGCTGCTGTTTTTCTCACGAGTTCAGGGACATCAAGTAAAACTAAAGAGAGAAGAGAGACAAAGAGCAGGGGAGAACTCTTTTGTCTGAGCATCGCTAAGTTCGCTGTTTGTGCTTCATCCGTCAAACACTGATGCACACTTCTCCTACCTGTGTACTACAAAGAAAACTACTAAAAAGTTTGGTTATTACAATCTGGGGACAGGAGTCGCGATAAAAGCTCATGAAATATTATCTACATCATCCAATTTAAGCAAGAACTGGAAAACTAAAGAATACACTGTTTTGAATAAAGTGTCAAAAAGTTCTAGAACAAACACTGGTGTGTGTGTCACTTCTTAAATGCATGTGTTACATAAATGTTCAGTCTCTAGGTGCAGTGGGCCCAGAGCTGACAAAGTACGGTTGGATCAAATCCACACTTCTTTTTAGTGTGACATTTTTAATAAATTATAAAGACTATCCCAACCTCGAGCAGCCATCACATAGCTAAATGTTTCAGCATGTGGGTTTGAAGAACAGATGTAAAGCCTCAAATTAAATTGCAGAAAACAATACTGTGCTTATGGAAACGGAATCACTGTAATTTTGTCATTTTTGTGAAAATCTCTTCTTTGGTTACAAAACTCTTTTCTCATGTCAGCTAAAAAAGGAAATGCGAGTGTAGGATATTCATAATATTGTCTCAGCTCCTTTTAAATTGGTCAAACTGACTCGTTACAAGGGTTATGAGGAGAGGTCGAAATGATCACAGTCACGAGTCGTGGCTCAGAATAGTTTCAAGAGGGTGATATGAATGTCATTTATTTCATGCAGCAAAAGACTATTTCTGATGAACAGCTTTGCAAAAGAATTCTCTGTATTAAAAATCAGTGACTATCTATTACGACATTCAATATGTACAGTAATAAATTACTAATTATGGAAGACATGTATTGAACTTAAAATTACCATACCTTACATCTTGTCACATCTAGATGTAATTTTCATGACTTTGTGCTAATACTGATTTGCTCATTCCTTCCTGATATTAAATAAAGCAGTTACTGTATGCGTTAATATGAATGGTTACTGCCTGCTGCACTGTCTAATTCCGTTTCATAACCATTAATGTAAATCTATAAAATATCACCATATGACTGCTACAGTTTCGAATCAGTCATTTCAAACCTACTTCAGGGAAACATTAGTCCTGCTGGTAAAAAAAAATGAGCCTGTTCTCATTCCTGAGGTGCGAAAAAGCGCCACTGTGTCCGGTAGATTCCGCTTTACACGCACACGTTTGCACCTTCTGTCAGTTCAGTACAATGGAAACTCTGACGTTTCAGTATTTGACGGCAAAAGGAATGATATAGAAAATATACAAGACAGAAGACGTTTCCACAGGAGACGGGGGTTTGATTCTAGCGTTAGACATTGTGCCCTTGAATTATGATCTTAACATATCGTGTGTTTTAACTGCTTAACCCTAATTAATAGTTTTATCTAACCATAATGCAGTTTATTTGTACATAGTCGTTACCGTGGCCTCCAGCGATCCTCCTGGAGCGTCCAGTTGTAACCTTTGGTGTCGATCGGATACATCAAGGCTGGGACAATTCGGCGCCTTTGGAAGCATCATTGTCTGAAGCTGTGGAATGAAGATGTGTTGGAAAAACATCAATCTGTGGTTTGTTTTGATGTAAAGTTATGTTTAAGTATTTTACTGAATGATAAGATGGAAGAATCCTGTAACACATGCAATAGTTACAGGTAACAGGTGTTGTAATCTTAGCTCATTGCAAGTTTCTACCTTAGATGAGTTTTGCAAATCAACAGTGACTCTGCTGTTAGTTCCCAGTGTCCATGCTCCTCCATTGTTGAGAAAAAAACCTCTTTAACAATTCAAGGAGACATTGTCACTGTCTGTCTATATAAACTGTGGATCCGCCCTCACCCAGTGTTACAACACTCCCTGGTTTCTCCTACTGGCCTTACAATTTCATAGTGTAAGAATATGTCAGTGTTTGTAGCTTATAGCTCCAAAAAGTCAATTATGAAAAGCACAAATGTCTTCAGGTGCCAGTGACATTAGTAGTGAAGGTTTTGCTCAGTGAATGAGCGGGCGAGCTATTCAGAACACTGAAAGAGCCGGAGACGGCCTCTGTGATGTGCACACACCTAAACAGATGTCAAGTAATGAGATCAACCAAGTTGTGCTGGGGGATTGAGACAGAAGCCGTAAGCTGAATCATATTTCGAGTGCCTGGAATATACTCAGCATACAGATCGACAGCCGAGCAGGAGATTATGCTGCAGAGGGGTTTGAGGAATGGTTTGATAATTTTCTTTCTGCTTTTGTTCTGTTGTAACCGTTGTGAATTCAGGCTGATCCCAGCCTCTAATCTCCATGAAGGAGCAATCCACCGATATTTTGCGGCTACCTTTTAGGTTTATAGGGTTTAGGATTCAAAAATAAATTGAATAGCGAGTCTGGGAGATATTGATTTGGATACTTCTAAATTGTTGAACCAAACTCAGAAAATCTCTCCTCAGACAAATTGTTAGAATATCCCTGTGAAGGAGAGCAGCTTCCTCGGCCACTGACTGACAGGTCTGATTGCTTTTAGCCTCTTGCTTTTGAAAAGTGCTACATGTACTACTTTATATTATCTATAACTAATGTTTAATTAGTTCAAAAAACATAAACAATCAGGTTAAAATGAGCCTGCCGCTCATTATATGCGACAGGACTGACATCCTCAATGTGTTAGACTTTATTCAGACTCTCCTTGTGACTGCTAATTAAATTCCTTAGAGACTCGTTTGTTTTATCAAGACCCAGTGGTGGGTCGTAATTTTTTCTTTCTTTTTATTTGTCCTTTGCCGAGGATAAAATGCTCTGAATTGGCTTAAAAGAAAACTATTGCTGGAAGCAGAAGGAAAAAACATTAATGCGATTGGTTTCCTATCAGAGCAGAAATTTTTAGACACACCGTCTCACCTGGAAGGTGCATTCGGCGCAGTCGATGTCTGTACACCCACAAGTGGATGAAGGATTTCTGCTTTGACTGGATTTCTGATCACCAAATTACTGAGTGATGCTGTGACACGCGAGGGGCTGAGACGATGTTTCGTGTGTTCCACGGGGAAGTCGCTTTCAGTGCGCGGCCGTGGACGACAAGGTCACGTCGAAGGTATTTTCAAAACCGACACTCTAAACTAATTCTTGAATCAAAATAACAAGTTACCGCGGATGAAAACATTCCAGAGACTCTTGACCTTGGAGTTTCTAATTATGCTGCTACCACTGACTGAGAAGGGATTTTCACAGGGATTTCAGCAAAGCAGGAATTTATATTCTTACAATTAACTCAGAAATCATCTCGGTGAGAAAGCCAATGACAAAATGTGACAGTAATCATTTGACTTCAGTCCTGCCACTATCACTGTTTTCGACTGCACAGAGTCGGTGACACAGACACAGATAAGACTCAGTGGGAGCTGTGTCTGTGCAAATGTGTTTCAGAGCTTCTTCACATCATGAAAGATTTAATTTACTAATGTAAGAGCGGCAAATGCAAGACATTGAACACATTGTATTGGGCTTTTGTTTAAGGTTTTACTTAAAGAAATAGCTTCACATTTACCAAAAGTTAGATAAAAATATTATTGCTTCTCAATCTGCTTAAAAATACGAAGCAACGTAATGTTGCCAAGCAAAGTTTAGTTCGGTGTAACCCCCATTAATAACCTGCTCACATCCCCAATTAACATGGATAAATGTTTGTGTCCAGTTCAACTTTCGGACAACTTGAGATCCACACATCTGTGTCGCTAACCAACAGCCAGAGGCCAGAGAGTCTAGTACAGTTGAAGCCGCCGTGGCTCGTTAGCTGCGTGTCACCGCAGCCTTTTGTTCAACCTCCTCAGTCTGAATCAGCTCCATGAGAGAGGACTGATTTCAGATCATTCTCAGGCGATGGCGCACACACTTTTGGTGTTTGGAAGTAACTGTGTGAACTTACTATTCCAATGGAGGATTTGCAGTTGATGTTGCGCCGTGTTGAAGTTTGGTTCTTGTGCATGATGTTTTGAAGATTGCCTTGCTTTTGTTTCATGTCGTGATTCTGAAAAACATTCCCACCATAGCCAGTCAATTTAAACCAAAACCTAATCAAATGCATGTAACTTAATGTAACCACTGGAGCAGGCTGAGTGCAAACCTCACAAGATGGCGCCCGCGTCTAATAATAGTTAACACAGCGTGACCCAATTTGACATTCTCTACGGCAAATGAGCTAACAAGCACAGCTAGATCATTAGCACAGAAAGCTTTTATCCTAATAAGCTTTCACTGAATGAAATTATGAACAATCCAGAAGAAAATACTGAGTGGAGTAAACAAAAAAGGGAGACTTGCACCACTATGTTCTTTGTTGGCTGACAGCTTTAGTTTATGACTAATCCTGTGATTGGTCAATATTTTTTTTCAAGATGTGTTTCTCATAACAATCTTCCACACATGCGATGGAATCCTGATTGTATTCAGTACCTGGAGACGTTGTGTGACGAGTGAGACCATCTGAACGTTGCCCGGAATGCATCCCCTGTTACAGAGTCTGGATTCTGTGTGTGAACCTGAGTGTGGATGGAGCACACTGCTCTCGTCTGAGACTGATTTGTTGGGACGATTTAAAATGAGTGATGTTTCTATTAGGTGACTGCTACAGTGTCTTTCTGCACACACCATGTGTGTCTTCATATCACGTTGTGGCTCCTGAAGTCTTGTAAAAAGCGACAAGTCTGGACAATGTCCACAGCTGATTCTTAGATGCGTTCCAAAGTTCATATGTGAAGAAGGCTACTGACAGGCAATTTTTCTTTGACCACAAAATAATCTTATTTTAGTATAAACAAAGACTTAAAGAGGTATTAATGCCAGCTGTTCCCTCCTTCAGCTTCATATTTTGCTTTGCAGTGGTATCACATATCTCAAAAGAAGAAAATAAATTACAAATCTACTTTATGTATCTAATGTAAAATTCCTTATTTGGTGCGTGTAATACTCAGAACCGTTATGACCTTTATGTATGTTGCCATGCATGTGCTCTTAAAAGAGACGTCTATGCATTGAAATTGACTGAAGAGTGTTTTCTCCTTGTCTCTTCACAGTTTGGCACATTAAATTTGTGTCTCCGGGTTCATTTTTTGAATCGGTCTCCGGGTGGCTTCCTATCACTTTAAATAGTCCTCTTCATTTAAAATAAGACAACTTTGTTTCTCTGAGCAAAATTTCCAAACAAAGTGGTTTTTGGCACAGTACAAGCCATCACCTTTTGGCGCAGAAAACTCTATTGCCATGGAAACATATTGACATGCACGACATTAGGCACTGAAGCATTTGTCAGAGCTGGATGATGACACAAATCTTACAAAATGGCAGCTGTTCAGGTTAGGGTGGTGATATCTTGAGATTGCCTTCTTTTTACAGATGGATTGTTGCCCAAAAAAAAACAACACAGTGTCTGACTACAAGTCAGATTTGTGTATTCAATTATCTAAAAATATTAAATCCCATTGGCAAATTGCCTATTGGACGATAGATACAATAGATAGAAAATAAGAAAATGAGCTGAGCCTAAAAATCACAGTTGGTGTTTGGGATTAATTTCTTTTCTCATTATGAATTCAGCTTTTTTAATCTTTGCATTCGAATAACAAAAAAGTACTAGATTCACAGTTGTGCTAAAAGCAACAATGCAACGACCGCGTGGGGTGAACCCTGATACAATCAGCCCGTCTGATGAACCATGAAAAGTGCTTAAAACGGATCAGACAATCAGGTACATGTTATCATCAACAGATCTGAGGTGCTTTTCTGTGCATAATAAAAAACAGATAAAATATTACCATTGTTAAATATTGGGTGTGCCTTCCAAAATATGGGCAATGGAAAAAAGTCTGTTTAAAATTTGTCAAGCTGTAACAACTGTCCCAGTCTCTCTATCAATCATCATTTTCAAACTGTATATTAAAAGCTGAGGGATGGAGTCAGACCAGGTTGCACTTTGTAAGTCAGAGGAAGGACATTAACATTGATCTGCAGTTTTATGGGGAGCCTGTAGTGACACAAGGACAGAGGCAACGTATTTACATCTCTAATCTCTTGTCAATATTCTCACAGGAGGACACTTTGGATGACTTGGTGATTTATTTCTGCACAAGGCGACAGAAGTGCATTTTAGAGCTGTTGATGAATGCGCAAACCCAACATCCCATCACTAATCTCATTATAGTGAAACATTGCCAGCGTGGATATTTATTTTTTCCACATCATCAGGCAAATTATGTGCGAGATTAATGAATTTGATGGCGAAGGTTTTTGCCGTATATATGCACCGAGGCAAGCCAGTGACACCTGAGGTTGAGCTTCAAGTGCGGCAAAGACAGATGGTGTTGCCATGACAGCCATCTAAAGAATAAAGGTCCCCAGCACTGACCTCTGTGGAACACCACAGAGTGGAACTGGAAGTCACACTTGAATTTTCAGCTCACCTGTGCACTGACTTTACGATGAGTGACTGCATCTCAATGAACCCTGCAGCTCAGGTGAAAAAAGGAAAAACAGAAAAAAGAGCCACGCTTGAGGGCACATTCAGTTCTATACTTCTGAATTACAGAGTGACTGAAAACTGGAAAATCATCAAAAACGTGTTTGGAGATAATTATTTTATGGATTTGTTCCTGGATCTCACAAATGGATGGTCTGAACTGTCAGACTGTGTGCACAGCGCAATCTCTCACATCATCAACGCCACTGATGAATGTATGCTCTGGTCGGAGGCTGGTTTAAAGAGAATTAGAGGGATGTAAGCTTTTGGCAAATTACGCACAGATAGTTAATTATAACTTCCAGCACATGTGTGTGCGTAAAGTGGATGGCCGGGCGCGCACACGGGCAGCACATCACTGCGGGGAACAGCTGCTGTCAGGCGCGTTACTCGGAGTGGGAGTGAGGTTCATGGGCTTCATCTGTCAACCGATTCACTTTTTCACAGCCGAATTTCTTTCCCTTAAGCATTTCACACATGCTCCAGGTTCGTTTGATCGACGAGCTTTAAATAAAGTCTGCGTAAAAATGAGACTCGCCGTCAACACTCGCTTGATTTCAAAAGGTCTGGACTTGTAAGGATCCCCCCTTTTTTTTATTTATTTTTTGTGGCGGTGTTTTACTCGGATATGGCAAATCTCTGGATCCAATAAGCGAATTTCACATCGCCAGACGCGTCTGCGGCGGCAGAGACCAGCGGAGGGGGGACTCGGAAACTTGTTCGGTGCGGGAGACGGTCTCCCTTTTCGAATCGGCGCTCCCACAGCTGTCACCGAGAGAGAGAGAGAGAGAGAGGGAGAGAACAGCCATGGTGAACTCCCTCATACTGGTGCTCAGCTGGACTGTGATCTTCGAGGCGGCGAGAGCCCAGAATGACACGGAGCCGATCGTCCTGGAGGGCAAATGCCTGGTGGTGTGCGACTCGAACCCGGCCACGGACTGGAAGGCTTCGTCCTCTCCGCTCGGCATCTCCGTGCGCGCCGCCAACTCCAAGGTGGCTTTCTCTGCAGTCCGGAGCAACAACCACGAGCCGTCGGAGATGAGCAACAAAACCCGAATAATCTACTTCGACCAGGTTAAGAGCTTTTTAATCAACACTGCTCGTGCCAAAAGTGCTTTGAATATCACTTTGCAGATGCTCTGTGCCCGAGCCCGCCACTTGCATGAAATGAACCCTGGTGTGTCTTGTTTTAGGACAAAGCTTGGCCGAGTTGTGGCTGCTGATGCAGACCGTGAAGCCCAGAGTTTAGTTCGAGGCTGGTCGCAACTGGCGTGTGCTTATTGTACAGGCGCGTAAAAGCGCGGGCGAGCTGAGACCGGATGGTGCGTGAGGGCGTGCGGGATCCTGCAGAGCCCGCACACGCACACGCACACTCACACCCTCACCTACATGACCCACCCAAACAAATGAAGCAACAGAGGTGTTTGGAACAGCATCACTCAGCTGATCCTCTGCCCTCTGCTTGCAATTGCATAACAGCAGCAAAGCTCTGCCTGCTGTGGAGCATCTTGTTGCTGTGAAAGCAACGTTGGCCAAAAGGTCCTGGCTGAGGGTCTAGGGGCGTCTCGAACGTTCGAGACCCTGCAGGTAGTGAGAGGAGCTGCTGCAGGACCCAAAGAAGTTCATGTTCTGTCTGTGGCAGAGACATGTCGTTTATCCTTTGAGTTTCCATGAATCATTGTGTCCCTCAAGGAGCAGATTCTGTCCACGTTTCAGTCAGCCTTGGATTAAACGTTGGGTCCACCGAGGAGAAAGGTGGAAATAAAGGCGTTTTTTTTGAAGTGTGCAGCACTTCGTTTGTGTCTGGGAAGCGAGGAAGCGTTGTAGTCACAGCAGCGGAGCCTGTGTGCATGGCTGCTTTCTTATTTACATATTTAATCCTAAAGCCCCATTGAAATGAAAAGCCTTTGTTGAAGTGCTGGATATATAAACACCTTTGTCACAATGTGCTTTTTCTCCCTCTCACAGGTTCTTGTGAATATAGGAAACTACTTCACATTTGAATCAGTATTTTTGTCCCCAAGAAAAGGAGTCTACAGTTTTAACTTCCATGTCATTAAAGTGTACCAGAGTCAAACCATACAGGTATATGTTTTTTGTTTGCTTGTGTCACAGAACTGTTAATAAGTCAGTTTTTTCGATGTTGGACTTTAGGGACTGTAAGAAAATTACTGCTGTGGTGAATGTTAAACCATCTAGACTTTTTAAAACAAAACCTAAATATTTTATCTCACTTCACCATATATTTTTTGTAAATATTAGGATACAATAATGTGAAATTTAAAACTCTATTCACAGTTGATGACAAATGAGACCTTAGATACAAAAAAGGTGCATTTGATGAACACTTATTGTCAGAAAAACATGTTAAAGTTATTAGAGTCGTCGAGTTATTAAAAGAAATTCAGGGGGTAGATGCCAGTGGACACAGTCCTGTGCCATTCTCACTCCCTAGCGTCTGATTCCGAAAGTGCCGCTCAGTCCAGTCCACTCTGTGCTACACGCTGACGCTCAGGGCGTCAGTGAGCGAAGTCCAAGGGAGAAAAACCCGACACTTATTTGACCGTATGTGACCCTTAGAACAATGACGTAGAATGAAAATGAAAAAGTGTCATCAGGGAGTGGACGGGGTGGTGCAACAAAACACAGGAGTACGAAACTACTATTATAACAAGTAATGATCATAATGCAAATGGAAAATTAATCGTTTCAAATTTGGGGGATTTTTTACAATTTTTATTATCTACAAAAGCCACTGGCATTTTTTTTACCTTTTGACACAATTTTGTGCCATACAAAGTTCAGCCCTACTTTCAATTTATAAAATAAAATTAGGGTGAGAATAGATGTCCCTCTGTTTCCTCTCTAATTTCTGTACAGTCCCTTACAGGCCCATTTCAATTGTTTGAATTATGCACTATGATCACCTTTACTGTTGCTAATTGTTATTTCTGTTGAATTGTCCAGGTGAACTTGATGTTAAATGGGAAACCAGTCATCTCTGCCTTTGCGGGTGACAAAGATGTAACTCGTGAGGCGGCCACAAATGGAGTTCTTCTCTATCTAGAAAAGGAGGACAAAGTCTACCTAAAGCTGGAGAAGGGAAACTTAGTCGGTGGATGGCAATACTCAACATTTTCTGGCTTTCTTGTATTCCCTCTGTAAAAAAAAAGAAAAGAAAAGACAATCGTAAACTCACTGACTTCTTCATAATGTGTTGTCACCGTATAATCAAAACATTGCTGCTGCATTTGTTGGACCTTGCCAAAAAGTAGAAAAATGATAGAGGGAAATGGATCACAACAGAGAAAGGAAATAAGTCTTTGGAAATCGTTTATATTCTCTGGAAGTGCTGAGTCCCCGTCCAGATGAAAGAGACTTTCCCTATCGTGACTCTATGTTCCTGTCACTCAAGCAGCCTCAGAGAGGAACGCTAAAACATCTCAAAAGTACTTTTCAAACTTTGACTTGCCGGAATATGTTTAGCATACAGATTTTTTTTTTTCATTCAAGTAACTGTTGCATTCAAGTAAATCTGCCTTCTGGGTGGAAACTGCATATGCCTGTGTGACTTGTGTGACTTGTCAACACCAAGTATGTACATTGTTAAATATTGGGAGAGTATTTTGGATATGGTCTAATGAGAGGAATGATAATCAGTATCAATGTTTGTTGAAGATGCTTATACGAACAAATCTATTTGAATTTCACCGAAAACAAGATTATTTCTTGTTGTGATGTGTGATTAGTTATCAGAACCATGGTTGATTTTAAGAGGGTCCAGCAGTCCAAAAGGACAGGGGCCCCTGGAGTTCACTTGCAAATGCCACTAAAAGAAATACAAAAATGCCCAGAAAGATGCATAACAACTACAGAACGAAATCATCAACTACAAAGAAACACAAATAACTACAGCAAAATACAAACCAACAAAAAGCTGGACAATGAAAACAAAGAAAGATCAAACAACCCCAAAGAGACACAAAAACAACTGCAAAGAGATTGAGACTGACTACAAAGAGATGACGAGTGATTACCAAAATACACCGAATGAATACAAAGACACAAAACAACCACAAAGACACACTGAGATGCCAAACAATCACAAAAAGATGCAAACTAACTTTGAAGTTGTTTTGTATTTCTTGTCTGGACGTCTTGCAGGGGGGTTTTACATGCCTGTGCGCCCCCAACACCCATCGTCATAAAAAGTCTATGACCAGAAGCCAAATTCCATCATATTTCTGACCCTTTACTCTCCCTGCTGATACTAATACTCTGCATTTGAATGACTTATAGTGGCCACTTTACCTCGCTTCTCAATCCTGTCTACGAGAAATCACATTTACGATATATTCCACCCGTGTTTTGCCAAATACAGTTTTGGAAGAATAAATACAGTAATTCCAACCCAGTTATTTTGTTCCGTGGTAATGCTGCTTTCAATTGGAAGTTGTGTTGGACTGTGGAGATTATGACTCAGATCACATCCCTGCGGGATGTCCCATGTGGTTATGTTTCAGCAGCAAAAGTATTTGGTTAAAGGGGCTATAGTCATTTTTTTAAATGTTAAAACTGATCCAATGACTGTATGTTAAAGATGTTGCTTGTAGTGATTAATCTAAAGTTATACAGCTCCACTCAGCTCATTTTAGTGTCTTTCAGCTCAGTGTTTTGGTTTTAAAGCTTGCAAGTTTACTGTTGTTGAGTTGGTAAAGACCCAAAGAGAGCTACTAGAAGTGTAAATGGTGGACGTTCATTAGGCGGCCGGAAACACAGATTAAAATGAATGTTATCATTGCCCTGATCAGTGTGTCCGATGTGCAAAAACTGTTTGCCAACGAGTTAAACACATCAACTTAAAAAGTGACAATACATGGCGTGTTTAGGGAGACTGCTCCTGTTCCCTCCATGTGGCAAAAAACATAATTGCCGCCTAAGTTAAGGTAACAATGGTGACTGTGGTAAAATGAATTGGAAATTGAAATATATTGTACTTCAAGTCACTGTACAGCAGATTCTGTATTGACTGTAAAACATAAGGAACAAATAAAACATGTTAGTAAAAATCTGAAACCGGACATACATTCTTTACATACATACATGATGTATGTATGTATACATATATACATCAAACGTTTATTCAAAAACAACTTCACATCTCCTACTATATCCTTGTAATCAAGCCAAGAATATAAATGCAATTTCAACTTATTTATTTCTAATTGATCTCGTACACGTCAACTTAAGGTTTGTGGAGCTTAACAAAGTTTAATAGGCATCTGAGAACCTTAATTAGTTAACATGCGGATAATAAATAGATTGCTGTCACAGCTGGTGCGCATAAACTGGACAGTCTGGGATAACTGATGAATTAATAAACTCCTTAATTGCTGCTCTTAAGCTCAGATTGCTCTTACAGTATGCAATGGTTTTCCCTTCATGCCTACAGCAGAGTTACACTGGGCCTGACTGCAGTGTGTGCCGCTGGTGCAGTGTGCAGCTGCTTTCCTAAAATCAGCCTGGAAGCTTGCAGACGATTTTCTTCAGATCTCATTTTAAATTACTATTTATATCTAATCATTGATTCATCAAATAATACTTGACAAATTCAGTAGCTTCCTGTTTTGAATGTGAGTGATCAGTTGCCCTTTGCGTTGCATATTTGAACCGGCGAAAATATTTGATGGACTTGACTTTTCTGTTTTTTGGGCGATCAAGGAGGAAGAGTGTGCAGCTCAGCATGTCTCCTCTAGATTTACAGCTAGACTTCTGTTCCACTGAACGCCAAGAGCTGCTGAAGGAAACAGAGCGGAATATTTACCCGGTGATATTAATATTGCAAACATGTTAATTAAGCAGCTCTGTTTAAATTTAAAGTGCAAGAAATGTGCCATTGGAGCAGCCGGCTATTTTTATTACAGTGTATATTTACTTTGCTAAACTGAAAATATATTTTTGTGTCTACGTTATGTTTGTGTGTGCACACAACATGCAAAATCAAAGGTGAATCATTAATGCCATTAACGATTATACAAAACATCTTATTAAATCATTAAATTGCATATCTTATGAGATCATCATCAGTAATTGCTATTTAAATGCATAAATTTAATTCTAATAATGACATAACACTCTTCAGCTGCCATTCTACGGTTGCAAAAACGGTTCATCTATCTTATTAACAGTGTTTTAACTACAATTCTGTGTAACTTATTTTATACCCTATTTTTCACAAAATGTATTGTACAGTATGTGCTGCATAAACGCCATCATTTATGTTCTGTTGTGCACAATGAATAAGGAATTTTGCATTGTAATAAATTTGTGATTGTTGAATTGTAGGATTTCTGTACTGCAGTTGGAACAGCTAATGTCAAACATGCTCTATATTTTCCGCTTTGCTTTCCAAACTCATGTTCCTAATTATGTTTTATACACATAAATAGTAGTAAAACTGTATGTCATGTGAAGAACACGTGCCAGCTGATATGATAGAACGTTTCATTTCTTTACTGAGACAAATGAAAACATGAAAAAACACTCTTTAGTTTTAACTTTTAAAATTTTAAATCCTCCATCTAGATACAGTTTAACTTGTAAAAGGCTAATAATCAAAATATCAGTGTATTTAAAGAGAACAACAAATGGCTCCTTGAGTATCGCAAATCACAACTAACATAAGACAAGTTTTAAAACATGTTTTTATTTTACATATCTGATGTCCAGACATTTAAAAAAATGTGTAAAATCTCTTTATACGTGGATGGACTGTTTTTCAGCATTTGTCTTTCCATATGCAAATGTTACATAATCAAGCCTGAGTTTGTGTTTCTAGTGTAGATTTCAGCATAAGTGGAGTTATTTTCATTCCGAGCCATGACACTTTGATTTTGCTTTCCTTCCAAATCAAACAAGTCACTGCAGAATTCACTGACCAAATGTTCCAGCTTAATCTTTGTAAAAACTGACACATACTTATATTTACATCAGATCCATTATGTTTAAATATGATGCCTCAAATATGAGCCTCGTTTGGACATAATCATAAAATAAACTATAAACATTTACATTCAAATGTCGCAATTCCCGGTTGATGTGCAAATTCAGTTCTTGAAAGAACAAAAACGATCATTTTCAAAAAACGCCATGGAAACACATTTTGACACACACGCACTCCCAAAAGCTCAAAACCCTTTCCAAAGTCAAGAGGACAAGTTCTGGGCAAACAGGCTGAACCGATGCTAGATAAAACAGCGGGTTGCTGGTTATCCATGAAATTGCTATTCACCACCATTCAAAACAATAACCACGTCACCAAATCTTTCAAGAATGATATTCTAACATTGTTCCAGCTCAGCACTTTGGCATGTATTAGCCTTTATGATTGTCTACCAGTCATGTGAATTGGTGATGGATATACTGTGGCGCTACACTTCAATACATAACAAACATGTCAAATATTTTAAATAAAAAGCAATGCAATCCATGTCGTTAGTAATTGTTACACGGCGCCATTAATGAATGAACAGAGCTTTTTAATGGCCTTGTCTCTAACATGTTGTATTTCTTCAGAATTAAAGCCTTGGTAAATGCGTGGAGTCTTGTTTCCTCGTGTCATGCTACGTCCTGAAAAGCAGTGATACCCTCTGTTAATGGATCTGATAGTAAAATCATTTCCTGGGAGATTATCTGCCACTAGAGCCTGATTTGTTTCCGGGTGTGTTCAGGCTGTCAGATTGACTGTTTGCAAGATAAGAAAGATCCAGGCAGAAAGTCATTTTAAGTAAACTGCATATCTCTCAACTTTACATGAATTTCATTAGGCAGCAAACAGAAGGTCATCTGGAGAACTTTACACTCGGTGATTTTTATGGTTGCGTAGCTGCGGGACAAACTCAGCTGCAGAAAAGAAGATTTAAGCAACACGGGGCCTGCTGTTGTCAAAGCTGTATAGTGACAGGCAGGTGTGCTGTGTTGAATTTCAAACTTAATTCTGACCTTTCCTTTGGCATTTCAGAGGACAATATTGAGGTATGATTGAATATTTTGTCTCTAAACAGTGTAGCACTTCACGCAAATTGTTTCCACTACTTGGTTTGAGATATGCAGGGCACTATTCGCTTTGATTGCTTCCGGGGGGACACATAACCCCTGAACTGAATTATAACTCTGCATTAATCCAAGTGAAATAAAATATCAGCATTCTCTAAACAGAAAGAAAAACACTCCCTGGTGGTAAAATGTGACCACATATGCCTATATTAAAGAGACAACACTTTTTTGCCTGGCCATATGCTGTATTATCTTAGGGATTTGCATTGCCGTTTTGTGAAGTAAATGCTGCATACATAGAGCAGATCCCAAACACCAAAAAGTTCTGTACATCAAATCTGAAACATTTATGTTAACTGTAGGAAAATGTTTCTTTTACTTAAAGAGAATCAGTCATCGCAAAAACAATACGTTTCCGACTGAATCCAATAAAATTACTGCAGACCAATTATTGCACTTTTTTAAACCCATTCCCTGAACTGTTAATTAGCTTAATGACTGAAGCAAGTCCGCAGTTTATGTCGTGCAATTAAATAAATAACAGACAAATACACTTTGCACCAGATTTTGTTACCACTGCGACACTTCCGCTAATGGTGAACATACTCGAGGCTGCACGTAGCCTGCTTACAGCCACGTCTGTAATTAATGGGGGATCAGTCAGACCACGATCAAAGCGCTTTGGTGGGTGTTTGCACTTATATGAAGCTCTGTCCAAATGGGATCCAATCACATTGTAAAACCCAGTGTAACTGTGTTCTACGTGTTTCTGTAGGAAGCGTCCGAGCTAACTAACGGCCATGTTGGAAGCAAATTAATTTTTAATGGTAAAACCATACGGATATGAGCTCAAACAACTCTTCAAAAAAGCCTGCTGCACATACCGTGGCTCTACGCGTCTTTCTGCGAACGCTTTCGGCTGTGCAGGGTTTTCGATGTGTACTAGCAAAGGCGTGGTCGAAAATGTGACACAAGCACAATTATTTCACATATTCAGTGTATAGTCTGTGAACTGAAAACGACCAATGATGCATTTTGACGAATCCATAAAGTGAAAGATCATATTTTATTCACGGCAACATTTTATTAATAAGAAGTGCAACATGTTTGGCCTCGCTTTTTAAATGATGAAGTCCTCTTCTTTAGACGTTTTTCATCTCTATAGAAGAACCTAACCAGAGCAGAACCATAAACCATATTCACATCTTGTTAGTTAATGACTTTTTAGAAAGCTTTCAGAAAGTTCTCTTAGATTCCCTACACATACTGGACTTACGCAATCCTTTTGATAAACCTTGCGAGTGTGACTTGCTTTGATTTTCGCTCCCCTCGTTGGACGACTGGTGTATTGTAGTGCAAACTGAAAATCTCAAGAAACACCTGTATTCATATTCATGCGTAACGCATGTTCTCACTCTGATCACTCACAGTCCCTACTCCTTCGCTGTCTCGCCTTCTGTCTCTGAACACGAGTTGTCCTCATCGTGTGTTCGTTCGGTGAAACGTGTTAGTATCACCGTTGCCTCTGCAGTTTTGTACTAACCTTTCGCCACCAACTTGTAGGAAACACCTGCTGAAGCAGCCCACCCCCCCTGCGTGCGGTCTGCTCCTCTTCTCCTCAGTTATTACGGCTTGTACATTAACCATCGCTGCTCTGTGGTAAAACTGAGACAGTAACCACCCACATTAAAGCTAATATCCATGAAAAAAAAATACTTATTCTCTAAAGACTTCTTCAGATACCATCATGTGCAAATGGCTTATTTTCTTCATGGTGATTCAGAAGATCAGCAGCTTTGTATTTGATCACGTAACAATAAATCCGTCATATTCATGTTATTTCTCAGCCTTTTAAAGACATTGAGCCTTTCAGAACTTAAGAGGTGTGGAACAGGTAACGTTACCCACTAAAGCAGAAGTGGCGTCTATTTTGAGGAAATAAAATATAGTACAGAAAAGATAATTTATGCACTTTTGGTATAATATGGAAAAGTACTAATAAATGTCATTTCAGACGAATTCACTGTTCTGTTCACTTTTTTGTGATTCTAAGGGTCTTCTGTCTACATGGCTTATCGTGGACGAGTCAGCCTTGAAATGTCTTATATGCTTATATAGGTGGTCTCTGTAGGCTACGTCTTCAACCACTGCAACCGGATCCAAAAAGGACAATGCCTATGGTGTTTTTTTTTTTCCTAAGTGTTAATTCCTCATAATCTCCTGCTCTGTATGACTGGAGGCATCAGTTAGTTCTTCAATGAGTAAACAACTTTGCAGATAACAGCTACGTGCTTCAGGTAGTAAGAGATGACGATGAGAGTTCCATGACTGATGAGCGGGATGTGAGATTTTCCATCCACTCTGACTTGGGATGGACACGTAAAAACCTTTTCTGTAGGACGGAACAACAGCAACATACTGTACGTGTAACCTACTCACTTGTTCACTGTGTGACTTTAAATATGGAGCATATTCAGACATACGGGATTCACGACCTGTTTTCAATTAAAAGCTGCTGTTTTTCTCAGTGATAAACACTCAGCTGATGGCAACCAGTCCTGTCTTTGTTCATTGTTAGAGAAGGTGCCAGGCTGCCTGTGAGATCTGAAGCCTGTGATTTCCTCCTTAAAGACGCACTGCCACACAGTCGCTGTTATGTCCTGAACCTCTCGAATCCCTTAGCGGAGAGACGATGCTTCATTACTCGAGAGACAAACAGAACACAATAAGATGGCACAATGGAGGATAATCACAGTTTTAACCTCAGTACTTTCTGACTTAATTCTACACCAGCGTGTTCTGAAAAAGATTTTTTTACATCTTTCAGTGGAAGTGCAGCTGCATAACTTTAATAAAGCACTTAAAGGATTACATTTAGCATAACAACAAATTACTAATGCCAAAGATGAGTCAGTCAGATTTATTTAATCAATGTTTTTATAATAACAATAAATGTTACAATGGAAAACATGATAACTTACAGTGCTGTGAAAGAACAATAGACTCCCTCCTGATTTTGCCTCTTTGTGTGTGAATCTCATAATGGACTCTTTCATATAAACTAAATGTAATACATAATGCAAGTTATAAATGATAACTTAATCACAAAGGTTGTCCATCACTTAAATCACTAAGATGACAAAGTAATTGCCACTGAACTTCTTAACTTGTAGTTTTGGACTTCAATGAGGCCACAGCGAAAACCCTGATTCCTTTAGATATTCTCAGATTGACGTAATGTCATTGCCTAACTATGAAACCCTGCAGCAAATCCATCCCCTGACCATCACACCACCACTACCATGCTTGACCTTAGGTGCAGTATTGGATTCGACTAAAATGTTGGCGGGGTTATTTAGACAGGCTCGATTGAACGAGAGCTTGTGATTTTAGCGAAAGTGCACAAACGAGAAGAGCTTCCAGGCGAGTTGCCACAGAATTACAAACCTTAACGTTTTCCAAGGTTAGCTGTGGTGTTTGCCAGTTCCACCCTGTATCTTATGGTTAGTGTCACACTCATGAAACTGACCTTTACTGAGGTGTGAGAGGTCTACAGTTCCTTGGATGTTTTGCTTCGATGTTTTGTGGCTTCCTGGATGAGTTGTTGCCAGGTTTTTGGACTCATTTTGAAAGGACAGCCACTTCAGGAAAGGGTCACTGTTGTTCCAAGTTTTCTCCATTTCTAGGCAGTGGCTCTCACTGTGGACCCGTGGAGACTCACAGCCGTAAAAGTTGTTTTGTAACCCTTCCCAGACTGTTTGGTAGTTTTTTGGATGTAGCAACTAGGGGGTCAGATACATTTTCCCACAGGTCTAGTTAGTAATAAATCACCATTTTGCTTCAATAAATAACATTATTAAAAACTCTAGTTAACAATAAAAGACAATCATAACAACCACAAGAGACACAATTAACTTAAAAATAGATAAAAACAAACCAAAAAGAGAAACTAATAAACAAAAAAAATATAAACACACAAAAAGACAAAAGAATAAATGCATGTCCTCAAAGACAAAAAAAACTGCCATAAAATGAGTCAAAACACAACTTGACCACGAATAGACACAGAAACACAAACCATGACCCCAAACAACAGGAGTTGACTCTATATAACTATGAATTTAATGATGTTTAATTTTCCAGACATCTCTGATCAGCTCAGCTAAACTTGGTCTTTAATGCCGGTGCATTATACATCAGCCAGATCAAAGCATTGGTCATTAAATAATAACTTGTTTTGCTTCATAGAAAACCAGACAAGATATGCACGAAAGCATGTGTACGACTTCAACTTAATCTGAGCTCCAATCGCCGTCTGAAGCGTCAGACAGGTCTGCTGTGAAATTTGTACATTTACACTGAGCACACAAACGGAATATGTGAGTACTGTATGCAAATAAGCCTGCGACACAATTGCTGATTTGTTGGGCTCAAGGATTGCAAAGCCACGTTTGCATGCAGCGCAATTCTTCAGAGCACCTCTGTGCCTGCAACATGCCTCATTCTGATTTCTGAATAGTAAATGAAAAGCTCATTTGGCAAGGCTCAGAGGCCGGGGGTTAGGGTCAGGGGAGGGGCTGCTCAGGGAAACTCAAAAGTTGCTCTATATGATGAGATTTCTGTTGGTTCTCACATTGCTACCTTTCAGGCAGCTGTCAGTATCCGGAGGGACTGAGTGCTGGGGAGTGGAAGCTGGATATTTTTGGCAAAGCAATTCTCAGGAAGAGAATAACACGAATAGAAGAGCTAAATCACAATATGTCCATCAAATCCTCTTGGAGGTTACAGGCATTTGTTTGTGTCTCTTGGAATAAAGTCTGTAGGATAATAGTGTAATTTACCTGGTCAGTGAGCGTAGCATATGCAGAGATTTGCAGTGTGCATATAATTATATCCACTATTTTTATGTATGTTTCATCTTCACTGTGTGCCCGGACACACGGGACATGTTGCACTTGAGTCATCAGACTCATTCCATCACAAAGGAAATACACATAAAAGCACACAAATGTTTAATATCTTTAGATAAAACAATAAAAATAAAATCTGTCTTTAAAACACATCAAGATTCCAGGTTGTGTACTGTGCTGGCACTCAGTTGGCATCTGAAATAGAGTGGGAGTAGAGCAGTCACAGGAGGTTTCCCCCCCAGAATAAATCAATATTCTATGCTGTATTATTACATTTACACCTGAGAAATAAACTCATAGCATATACACTTCACTGCCCCATATATATATATAGATTATTTTAAATCATATTTCTGTTTTTGTAACTTGATTTAGTAGAAACAGCAGGTAATTTCATATTAAACACTACACTGAATGGGGAGGACTTGGGAAAAACCAGCCCAGTCATCTTCCACACGACTCGTCGTCATTGTCTTGATGACATTAACCACAAATGACACACCCAGCTCTCAGGATATTGTACTTTTCCTCTGACTGCATTTGTGAGTGTGACAAGCTGCATAATGTAAGGAAAAGAGCTGCACGTTAATGGTAATGCGGAGAGCGTGATGAAGATGAATTACCATTGTCTCATCATCTGTCTACTGCGAAACCCAAAAGCAAGGAAACGGAGGGTGGGGAGGGAACTACTTAGTGGCATGGGAGCTCAAGAATGACTCAAATCAAAAGTGCATTAGTGGCTTTGATGGACAATAGGCCTGGAAGTTGTGAAGGGGATGAATATATAAAGTATGGCCTCGCCAGAAAAGACAAGATGGGAGATGGATATGTGAGCAAATAGCAATAGAATCAGCCAATCAACTGTTGACCTTTAAGACTTTTCCTGAAGCTAAAAGGGATAAAGTTGAGTTTTATGTGTGTTCTTCAACAGCACAAAATAACTTTATAAACCTAAATAAAGGTTGAGGTGTGACAGCTGATTGCTGCTGTACATCATCGACAAATACCATTGTTGCCTCGCGTTCAATATGCATTTTCAGGAGCTTTTCTCCTAAAATGTGACACTTTCTCACCCGACAAGTGCCTTCAGCGTGGTGTCACTGATCTAATTGCAGTGTGTTGACGTGTCTCTGCCACAGGTTCTTGACATGATGAGCCTAGAGAGTACTGGCATGTTCAGCAAGTTGCCAACACTTACAACACTGATTCAACTTCAGTTGATTGCAGTGATCAAATTTTTAAATAACTGTATAATTTCATACATATCACAGGTTGTATTTTTGTGCTGCAAGAACAAAAGAACGCACTGATAAGCGAAACTGTTAGTGGTGTAAGAATTACACCAACCTCGGAGAGCTGGTTATGACGTGATGTTACAACAAAAATTGGCATATTTAGCATCTGAGTCTAATATTGTATCATTACATTTATGTTGGACTGTTTTGCATCCCATGTTTCATTTCCAGTCCCAGCTCATGCCAATGCAGAAATCAGTGTGTTTATCAAGTAGAAAGGTAGAAGAAAGTGTTTTTCTTACTAATGTCTATCCATACTTTAGGCACTGTTTATAGAGTAACACTTATGTTTCCTGAAAATCTCACTGTGTAACCGAAACTGTAGATACTGGGAGGCAAAGTTGTGTTTGGCAGATTGTGGTTCTCAGTGGGAAAACAGTCTGAAAGTATAATATTGATATGTTTTTTTAATTAATGCTATTTTCAACAATCCTCATCCAGATTCCACAATTGGCATGTCTCTATTCACAGGTAGAATGAGTTTGCAGCCTGGATTAATTTAGAAATTTGTGCCATGGAAATTAAACGATTTAATAGAACCGTTTGGTACCAAGAGACTGGTTCCAGTTAAGACAGAAATTTGTACATAAACTGCAGTTTGTTTGTAGAGTTTGACTAGCCTGGTTTGACTACTGTGCTGCAGGGCTTGGTTTAGATAAAAATATGCGTCCAAATCCATACGGTAACCCAGACCCAGTGCAAAGGATTCGGTAAAGCAATTTACAAAATAAAAAAAAAACAAAAACTGAAAGTCTCTGAATTACTATAACTCTACTATGATTTCTTGCACATGCACAGTTGACTTTTGCTCACTTGAGTGAACTTTTGTTCACGTCTGTGGAATTAGGATATCAGCAGTAAGCATCAATGTAAATATACCAGGATTAGCACAGTAGCTAAATTTCATTGCTTGTCATAAGGCAGGTAGATATTATCAAAACAGTTGAACATCATACCATACAAATACAGACGTAAGATTACACGTGCAGACATATTAAACCACACCACAAAAAAACTGCTACAGTCAGCGATAAACACATCAAAATCCATAAGTCAAAAGGCCGCCAAGAACAGACAACAGATTTTTTAAGATTAAGTATTTACAGATGGTTACATGACTGATTTGTTTCCATCCAGTGTTTTTTTTTTAAAGTGTGAATAGTTTTTTCTTAAGCAGAAGAAAGATCCTCTGAATTCAAATGAATTCTTCTGATAGCACTTTGCTTTGCTGTTTTCTCCAACCTCACTTGTAAGTCGCCTTGAATAAAAGCATCTGCCAAATGACTAAATGTAAATGTAAATGTCACAGTTCCTGATATGAGCTGGCAGTGTATTCCATGATTCTGTGCCTCTGACCGACACCAGCATTTGGATAAATTAAGTCCTCCGTCTTTGCATCATACAGTCTATCCTAGGTTACACTCTAGCATTTAATACATTTTTTAATATATAAAATCTTTTAATGGTGATGGGGCAAAAACATTCAAAACCTTATAAACAAGACAGACATCCAGAAACATCTGATAATTGTCAAGTCTAAAAAGTTATGCTTACTGTACTCAGGATATGACAATAAGATTTTCAATGTTTTCTTGAAGAGAGTCTTGATGGGTTTTGAGATATTGTATATTGAATGTGACTAAGTTGTATAACAGTAAGTTATGTGAGTAAATATCAGTGCATACATACTGTAAGAGCTTTTGGTGACTGAAGAGTCAGAAAAGGTTTCACAAAATGAAAATTGTACAATTAAAATTTAATGATACTTGGGATTTTTTTACATGTTGCTTAGTAATGTTATGGCAATTCGGAACATTTGGGGGACTTTTTAAGTTTTATTTTTGACAATTGGTTTTTGAAATAAAGAAACGTGTCACTCAGTGATGAAGTGGGTCTAGCTGATGTGTTAATAATTATAGGTTTTGGATAGTACCAGTGTTGTATAGTGCAGCCAAATCATTGCTAATCTGGGCTACAGTCAGACGATACTCACGAGTCATAACAACTAATTTTTCAGTGACTGTTTGGGAATTATCAATAATTTATTTATCCATAAAGTTAAACATTTAATACAAACATCCTGTTTGTAGCATAAAAAACAGTTCAAACAATGAAATCAACTGGACAAACTAACACAGTGTAGAAATTATTTTTACTTTTAAATGCAACCACATTAGTTGCCATTCTGATGCAGATGAGAATTTATTGGCATTGAATGTTAAAAAAACATAAAAATTATCTGAGATTTTGCATAGTAGTCCATAACGATGTTCTTGTCGAAATAGAGAATATAGCTAATTAATCTAAATACTGTTGCATTAAAGTAATGAGACATCTAATGTGTTTTCACACAACACTATACAACACAATACATATTTTATTCACTGTAAACTCAACATACCACAACTGTTCTGTCATGTCAGACATTTTGTTGTGACCACTTCTCCACAATCAGAAAGGAATCACCTCACAATCACCAGAAATCCTGTCCTCTCTCATGTCCTGTGGAGAACCCTTTATAGGCAAAACTTTAGCCAATGTACAGGCTTTGTGCATTACAAATGTATGTTGTACTACTGTTTATAGTGCTATACCTTTATAAACTACTTTGTGCAAGATGATAATAAAAAAAAACGTTATGTCACTGCCAGGTTTTAATATATTCACATAAAAGATATTTGCAAAATATAATGATGCAATGATAATTTCTTCAACAAAATCACCTACTGAAGTGCCGCTTGTAACCAGTAAAGCATGAAATTGTTTTTATGGTTATGATTAGACACCAAAGGACATGGTTAAGAAATAAAATATTGTTTTGCATTGGAAAAGTCAGCAGTGACTTAAATATGAAACTGCATCTGTTTATGTTTATGCTATTTAAAGAGCCGACATTATGCTTTTTTGTCTTTATTCTTGTTTAAGTCAGTGTTGTCATTTGCCAGAGACTTTTATTCTCAGCGACTTAAAAGGAACGTACATAGCAAGCAAAACACCCTAGTGCACAGGGCGCTCTGGAAGAGTTCTGTCACAGCTTTTTGAATATTTGGAGTAAGTCTGCCGAGTGCACAGAGTTAGGTACTGTAGATTTTATTTGGGGATTGTTGTGTTGTGGCTTAGGGACCGCTACTCACCATTCACTGGCAGAGCACAGTGAGTGAGGGAGTTTGTAGACCTGGATAAAGGTGTTCAGGTAGGAAGGTGCAGTTAAGTTGAACATTCTGTGGTCGATCAAAAATCGACAAGCTGCTGTGTTTTGGAAGATCTGGAAACATTTCGTTATACGTGCTGCTAGACATGTGCCTGCACAAGGACTTGGATAGCACTTTCAGAAAGGTAGGGTGTGGCCTTTCTGAAATGTAGAGGGCAAACTGAGAGATTTGGGAGATGTGGTAAGTAGTAGTAGTAGTAGATCCACAATAACCCCCAGATTTCGGGCAGGCATTTTGAGAACTATATGCGAAGATCCTAGTTTGATACTGATGCCTTGTTATAAGAAACAGGCCAGAACTTCTGTCTAAGGCAGATTGAGTGAAGATGTCTGACATACTGAAATGCATGATGAGACAGAGACAGGAAGGACAGGATGAGGTATATTTCATTTACATAGTAATAATGAGACAAGTATTGTGAGCATATGATAGAATCCAGAGATGTGATGTATATGGGGAAGAGAAGGGGACCCAGCACTGAACCCTGTGGCACACCTGTGGAGAGGCAAGAAAAGAAAAAAAGTTCTGCCAACTTAAAAGGTTTATGATTCTGCCAAGCTTATCCAAACAAGAGTTTATCCACATCAAAAGGCTAAGACCAACTAGAATTAGGACAGCCAGCCACAGCTTTTTCAGTCTGCAATGACAATGACCACTACAGAAGCCAGAGTGACTGACACCAAGGAAGTTGTTCAAGTCTGATATTTGATTTAAATCTGCTTTCTCAAAGGTTTTCGACATGAATGCAAGAAGAGTGACAGACCTATAAGGGAGCGATAGTAATTATTTGTGTAATGACTGGGATTATTGTGGGTGCAGAGTCTTGTAGTAGAGTGTTGATGGGATGGCTTGAGGGAAGAAATGTGAATATGTGATTTTCAGTGAGAGTGGAAAACAAATAGGGTAATGCACTGTTTAATTAGCAGGGCGTCTGTATCTGGTGGAGACAACTGTGAGATGATGGCTGCCACCTTGTTAGAGAAGAAGCTGGTAAAGTCATCTGCAACGAGAAAGGTGAATAAAGGCAAAGCAGTGACTTTAGGACAGCCCTATACTGTCTGTGGTGTGTGTTCAGTGGCTGTGTCTGTATCAAAGGGTGGAGAAGGCATATGGTGGGGTTGGAGTTCAGAGTCCAAGGTGGAGAAACGCTCAGGTTTGCGAGACCTGGGGTTGTGGCAAAAATTGATAGGTGGAATAATTACTGTAAAATAATGTGATTTAAGCTCTTAGGACAAAGACAGTGAGTTGTTTTTCTGCAGAATAACACTGACTCTCTTTTTTTCAGATTTTCCAGCAGCAGTAATAGACTTCGACTGGTTTCTCCGGCAATGTTCGCATCAATTATATACACAGCATCAATCCATAAACAGATTTTTATTATGGATCCAAACACCAACAACATACATGTTGTCAACTGTCCTTAAATTGCATCTACAGTCACATGTTGCTCAGCGTGACATAAGTCCCTTTTCCCTGAGTAAAAATGAGAAGCATTTTGGATCATTTGTAGGGGTTTGATCGTGCATGATGGTAACTGAGTCAGCAGGGTATTGCAGTAATCGAGACATGATATGACCAGCGCCTGCCCTTCCCATATGTATGGTCTGATCTCTCTGATGTTGTAGAGGACAAATCAGCATGCCCTTGAGATTGAGGAGATGTGGTTTGTTAAGGTCAGTTGATTGTCGATGATGATCTCAAGATTTCTGGCCGACTTGGTAGGGAAGATTACTGCAGATCCAAAAACACCATTGCTATTGTGTTAACGTATTTCACCATCGTTCCAGAAAATCTGAGATGTTTTCATTGTTACATGGCATCACATACAGTAGCTGTGACTCATTTATTTAGGTGATTTTTCTATGGAACTTGACCAACATCAAAGTTATCTGTACCCAATTCATAGATTCCTTTACAGGCTGATTAATTATCTTGGCTTTGATGAAACATCCCTTAAAGATGAGAGATCTTCAGGTCTACCTCAGGTGAATTTTCATCTAAGTGGTGCAAATACTTGCATATATTTTTGTGGTGTTACAAATCACCTACTGTATAGAAGATACAAACGGGTCAGTAATGTTTGTGACTTAAAATTGTTTGACTTTCAAATATTAAACAATTGCATGTAGGCATCTGAAATCCTCGCTTCAGTCTGCAGATAGTGGTCTAAATGAAAAGGAAGAAACCCTTTTGATTTGAATAGATTACTCATTCTGGCAGTTACCAACACTTGTGTTTGAGAGCTCAAAGTGCTTGTTAATCACTCTGAAAATCAAGGAAAAGAACTGAGGTTCAGTTCAAGTCATTTGATCAGTTTAAGTGTTCAGCAAATGATCACTGCTTTAGTTTTTCAAGGCGCCTGTTTCAACTTATCGTGTGTTTTCACTTCGGCTTTCAATGGAATAGAATAGAAACCAGCTCTTTTGTAAATAGCTTTAGTTGTTGATTTTGATTTATTTGTCAGTCTTGGGGGAAATCTTACTGGCTCATTAACAACAATCATCAATCAGCCTGTGAAAACAGCTCTGCTTTAACAGTCCAGTGTTGGTGCTCACACAGCAGTGTCTCTTGACTGGTTTGAACTCCACAGACACTGAGCCAAATTTACACTCAAATTCACTCACTAATATTAAAGTTGAAGAGACAATTGAATTTTTTCGCTTTTTGAAGAAGGAAATACAAACATTGGCAGCTATTATGTATATTTTTCATTTTTTTAAAGAGCATAAAGCAGTTTATGGAAATTTAGCAGCAATAGCATTTAAGGTTTAAGCCAAGCGCAAAAAATAGCAGATCTCTGAGTGCCAGTCTTACTAAACACGCTGTCAACTTCTGCGGTGTGGTACTCACGGAAGCATGTCAGTCCTGTATGGGTTACAAACCCAGATACAAGACAGATTTCACCTCGCAACAAGTCCACAGAGTGTTGGCTAGTTCCCATTTCAGCTGGCTTGTCACTTTACATGAGTAGACTTTTATGAGAATTGACATTCTGTTAAAGGGATGGTATTGTGAAAAATAAGAAAAATGAGGGATGAGGTGGATTACAGTGGTGGTGGCCTCCTCCTGTACTGTAAAATTACACAATTCTATATCAGTTTTTTGTTAATATAAGTTTTGAATGTCTGTAATGTTCTAAATATTTGGATTTGCAGGGATTGTCCCCACTAGGTCAGCCAGAAATCTGGGGATCATCATCGAAAGTCAAATGAGCTTCTCAGGCCACATCTTAAGAGCATGGAGATTTTCCCCTCACAAAACCAGAAAGATCAGACCCTACCTCTTGGAATGTAAAACCCCACTCATATCTTGTCTCGATTACTTTAATGATGTGGTTGTCGCCATGCACAGCACACATCATTTTCAATCGGCCAAAATGGACTTGTGTCACACTCAGATCTCCATACTGGCGTCCTGTAGCTTCCTGCATCTGGATCAAAGCTGTCTTTCAACTGAACAGTCCCTCAACTCCTTCATTCAGGTTTACAATCGGTCCCGTCCGCTGTTCTCTGCCAATGAACGATGTCTGGTGGTCCCAGCACCACACATAAGACTCCAACCAAAACTCTTTAGCCCAGTGATCCGATGATGGAACAGCTACCAAGCTCTGCACACTCAGCAACTTCAGAAAACTGCTGCAAACAGAACTTCCACACCTTCCTATTCACTTAAAAACAAAACAAAAATCAACTTTCTGTCTGTCCTTTATTCTTTGTTGCACTTGCATCTCATGAAAAGCTAACACTTCTTTTCACAGCATTTTGCTTTGATGGTTTCTCATTGACTTTGCTTGCCTTGGACCTCACATATAAGTCAACTTTGGATAAAAGCATCTGCCAAGTGACTAAATGTAAATGTAAATGTTGCTCTCAAATGTAAAATCAGATATTGGAGAAAAAGCCCATACATAACTGTGGTTGGACTCTGCATTGCAACAGGATGATGACCAATGAACCTTTCTACGATAGACATTGAATATCCAAAGAGGCCAAATTATGCATATTTTAAGGTTATATGTTTATTATGGGGCTCTAGTAATATAGTTTTAAACAATTTGAATGATCATCATCACAAAACTGCTTTTATTTATTACATTGGGTCTTTGTGGAAACCTGCTAGTGGGCCAAGCACAGCAGTGAGCTAATGATGAAATATAATATAACAGCAGTTGGGGGAGATGATGCACTATGTGGCCATGTGGACCTAAAACAATGGTGTTTTTATGGAGCGATATGGACACTCAAAAATTAAATTACAACTAAATAAAAAAACATTTAAACTGAACAGATTTTAGAATGACATACTCGAGAGACACTGTAATTGGAAAATGTGCATCTTTTTGTGTACTTACATGAAATAACAGTAACTGCTATTAGTGTAAGTGCTATTTCTTATTTAAAAAAGGTTCTTGCTGAGCTGTTTTTGTTCTACACTTTGAGATGGATTTGTACTAATACAGTTACTGTATAATTTTTCATAACAACCATTCGCATAAATAGGGTACTTTTTAACCTTGCTCTATAATGAAATGTAAGGTGCACTACGTATGTGACAGATGTAATTTTAAAGATTGCTGCTTCAGCGTCAAATGGAATATTGTATAATTTGAATAGAATGCATTTTAAATTAATAGGATTATAATGATCACACTTGACTATTGTAAAATGCTCTCCAGTGAAGCTGAATACATTTGAGTTTGTGCTTTGGTTAGTGGGAGGGCATTAATCTTGGTAAGTAAAGAACCACTTCACCACAGGCAGCCACTTAGAGCACATATTTTCCCATTGGTTTTTATTCACAATTAGCCACTAACATCTGCTTTCCAGAGTTTTCTAATATGCCATGCTTTAACACTGAAATATTTAGCCCAATTATTCTGTAACTTCTTTTGAGGTAAACATTATCACATCTACACTTTAGGCCCCCATCTCTCATCATACCGAGCATCTACTTGCTAAATATTTGACAAAATAAACAAAAATGTTCATCCTAGCTCTTTCTGTAAACCCTTATATAGACGGGCATGTCACAACAATTAAATCCCTGTACAGACAGGGTTTTAATTACGCCTGTGGCTTTCCCACATGAATACCTCCCTCCATTCATGATGGCATCTCAGTCTAAAAACCCTTGGGAAGTCTAGGATATTGCAGCATGATGACTCCTGAAATAGGTTGTATCCATGTCTAATTTGGTAAATAATTATGCAATGTCTTACTCTCACCCGCTTAGGGTTATGGCAACCTTGCTGATGTTGTAACATGTGCTGAATGACAATGTGACTCAACAAATTTTGCATTCAATTTAAAAATACATTTATTAAGCCCTGGCACAATATCTATCATAGAGCAGAAAACTGCACAGAAACTGTGGCAGTCACTATTGACAATTGGGTGCATAAGGTTTGTATCACTTTATTTTAAAATGGTTTTGATCAATATAATCAATTTAATATTTAGTCAACAAGTTAATTATTAATTATTAATAATTTTTTAAGGTGGATGCAAACATTTGCACCCCACTATCGGTACAAAATCAAGAGCAACAGGCTAGCTCACCAAAACGCCTTTTAGAGATGCACTGGAATCCAGACATAATGTAGGCTTTAAATTTAGAATTGGTAGTGTCGTCCTCTATTGCCATAGATTTTTTTGTGCCTTGTCCCACCCCCTGCTCAAAGTGCCCAAGCACCACCACTTGCCTGATTATATGGAGTATTTCTTCACAAGTGACAACGCATGTCATCCAGACTATCTCTCGATAATTGGCTGCATCTCTAAAAAGAAAAACTGTAATGTCTGGATCAAATCCTTCTGACATCCTCAAGAGTACATGTCTGAAAGGGGTTCAAGTAGGATTGGCTGGAACCAAGCTCTGTAGGTAGCGCGGTTGTCCATGGACCACAGGGTCAGTGGGTCGAATCCCTACCCATCTTGGTTTTGTCTGGGCACAAAGATACTAAACACCAAGTCGCTCTTGGTGGCTCAGGTGTGTGTTTAAGCGTGTGAATGACAAGCAATGTTGTAAATGCATTTGGATAAAAGTGAATAATTACCGTAACTCTATCAAGAACAACAGTTTGGGATCAGACTCCAGTGTAAGCAGCCATGTCCTGCTGAAGTGTCCTGTGGTAACACTGCATCCAAAACGCATCTACCCCTGTACAATGGGCAAAATGCAAGAAAAAGAAGGTCCCGAATGGGCCAGTAACACAGAGCTACACCATTATTATTATTATTATTGTAATCAACAGGCAACGTGGGATTTTGCTAAAACAACACCAAGCATAATGTCAGTAACACTTGGATAGCTTCTTTGGGAAGGCTAGTGGCTGTGCTTTCGCTGAGAGACCTGCCGAGTGCTGAGTACACAGCGTAACCTTATTTTCAAAAACATTATGTGCAGGGAAATATTCAGGAACCATGTTCTCTGTGAGATACCTTACATTGTGCAATAGAAGAAAAACATGCAGAGTAAAACGTAAACAGGATGCAAATTGACAGACGAGACGCCTCACGGTCACTGGCTCGCCGTTGAGAGCCGAGCAGCGTGCATCCAGGTCGGCTACGTTACTGTTATTTACTGTACTGTGGAGAGTTCATATCCCTGCGTCTCTCCACACAGATATTTATGAGGCGAGATGAAAGTGTGTCAGTTTCACTCTGTGCCACAATGATTTTTCTTGTATTTCTATTGTCAAGTTATAACTGAAACACTGATCCAGATCAATTCAAACAGCAGAAACGCTTCCAGGGGTTTTGCCTGAGTTTTTTTTAACACCAGGCTGCGCCTCCTAAATGTCTGTTTACCCTAACATAGATTTTTGAAGCTTTTTCGCAGCAATAACAATGTTTTTTGGTTCTTCAGTGACACGATCAACCTTGAAATGTGTGAGGTTTATATCAAATTATTAAAGGCTTTATTTGAGCTCCCTGACTTTATGAATGATAATGTCATTTTGTTCAGCGCATCGGTGCATCACTTTGCTCCATATTGGAATATGTCTGCACCATTGCCTTAGATCACAACCTGTAACACACAATGTACAGCACATTTTTACAGTACCTACCTGTGAACTTAAGTAAAATTTGGCTAGGTTGGCACAACGTGATTTGTAACAGTTTATACATCTGCTATGATTTAATTTTTAAGAAGTTACAGGCTACTTACCAATGTTGGAGATATGCTGGAAAACAACATAATTTCATTATCTAGGTCTGGGGTACTACATGATAAATGTGCTTTTATTTTGGAACAAAACCCAGAGGAAAGTTTATTGTTATGTATATGGCAGGTCTCAGAAGACAGCCTCAAATGTTCATAGCGGATGTGAGTTTTATTAACTGTTGCTGCTCCTGAACATGTATTTCCATATTACGGAGACACACTGAGATTTCATTATAAATATCCTCTCTTGCAATTGTGTTTGAACAATCCTGTTTCTGAAAATTGATGTCTTTGTGTGATGTCGCTTTTTTGAAGTGAATGTAACAGTTGGATGAATATAGTCTGACGCAATGCATTTTTTTGAATGAATGAGGTATGATTGTTTGTACTGGACAGTGAGTACTAAAGAGGTTGTTGTGGTGGATGGTGAGTTCTATCCTGGCATAAAGTCAGGTTTGAGTAACAAAAGCACTTTGGTTGAAGTAATAGAAAGATCGTTTTAAAGAAAATAATAATGTTGGTGATTAAATGACCAGATCAGAATCTCCAACTTTTACCAAGTGCTATGGCTGCCTAAACATAACCATGTAGAAGTTTAATAATGTTCTACTCAGACAAACTTGTAGTACAGGACTGGATAACAGGCAGACAAAAACATATTTATAATTGAATAAATATATTATGAATATGGGGGGAGGACGGTGGTGGAGTGGTTAGTGCTGCTGCCTCACAGCTCCAAGGTCCTTTGTTTGAATCAGTTGAATCTTTTTGTGCAAACCCGTGTTAGGTTAATCAGTGACTCTAAATTGCCTGAAGGTGTGAGAGACAGTGTGAATGACTGTCTGTCTGTCTGTCTGTCTGTCTGTCTGTCTGTGTGTGTGTGTTGGCCCTGAGGTAGATCTGTCCAGGGTGGACCCTGCCTCTCCCCATGACAGCTCAGATAGACTCCAGCCCCCCCCACCCCGTTCCTGGAGGGATAATAAATGGATGGACTATGAATGCAACACTTGATTCATAAGTTCAGCATGAATGTATTTCCGACTTGCCATTTACGTTAAATGTCAACACATCCTCATTATGCTAATAGAAGATGTAATTTGATTATAATTGCATTTGCCACAAAATGTTCCATTGTGTTTTCCATTCAATTGTATAGAAACCTAACACTTTTGCATCCTTTAAGCTAAAAGACATTGCTTCCTAATACACTAAAGTAAATAAAACGCAAATATGTAACGACCGAGACACATGGTTGCTGTTCTAACAGAGAATATGCAGTTGAATTATTTTATTAGTACTTTGTTTGCTCCAACAAGTCTCTGTTGGTACACGCTGCACAGGTATTACCCACTATTACGAAAATGTACACTGTAAATTAGCTTTAATTATGCTGTATATTTCTGGCTGGGATCTAAAACATTACCCACCAGGGTGTTAAGCAAGCACAGTCGCAAAGAGCTGCTGGTGTGGCTGCAGACTGTTAATCTTGTTAATTGTTATATGGATATTTGTGGCATTTTTCATCAAGACTTTAACGACATGATGAACCTTTGAGACTATACTAGAGATATGTTTGTATATTTGATGTTCTTACTAAATTATTACAGGATTAAGCTTTCGTCTAAATACTAGTACTGGGAATTTTCGCTCATCCTAACAAAAGAGGCTGACATCTAATCCTCAAAAAAACCTAAAGAACAGCATGATGTGAACCACAATATGTTTCATTACATAGTTCAGCAAAGTTTTGCCACTTAATGAACTGCGGAAAGCATCAGTCAGACATGCAGATTGGAGCAAATTTAAGATGCAAGCACATTCAGGACATTGTGGTTTTGCAGGTTTGACCCTGAGGAGGTAATGTGACTGATGATGCCCCTCAGACACAGGCTTTTTCTGGTCTCATCAGCTTTTTTCATAGTCATGAATCAGATGATGGGATGAGAATAACAGCACGGGGACCATGCGGCGCGAGGGTTACAAAAAGCTGCAAGACAGGGAAACCTTCTGGCAACTTGGCAGGAATCACAAACAATGTCCAGCAACAATTAAGTCCCCCGAGAAGGCAGCGGCAGGATGTGCTTATTCAGAGGATCTCAGCTATGTGTGATCTCTGCTGCCAAACCTGGACGTGGTACAGCACCTAGACACCCAACATAGACCGCTCCATCTCTCTGCAGCGAAGCCGATCTGCAAATATCCATCTGTCGGTCCTGCTATGTAGCTGATGTCCGAGCTGCTGGGATACAGTATGTTGTCTTTGGGTAATAATCATGTGTTTTCATCTTGTAGTGCCAGAGGCAGCCTTGAGGTAGAGCTTGGTCAAATTTAGTGATACTGGAGCGGAGGTTCGGCAGTTACAGTGCGACACAGACTGAAACTGTGTCTGTAAATGAAGGATGAAGGTTCATCTGGAAGTGTGTGTGCATGCGTGTGCGTGTGTGTGTGTGTGTGGGGGGGCAGATAATGGTGACAGTCTGTGTGTGGGTGGACGGATGTGTGGGCTTTCACCCAGCTGGAGAGGAAGACTTATTGCTACGATTCTCCGACATTGTATCCACCATCCGTGGTTGCTTCAATTGCAAATTTCCAAAATAAATAAATAATCAAATTCATTCTGCTGTATCATGTCAGCATATCCTTGCTCATTGTGTGTAACACTTTTCTGTTAGACTTTTATTCAGTAGTTAGTGTGGAGCAGGACACATCAAGGTGAGCGCTTCACTATGAGGCAAGGAGGGTTTTCGTTATTAAGACGTGAGGCAATGTGATTCTCATGCTTATGGCCTCAGGAATAATAATTGAGACCTTGGTGTGATTGTGTCATTTAATTGTCTTACAAGTGTTTTTATTTGCTTATAGCCCTCTAAGTGGGGGCGGTAATCTCTGACGACTTGGATAGAGAACAATCCGTCTCCTCATAAGCATATTCAAGTCTCCCAAGATCCATCACTGTCTATTGTTATTATTAGTTTTGGCATAAAAAACTAATTTAGAAATCAGAGTCGGATAATTAAAAATCCAACTAAACCCATTCCCGCAGGAGCGAGAGCATGGGATGGCTGAGGCTGCTGGCAGCCCCAGCCAGAGAGATGTGAGTGTGCAGGCGAGAATGCATTTCATTTTCTGTGATCTATTTTCTGTTTTCATGTTTCGTTTGTCTTACAATCAACTGGACGTCATTAAAACAGTAAGGGATCGTTTCCTGTCAAGGTGAATATTTATCTACAATTAAATAAACATTTTTTAATACATGCAATCAACCCTGTTTCAGCCACATGCTTGCACATATTACACAAATATTCATGACTAACCGTGTATATTTATTTGTGTATAAATACACAAATAAGTAATTACATAATTTAATGATATTATTCACCCCGGCTCTGTCACACAGCTCTAAGAAAAAGACTATTTTCAGTAACACATGCCAGACACAGCCAGCCAGCCTAGCTTAACGTGAGCCCCAGTGAATGCACACGGCAGCGCTCCAGAGGTCTCGTCCTCATAAAGGAGCCGAACCCTGCAACTGTGAGCAAAACCCAGACGATACCTGAATGCGGACTCACCAGAGGATAACGTTTGTAAGCTAATTATGATGACACAACATCTAAATGTAAGGCACTTTTGGAAAGAGCTGGAGCCACATTTCTTTATTCTTTGTGTAAGGCTGCCTCCTTCAACGGTAATTATTTTTACCGCATACGCCAATTCTTTCATTTGACGATTGTGTCTTGTAGGGAAAGTTAACTGCTGCGTGCATTACGTTCGGCGGCATTGTTTTTCCTAGTGCACAGGTACATTTGTGAACCTCCTGCGGATCTTAAAGAGGACACCGAGGTGGGTGGTGAGTGTACAGCACAAAGCACAACACTTTGATTCTAAAGGACTGGAGTTTGCCTCCTCACACAAACCCTCGTGGGAGGATGTTTACCTGACTAAAGCAACATTTTCTATAGATGAAATTTTAATGACTAAAACAACAACTGTGGTTAATTTATAAAGACGTTAATACTCAAAAGACCACGAGGCATTTGGATTTATTATGGCTGTAAAACCTACTCACCATTGTACTCTGTATGCTCGGGTTGGTTGACCTCTGACGCTATGGAGGCTTCTCCATTGGCGGATTTTCATGTATATGGCCATTCTCGACATGGAAACACTCAATTAAACTCTTTGCTGGCAGAGCAAATATCTGTACGCAACATGGAAAAAGAGCAGTTGACATTATGGAAAATCTAAAAAAAATATATAGTTAGAGAATATTTAGCTGGCACTGAGATCCTGGATCGTACATAGGTTAACAGCGATTTGTTTTTGTGCTGGAAGCATAGCACACAACAATTATTAACACAAACTGCTACAAATATGCTGCCAAAGGTAGAATTAACAGACACATGATGCGTGTTGGTGCAGCAGGGGCTGGAATGGCCATAGGTTGGAACCATGTTACGTTACAGGTAAATTAACTGAAAAATAATCTATTTCGGCTCCTGCTACGTGAACTTTAAAAGCAATTTAAAATTAAAGCAGAAAATAACTACTGTATTGGGTAAATTTAAAGAGATTTGAATCTATTAGATCAACAGCTTTTGAATTGTCCCACAGCGGAATGTGTTGTGTGCATTGATTTGGAGTAATTTGGATTTTTATGCAGAACCCTGGAACCTTCCCATTTTATCTGAGCTAGGGACCAGCACCAATGTGGGCCTTGATGGATGGACAGGGCCACACCTGGTGTGGTGGGATTCAACCCCATGGCCTTCTGCACTCCCTCCTGATGTGCTACCCACTCAGCCACTTTGTAAATGTACATTGTTGTCTTTTAATGCATTGAAACACAAACCTAAAATAAATAAATAAACAAGTCAACATAATAAAATTGAAAGAAATTGAAAAAAATATGGAAATTATTTTTTCTGCCTACAAGAGGATATTAATTAAAAAAAACACAGACACACACAGTATATATAAGTTCATAATTTAGAAATAACTCAATTTAATTCAGTTAACTTCATCTCAAGGCACTTTACATAATAAAGTCAAGACTATACAGACATTTAGAGAAAACCCAACAAATCCCCCTTGAGCAGCTATAGGCAACAGTGGAGAGGAAAAACTCCCTTTAACGGAAGAAACCTCCAGCAAAACCAGGCTCAGGGTGGGCGGACATCTGACCGGTTGGTGTGAGTGGAAAACATTGGGCAGGTTGGAAGGACCAGTAGCTGTGCACTGGAAGACACACAGCTCCAAAGCCGGGGACACCTGAGGACAGGGACAGAGAGAGGGGGACAGAGAGGGAGAAAGACGACTACAGGACAAAAATGTCCTCCAGTGGTGACATATAGAGGTGGGCTGAGAGGAGGAAAGTGTCTTGGTGCATCAAGGGTTGGTCCCCCAGCAGTCTAAGCCTATAGCAGCAGGACTAGAACTAACTATAAGCTAATAATGTTGCCTAGAAGAGACATTTATAAAATAAAAAGTATTGGTCCTAACACCGAGCCATGTGGAACTCCATAACTAACTTTTGTGTGTGTGGAAGATTCATCATTAACATGAACAAATTGGAATCTAAGATTTAAACCAACCTAGTGCAGTTCCTTTAATCCCAATCACACGTTCCAGTCTCTGTAATAACATTTTATGATCAGTAGTGTGAAATGCAGCACTAAAATCTAATAAAACTACCATAGAGTCCATTATCAGAAGCCAAAAGAAGCTCGATGTTGACTTTTGCCAGTGCGGTTTCTGTGCTATGATGAACTCTAAATCCTGACTGAAAGTCTTCAAACAGGTTGTTTCTGTGCAGGTGGTCACAAATAGATCTGCTGATGTCAAACTTTGCAGATCATAGTTAGCAACTGGATCCATGGTGAACTCTCCTCAACAATTGTATCTAAAACCTTTTGTCCAAGTGCAAGTATTTTCAAACACTAATGAAAGGGACAGAAAGACCATATTAATAGAATTTTTACGTGACATAAAAATGGATTTGCCTCACAGTTTGGATTTTTGCATTTAATAAAAACATTTATTAAACGAGCTGGAAATTCTTGGTGAGGACAGCTGCCAAACTCTTTATCTGTCATTTGTAAGGAAGCGTTTTCCAGTCTGGTCAGCAGTGTGAATAGTGAAGTCACACTGCCTGTCAAATCAGAGACTGTACCTGAAACATCAATTATTTCTGCTCCTGTGTGATATGTACAAGTTTTAATCTACAAAACATCCTGCGTTCTACGGGTTATTTTTTAGAAGCTCAGCCATGACATAGAGTAGCGGTTCTGACATTTCTGCACTATTTCTCTCATTCTAAGGTGCATTTAATTTACAGCTGATACCTTTGAAGGTACTGAAAGGGGTAAGTGCTGCACTTGGCATCATTAAAATGTTGGGATTGTGGAAAGGTCTGTATGGATGGGTCTTTGGATCGGGCATAGGACTTGAAAAGTGAGCGCCAAAGTTGCACAATCACCCAATTAGCATAACCACATCCTAAGCCGCATCCCACGCTGTTAATCTCCCACACAAGTTTGTTTTCTGGCAGGAAGATGGCAAACCAGGTGCAGATTCCAAAAGTTTGACTTGCAGTGCAGGCAAATGTGTCTGGCCTAATGTTTGCATTGCACCTGCAGGAAACCAGAGCCCCAAAAGTATTAGCTATTGCAGATTAGCAAGCTGCAAACCACAAACTCCAACAAATATCCTGAAGTAAAATAAAGACAGAATTTATATATATGTGAAATTGTATTTGTGTAACCCACTACCAGTCACAGATTCTCCATTGAGAATTGTCTTTTTTGACTGCGCCCGGGGATTTATACAAAATGTGAAAACTATCGTTGCAGGCTCTCTATGATAAACCGTGCAAAAGGCGTTTATCCATACAACTGCGTTTTAGAGGAACTGTGCTGCAGTGCTTATTTTTTCCATGCAGGTGTTTCTGTGTTTTATTCGCAGAGAAATCCTTTTCAGCTCTCTGCTCGAGAAGAAAGAATCCATCCCAAAATGATCCTTGGAGACTCTTGAATTGTAGCGTCCACAACACGTTGCTTATAAATATCATGTAGTCTTGTCAGCTTGTCCAAACATTAAACCCCCTGAGAAATAGCATCATGAAAAATGTAAGTTGTTTCTCTGTCTGGGCCTATTAAATCTCCCATTAAGCTTGCAAAGGCAGTCAATACCCAGCGTCTGAACCATTTGATTCACTTTAGAGATCACATCTCACCTCGCACGTTCTCCACTCACACTGTGTTTTGTCTTGTTGCTCGGTGCAGACAGTGACACCCCGGCTGAGGAAAACACACAAAGTTTTCTAAAAGACAGCTTTTAAGATTTAAAAACATAAACTGCCAATAATTTACTGAATGTCAACATCCCAGACAATGATAGCTTTAATCTGACACTTTAATAGTCCTTTTGAAATGTGCACCAACTGCAGGGATTGTTCATACATGTAAATCGACTCAAGCGAGACCAAAAGATTTGGTTGCGGCCTCGAAGACATGGGAAGGTGATACTCAGATGTCTGGTGTTAGAGCGCCTAATGCACACAGCAACGCTGCTAACGAATCCATAATCTATCTCGGTATGACAGCTGGCATGTATGGAGTTACATAACAGATGGCAACAAGCGCTGCATAACAGGGAGACGGCTGTGTATCCTCGCAGTCATTTCCTCGAGGAGAAATCAAAGTCCATAGCAGGTCTATTTCTCTCGCTTTAAGCACAAATCTCGTCACCCCAGACAGAGACATTATCCTTTCCTCTCTTCAATACTGTGACACGTGCCAGATATCCTCACTGCAGCACAACTTAATCCATGAGTCATTGAATGTGCGTGATAAAGTACTGTCTTCCAACTTCCTTGTCAAATAACTTCAGAAGTCTTTAGTTAATATAGAGATCAATCAAAGCTGGATTTTAATGGTTTCTGCTGGCCATTTGTGATAGGGATTATTTCCTCCACTTCCTTCAATACCTCTGGGAATTCAGAGATATGGTGAAATTATTCTGTTTCCTAAATTTATTGGATCATGATTTATAGTTAGGGACTGGGTGAAAATTATTATTAGGTGGTGAGGTAGAGTTTTATTTGAGTTTGTTACTTTTATGTGAGATTCATTAAAAAACCTAAAAAATATGGAATAAAGTTCAGTTCGTCTCAATGTAAAGGAAACATCACAGGAAGAAGTAGAGCCCAGTGAAATCATATATGTAATTTGTTGTAAACCTGTGTGACAAGTCGTCCGAATCAAAATCTAAAGTCATCACCTTCTAAGAATATTGCTGTCTCCCAGAAATTACATTCCTATGCATACAGACAATCAAAATGCAAATGTATTTTGTCGGTAAAGCAGCGCACTGTGTGGATTATGTTCAAATAATTGTTACATATCTTTAATGTATGAAGCAAACATCTGGTTTACTTTGGTGGAACAAGCAAAGTTGATGATGCACTGGCACACGGACTGAAAAGATGAAGATGTATGTTAGAGATGTGTCGTTCGTGAACGATTCGTTCAATGTGAGCTAATCTTTTATATGATTTGGGACTAATGAGTGCTATCAGTGAACGATTCCTTCATTTTCCTGCAGTACCTTGTCTCGCTACATGGCAGCAGCTGCATAAGTTCAGTCAGTAGGAGAGGAAACAGAAGTGATTCGTTCACGACTCACTCAACTGTGCGTCTGTCCTCAGGTCCTCATTCTTTTGTCACGTGTCAGCCAGTCTGCTCCGGCTCTGTGGCGAGCTGCAAGTACTGCAGTTTTTCACGAGTCGTTCATACGGATCGTTACGGATCTTTCTTTCGTTCATTTGTCACGTGACAGCCACCAAGTTACTGTCATGCTTGTTAAACAATTGCAGGGAGGACACAGGTCAAGTCACTTTATTGTGGTGTGTATTTGCTTTCCTAGGTTTTCACATGGTTTGAATTGCTTGTTGCATTTCATGTATTATAATTTGTCAGTTGAAGCAAACCCTCTTGTCTTCAGTATATAGTGTTTGGGAACCACAGCTCTTTTTGCAACGCCCACAAGAGGGCTACAGCGTCACGTGGTGTAAGATGAACGAAGTAAACAAAATGACTCAAAATGATTTGCTCAATTTACTGTTTGAGAGTTAAAGATCCGAGTCAGTCAAAAGAATCAAATTTCCCATCTCTAATGTATGTCACAGATACCGGAGTGAAAACATGGCCATGGAAAGTATAAATTGAACTCTACGCAACAAATGCAGTTTAACTGAGATTAGAGACAAAGAAAAGTGATATTAGCTTTTCTACAAATGTTGTTACAGTTGCCGATAACGCGGCCTAAAATCATGTCCATGTCATAGAAGTTTACGAGCCACAATATGATTTTAAATCCAAGCATAAAATTGAAAAAACAAAACAAATTTTGTTTGAAAAATCACCCTGTTTTTGACAAATACAAACAAGCCATTACTTAAATATCTGTGCACCACAAAATAATAATAATTTTGGGCTCCTTAAAAAATGCCCTGTGTTAGTTTCGGTCTTAGTACAATCCAGTTGCAATAATGTTTTCTACAAAACACATTTGATATAACGATATAGACAATTGCTATGGGGCACTGCAAGATTTTTCTGCAGTATGTCCAGGCCCCAAAGAAAATCACTAAAGAGGCTCTTGTTTTTTTTATTAAGTGAAATTTAAATCTAAACATTCTATCCCCACTCCAATAATTTTCATGCAGTCCCTTAAATGCATTCTATCAACTTGAGTTTAGAATGGGAGTTCCTATTCTGCAGTACACGAAAGGGAAACTCTTCACCGTGATCTTGATTCATTATGCTAAAGTACAGCAGGATCATTTTAAGCCCTTACAATAAGAGCATCGCCCAATAATTATTCCATGCATATATCAGAACTATTGTTGGTAACTCAGCATCGAGCCTGAAACATGAAAAAAATTGATTGCCCCATATTTGTCCTAATTACAGCGAGAGTGATCAATTTTTCGGTTGTTGTTGTGTCCAATTACTTCCTTGACCAAATCCCCACAGTCCTCTTGCAGTGGAGCTGGAGCTCAGCAAACGAGATGCTGCCTAATATTGTCTGGAACATTTAGCCATGATGTAGAGGTTCACTGTGGTGTAAACATATTTAATACCAACTCATTAGCTGCATCTAATCCTACATTTATCCCCATAACTTGACTTCCAATCCCAAATGATAATCAGACACTAATTATGCTTCCATACATGTTTCCATTGTTTTTCTGTAAGCTATAATTTCAAGGATCCAGTGAACACATCCCCATTGTCCTTTACCTGTTATTGTCTGATATTCTGCTCTTGGAGAAAAACATATTTATTATTCTTGAACCACATAGCAAATAATTGACCAATTATTCAGTAAAAAGAAGCGTAGATTTGCAAAATGCAGCAAATTGACAATGCAGAATAAACTGTCTGGGATGTGTGAAAGTGCTTGGCGTGCCTTTGTTACTTGTGACTTCGTAGCTCAAGTCACCGGCTAGGTGCTGTTTTCTGCTGTGAAGTTGAGCAGCACGACCAAAAAGTAACTTCCTGTGGTGCAACAAAGACGTTCAAAAGTGATTATGCAAGGCAGCGGTGAATAGTGTATGATGATGTATGATCCCTACAAATCTACCTCTGGCTCTCAGACAACAGCGCATAAGCAACTAGTATCCTGATGTAATTAATCTCCATAATCCTCACCTGTTCAATAGGGGTGCTGCAATAAAAAAAGACCCAAACCTGCTTACCCGCACGCAGTGTTTGTAATATTGATTACTTGCTTTGATATTAGTGTCGTCAAAGTTTACCTTAAGATATATGGACTCGTCTCTTATGATAAGCTGCGTGTCTGTAATCTCGATGCACGTACTAAGACACAGCAACAAATACCTTATGGTGGGAGTGCGTGCAAGCAGGAACACTCAAGATAATCCCTGCGCAAAAACACACACACACACACACACACACTCACACACACACAAATAGTGGACAAAGAGATGTTTTCCAATTGGATTTTTTGAGCTCATTCTTTGATGAGATCCTGCCTATTTTATTGATCTATATGTTATCTCAAATTGGAAAGGCCTCTAGCCTAATAACGATGGATGGATGGATGAAAAGCCCCTTTAGGTGTTGTTATGTATTAACCTGCCCCGGCTAAAAAAATAAAATAAAAATAAAGCTGAAAAAAAATGTGCTATAGCAAAGTTGGGCTCCCAACTTGAGAAGATCCCCTGTGAAGTCAGTGCTCTCATTAAGTATGCTGAGAAATCCAATTATCTCTCAGCTGTTGCATGCATGCATCCATGAAAAATGAAATTTCACACTGTACTTCTCTCCACTAGAAAGTTTTCATATTTTATTGTTTGACAACATTGAATCAAAGTAGATTTTAATGCCACTTTTTGGAATCTAATCAGCAAAAAATATTCTTTAGTGTGACAGCGACAATATATCTGTACAAAGTCATACATATCGCCGAGGTATGAAATACACATGATACAATTACAAGAGTGTGAAATAGACACTTCCACGTGTGAAAGTGTTTTTTTTTTCCTGGTATTTAAATATTTAGATGTAAGTATTGTTAAAATAAAATGAAAAACATAAAATATCAGCCTTTCGGTTTGGGAAGTAAAGTAATTAGACCAATGCCTGAGCTCAAGAAGTCTGAGTTTAATTTACTATAAATGTACCATGTCTGCAGGGCCCCTACCATTACCGTAAATACCATTGTACACATTTGATTGAATTGGGCATGTGCAACATGTCAGAGCAAAACCTCCTTTTTTTCAGAGTAAACAGCTCAACGTTTTTAATCAAAACATTTTGGAATGAAGAAACACGTCACACAGTGGAGCCGTGTGTGACCGGCCTGTTTGAAATCACTTTTTTTGGACGTCTGGCGCACAGACAAACTAATCCAGGTTACAGAGAGACTAGCATTTCCCATGAGTCGAGGCAAGTCGTTGCCTGGGAACATTTGACCCCATGTGACTGGGTGGTTTCACACCAGGCACCTGAGTGGACTTAGGCGCCTGGTGTGATCATAAAATGTGCCCAAGAACTAAACTCCAATGCTGCGATAATGGACATGATAACATGTCTGCATTTTGGGGCACAGATGACTTCAGCACAAATTAGAGGGTGATCACCGAGCTCAGGCACTGTGTGTGTGTGCTGTATGAGGATCGTTGAACATGAACCACTAATGCTATGCCTTAAAGGCCTTGCTCAATGGGCACCACAGTAGCGTCAACCATGTCGATCTATTGGAGTGAACTGGCACTATTCAGTCACGAGCTTTCACCTCTAACCGTTTCTTAGTGTTGTTGAGTAAGAATTTCCAGTAAGGACTGAGGAGCGGCATCAGTGACGATGATGAACCCTCGGAAATCGTTACTGTCACCTTCCCTTCCTTCCACGTGTTGTGAATGTTACAACCTGCTGACCCATGTCTACAGAATTAAAACAAGAGGAAACCATAGCACATCATTTGCAGCTTTGGTAACGTGGAACCACCAATTAAAAAGGAAACTTGACTAGGATTGACATCATCAGTTACATTACAAAGCCACATCGAAGGCCAGAGGTTCCTGGTGCTTTGGACTGACCCGAGCAGCTTTCTGCAGCCACTCAGGCGGCCACGTTGTTTTTTAGTTTGAAAATAATCTTACATCGCAGAGAAATTCAAGGCAAGTTATTCCTTCCCATCATAGTGAAAGAACTAGACAGCCTTGTGCTATGGATGAATGTAGGCATCTATCTTAAGGTCTGAATATTAATTTGATTTAAGCTGGAGTCGACTGCATTAAGTTCTGACTCAGAGGTGGAGAAAATGTATAGAAACATTCCTCGCAATTAATTTATCTTACTTTGTCAGACCCTTTTTTTTTTACTTATTTTGTTCTACTTTGATTCCGTATCATAATGGAAAACTTCTAAGAGTGTGACTACCTTTTATTGCTCACTATGGCTGCAGCAATTCTGACTATTTACAAAGGCTTTTCATGTAACGCTCCCTTAAAACGGCAACTGACTCATCCGTGAAGCCTGTGTATGAGAGGAATTACAATCAATCTGTCATTACCTTGAGGCCAGTCGCACTGGTAATTGTGTGAGGACAACAGGTTGGCCAGAATTAAGGCTCATCTTGCTCTGCATAGTTCAGCACCTGCCTGCTGGCCACCAGCCGGCCTTTTTTCCCCCTCTGACAGCCTCAGAAAGAGTGATTGATGCCCAACGGCCTCTGATGCTGTGTGCGTCTCAGTGCCAAGCTGCTTTATCCGTACAGTGTTTCCCTCTTGAAACTCATTCAGGCCACACCTGTCACTGCACACACTCGCTGCTCGATGGTTTCCCCTACAGGCCCACACTCCACGGACACACACTCTCGCCAGGTACTGTGTGTTACTGATAATACTTTGGAAATTGTGATCGCCGGGAGGGCGGGGGGGCTGGGGGGCGTCTGAGGTAATGTAGGTTATGAAATTTGTATCTCTAAGTGGTTTAAGCTGAGAACTGCACAATGCTTGTGGCTGACAATAGGTTTATTAAGGGGAAAATACTGCAGACTCCGGGCAGGGTATATTGTTTCAACTGTCACCGCGTCTGTGAGCAATTGAAAGTAATTCCCATGATCGTTTCACCTCTAAAACCAAGCCCCTCCCTACACACACACACACACACACACACACACCCTAAAATCACCAGTATTGCAACCTTTTCTCTATTGTTTGGAGGCGATTATCTCACTATTTGGCGTGTGTACGATGACCTGAATGCACTGCAGAACTCTTTATCCTCTTTTTATGCTACACACACAGCTCTTTTAGCTCCAAAGAATTTTAAACCTCCCAATGTCCTGATACTATTGCATTTTTTTCATTGGTATTTTAAGCAAAGAGTTGTGAGGTCTTAGAAGTCAGCTGGCATTAATTCCTAAGAGGCAAAGGGATCCAACTTCTCCCTGAAAAGAGGCTTAAAAGAAACTTCTCCTGCTTCCAAATGACTAAATTTTACCTTTCTCGCATAATCTCATTTATTTTTAGTGGCGAACAATAGATAATTGAAAGGGGATTTATTGTAGTTTGTTCAGTTTAATATCCAATAATCAGTTTAATCATTGTGTATTCTTTAATGTACATTCATTTAAAAGCAAATTATAAATTCATTTGACCAAACGGGGAAGTTGGTTAATTGTCTCATTGTTCTCCATGGTTGAGGGCATCAGGCTGTCAGGGGTGCAGGTGTATACATAATACATCAAGGCGAGTAGAGATGCAAGGAAACTGAGATCATTAATGCTGCTTTGTGGGGTAAAAAAACATGAAATTTAATGTTTTTTTTATTTTTTTCAAACTACCATGATAGTGCGCTGGAGACCAGACATCACTCAAAAGAGATTTTTGCCTTAAATGAGGAATGAGGCATAAATTAACGGAAATATTCTTAATGTGCTTTACAATCAGCCCCGTTTAGACCTAAATGAACTTCTCCATTCGCGTCACCTTTATTTCAGCCAGTTTGGAGAACCAGCGGTTGGCGTGTGTCTTACTCTGGGCCTCAGTTTGACCAAAGCCTAACTTTTTGAACAGAGCAAAGGCTGCTGTTTGTGGGGAGCTGACATCCACGACGAGGCGGCCGTAGCCTCGCTCTTTGCAGAACTCTAAAGCCTTCTGTGTCAGCTGTGATCCCAGGTTTTTGCGGCGCCATGAAAAGTTCACAACCGCGTGGGATATCTCGCCGTAACTCCTACCCCCTTCATCTTGGACGAACTCTGATCCTCCTTGCATCACTCCTCCATTCCAGCCGTCGAACCTGTCACCGTCTTCCTCTCCCCTTTTCCCGATCACTGCCACCATCCCCACCACCTTGGACTTGCCGTTGACGTCTGCCTCCGCAACCCAGAACCATTATCCGGGTTTTCCACGTAGTGCGCTCGGATGTCGGCCATGTCTGCCCTCAGCCGCCTTGTCATGTAGCTCTCGTAGATGTCGTGGCAGCAGTAATAAATGAGGCCCGCCCACGCGCTGCCAAAGAGAAGAGCTTGAAAGTAGGAGCTGCCTCCCAGCACATAGCCAGCCACGGAAACACTCAGGGCGATGCCAACGTGGTCTGGATGGCTCATGGCCCTGAAGAAGGCCGGGTACACATGCTCAAGTATCCCGTCGTGAAAGAGGGACATGACCACGAGTTGATCTGAGGGTCTGAATTCCCTGATTGAAAACCGAGCTGTATGTTAAAGAGAGAGAGACAGAAGGGAAGGGAGGGAACGCATGAGAGCTCAGTCAGACTAATCTGCCTGTTGTTGCAACGAGAAATTCCTGCTGGATTTCACAACAGGCTCAGAATGCTCACATAACTTGTTGAGGGGGGACAAAAAAACTCAATACACCCCTCATACAATTTCACCCTTTTCTTTTTTTAATTGAACCCTCTCCCGCATAAATATAAAAGCAGGCATTTGGATATGACAGCCTGAGGTGAAAATCACAATTAAAATGATTATGGCATTGTTTCTCTTCAAGATTTCAGGAGTGAGTCATCCTAAGATGCACTACAGTTAGGCCTCAAAAGTGCTAATGATGAAAATCACAGCAAGGTGAGAATCCTGAGGCAACAAAACAAAAGGTCTTTAGTTTTAGTGAAATGTGTTATATGTCATCCAGGCATGTTAGTAGTGCCATTCATTTACACCCTAGCTGTCTTATTAGCGCTCTTGTTCGTAATCAACTCGACTACTTGAATAAGGCATAAAAGCATCAACTTACGGATATTTTTCTGGGCCATTCCAACTCGCTTCCCCTCGACTGTCGCACGCTCTGAAGGACTTAATGCTGCTGCTCGCCCTGATCTTAAGCCACAGATTGTTATAATCAGCCATTCACTAAAAGGGATTGAAATGAGTCTGAGCATGCTCACCTATGGCTGCACAGGCACACACGCACTGGAAGGACCTTACGTGACTCTGAAGTACAGCTGCACGTCGCCGTGAAAGTTTGACAGTTAGATTGAGATGACAGTGATTTGAAGGGGCCGTGATTTTGGTTTAATTGAAATTAATCACAGTGTTGCTTTGATTTGATGATTTAAAAAAAAAAAAAAAAACTTAATTAGCTCAGTCAACAGAGTAGAGAACTCGATCATTGGATTTCTCAGGGAGGATGAGCACAGATCCTGAATATATTAGTTAAGAAAACCGAGCAGAATGTGAATTCATTACTCGTTCGAGCACCTTGTGGAAATTTTCTTGTGATGCTCTACTTTATGTGTGTGTGTGTGTGTGTGTGTGTGTGGGGGGGGGTGACTCAGGTTGGGTTGTGATTTCTCAGAAATCTGCTGAGATTTTGTAACCTCACTTCTTCCCTACAATGCAGGGTGAAAGTAAAATTAATATCGTCTAACCCCTCCTTGACTTAACCGTGTCCTGTGGCATCGGTGACGGTGTCTTGTGCAATAACCTGATGGTCCTCTGACATGATTGAATTCCCTCGGCAGGAGAAGGGCCTTTACACCTCTTTAAATCAAAAGCACATGCTCATGAATGTGGCAGCGCTGGAAGGTCGAGCAACTCTCAAACCTTTTCACAACGGGCACGTGAATTCCGCACCTTTGCACAGGGAACCTCTCCACACGGCTGTAATCACATTTGGTGAGCTCGAAGGCGGCTGTACACCATTCGGCCACAAGACACAGCAATCTGGAAAAACTGATCAGAAGAGTCGATCTCTCTATAACAGAATGGTTTAATTATGTTTATGGTTTGTGTGTCCACACTCCTGAGTGATGAATATAGACTTCCAACATGTGCTGGTATGAAGAGTTTTCTTGAAGTTTTCCCCTTTTTATTTTTTTTACAACATTGAATAATGTTCGATTTAATTTGACCTTTTTGAGAAAAATGTATCTGAAGCGTGTAACTCCTTCAGCAGTGTCGCCAGTCCTTTCATGGTCACTTACTTTTTGAGGGTGGCCTCTAGGCTGATTTAGCAAGGGCCATATTCCTTCGATTTCTTAATGAGGGATTTAACTCTAATCCAACAGATATTAAATAACCGTTATGTATCCATCCCTGATGTCAGCTTTTCAGTAATCTTTTCACTGAGTTGAAAAGAGGTTCTTTGGTCTTTACGATGTGGACCTTTCAGATATCAGTGTATTTATACTACAATTCATTCAGGTAATCTCCATTTAACTAACTGTGTGATTTTAGGAACCAAGTGGACGCACCAGATAATGATTTGGGGGAGTTACTTTAAAGGAGGTGCATCTCCATGCAATCACTTATTTTCCATTTTGTATTTTTGTAATTTACTTAAAATTAGTTTGTAGAGATGCATTTCCTGTTTAACACACAGTATGTCCCAGATGCCACGGGGCAAGAGGTGGGGTACAATCTGGACTGGTGTGTGTCTGCCTTGAGGCCCCCTCACCCACAGTCACTCCGGTTTGATTGGCCAGTTTGTGGAAGCCTGACGGGGTTCGAGCAGACAAGTACGTCAAGGATGTAAAATGACACTGAGCAGGCTAAACCGTGTACGTTGCAGGTCTGCAGAAAAATAAAATAGAGATCCGACAGCATTTGTACAAAGGACTGTCAGGAATGTTTTGAGAGGGTCCAGAAAAAGCATTGAGAAGAAACTGTGACTTTTTCTCATTGCGCTCAGCTCATATTTCGGAACTTTGGTGTTTGGCATCACCACAACCATGAAAGTTCATGAACGACAAAAATGAAAAAGCATCATGTGGCATAATTTTTAAGACTAGAAGTGTGGTTTTGCCTAAATGTAGATGCTGTGTCACTGTGAAAGTTTAAGCCCTTTTCTTTCTTTTAATCTGGGCCATGCAAGAAAAGAACTGGTTGAGCATTGTGCCTAACAACCAGGCCCAATATCGAACATATTAAAAAGTATTTCCAGCCTCACTGAGAAAAAAGATAAAAATCTGACAGTCATGGTGAAGGTTGAAACATGAAAATGAAATAGTAATGATAATCTTTAAACATTTTCACACTCCCCCGGATGCTATTCGTTGCGTTACATTCAGTTGGTCACATGAGACGTGGAGATACATTGCAAGATTTGTTGGTCTTGTTGGTGTAATTAAGATAAAATACACTTCTCATGTGACTGAGTCAAATCATCACGTGAGACTCTGGGAATGAGCTGATTTTACAGTGAGATTCGTCTCATGTCAAATCAGTTGGTAAATGTGTTTGTCCTGCAAAAAAATAAAATAAAAAAAAATTTGCTACAGCCTTAACTGAAAGCTGTTGTACATTCTCAGTAAACCTTTAACAGGCAGCGAATTTCTCCAACTGATTACTGATGAAACTCATGAGGAAATGTATTGAGAGATTCACTAGAGGAAAAGAAGGGGCAAGCATCATTAATTAAGACTTCAGCAGCAAAATAAATTAGAAAATCCATCACTAATACTGGCTGCGAAGAAGCCGAAACACTCTTCTTCCCTTAACACCTTTTCATAAATGCCCCATTATGTCTGAATAAAAACTTAAGAAACATTTATCACATTTAAGTCATATTTGGTTTGTTGCTTAGCTTGCTGCTAGAGTTCTATTCAGCGGAGTGTTTCTAGCTTCTGGTTGCAGCAAACACTTTTGTAATTCATAAAAAAACATTTTTCTTCAATGTAACACATTAAATGACATCTTTAATGAAAGTTTTGACATACTGTGCATGTGAGGTCAGAGTGAGACAAGGTGTTTCCTGTTAGTTAATTTACTCAAATGAAAGTAAAAACATGAATTTATAAAGGAGCTTATTTTCTATTCTATTATAAATTATTTGATCAGTCTTCTTAACTATTATATGGGTTTGTTGTAATGTCCGTTGTGGAAATCGAGGTCACAATCAGACCCTTTAGGGCTGATTAAAAAGAGATTTCAAAAGAACAGCAGTGAATCATAGTTTTCATTGTGATATCTGGACTCCCGCGAGACACGTGTAAAAGCAAACATTAAACGGCTCCCATCGTGTAAAACAGACGACTTACTGTGGAATTTATACGTTCATGAGATGCATCATGGGAAGAAATTTCAAATAAGCAAACAGTTTCTAAAAACTTAATTTGTTGCCATGTACAACATGTGGCAACGTTTATTCAGATGTGTCGGATGGATAACAGGTAAACCTTCAAAGAGAGCATTAATAGTTAACATTTGCTGAAGTATGCAATTTGCACAATTTAAACTTTAATTAACTGCTGATAACGTAAGATTCTTAGCAACTTGTAACTGTTACTTATGCCAGTGAATTTACACAGTTTTTGCAGTGTATGACGTTGCAGGTAACAGTCCTGTGTTTAGAATTATACTTAGTTAAAAAGTATGTAATGTACTTACATCGATTAAAAGTATTAAAAATTAAACTACTAGATGCAAAAATGTCTTGAGTGAATATTGTATATCATACGCTTATGTATTTCTGTGTAAGACTGCAAATACATTTAATTTTTAGTTAAACAATGAATTTACTGGTCATTTCCTTAATGACTTGTTTGATTTTTGATTATGTAAAAGAAAAACAGTCTGACGATATTGAGTTGAAAATGACGCCTTCGCAATCAGTCAACATAGTTACGCCTCAACAAAAATAAAACCTAGAAATTACGTAGAGAAAAATGAGCGAATGCTCAAAAATTAAACTGAAATATTTTTGCATGAGAAATCACAATATCGTTCATTCCACTGCAATAGAACAATATGAAACATTTTTAACATCATGTTAAATCATTTTAAAAGAACACTGATTTGTAATAAGTCAAATTGCACCTCTATTATTATGACTGGATCATCTCATCTGAGGAATTTGAGCAGGGCTTCCGTCCCTGAGACTTCTTCTCGGTATTCTCATAATACAGTTCATCCATGGCTGTTCTTAAACCCGCTGAACATGGCAGATGTAGCCAGAAGAAACGCAAAAACAAAAAGCTGGACGAGAGTAAGCGTCAAACTGGCTTGTACTTGTACAGGACAGATGTGGAGCTGGTGCTCGGATCTCGGACCAGTAATAACTTTTTACCCACCTGCCATCATGATGTGCTGTTGTGTTAGCTCGGTGTCTGACAAAAGACTGTGATGGGGCCACAGCTGTTTTTCTACAGTACTGGACACGCCAGAGGAGCTGCAGCCACCAGATGGTTTTATTGTTGTGGCAGATCCGTGTATACTCAGACAAAGCGACAGTGCGAAACAAGTTGCTGATGTCACTGTGCTTCTAATAAATGTCTCAAACCTGCATCTGTATCTAAAGCAGTGTCAGCAAACACAGAAGTAATGGAATCATGCAGGGCCAGATGCTGATACCTCGGGTTTGAGATGTGCAGGTGTCGAGAGCACAGCACCGTTCTGCAGGACCAGATGTCATAATCACCAGAACACAGAGTCTGTCTCGCTCTCTCTCCCTTATTGTTCCAGTGGCTCTTTTTGTGCCAAATGACAAATCCACCACAGAATTAGACCGAGGGAGATCACAATTTCAGCAGTGTCTGTGTCCACAATGTCTGGGGGAAAAAAACGAGGTAATAAAAAGCTATGGATGTTTATCCAGGATGCCGACGTTGGCCCGCACTGCTGTCCAGCCTGTTTCAGTACCGTCCTGCTCCCAGAGATTCTCAGCCTCCACACCTGCCTCAACTTTAAAAAGACCTGAGTCAACTGAAAGACAAGCAGGAACTGAGGTGGTAATAAGGCAGTAGCCTTGAATCCTGCAAAATGAAAAAAGGAGCTTATTTTTCAGTATTGTTATCACTTTCTGTTTGAGCTTTTTCTATTTAGAAAATACTAATTTAACTACAGAAATGTAAAGAACAATAAGATTCCGGCCTCAAACCAGCAAACCACAGGACGACATTTCTAACGTGCATTTCCTGTCTGCATTACCCAGCTGTGCCTGGCAGATGTTCTTTTGACAAACACAATTAATAAATTGTATGAACAGCCTTGAACAAAATATGTCTCCTAAGCTATATATGATCCATAATGACAAAATAATTTATAAAATAATTATAATTATTTTACATATATTTAAAAATAATTAATAAGTAATTTCTGGACAGGTTTGCAGTCTATCTCAGGGTCAACATAAAGAGACACACAGACACACAACTATTCACATTCACACATACAGGTAATTTTAGATTCACCAATTAACCTCACATGCAATCACTGGGAGAACATGCAAAGTCCACAGTCATATTTGTGTAAAACCATGTAATATTACTCTACACTGTCAGTCGTCATCATTCATCATCTGTCTCTGCTTCAGCTTGTAAAAACATACACATGCACCTCTGTTCATGAAGAGAACTGCTATTTATGACAGGGAATTACACACAGCAACATACAACTCATACAACAACCAAAATCCTGCCAACTGAGCTTGAAGTGGTATTAATAGAGAAATATGAAGTATTATACCTTAAATGTCTAATTAATGCTAAAATATGTAAGTTTATTTAAATATATTTGAGTCAGAAAAATGCAGCTTTATGTGGAGAAGGGCTGTCAATGCCTCCAAAGTCCAACTCACAGAATCAGCATCAGTAGTGGTGCAGCGATATTTGCTTCTAAAAGTTTTTGACTGGTCAGAGAATTTGAATAATTTTGTCTCGGTTAGTGAGCTTCAGTTTTTCATTGTGATTGGATAATAACTAATACTTTAGGGACGAGCCCAGTGTAAGAGTATTTTAGAAAACAGTACTTGAGTACATGTACTTGATTCAAGAAGTGGACTGACGGATGCTCACTTTGACGCAGACTGACTACATGCATCCGGAAAAGAACATAATGACACTAGACGTTCGAGGAAATGCATCATTTCAGTGAAAGCAGCTCGGCTCCTCACGTTGAAATTAAAAGTCGGTATCGATGATAAATGTTAGGAAGCACCAAGATCCTGCTAGTGGCCATTTGTCACGTTATGATAAAGTTGCTTGGACACCTGCAGTTATAAAAACTGAACTAAAAGTCACGAGCATTTCTTGTAAATTAGTAAGTAGGAGCTGCGGCATTAATCAAGTCAAATTGGAACTGTGAATGTGTCATGGTATGAATTGCTTCACTACATAGCACTCCATCATCACAGGTAATATTCATTTTACTCGATAAAATTAGCTAAGAGTGCTTCAGAGTTGATTGCACATTGTCTTGAGACAAAACGTCACAGGAAAAAAAAGGTTAAAGTTGCCCTGGAAACTAACCACTGTAGACAAACTACAGGCTCCACTTCTAATGGGCCTGTGAGAACCCGGTGAACTGCATTTTTATTCATGGGCATGTACTTGCATAAGGATTGTAAGGGAAAGAGCCCGTTCGATATGCTTGTCATAGAGCTGCGGTATTAAGGGATTAAACCATTACATTATTGAGTTTTCCCCTCATATCTAGTGGATAGCCATCATCTGAACGCGCCTCAGACAACTTTATTTCCGACTGGCTGCCTCTCCCACAAAACCAAAGTTAAATCTGACTTACCTTGTGGCTTCCTGTGCCTCAAAAGTGCATTTATAAGGAACTAAAATGTTCCTTGGTGATTTCTGTTTAGTTCCAGTCATTTTTCATTCTTACGGCCACACATTTGCTCACACAGAATGTGTGTTTGGGAAGTTTTCGGCATTTAGGATGTGGTGACACCTGAAAGTGCCCTGTCAAAATAAAGCATGGTTATCGAGTCATATTTTCACCCAGGCAGGACAAGAGAGGAGCAGCATTCACTTACGGCAAGAAAACAAAACAGCACCAACGATGCTAAATGCATCAGGAAAATGTATTTTAGCTTTTTACAGAATAATAATGAGACTTTCACTGCTCGTGGTTAATGAAAAAGGAAATAATTTCACTGGTTACTTGCTGAGAGTTGGATGAGACGGTTGATATCACTGTCAGGCCTTTATGAAGCGATTTCCACCAGTCGAGACTGGAAGCAGGGAGTAACAGTCGCCCTGGTGTGTCCAAAGATTCATCCAACATAACTCATCTAAATCTAAAACACTGGCTCCCTTAGTTTACAAAGGGTTATGTACTGGACTATTGCTTGGCAGCACTGGAAGTAGTCAGTTCCTGGCGTCTCTCCTGGCAACTGGTCCCGGCCAAAAAATCGTTTGGCACATTACGTCCTGTAAAATTAGGTATTAAATGTTGAATTTGCACTTTCTCTTACACAGTTTTGTCAATAAATGAGCTTTGGAAGGACTTTGTTACTTTGTGCAGAGCCGAGTTAGCTGTTTGCACCTTCCCAGCTTTTGTGCAACGCTTAAATTAGCGAGCGGCTGGCTTCATATTTACCATGGACACTTCGGGAGAATGACGACATGGGACACTGCGTAAAATGTAAGTTTTAAAAGAATCATAATAATTTGCAACGCATTTTAAAAACAATATTTTAGGCATTTAGTTCAAAAAAGTTGCAAAACAAAATACCAGGAAGTTGTACAAAGCCAAAAAAAACCTGGTGGAACATCTCACAACTAATGAGGTTAATTAGCAACAGGTCAGAACCAAAACTGGGTGCACAAAGAGGATCCCAGAGAAAGTGAGTTTTTCAGAAGTAAAAGGCTGTGAAAGACTGTGAGCAACAAGAACGAAATACTTTATAAATCATATTGGATTGGATCACATAAAGTACAATACAATTAAAACATTCAGAGAATCCCTGTGCACAAGGACAAGGCCAAACACCTCAGGTCCTCAGGCAGCACTGACAAAACGAATACAAGTCTGGCTCTGAAAACCGTCGCCAAATTGTCACTGCGACTGTAAATGTGAGGTACCAACCCAAAAATACAAACCAACAATAAACAGAATCCAGAAACATCGAGCAAGTGAACGCACCATTAATGCTGAATGAGATAACAAGTCAGGCCGACCATTAAAAGACCAAGACTAGTCTGTGAGGACACGATCTCATCTCCAGCAAGCTGGTGATCTGACAGTGATCTCGTTACTGTTTTTAACGTTCACAGTAATTTACCGTAACACAAAATTTAAACCTTTTATTCTAACCTATGAAATCATGGTAGGACTTGCTGCCGCCTTACAGCTACAAGGCCCCCAGTTTGAATTCAGTAATATTACATGGTTTTATATGAATATGAGTGATTTGGGGACCTCCTGTGAGGAGTTTGGATGCTCTCCGCTTGCTCGTGTGGGGATTTCCCGGAGGTACTCCGGTCTAACAGCCTGTGTATTCAAATGCATGCAGATCCAAGCGGTTTTTGATCCGACACACCCCCTCTTTGTGGTTTTGTAATCTGTTCTCTGGTGATTCCATTTTACACGGGTTTGCTTGTTTTCCCAATGCGCTGAAGCCCGTGTGGGCATCAGAAAAGGTAAAACCCACCAGCCGAGGTCCAGCTGAGACACTGTCTGAAGCTGGAAACGTGGCCTGTGAAGGCGCTGGCTGTCTCACAATTTTCACATGTCATCCAGCCATGTAATTTTCACCCTGCACAGTTGTGACAGGGACAGAAGTCAGTCATTCCATCTCATTTTCTCTGGGTTGAAATAGAATAGAATTCTTGATCCAAAATTATTATTGCCTGGGGAAAGAAGCTGTAGAGGCGGCAGATGATCCCGGTCCTGGTGGCTCGAAGTGTGATTTGCCAGGGTAAGAGGGGAGTTTTTGGAAGAGAGGCTTGCTGGGATGACACAGACATTATGTTACCCACTCTCTTTCTGACCCAGGGGGGGCAGGTGGAAGGAGGCGCAGGGAGGGAGGGGGCTGAGGGTGTAAGAAGGAGATTTTCTCTGCATGTTGCACAACCTGCTGCAGTCGTTGTTTAGTAACCGAGCAAAAAGGGCTCAATGACTCAACTGACTCAATGATGCCGAAGGCAGTTGTCCATAGACCACAGGGTCAGTGGTTCGACGCCCGGTCCCTCCCTGCTGCGTGTTGAAGTGTCCTTGGGCGAGACACTCAACCCCTAGTTGCTCCCGGTGGGCCGGATGAGCAGCCTGTGTGGCAGCCATCGCCATTGTGTATGTGTGAGTCGCTTTGCATCAATGCGTCTGCCAAAATGACTAAATGTAAATGTTTGTATCATGCAAGACACTGGGCAGCTCACTGGGAGGATTTTGGGTTCAGTGTCTTAATCTCAGACACTGGGACATAAGGACACAGGGAGCTGTGGATCAAGCCACAAATCTGGTTAATATTGGGGCACGAGCTTTACAAACTAATTAAGTCAACACTTTGTGTGTGTGTGTGATGATGGCGACATATTCCAAAATCCTATAAAATGTTTTGCCATGAGAAGCAGAAAAATAAATAAATTAAACTGAGCTGGATAAAAGAATAAAAAAAAAAACAACAAGCCTCAGGCCAAACTTTTGTTTGTATCGACATCTTTCTGTTATTATTCAGTGGAATTTAAAATACTCCAGACTGTAGCAGCTTAATGGAGTTTCTTATCTGTCTGAAATCCTGTTATTTTCAGTATGAAAATTACCTGGGATTCTCACTTTGAGGTGAGACAATCACCTTTGTCTGCATACATTGGGTGAAGTGTTTTAGCAGTAACAAAGAAGGAGGCATGACTTGGATTGTGATAAATAAGATTATCATGAGACAAGATCTGAAAGAAGAGAGCCTGCCACTGCTCACGCTGTTGTTGTGACTTAAGACTTTCATTATGATTATTATGGCTCTTATTATTTAAAACAGTGTTACAAGGTAACTAAAGCATAAAGTGCACCCAGGATTCTCAGTACTTTGTATTCTCTTATTAAAAAAAAGAGAGAAAATCCAGACGGCAGATTAGGCGTAAAAGTCCAAATACGTTGTTCACTTCATTTGTGAAGGAACCTGAACCTCTGAGGTGTAAAATTTTGTCTGAAAACGTTTTTTTTTTTTTTTTGTTATTGAAGAAAAAGCGTAATGATATGTTTGCAGAGAGGTGGTTGCAAGTTTGGCGCTAAGAGATGAGCAGTGACCTGACAGAGACTGAGCCTTTGCTTTTTAAAATCTTTTGCTGATGTTAACAATATTCAGCTGAGCTGGACCCACTGAAATGTTTTTCTTTGTGCTTTTGTTGCTTGAATAAAGGTTCGATTTCTGGAAATGAAGAGTGTTGGAGTTGAGTGAGTTGGATGTAAAGGTTGCAGATGTTGAACATTTGAGGTCCCAGGTATTTGACCACAGTTCGCTCATCAGCCATTAATTTGGGAGGATACCATCACCCACCAGTCACAAACATGTGACAGAGAGCTTTGTGATGTGGTGCAGAAACAACCGTTTAAAGCTAAAATACCAATGAAACCAAAGAACTGGTGGTGGACTGGAGGAGCAGCGAGACCCCCAATAACAGAAACCATCCTCTGAACCGAAGTAGAGATTGTGGAGTCGTACAGCAGCAATTGGTCAGCCAGCAGTCGCACAGCAACGCGCCATCCGGAATCGTCCCTCAACCCAGACTTGGAGTTTTTCAGACTCCTGCTGGCAGCGTTTTGGGTGATTCAACGCATTTAACCCTTGTTGGCTGCCATTGTCCTTTCAGTAAATGAAGACTGCTCTGATTGGGTGTCCAGCTTAGCGAATCAGTGCAGTAGGAGAACCCATGTTGAGCTAACACTGCTAATGTGATCCCAGGTCTTCAGGAGGAAAGATCTAAAACTACATTGTTAATTGCTGGGGGAAACAGCTTTGCCTTATTACAGCTGCTCGCTGCTCTGAAGAGAGAAAGCAAAAGAACCACACCAGAAAGTGTTTGGGAACTAAAGAGAACGGTTGTCCTCGTTTCAAATGAAAAATTCTCCCCATGTTGTATTATCGCTGGATATTCAACTTTTTGGAAATGCACCAAACGTTTTCGCCGCGTAACAGGTCCGAATGGCAGACGGGCCAGTTTACCAGCTGAACTCATTACTACTACCAGCCGTGCTGTTGTTATATGTGCAGAATGTCTCGGTGTTGTCTCGGTGTCACTGAAATAAGACGGGCCTTCACCGAAAAAGTCGTCGCCTCGGTGACAAAATATGTTGCACCTGTGCAATTGCTTTCATGGATGCTACAAGCAAGTTTTTTGTGTATGACAAGATTTTTAATGCAAGTCATTTATAAACATAAATGTGCACACGGGTAAGACAGTGATAAGGCAGCTTATGTATAAATGTATGTGTAGACTGGATAAGGTGGGGAGCAGCTTAACTGATGGAGTTACACTAATGTGGATATGCAGCAAGTGGCGCATCTAAACGAATATTAAGCAGCAGAGAAAACAGTCGCCCTGTAAAACAAAGACTCGCTTTTGACAAAATACTAAAAATGGATCATTGGCTATGTGCTAATCCAATAAATCATTTAACCCCATTTACTTTAGTTGTACTGTTGGTATCATTTTAATTAGACCAAATTCTCACATTCTCACAGAACATCATTATCTTTTAAAAAGAGAATGGAATTATAGTTTGGTTGCAGCCTTAATTTGTGGCTGGTGGGTGTTTTTGCAGTGTGTTTGCTTTTCTTTTCTGTGGCGATATGTTGGCTCGGCCAATTACTGCCATGTTTGCAACTATGAAGCAGCTCATATTTCGCCGAGTGCCAAGGGGACAGTCACATCTGGATCCTGAGGTAATATACTTATTTTTAGCCATCAGAGTCATATTGGTTTTAAACCTGAACCACAACAAAACAATTCTTTTTGAATTCCTTCAAGGTAAGAAGCAAAAAAATGATTTCCCAATTCCCAAGTGTATGGATGGTTCAGCGGCGAGCTCGCTGACGTAACGCTGAGTGAAATCTCGGAACGGACGAGGCCCTGGTCTTTATGCAAACTTTAAATGGCTGTTTCTGTGTGCCTGCCTTCCTCTTATGAATGGGGATATGGCATCACACCGAAGGACCTTTTGCATTTAACATCCTCTGTTATGCAATGTGACATCATCTATTAAAGGAAGCGACGGTCAGCCGCTGACAGGCGATCTAACTCCCAGCAAATGCAGTAGAGTCTCACGTATGTTTGACTTGGGTGGTCTCCAGAATCCTGCAGTAATAATGACGTCTCAAAATGATGCACACACTCTGATTACGCTGACGCAGGGACTCGTCTCGATATAATGCACAAAACGCGTCACTTTGGAAAAGTCGTGATACAGAACAGGAAAGCAACCTGTGTGTAAAAGGAGATGCTGGTGGGTGCACAGCACTCAAAGCCTGTCACACAATATTTCAGCTTCATTTCCCATGACACTGTACAGGCAAGTTGATCCAGACAGACAAAGATGTGTGTACTATCTGCTACCACAAAGGTTCCCTGAACGGGGGCAATGCAACGAACCACCATGGCTGGGGCTGGCCCTGCAACTCCTACAAGAAGTTGCATGTTCATCTTCTAAACTGTAACAACTTTGTTGCCAAAGTGTTTGTGCTTTTTAAGAACTGGTTGTAAAAATACGCTTGACACATGTACTGTCTTATGTGCAAGATGTTGCTTATTTATAATAACCTTAAAGAATCATATTTGAATTGTAATTAATTCTTAGCACTTGAGGTAGGAGGAAAATATTCATCCTGAGATATTTCAACACTGATAAAAATGCAACAACTGATCACAAGTTCAGTTTTTTTGTTGGCTCTGTCCTATATAAATAGATCAGCTTTTGTAGCAGCTCAGCCCAAAAAAATCTATGATAATTATACAGATCTAAAGATATTCTTGTGCTTTCACACAGCATTAACAGACTGACCTCATTTGAGGATATGGGTTAGAGCACTTCCTGCTGAAGCTCTATAAAGGATCGGAAGTGATCTTGGGAATTCCAGTCGTTTTCATGGTGACATATGTCTTCATCTCTCAGTTGGGTGTTTGGGATTTGAGCATCTCCTTGAACAAACAGTGTGACTAATATGTCCGTGGGGCAGATTGGACGGTGCATGAAAACAATTGTACAGTCTAAATCCATGAATTTGTAAAAGTGTAAAAGTGTTTACATGCTGGGAGGAAAATCATTTTTTTCTTGGAACTTGAAACTTCAGTGTAGAATCGGGGTTTGATGTTCAGTCATCCATCAGTGAGATGTTGTAACGTGAATGATAAACGGTCATTACATTGGACACGGATGTTGAAACAAGTCTCAGCTGCCTGGTCCTGGACAGAACAGGACAGCCGTGACACCCTGCTGAGAGAATGTATTTGTGCACGGAAACCGTTTCTTCTTTGTCAGTTTTCGTTGCCAGAGTAAGGAATGCCTGGTAACCTCATTTACTTTCCGCGTGTCCGTCTCTATTATTATACATCACATTAAGTGTGATGTTTTTAAAGTCTTTGAAGAAAGACAACCTAGATTTTTTTTTTTCTGTGCAATCTCTGAGAAAGTAGATTTGAACGGCTGCTTATGAAACCCAGCCACACATTAGCAGCTGAAACGTATTTGAAAGACTAAACAGTTGTTCTAGTTTATTGGCCTCATTATTTTTGTCTGTATTTTTTGTTCACTTGGTGGATTTTCCTAAATAAATGGGGGTGATTTATTTGTGAAAGTATGTGCCTACTGACACGCCATTGCTTGTATCATTAGCATTTCTCTGCTGCCCCATGATGGAGTGTTTGTGTTGCAGTATTATGCTGAATATGAGTTTGTGAATGTATTAATGAGGGGTATTCATACACCCTGACAACTTTAAAACTCTCTGGTGGTTTTAATAGTGTTGTGGACAGGGGTCAGCATGGGCACTCTGACAGCCCCACACACCAACACACTCCCACTCCACAGCGTCAGATAATGATGCTGGCTGAGGCTTAGAACCAGCAGCATCTGATACTGACAGGTACATCTCGGCTTCAGAACGCGACGCTCCAGGAAGGCACGGAAAGAGCTGTGAACGTGCACGAAACGGCGTTAGAGTAAGGGAAGACAACTTCAGAAACAGCGACACTTTGGGTTACACACAGACCCATGATGGTAAGGTGTCGTTACAGGATAAATTACATACAACGTTGTGTTACGATCGTCAACGTGTCGTACCAGATTTGGCTCCAAGGCTCTACACCTTCTGAATGATGGCCAGCATCGTCCACTAACACATTTACACCACCAAGTGGTTTTAATGTTTAATGTGTTAATTTTTGGATAAATCAGAGTTCGGCAAAGTGCACTGATGTAAAATAGCTAAACAATTAACTTCCCTTCCCACTACCTGCTTCAAGTGTGTCCAGTCAATCAAAACTTTGAAGATACTTACAAGGAGGTGAAGCGGGACAAGAGAAAGTATCTTCCAGCTTCTGATTAATGCCTGACTCAGCCTAAATATTAGACGTGTTCACTGCAACTGTCCGACCTTTGGGTCATTAGTGGCCGCTGGTACAACCAACCTACTGTACCTAGTTGTATTGTGTTGCATTTGGTTAAGATATTTAGAGTTGACGTAGTCAACCTGAATCTTGCTAAAAATATGCATTTCTAATGCCCAAACCAAACAACATATTGCGGCACATGTTTTTGCGTGATAATAACCTCCTGATTCTACTAGCTTGTGAAGCAGATCCCTACAAACCCTTGTCCTCGGTTTGAAAGAGAGCACCTGCTGATCATTACATGATATTATTACATTTGAAAACGGGTGATTCCCCACATTTTGTTTTACTTTACGGTTGATATTTCAGCACTTTTGCCGAACATACCACTGTCTTGGAAATCAGGTGGCAACTTTATTTTAAGGTCCAATCTTAATTAAAATTCTGTACATGACAAAAACAATTATCTAACCCCATGATCTAAACCATCTGACACAGTGAGGTAGCAGCATTTGTCTCGCTAATTCCAATTCCACTTGGAGGTGGAGATGTGTTGAAATGGGTCGGGAGCAGAGGTCACTTGGATGACTTTTACTGTACGGCAGCGGTGGTGCCTTGATTGGCTTTGTTTACTTCTTTAAAAAAATCCCCCAATTACCGGCGCGTCACCTAAACAGAGATGATTAATATTATTCTATGGAAAATACTAGAAATTGATAGAGCAGATTGCTTTTTATTCATCCTTTCACTCACGGAGTTCGGTCTGCATACTCAAACAGCGCTCTCACCTTGTCAAAAGACAAAAGACTCATGCTTTTATGCATAGCACATTGTTGGATCTGCAGTTGTAATACGTTACATCAGATGAAATGATTTGATGCATAGAAACATTTTGCACTCGAATCCTATTTTGGCACACAGTTTGCTGGAGTCTGTTTAAAAAATGCTCTCAGTCAAACAGGAGGCTGTTTACTTGAAAATGAACTCAACCAGGTAATGGAAAAATAAATAACAGAAAGTGCTAATAGAAGCTCTACTCCTCTGTTGGCACGACTGTGCAGAATTAAGACCTACATTACACAGGGCATTCCATCAGATTGTCATGCATTAACACTGGGAATGGAACAGAAATGAAAATGACAGTATTTAACTTTATGGGTAGAAACAACACATGAATAATAATCACATTAAAGTGGGCGAATGGCTGCGATGCTCGCAGAAAAACTTTGTGCACACTCCCAGGATAAGTAAAAATAGCCGTGGCAACTATAATTTCGGTGATAAACTTGCTGTAACTCATCTGCATATGACAACGTCGTCTTTATTCTCGCGTGCAGAAGTGTACCTGTGTTCATTTTACATCACAATGTGACTGAGTGAATGAAACCTTGTTTTTCTCGCTACCTGCTTATTGTTGTGTTCGTTCCGTCCTCAGCTCTGCATCCTTTGTTCTGCCAGGGTTTCCTTCACACGCTGCTCTTTAAAAATGTGTCTCTTTACCGAGACGAATCAGTTGTTTAATGTTGCCCTCAGCCATAGAGAGACTTGTATTCTTTTGAGTCGTGTCCCCAAGTCAGTAATTAACCTTACAACAATAACAGGATCTTCTAATGAAAAACAAGTCAGTGGTTATTCACTGTTTTATCTCGCAGCAAAATCCCTCCACGCTACCCCCGACATCTCCTGGCATATTTGTGGCTCGGTGGAGGTGGGCAGCTTTTTAAGTGTGATAGATGGAGTTTAGTTTCAGGCTGCTGCTGCTGCAGCTTCTTTCTCTGACCCAGCCGTCCCCAGAGAGCCCTGGGATGAGCCTGAGCCACAATATAGTTCTGCTGAAAAGCCCTTTGTTGTTGCTCAATCTGTATTCAAGAGAAGAGCAAACAGACCACCTTAACTCAATGATTCTCTTTGACTTGTTGGATTTATGGAATTCACACGTTTGTATGTATTTGGATTACCATTAGATTTCATTTACAACAATTTGAAGAGGCAGCTGTCCATAGCTGGTATTTTATTTGATATAAGCACCGCATCAATGGACAGAAGGTAGCGTTGATTTTCAAGTCTGAGGACTGGAGGGATGGACCCATTTTCCCAAAAACTGATTCCCTCATTTGGAATTTTGATGATGGGGGTTGAGGATGTGTCTAATGGACTTTAAAGGCCACAACATAGATTTACTGACTCTTTATGTGCTGAACGGATGCTTCTAAAGATGTATCACCCATCGTTTTGTCTTTGCAGCAAAGCAAAACAATTTCTTCAATAACATGGATGATTTTGTTGATTGGACTAATGCTCTTATTATTTCTGCCCTATGATTTATACAAAACCCGTGCACAACCTCAATGACATGTAAAGAGGGTCTGCAGAAAAAAGTGACTTCTCTCACTTATCATACACCTCAGATGTGAAAAGACTTTCAAAAACATTGTTGTTAGGCACATGGCGTTGTCCATCTGTACTTTTACTACTGATGAATCATCCGTATGTGATGAAAATGCATTTGACCTCACTGCTTACTTTACTCTAACAGCCTAGACAGTAGCCTACATTTTGGTCTTCTTTGAATCTAACAGTCTATTAGTATGATTATCCAGTCATAGCATCTAATTCTTTGATGGCGTGTGATCTGTTCCTGTCAGCCCACACATACGGCTGAGTAACTCCATCCTTTAGCTGCTGGTACAGGGACAGTAGGCAGAATCACGTTCTGCACCTTTGTTGTTATCATACAATAGGCAAAGCTACAGCTTTGTTTTATTTAGGTACAAATACGACAAGGTTATGATTAGGAACAAAACAATCTTTAGTTATTATGGTCATGGTTAGGGAAAAGTTGTGGTTTGTTTCAAAATCAAGCAACACTGGCTAAATTAAGAATATAGACTGTACATTTTAAAGTAAATTACATTTCAAAGCCCTGTGTTTTATTTCCTACATCTTCAAAATGTCGCCAAATTAGCACGTCTGATAATATCACATCGTCATGATATGACTGATAACAAACCCACTGGCCTGCTGATTTAGGCGTCTGTGGCACAGTAGAGCGGTTGTCCACCAATCCTACAGTTGTTGGTTCGATCTTAGGCGTCTGTGGCCACATGTCGAAGTGTCCTTGAGCAAGACACCAAACCCTCACCTAGTTGCTCTTGCCTCTGAATCGGTGTGTGAATGTGTGTGATTGTGAGTGTGAATGAGTGAATAAGAAGCATTACAAAGCACTTTGAGGACCAACAGGTATCCACCAACCATGAGGTTGAGTGTTTGATCCCCTACTCCCTCCGTCCGTGTGTTGAAGTGTCTTTGGTGAAGACAGCGTCCGTTGGAACAGGCAAGTGCCTTTCATGTGTGAATGAGAAGCAACTTTGTGAAGTGCTTTGGTTATAGTCAAGGTAGAAAAACACCAGGTTGGTGCAAATTATTGACTTAACCAGGGTTATGTTTGTCACAATTATGCTTAAACCATACTATTAAATTTAATGTTACCCTGCAATGCAAGACCAATACAGAACCTTATTTCCATGTCTTCACCATGGATCCGCTGGTGCCAATAAGCTTATTTAGTCTCAGTCTTGTAGTAATTAAATCATGTGTAGAACGTCATGTGCATACAAAACACATCCTTAGAGGGTTCTCACTTTAAAAGGAGTCAGCTGGAAAATTAAAACAGTCAAATGAGGACAAAGTTGGAGTTACTATTCGCTAATGCTCACTAACTTCATTTAATAACATCTGCCAGTGATGGGCCGTGTCTCAAATGACAAAATCCATGACCGTCAGTGTGAATTGCAGTCGAGGCAGCTTTGCTTGAGTTATGATGTGTGTGAAAGCAGAGAAGCATTGTTTCAAAGATGACCATGAATTACCACAATCTCTGCTAAAGTAATACGACAAATATGATTTGTCAAGTGTAGCAGCAGAACCTAAAGAGTCAGTAATCATTACGCTCGTGGACATCACATCTGATGGCAAAATCAGCGGCAGAATGTAAACACTATCCCGTCCCATTCATTTCTGGATGACTAAAACACAACTTGTCATTGAATTATGAACCACCACACGGCATTTCAGTATAGAAATTAATCATGCAACCCTACCTGAGTGCATCAAAGAAACGAATCACACATAGTATGACTCTAAAAGTTTGTTTTAGGGGGTTGGTGTGATGTGAGCAGCTTCACAGTCCTATAAACGCTGATAAGCTATAAGCTACATAACAGGCTTATCTTTAGACGCATCATTAATCTCACTAAACTTCATTTAATTCCACACCGGCAGTGCTGTTATTCTCCTTTCTGATCTGACCTCTTTCCAAAATTCTTTAAAAGTTTTACTTTGCAGTGCTCACCTGGCAAGCAAATCAGCCCTCGCAGTGCTCTCATCCCATTTAATGAAGTTCAGAGCATATTTAAATTTTACTCTGGTTCATATTTTAAGTCCTCCCCCCTTCAAAATAAAAGAGCCCTTGGTTAACTTTTCTTAACCCGCAGCATAAAGACCTCTCATGTTCATTCATTGCAGCCATTAATATTACATACTTTGGTTTTACGTTTATAAAATGAGCTCACCTGCCAGATAATTCAATAGTGTCATACACATAGTCCTTGTTATGCATTTGTTCACCGCTCTCCATCTCCAAGGAGTCATTCAAAGGTAGATCAGCTTTCCTGCAATGTTTGAATTTATTACCTTCGCTAAAGTCTCTGCTTTTACAAATAGCACTAGATAAATAATATATTAACTATATTATGATATATTTACTGTTTTCAAAATAAGTTTTTTACATGCAACATTTTTCCAAATCTGAAAGAAAAACACAGCACAGAAAGGCTCATGAAACATTTCATGGTTCTGTCATTGATTTTACAAATACAGTATTTCAGTGCCAAAGACCCACAACGACGGGACAACATTTGTGGGGTAAAAACTGAGGTATAACCAGTATCCTACGTTTTACAACCTATCATATTCATAAATTCCCAATTTGGGGGCACAGAAGTAACTTAATCATGAACTAAACGATCTGTATTATTAGTTGATTGCCCATCTTTTGCAGTCAGTATCTGGCTGAAGTGTAAAAGCCAAAGACCTGATCGGAAGCTGGGTTCTTCCCCGCTGATGCTCTTTCCAGCCGCTGCCTCCAGCTCCTGCTTGTACTCGGACTGATTTGATAGTTTTGTGATTAGGAAGTCAAATACGTGTTAAGCTGGATTCAGGTCAGACTGATCTATATCTAATTCATCCATGGGAACTCTTTGGGCTTTTACGGGTTCTTCCTTTGGAGGGGGGCACGGTGAGGGCGGGGTCACCACCGCTGCCTCGCAGCCGTGAGGTCCACCACCAAGCCGCAGGCTTCCTGTGTGGAGGTTGCGTGTTCTCCCCGTGCTTGTGTGACTGTGAATGGTTGTCTGCCTCTGTATGTCTCTCTGTGTGGACCCTGAGATAGACGGAGACCTGTCCTCACACAAACTATAAAAGGCTCTTTCAGTTGAGTTGCTTTTCTTAGTTGTTGACTTTCACACAGATGCTCCTGTGATCCTACTAAACTTTTCTTTTCCAGAGAATAAATACTTCTGTCTTCCATCACAATTTTTATTCATGGTCGTCCAGGTGATTTTGGCTTCCTGAGCTCATCAGTGACTTCCCCAACATGCTGAATTAGAAAGCTTTGCTACGTCCAAGTCCATCACGTGACCTGAAAGACTCTGAACACGCGTTTTACAAGAGCACAAGACAACTATAAAGACCTGACCGAGCTAAACAGGAAAGAAACCTGGCATCTGCTAGTGCTGTGGATTCCAGACCTGGGGCAGGGATACATGCAAATCTATTGCAGTCAAAGCATTAAAACTGACAATTTAAAATATGATTATATTAGTTTGTCCATCTACTTTCAATGGTTTTATTATTAAAATTTAAACAAAAATTTCAACCAAATCCACTATCCACACATATTGATTGTTCAATCATCAACCAGTTGTGGTGGTGCACAGAGCCAAGATGATGGATCCAGATTGATGTGTAGCTATAAAGAGAAAACACATTTCTATAAGGACAATATTCACTGCATTTACTAGACTACAGTGGTTATTTTCTTATATAATGTAGGTAAAAAAAGGAAGCTTTCAGACTGTAGATTATTGCCAGTTACTGCAGTTACTCTGAACATTTTGTGTCTGGTTTTGCCGGTTTAGTTTTTCTTAAAGTTATTGCACTCTGTATTTGTAGAGCCCAGAATCATAAATCATAAAATTAAAGACTAAACTGATGGTATTCCCAGCTCTAATATAGTATGTGTTTTAGTAGGAGGGTTTTCAAGTATTACATGGACACCTGCCGAAAGGAGTCATATTTAATGTATTAAAGGCCCTAAAAAAAAAATGTTTTTTCAGAGTCAGCTCTATAATGTGAGTTATGGAGGGAACACACAGTTTTCTCACATTATTTTAAGCTTTTACTGTCTTTGCTTCTCACTGTGGGTGGGACTCTGTCGGAAAAGGGTGATGTCATGTGCCTCCCTGCATAAAACAACATAAGCTAAATTAATTCCCTAATAAAGCTGAAACGTATCATTTTTTACGCAGCCTTCTCCCTGAATGGTGATTTACCTAAGTTGGTTAATTCAGTAGTCTTTGCTTTTCTAGTCATGTTGCAAAGACAAAACGCCACAATTCCCAGGAACACCTTCAGCTACGAAGACCCGACATGCAGGACTTGTGTGTGGTTAGGTGCCGCAATCCAGATGTTCTTTTTCAGCCGAGCTCCATCTAATTTACCCACCTACATCTGACTAGACTTAATTGTGCTGCAATATTATGCATCCCGCCGCATATCTTTTTGATGGTATTCTCCTCTGAGCTGGTCGAGTGGCCTAATTGAAAGTATTCAATGGACAATTTATTGGCAGGATAACATTAGCTTACTGGCACACATCAAAGTTCTATTTGCCAGTTGGAGCCGAGTGAAGAGCTGAAACCAAAACTGAAGCGAAAACACAGTGCAGCACCTACTGAGGTGTTAATAAAAGAGATTCGGCAGCAGGGCCAAGGTGAACTACACCCACAGACATCACAGTGTTAGGGTTTTTTAACTGGAATTTGTGAACACATGAAGTCATGAATGAGAAATAGATTTGCTGGGATTTAATCACCTTTTTACTGCTCACCGACAATGCAAATGCTCATGTTGTCAGGGCTTAAATTTGAACTGCGTGTTAATAAGTTGACTCAAATTCAGGCTCGTTTTATCTTTATGTGTTTGTGCATTTTATGGAAGAAAGTGGATGACAAAAAGTGAGTGGTGACAAAAACGGACACTGGTCACACCTGACTGTTAAAACAAGACCGTGCGTGTTTCTGCGGGTGACGTTTGTTAAGAGTGAAGACGACATGGAGGGAGCCTCGGTAGTCTTTGCTTTTTAAAATGGGCTGTGAAACACTGAGCCAACTACTGAGAGCCCTTTGGAGGCTTTTTCAAACCATTCAGTATTTAAATTGTTGGAGTGGTGAGAGAGACCACTCTGATTAACTTTTCATTTTAGCTCATCTGTGCACAAGAAGAGAAATGAAAAGAGAAGGATCATTCTATCTGAGCATTCTAGGATGAGGGCACCTTTACAAAGACATGCACGTCTTCAGACTGCCGCCGCCTGCTGGTGTGGGGAGTCATTTGCTTTAATGCAAGGGTCACCATTTCACTACCATAATACTATATCAATAAAACTCCAACTAAAATTGCAGTTCACTTAAATCATTAAAAAATTTACTCTCTCTAAACCAATTTACTCTGTCTGCTATTTATAACAAAGTGCTGCAAATGCAAACAAAGGTCTTTATATCCTTGTAATAAACCTCTAATAAAGTCATTACACTGGAAACCTTCTGCTCACTGTGGCCTATTGCTTTATATGAATGATTGAAAGTAAACAGCGATTGCACAGGGGTCGTCTTTTAATGACTTAAGAGACTCAGTCACGTAGAGCTCTATAAATAAGAAGTAGTAAAAGTAAATGAAAGAATGTAGACACAGCATGTGAGCAATATCTCCTGATTACATGGAACACAATGCAGATTTACTATGAATCCAAACCCACCCCTGTATATGTAGAAATATACAAATCCTACTGAAAGTGGTTCACGCCTTTCTGTGTGGAGTTTAAAAGTTCTCCCCGTGCTTGCGTCAATTTCCTCCCAAAGCGTTAGGTTACTTGGTGACTCTAAAATCGTCTGTGGGGTGAACGGTTGTCTGTGTGTCTGTCTGTGTGTCTCTCTGTGGCCCTGGCTGGAGACCTGTCCAGGATGTACCCTGTCTCTTTCTTGAGGACAGCTGGAGATGGCCCCTGTGACCCAAACAGGATACGTGTTTACAGATAATGGATGGATGGTGGGCTGGTTGAAAGGTCACTGAGTCACAGTTGAAAACGTGAGTCATCCAGTGGGACACAGTGATTGTGTGAACCAAGTGTCTTGGCAAATCATCCGATACTAGCTGTGACATTTCAATAAAGACTAAAATATTGGTAGAAATATGCTCCAAAACTTATCTTGATGTGAGGTGCTGTCAAAGGCTTTTGTGACCCAAACGCCGTGAAAAGTATCCCAGCAGCACACACAAAATCCCTCTGAAAGGTTAATGAATGAGGCTCACCCCGTTATCTCACATTTAACTTGTACAAATAAAGACAAATTGACATTTGAGTGCTGTAGAACTGCAGCGCTGATGTTAATTTGCAGATTATTTTTTGATGAATCTATTAGTTGTTGGTTCATAAATATGGAAGACGTTTTGTTTGGTCGAATGAACTGTCCAAAATCCCTAAATATTCACTGGAAGGATGAAAATGAAGACTGACCACTTCCTGGTGGTGCTAGATGAAAGGTCATGGAGTCGCCAATGAAAACAGGAGCTTAATTATGTGGACAAACTGGCTTGGCAAACCTTCCAATATTTGGCGAGACATTTCACATAAATATGTCGAGGCCGTGATGGATTTCAAGGAAAGATCAGGGCTCCCTGATCCTGCCACCATTTAGAGCTCTGACATTAGCATTGCTAAAATAGTTGAATGGGTCCATTAAATCCACCCGTCGCTAATCAGAGCAAATATTAGGTGAGATTTAAGGTGTCTGTCTTCTTCTTAAGAATAGATTATTGTGCAATTCAGACTGTCTCCCAACAGCTTGGATGTGTCAATTTTGTCAAGGTCTCTGAAATATAAGTGACATAAATTTAGACTTTGGTAATGATATTCATTGAAATATTTGGAGGCCTTCCACTGTCTTTCATATGGTAAGTTATTTGGTCCATTGTTCCATGGTGGATATGGAAATAGCATTTCTGAAGTAATATTCTCTGCATATTAGGGGGCTCTGATTAAAGTAGGTAACTGATGGAAACTTACAAGCTTAGACACCCACACATTTTAGGCAGTCGAGACGGAGACTTGATGATACACGAGTTAAAGTTTTAATTTCCAATTCAGCGATTCATAAATGAAAGATAAACAAATCTTTAAATAAACCAGTGGATGTTGGCTCTGGGACACCAATTTGTTTTTAAAGCACTTATAAGTCCTGATTGCTGCACTGTTGCCACACATACAGAACACACACACACACACACACACGCTCACTGAGGAATCAGTGCACACAAAGACTTGTTTTCATCATTCAGATGATTCATACGCTGCCGCAGTGGAATTGTGCCTTTATTGTCTTGGCTGATCAACTTGACAGACAGTAATGAAATGAATGACAGAAGATATCCGAGCATAACGCTCAGCCTCCACACACCGAGCGATCCACAGTCCCTGTCCAGAGTATGTGAGGGAAATAAATTAATTCATCAACAACTTTATTTCTCTTAAGTCTCCAACTGAAATGATCAGACCTTCGGTGCATGTACTTCGAGCCGCCTGCCCCTTTTTCGCTGCTCCTAAATAATCTGCAACACTTGTGTGAGTCATTGCATTGTACCTCTCACAGCCCTGACACATGCTCTCTACACTGTACTCAATCTTGTTTTGTGCTTTTTAGGCTTCTCTTCTTAATCCCCATGACATAGCTCACTTGACATTCTCTCATAATGCATTGCACTACAGCTGTCAAAACTAAGGACCCTAATATCCTGTTCCATCACTCAGAAACTCAGCTGGGTTTTCAAATCTATTCGAGTGGAGTGTGAAAGTGGGGTCTACAAGTACAGTAGGTCTGTATTTAGTAGCTGGATTTATTGGCAATTTATTTACTAAAAAATGTTATGCTCAATAATCAGGTCTTCAACCGTTCAAGTTGCATTTTACTGTCTCATCAGGATCATATTCTAATTACTTTTTTCGAGTCCAAGTTGGGGCTCAGTGGGTAGAGCATTGGGTTGGGATGCAGAAAGGTAAATGGTGAGTGGTCTGCACTTATAAAGTGCTTGACATCGCTTTTTATTTGACCATTCGCACTCACACACACACACACACACACACAGATAAGCAGCTGGCCAACACTCACCAGGAGTGACAAAGTTCAGGGATCAAACCCACAACTGTAGGATTGGTGGAGAACCGCTCTTCCTCCTGTACCACAGTCACCACAGAAGGCCGTCTTTTGTATCTTTGCCTTTTAATAAAGTAGATGTACACGTGACCTTTGCGCTGTAATTGTGTTTCACGTATTTCATCCACTCGTAAAGCAGCATGTCCCTGCTTAGCTGGGCAGTTGCCTTTGGTTCTATTCATTCACATTTACATGGGATCCCACCCCAGCAGCCTTCAGGGGCTACGCTGTTGCCGACCCCAAGCCGGGATAAAATGGGGCGGGGGGTGGAAGGAAGAACACGTCCCGCTGTGGCGAGCCCTGACGGCACAAGCCGAAAGCCGCTGATTTGGTCCATTTTGATGTTTGTGCCGGACAGGAAATCCGCTCCATGAATTTCTGAGATGTTGCATTTACAAGACCAGGATTTGACATTTGACCAGTGACCACCACTATCACATCATCTTTGAATGCAAGTGGACACCATGATTTTATTACGAGAGAGAGACACCAGACTGAAACAAGGCACCCATTTATTCGTAGGACAGCTGCTCAGCGGTGCACGAGCCAAATCAAGTCTTATTATTCATACTGATTCCAGCCTGTTAAATTACTGGATAATCGTCACGCTTCTGCATTTTTGGGTCCATAGAGAGTTTTTGCAACCTCCTCAAGTTGCACCTCTCAGCTGCCCACACGTCTGGGGATAAAATGAAATAATCCCACAGCTTCTCCAGATTCTCCAAATGATAGTGGAACAGATGGATCGAATTGCCATAATAACGTGAACCAATTTGTAGCATTTGTGACAATCAATAAAAAGTTTTTGACTGTTTTTTAGCCGGTGCTTAAAGTGCATGCAGAACGATGAGAGGCGTTGCTAAGATGTAACTTTTAGAAGAATGAGATGGGTGTGGAATCACAGTAACTTTGACCTGTGACCACAAACTCAACAGTTGAGCCAAATGTAAAGAAAGTAAATCTTATCCGTAGCTGATACAGTTTAGTATTTACAAGAATGTGTCAGATGTGTGGTCACTGTAACCTTTGACCCCCTCGTCGCAAGCAGTTCATTTTTGAGTTTCAACGTGTTCCTTAGATATTGGTTCCCAGTGATAAGAAAATGAGACCAGATGCTTTTCCTAAATTCCAAGAAAACACTTCACAGTCTGTGAAAATCACATTTATAACAACTGCAAAACACAGTGGCTGTCCAACTAACTGTCCAAAATGCAAAGATATTTAATCTTTTTAATGAATAAAAAATCATAAATAAAACAGAGAGATGCAAAACGCAATTAATTTTCAGCTCTAAGTCACACAGCACATAATTCACTGTTTAAATCTGAGCAGATTTTGCAGCTTGTCATGTTCCCCTTTCTTTCCAATTGTCTCTGGCCATTCTTGAGTGTGAAATGTTTAGTGAAGACAGACAACCGCAGCAAAATAATTCCTATTTCCCAAAAAGGCCCAAAACAGACCGCGTTAGTTTTTGTCGCCCTCCCATAATGAATAAACGCTGGATCAGACAGAACAGCTGTAAGTGATGAAGAATGGCTGTAGCTGCGGTGGATTTTTCAAACTGTCTGGGTTGACTCTCCTGACATTTAGACTAACATACAGAGACAGAGAGCAAACGCAATTTTTCAGTGCAGCACTAGTGCATAAAGTGGACACAAAGTGTTTGTGGAAGACACCGACCACCAACAAAATCCAGCGTTAACGGCCTGGACCTACTTTATTAAAGGAGCAGAGGGTGATAAGATCAGACGGCGGTTGTGAAATCACACGCACTGAAACAAAAGCCAAAATCATGTGACTGATGTGCGACTGTTTTCACAAAGCATCTTTCAACTTTCCAAGTCTGTGTTATTCTCTCTACATCTCATTAGTAAATGAGGCTCCGTGACGTGACCACGTTTGACGTATGTGTCCAGTGTAAAGTGCAGCCTTATTCAATACACTAAAAGATGTCTTGATACTAGTCATCTCATTTTACAGTAAAATTGCTGGGAGACAGAGACACCATCTGGTCTCTGTCTGCTGTTGCTGCAGCTTGAGCTTAACAAGAATCAGTGAATGTCACTTATTCACTACACATACTGAACACTTGGCATCCTCCTAATTAGCATATTTTGACATTTTAATACAGGACACTCACTGTCACTGCGGTTCTCGGTGGACGCATTTTTATACTGTTACCAACTTATTAAAACCAACGCAGCCGTAATTGTCGGGAAAATACTTCAGATTTTGCCGGAGTACATCCCACAGTATTTGACAACTGCTTGATATTGGCAGCTTCAGTTTAACGCAGGTATAAAAGCTGTCAAGGTGCTCCAAAAAAAAAAAAATCCTGACATGTGTCATTAGAGAGGGAAACGGGGGAGCGAGAGGACGGATATAAACAGACAAAGACAGTGGGAGGGAGAAAGAGAAGGGACAGAGATGGAGAGTAAACAGGGCCATCGGGGAAATAAGTCCAGTCATTTCCATGCGTGCTCCTCTGAGCCAGGCTTTAACAAGCTGTGCATAAAGACGAGCCTTGTGTGGGTGGAGCTCCTCTTAATCATAGCGGTGAACGTCGAGCGGGAAACCCGCCGGGAGCAGAAACTTGTTAATTGAGATCTTGATCCTCCAGAGGTGACTGCTATAACTTCAAGCTTTCCATTTCCTTTTCCCCGAAACATTGTATTAGATCATGCAGGCCACAGTTGAGGGCACAATTTAATGAGGTTTGTGCATTGTTGATATTTGTAGGAGCCACCAACCATCCATATACAGAGAATTATCTGGAAACGTAGATATTAAGACATCATCTACAAAGATTTCACCTAAATTCATGGATTCATTTTGTGAATCACTGCAACAACAAACGCTATTAAAATAAACAGAATGTTTGTGCTTGATTAGGTGACTAACTACAGCGGGAAGTAAAAGTTTGTGGCACTGTTTGCAATCTGCCAGTTTTCTGCATAAATTGGTCATAAAATGTGATCTGGTTACAAATACCAAACAATATTTTATAAGCAAGAGTCTAATCAATGAAATGTGAATAAAATACAGAGTCTACAGAAACTCATGGTGTGTAAATGGAGACAGTTTGGTGCTGTGGCTACTCTCCATAGACGCGAGCACCATGTCAGGATCACTCTGAACACAGAATGTAGAAGGAAGATCACGGAGGAGGACACTGCTTTTCAAAAACACCAACGCAGGACGGCAAAGGAATTCCCGAGTTTATCAAAGGACCCGACAGGATAACGTCACGGTGACAATAACTCTGAACACTGACGTGAATCTATTACAGAATGACGTCAGAGGCAAAATCCATCTTTCAGAGCCCAGACCTCAACCTAACAGAGATGCTGTTAATAAGACACGAAAGTAGCTGACTGATTTCAACTTTGAAATGTTGTTTGTTGATATTTGCATCACTGCACTGATACACAATGTGTAATTACATTTTATTGTTGTGCAATTAACCAGGAGATGTGCAATATTCACCATCATTATATTTTTCCACTGTTACATATGTGCATATGCAGATCACAAGATTCTTTATTCTCTTGTTTACACAGGTAATACTGTTGTTTTTCTTTATCGTCTTTAAACTGTGCACATTCTTCTGCGTAGGTTCTTTGTTCCTATTGCTGCTGAATCACAAGAATTTCCCACTGTGGGAGAAATAAAGTCATATCTTATCTTATTTGTGACTTTGCAAAACCAATATATGCAGAAACCCAGGAAATTGCAGACTTAAACACTTTTTTCCGTATTCAGTACTGAGACGCATGGAAATTATGAGCATTTGTGGTTGATTTTTTGTTTGTAATTTTAAAATTTTTTCATGAGACATAAGCCTGTATGTATTATTCCATGTTGTACAGATACAGACAAAATTGTGATGTAATTGTACAATTACAACACAATTGTACAGTTATGTAATCATTATGTTGATTCTGCAAAATATTTTATGAATTAATCTATTAATTGTTGGTCAATTAATATGCAAGATGTGTTGTTTTAAATATTGTGCTTACTATCACTGACATAATAAGCAAATATTAACATCTGACAGCGAAGAATCAATGAGTGACACTTTAATTAAAATTATAATTTATAAAATTTCAGTTTCTGCACTAATTGGCCCATTTTTGCAGATGTGATGGGACACATTAACCATTTCACTCAGATTCACACATCTTAATAATTTCTCATGTTTTTTGAGCACAAAAAGCATTTTCAAAGATGACTCTGATCTACCAGCACGTCTATTCAGTGGCCTATCTGAATCACAAGAACACGATCTTTGGTGAATAATGAGCCACGATAGGAATCGTTTGAACGAACCTGAGGGATTGTGAAAACTTTTGTTGCAGGGCAAACACTTGCTGGTAATCTCAGTTAGTGTTTTCAGCTTGTTCAATGCAGTAGATGTGGATAATATTGTGGATAACTGAGTAATAATGCTTGATTATTGTTCAGACAGTAAAAGCACATATGATTACAGAATACACTAGTTTAACACTTTGAAAGAAAAACTGTGTAACAACATTTCACTGAAATCTCACAGAAGAGTCTGTATTTTCTGTGAGATTCATGTTGAGTCAATTTAAATTCTTTCGTTGTTTTTCCGTGAGATTATTTGGTTTCTGTCTCTTTGGATTTACATGAGATGCGTGTAACCACTGTATTCCATGCATCTGTCTGTTGACTGTCTTATTTTTAATTAAACACAACTGACTGACTCCTCCCAGAACTGAGTCCGTGCACGTTTGTATTCGCTTCACTTTTTCTATTGACACAGTTTCTTTTCAGCTAAGAAAGGTCACGTGTCTGTGATTGAAGTGTCTCCTCTTTCATTTGCTAAATCCTGTTTGATCAAACACTGTAGTCAGATAAGGTGGGACAATGTTTAAAGACATCTACATGCATTGTGTGTGTGTGTGTGCTCGATTTACGGCTGCATTTCTCACCTGTATCAGCTCAACACATTTCAGCCTCTCAAATTTCTTTAACAACAATCAAAACGGTGATAGTTTAGTGATAAAGGGTCTTAATTTAATCAAATGTGACTCTGTTTGAAAGCTTAACACCACAGAATTCTCCGTAAGGTTTAGCAGGTTTAACACTTTTCATTTTAAAGTAAAAAATCCACTAACTTTGTTTATTTTGCCAGACTTTTGACATGGTCAAACACACTTTGAGTTGACAAATGAAATGTGCAGAATCTTTCAGAATGTTACATCTGCTACAAGTTAAACTGAACAAGAATTAAATAAGCATCCAATTAAATTATGTGCATAACTATGTTCAGCAAATGTTTATCGTTGCTTTCCTTGTGAATTTGTCTGCCAACACTAAAGACGCACTTCATCTGGGTACACAGAAGCTACAAACCTAAGCTCTTCACTCAAATGCCTTGTTTGGCAAAAGTCCGGTGGATGTGAAACGTGAGCTGCATGAAAAAGTCTGTGTCGGGGCAGCTGTCAGTGTCTATTTCACTGCTCAGCTTTCATCTGCCTCCAAGTTAATGTTGTTACCAAACTTGGCATAGAGCTGGACCTTCAGATCACCCAGAACTTGCTGTATTGCTGACACTTGTTCCTCAAGGCCTTTGACCTCCTGCTCCAGCGCTTCCTGATCACAGAACGTGGAAATCCAAATTACAAGGCAGTTATGGAATACAAGCAAGTACAGACTTAAGACATTTCCATAAAGCACTCCGATACGTTCCACTGGTGGCGTCATCAAAAAAAAAAAAAAACACTCTGAATGCATATGGGGACAAACTGGTCAGAATAAAGGAAGAGAAAATGTACAAATATGTGTACTTTACTATAATCAGAGACATGAGTGAGATATTTCAAACCCATTGTCAGTGTGTGTAGCACACCAATACCACGTTATTTGGCACAGGCCTTTGTGGTGTGCTTTGTTGTGTGATGAAGAAGCAGCAGACACAAGGACAAACAGAGAAACCCTCAAGTGACAGAAGGGATGACATGGTCTAATCTGAAAGCCCACTTGCCCACCCTCTCTAGCATCTATAGAGCAAAAACACTGCCAAGCTCTTCTCTCAAAGGTGCATCAAGGAGGATCTCGAGCGACCTTTGAGGAAACTGCCATCTGGCTAAATATCGTCTTCTGACACAGAGGCCTGAGCCTGAGCCAGTCTCTGCTTGTGCATGTCGCCTTGTTCTGATCAACTAATCCTATGTTCTGGACAAAATTAAAGAAATTGTTCTAGATTTTTAAATGTGCCAATTTGTTCTCTTGCAGGCAAGTCAAATTTGTGTCTGGTTCTTGCTTTTGTTACTGTGAAAGAGCAAATAAGCATATTTTATGAAAAAAGTCACAATGTAAAAATGATTCCTTCAACAATGAATAAAGGTACATTTCGAGTATGCACCTAGTGAAAATCGCCTGAGAATAACGTGAGCAAACTCTGCACTTTTGCAATATATAAATTTTAGAATAACTTTAAATTATAATTTTATTGAACTCTAACCCTAAGCCCGAAAAAAATACACTGTTTTCAAATAGCAAGTATCACACTGAAATCCAGCAATTAAAACTGTGATTGAAATATGCTTTTAAATGACTGAGACTCTAAACTATTACAGAGTGACCGCAGCCAGCTTTATGCTTCCTACATGAGGAAGAAGTAAATGTAAGGCTGGAGGCCCACTACGGCAAATTTGTGATTTGGGAATCAGGCTATTCAAATAGGAGTGAGAATGAGGAAAGTTCATAAAGCAAGTTTCATTTTGGAGTTCAGTGTTTTCAGGTAGAACAGCTACATTGAGGCGGTATAATAACTGCAGTGGAAAACAAAGTGCACTGTACCAAAAGCAAGTGGAGCTGAGCTGGTAACATGAAGTGGAAAACAATATTTATGAAATAGTGCACTGGTCACCTGGATCTAATCTGGTTTTAGGTTGTACTCACACTGGGCATGGTTGCCTTGTAACATGCCTCAGCCAACTCTTCACACGGGTCGGGAAAGGTTATTCTAAAACGTGTCCAAATACATAATGGAGCTCTTCCACTTGTCAAATAAATCTGACGTGTGGTGTCTGAGGAGTTCATGCATCATATGAACTACCTAGTGTGAGTTTCTCAATGTGTCATATGAAGCAAAACCACAATTATCTTTCAATAGTACCAAAAAGCAAATGGTTATGTAGATGACATTTGGAATAATTGGATTAACCAATAGTCTACTAATGCAAAAAGAGTAGTGGATTTGGATGGGTGCCAGCCAGAAGGCATCACTGACTGAAGTGTGCAGGAGCAGCACTCCACAAACTGGATCAAAATGAAGAGTTTATTTAATCAAGTTAACTCTCAAAGCTTGCTGAGTGTTCTGGAGAAGAGAGATTTTGGATTCAGCTGGGACCCGATAACTGTTTGCATCTTGCCATTGGTGTGTTTTTCCATTCATTTATACACCAACTAATTTTGTTTGTATGCAGAATGAACAGGGAGTCTGGGATGGAGATGGGGAACAATGAAAAGAATTGACAAGACAAAAGAACAAGAACGATTAATAACGGCTTGTGTGGCGATCTTGTGTGCGAGTGTGTGCGCACCCAACCCACAAAAACCTTTGATGCCAGTGTTTTGTATCAGATAACACACAACTTTCCCCACTGAATAAATGTTTATCTTATCTATGACTTGTCCAGTTATTCACTTTTTTAAAAAACTGTATGAATAAATTCTTTAATTCGGAAGAGATTCCACAGCAGGAACACCACATGAATACTTCCTAATAACATATCGTCCACATACAGATATGAGTAAGGATTGTGTTATCTGTTATACAACCTAGATATGCATGTTTGTAATCAGAAACTATTCACTGATCTAAGACATTAAAAATAAATATGACTGAGGTCAAGAACATACAACAGACACATTCCTATCAGAAAGATGAGGACAATTACAGTTTGTGACCTAACATTTTATTTGATTGAATATGATCACTGAGTGAAGCAATTTTAGTTGGTGCTGTTACACTTTTACTACTTAAATCAAATCACTTTTAAAGGCAAAATATTAACCAGACTTTTTTTACCTGCTATTATGTTTAATTATCCCCAGTAGTGATTTACTGATGGTTACAGTATGAAAAAGTATTAATCAACATACCTTAGCGACCTCCAGCATCTCTTGTGTTTCATCCTGGGTGTGACTGATGAAGACGTCACCAATTTGATAAGGAATTAAAAGAGCATCGTCCCCCAGCATCATTAGCTCATCACTGGCGTCCTGTAGGTTTTGCAACGATTTCTGCATGGAGACATGAGCAGACCATTACAGACCGAATGAAGGATATGAAAGGAATAGTTAGGATTTGTCAAGCTACTCCCAATACGATAATGATATAATGATGATAGTTATACATCTGACAATCATATTCGCTAAACCTTTCTACTTTCCACAGGGTCTCTGAATATTTTCAGGCAGAATACAAGAATACTGTAATTAATGAGCACCACGGTGTCAAGCCTTTGTTCTCTTCAAAAAAGCAATTCAAACTCCATGCGAGGCTTATATAAAACGTCAGCAAAAAGGAGTTATCATTCACTGTGGAAAACAAGAAAAGCTTTGGGAAGAAATAAGATTTTTGTTTGATGTATTGAAGATTGTATTCGGACCAGCTTGAAAAATCTGAACTATTCCTGTAACGATTTAGAACCATTTTTGTAGCAACTACTCTGCTGTTCACAAGTAACTGGGACTCGTTCAGCAGACACTGGAAATGTTGGTTCAAACTTGGGAGACTGTTAATTTTAGTGATGTTGGGCTGTATAGTTTTATATCAAGGAGTGTACTCCCAACTTCGGTAAACAGGGAAAAGCCTTTTAATGTAATGCAATACAATTCAACTGTACCACAATGTACAGCCTCCAAAATAACCATAAAGTTGAATAAGTGTTTTTTTTTAAGAAACACTGAACATTACAACTACCAAATGAATAATATTAGCCTGTTTAACAGTCACAGTACTGTAAGAGGACTATCAGGCTAAAACGCAATTATTATTCCAAACCCCAATGTGATTATTAAAATTGGACAACCGTGATCTGACTGTAAGTAACATCAAGCTGCTTACTTTTTTTGCCTCTATTTCACTTTTAAGTTCCGTCATCCGACTCGTGTTCCTGGCAAATTTATTGATCTTCTGCTGGTCTTCAAAAGTGACATTCACATCTTCAACTGCCTGCAAACAACAAAAGATTAGCACAAAGATCCATCTGCATTCAAGACTGGACTTAAATAGGGTGACTTCACCAATTTTCTCCTTGATAACATTGAATAATCGTGCTTCATAATGAGCACCAAAGAAATTGTTTCCAAATGAATCACCAACCCCAAAAGGAAATGATTTATTGTTACCAATGCTAATTTGATCATTGACCATTTGACCATTATTCGCTGCTCAAATATGCTCATATCAATATATTGAATTCCTGTTGCTTTGATCGGAAGTTCGTCCATGACAGATACTGACAAGTCTGTATTGAATCTGCTGGGCAGTGCATTGCCTAGTGTAGTGCATTAGGTGATTATGAAATGCATAAAATTCAGTCTGATGTGCTAAAACGCCAGAACTTATGTCCGATCTCCTGTTGTCCTGTATTAGCAGCACAGAGTTTTGCAGGCGGACGAATCTCACACACGCTGCATATGAATGGGCAACTAGCTAACGTTAGCTAGCGAGCTTATCGACTGATTGATTGGCGTCGTGTCACCACTGTCGACTAGCATAGCCTTCGTTTAGCCGGTTATCGTCGTCATCACCATGATTATTATTATCAGAAGGTCGAGTTCCCATGATTAAAACTCACCTAAAGTCATATTCATAGCTAGCTGCACAGACCGCTAGCTAGCTGCTAGCAGGAACTACACGAGGGTGTGACCGGGGTGTGAAATTCGGCTGCCACCGAAAGCTGCGGCTGCTCGTTAACGTACAGTTAAATGAGTCTTTATTAGCAGCCACATATTCAGTGCTGTTGATAATAAACCGAACAGTTCATATCTTTTATTTGGAACTTACTACGGGTCCCTTCGCGGTGGTCGCCATCTTGACTTCCTCGCCTCCACTAAACCAGGGGGACTCAAGGCGCGCGCACGGCTATAGCGCCCCCGCGCGGACAGAGACGCTCGGAGGAAAACAAAGAGAGAAGACCAAAAATATGGCAGGAATATGGCTTTATTGCTGTTAGTTTTGTCTGATTATAAAATGGACATTTAATTACTTGATCGTACGTCTGGCGTCAAGTACACAAAGACATTATGTGGCAACAAATTTGGCCCTTAAATTAAAGCACTGATCAATCCGGATCACTTCCACAGACCTGAGTGATAACTCAATTCAACCATTTTGGTTCATTGTTGTCATCAATTACGACTAAAAATGGGCAAACTTAGTTACAGTATGTCAGACCAGTTATTATATCAACCGGAACTGCTGTTCTGTAAATATTTCTAGAGCAAACAGTACTGCACCCAAGTTCAAATATTTACTGAATACATCTGCAAAGCCAGAGTGCTATTAATTCCAATTTAGACGAGCTGCAGAAGTTATCAGCGAGCCGAATGAAGTGCACCTCATCAAAAACAGGTAAGTGCCGTTCAACGCTTTCTGCACCTTTTATGTCTGGACCCAAGTCGAAAAGGTCTTCTTATTATACTTCGTTCTTTAAAAATAAATCAATGGCCTCCTTGTCAGAGTTGAGCCATCCACTACTAAAACTGGTAGGCCGTCATGCGTTGGTTCATCATGAAGAGTTTGCTTCAAGTCTCTCAGCTGCAGGCCTTGAATGAATTCAGAAGTCCACAATCCAAACAGGGGAATCCGACTCCCACCTCAATGTGCAGGCTATAGGCTACAATCGGGACTTTGTGCTCATGAATTCCAAGCTTTGTCATAATAAATTCAATACATACTGCATGGTAAAACACAGATAGGATGCTTTGTGGTGTGGTTGATTTACACAAAAAAGAAAAGAAAAGCCTTAGAGGTTTCACGCAATAAAAGAAACTGAGCGTTAAGGAATTTTTGTTAACATCATTGTGGCACGTTTGCTCACAAAGGCAGCAAACGAGAGCCAAAGATGAGAATAATAAAAGAAGGAAGAAATCAAATGATCAACTTTTGTCAGCTCGTCTTCAATCTCTAAACAGCTCTCGGGGAGCCTTAAGACTGTGTGGGGGTCTTTGAAGACAGATGATTTCATTAAAGAGTTGTTTGTCTGTCTTGATTAAGTCTGATTAAAAACGCAGTCCTTATAATAAAAAAACAAATATCAAAGCATCAAATACAGAAGATATTTAAAAGCACATGTTGATTTGATAAAGTTTTCTGATGCTGCCAACAAACTCTCCGTATCGTGATATAAAAAAAACAATAATATTGACATGCTTAATATTTTCTCTACAAAAATCAAAAGAACAAGGTTAAAGCGTCAGGGCCGTTAAGGGCAAACCTATTATATTTTTGTTGTGGCAGTGTGGAAACATGCCAAAGCAATATCCTTAATTCACATCCTGGTATTCTCCAGCTCCGTCGCTCACCCAGACGGTGCTGTACCACCTAATCACGGAGCGCTTGATGAGAGTGTAACTTCATTGTGATCTTGTCTGAAGATTTTACTGTGATTATGAGATTAGAAGCTAATCTGTTTTTCTTTTTCTTTTTTTATGTATGTGTGTTTTTAACAGAGAGCAACAACACTCTTTTCTGTGGAGTAAATCTAATCGACTACTCAAAAACAGTCCCACCCATTTTAAAGCACACATAAAGCAGCCTGTTAACAACAGCCTAAATACACTGCTGGGCAGGAGCGAGTGCATCTCTCTGACGGCAAACACTTAATCCCTTGAGGACAATAGCACTTGCTTGACTTGTAGAGGTACAACCTGGTAAGATATTTGACTCACGCTGGAGTTGAGATATTTTCACACAATACAGAGGTTTTTAAATCCCATTATCTAATCTAAACTTAAATTACTGTAAGTTTATCAGTATTAGTGTTGTATATATGCTTCTCGCTGCACCGTAGCAAAACTATATTTCTGCTTTTTCTATTCAGTTTGTTTCAGCTGAATCTGAGAAAACAACATGGGAAACGAGATTTCCATAAGCAACGAGCAAACGGAGGTAAAATGACACTAATTACAAAACAAACTTACTGTGTTATCCTCACAAAAAATAGCTGTGTGTGTGTAAGACGTGATAATCTGGGACATGCACATGACAGTTACTGTACTGTACTGTAAATAACTCGTCTTTCTCCACAGAATGGAAATATTCCTGAAAAGCATGAAAATGGGTCAGTGAATGGCATCTCTGCAAACATCACGTCTAATGGACTGGAGATTGATGGTTAGTGGAATGTTACATTTCTTTCTATTATTAAAAGTAACCAACTTGAAAATCATACTGTTATCATGTGTTGCTTGTAAAAATTGAGAAATGAAATATTTGACAGTGTCACTGTCAAATTCTGGGTTCAAATCTGGAGAATCTCAGGACGAAAGAAGATTCAGCTTTGACTTGTTCTCGCTGTTAATTAGTCTAAGTTGCTTTATTGGAAAATACTGGATGTCAACTCATGTTTCCATTTAAAGCTGGATTAGTCCTTTGGACTCTTCGAAGGCTCTGTCAACACAGTGACTCCCAGCTGGACTGTGTCATGAGTCTCCCAGTGTAAACTATAGGCGTAGTCCCAGACGTTGACAGGGAGCAGCCATTCGACCTGTCACGATGTGCTTTCTTTGCACTGACAGTAACGCTGTGGGATTCCCACTGGCATTCGAGTTTGTGTAAGAACTCATGTAGGTGTCGGAGATGAAGTAAATGTCACGTTTAGATTGGCTTGCCCATGTTTACTTGCACGAGTAGACATAACACGAGTTTAATGGTGCATCAAAAGATTCTTTACCACACGAACAAACACCACAACAGCCGTGAACTACTGCACCAGCCTAACTAGCACGTTTTCAACCTGCTTTGACCTGTATATGGATATAATCATCACCCAGCCATCAGATTTTTATATTTTAAACATCTGTCAGTCTGCTAATAGCAGGTCCATATATATTATTTGTGCATGAACCAATTATTTTTCATAAATGTGTTTTTTAATTTAATTTTTTTTTTGCAGTTAAAGGTGAGACCACGGTCCAACAAAATGGTGAGCCCCTATCTTTAAGCCTTGCCACAAAACCATCTGAGCCTGAGTCCACGGGAGTCAAATCCGAGAGTGAACCTGCTGAGGCCCAGGTTATTTCCGAAGTCCCCGAACCTCCCACCCAGAAGGAAGAGAGCAAGAGAAAAAGAGACAAAGTGAAGCTTTTTGGCAAAGTGTTCAAAAAGAAAGCAGCTGATGTTAAGAGCGATCAAGAGAAAGAGGCCTCAAATGAAGATCAACCCGATGCCGCTGATCCACAGACGGTAAGTCAACTTTTTCATGTTAATTTGAAATGGATGCGTCTGGTGACAATGCCCTTTTTAATTGTCAACATGTCCTATTAAAAGACCAAATAAATGATACAAGTAATATTTACAGAGTTTTCTAAGTTTTGCCAAGATTACTCAGGCTTTTTGATAAAAATTTTGATAAAAACCAGTGTTTTTGTTCCACCAGTAATTTAACAACTTCTTTTAGAACTGCCCAACTACAACGCCTTCATTACTTTTCTCAAAATATATGTGGTAGAAAGTGAATACATATTGATAGGAGGAATTCTTCTGCCTGCAAATAATATAATTTAATTATTTTAATTATACTATCCCAAAAATCACACATTTGTCCTCTTGACCTGTGACTTTTACTTTCGTAAAGTAACATCATGTTCCATTACCACATTATCATCGCATCTTTGATGTACTCTTGAGGCGTTCAGGAACAGTTCAGACAAAATTGTAAGGTTGAGAAGAATTGAAGTTAAATTAGTTTTAACTGTGGTGCCTGTTATTACCATCTACATGTTCTCCAGAGACAATTTGACTTAGAATACTATGTGATCCGACATACCACAGAAAATTGTTAATTTTGCTCTTTTCATGGGATTTGCTGAAGAAAAGACTGATATGGAAAATCCTAAGTCTAATGCTCGTCCTCACCTCTAACACAAATTACCTTATTGTGAATCATTCAGTTTTTTATTGGGCTTTATTTTGAAATCTTTTGAAGGTATTTTAAACAGTTATGGTAAAAAAATATAAAAAACTAATAAAGGTATCCAATACAAAAATGCAACAAGATACTGTACAGCCTCAAAAGATATTAATTTGATGGGTGACATTAAAATGTTTGCGGGTTTCTGTTTTTCTGGTGTGTGATCAAGCACATGGTTCGCACAAGTGTTCCCGGAATAAAAAATAACTTTTTTCAAATTTCATCCAAATATAAATGTAGATTTTCATAATAGAAGAGTCCAGCTTAAGTGGAGAAGAAGATGACATCGCAGTGATCATTGAGCACCGGGACTTTCAACATTTACATCAAAGCAAAGGAGCTGACCAAGTGCTGGTTGAAATTGCTGAACCTGAGTCTACTGCTTTCGCTCCTGAGGTCCAGGAAGCCAGTGGAGTTCCCTCCCTTGATGAAGGGCCGGCGATTTTGGAGGTTGAGACAGCCTCCGAGTTTGTGCGTGACAAGTCAGCTCTTACACCTGTTCCCCAAGATATGCCCACAGAAGAATGTCCTGCTTATGAAGAAATCACTGATTATCCCGCCGCTGTTGAACTAAGAAATAAGAAGTGTGGTCGTTTCCACAATGAGAATTATATCATTGTGGAGGTTGCTGCCTATGGGCTCACCACCATCAGAGAACTTTGTGAAGATTGTCCCGATGATCACTACAAGCCCGAGTCTTAGTGCTGAAGGTATGACCACAGATGAGAACATAGAGATCGGTGAAGACGTGGCATCTACACTAGAAGCAGATTGTAACCTCGTGACGTCACAGGAAGTAGCACCAAAGATCATCATGGATGGAGAGGCTGACAAGAAGGCCCAGCATGGAACAAGTGGGACTGTTACAAAATCCGCACAGGACTCACAAAGTGCCGACATGGTGGCTCTTCTTGTTGGGTTGCAGTCGGCTTGTGAGTTGGTTGTTGAGACCTCGGCATACAGGCTTGCTGGTTTGGAGCTGTCTTCAGCGGGACACAGTGTCGCCATCGCCATTCGTGTAGCTCCACAGACAGAGCGGCAGTAAAACGGCGAATTATCCGGGTGTGGTTCTGTTCTGATTGGCATCAGTCTACCTCATTAGTCATGTGTTTTACACGGTATTCCGTGATCATTGCAGCAGGACTGTAAAATGATTTATGCTTTATGTAAACTGCCTCTGTCTCTACATCATCAACAAACAATCACATCGTCAATATTTTCCAATAAAATCAGTATTACTTTGCTTCTTCTTCGTTCATGATTTGGTCTGTGAGTCATTCTCTTGTGTTTTACATAAATATGACATTTTCATCAAACCAGCACAAAAATTCATATCAATACACATAATTGCATTCAGACAATCGTCAAACCCGGATTGATCATTTGTCAGTTTTACTCACCATAAGGATACAGCAAGGTATTTGAGTTTCCTGACATTTCTCAGGGCATAACTCTCGCACATTGTTGAATATCAATGAGTGAGGGGTGGGACACACACATTAATAAAAGGGTGATTGTTGACAATGCCCCGAGTAGGCAGAGGCATGGCTGGAATTGTGCTCTCGTCTCAATGCTGCGATTAAGACACTCGCTGCTTGCATATCAGCTCTGCTGCTCTAACATACTTCTCAAAAGCTAATTCTTTGTGATGGTGTATAGGAGACAGCTAATCTACAGCCAGCCTCAGAATCGTTAACGGAGCCCGAAAGTGTGACTCTACAACTGAGTCCCGAGGGAGAGAAAGCTCCAGAGACTGACAACGGAAACGATCCACCTGTGGAAAACCAAGAGGACTGTGAGCCAGAAGAGAATCCAGTTATGAACTTCTTCAAAACACTAGTAAGTGACACAGTTTGACAAATTAAGTGCTTTGGGTAATTCTCCCAGTGATTACTGGGAAGTTGGACTGCCTTGGAATTAACAGATTGCAGAATTGCTGTAATCAAAAGTGGAAAAAAAAAGTTCAAACCATGTTATCTCTGATTCGTACTGAGAGCAAACAATTGCTTAAACAAATATGAAGTAAATGGGAGTTGTAATCGTTGCTTAAACTATAACTGAAGCCAAAACGTTGCTTAATTTGGCTGAAAAACTGAATAATCAGTGATGATCAATTCAACAAATGTTTATTTGTCTGTCTGTAATTCCACTTATTAATGGTGAGGCATGTGAAAGGGGGCGGTTTAAAGGTATCCATGACAAAATCTGCCACGATGACTGCGCCTGATGGAAAAGCTACAACAAGCAGCAATTGTGTTTCCTCTTCATCGTGCTGTCTTTTGGATGCCTGCCGTTTTAAAGAGTTACCATTGCCCTGGCCTCATGCTAATCAAGTCTTTGAACATGCGGGAATGTGGTGCCCTATTGTTTAGCCCATAGTGTGAGCTCACAAGGGAGGCCTGTGCCGTTGGAAGTTGAGATTTGTGAAGATAGAGCGAGGGCAGGCCTACGCCATCTCCAGAACACAATAGGCGTCACAATGACAGCGCATGTACTGTATGTGCCCGGTCAGGGCCCTCAGTGTGCACTCTGTGCGCCCTTAGTTAGGCTTATCATAAAGGCCTATGTCTGCATTCATAGAAGGCTTCTGTTTTATCTAAATAATTCTTTATTTCTGTTCCAACATCAACTGTATCCTCTGTTTCTGTCAGCTACATGAAATAACGTGACACTGGTGTTTTTCATCATTTCAATATCGGCCGTTTTGGTTTTCTATTTATTTTTGTGTGGCACGCAAAAAATGATTGAAGTTCATTTTCGTTTCCTTGTTGCACAGGTTGCTCCAACTAAAATATCCAAAAAGGAAACAGCTACTCCTGATGCAACAAAAGAACAGGTGAATAAATGCTCACGAAGCATTAAACTACACAAAATATTGTTTTTTTTTTTTAATCTTATTAGATTTTTTTTTGTTATTATCATGTCACATGTATCTATTTCAATAATGTCAGTGATGATTCCTGAGACTTTGCATTTCTAAAGAAGAAGCATTTACAGCACATGCGCATAGTTTTTTTTGTTTTTGCATATCTTTGTTTGCTTTAATTTTACTTTATTTCTCTAATTGCTTCATTTTTCTGTTGCCACATAGTCCCAGAGGGAGACCCAACCCGCAGCAACAACTACTGTGAGCACATAACCCCTATAGTGTTTTCATTTTTATTTCACATTGTGTACTGGTGACAAGTTATAAAAAAATAAAAAAATAAAAACTGCAGAAGCTTTGCACAAATCTATATTGAGGGATATGATTTGGGTCTCAGGATAACTTGATGTCACACCCACTGAAAAGCTACGTGAGATTTTGAATTGGCACGTTATACACATCTCTCCAATTAAAATCATCAAAACACCAAATGAGGGAATATCTTTTGGACAAATGCTGATCCATCTCTCCAGTAGACTTCCATAGACTTCTAGAAACAATGACAAGGCGCATTGTAGCTGTTCTGGTTACGTTGAGTGGCCCAACATATCATTAAGCTGTTTATGTGTTGCCTTTTCATTTAATTTGTCAGTTTTCTGTACATTTTATAAGTGGTGGGTTCCATTCACTTCTATCCCAGTTACCTTATTTGCTAACTCTACTTTTAATAAACCAGTTCAGTTTTGATAGTCGAACTTAGTCAAACTATTATTTTAACATCATCCCTCCGTCTTCATTAGGTTGCACAATTATCTGAACCACCTGCAGCACCCAAAGGAATGCCTGCCCCACCACCACCTCCTCCAGAGCCAGCAAAAATGGAAATCAAAGGTGAAACAGCTGCCAAAGCCACAAAACCAGTGCCAAAAGAAGAGCCGAAGGCTGCTGCGAAAGGACCCGAGTCCTCAAAAGCAAAATCGACCAAAGATTCTCTGAGTAAACTCTTTCGTTCAAAGGTAAACAAGCAGATTTATCCACAAAGTTTTTTATTGTTTGAGGGGCTTCCCTTATGTATCATCAGATTATACGCTATGTGAATTTGAGGTACTGCCAGGGGTCAAGGGATCGAAAAGGCAAGGATGCTTCAGCAGGTGGAGGCAATGTGACAGCCAAGATTGCAGCAGTGTTCCAGTAGACTGGGATCATAGCCCATCCTGTTACTAACGACCCAGAATTTTGTTTTTTTTTTAGTATTTTTCCTAATTCAAAAAAGCATTTTTAAACTAATTGTTTCCACGTACAGATTTCTTTCTCAGTGTTCAGTTAGGAAAGCAATGGTCTAAAAGGTTTCCAGTCTCCATGGTAATCAACTCGAGCCTGGATCTTCTCCCAAAGTCAAAAGTCTTTGATGAAATGTTAAAATCTTTAACCCGTCAACCGGTTTGTGTTCAGTCAGCCTTCACAGTCATGCTAACATGTTGCACTTTTCATAACCGCAATATTCCATGTGCTTTTAAGTTGCTGACAACACTTTAATGATCGGCTTTAACTAACAAAAAGAATCCTCTTACTGTCCTGCAGACAACGAAGGACGCACTGCAGACTGCAGTAGAGGTACAGCAAGATATAGAGGCACAGGTAAACTAGAGTAAACTCGTGTCTTTTTTCTGGTTACGTTAAGATTCTGCAGAGGATCTTAAAGGTCTCAGTACTACAGTAGGTTTTCTTTGAATTGAATTCTCCTTTGAGCAGTGAAGCATCGCGTTATCTTCGTTACATAACAAACATGCTCGTCTTGATTTGCATCTGTGAAGCAGTTTTACTCAGCAGGACGCAGCAGACGAGGCTTTAGGAAATGGAATAATCTGATTATAACACACCGCCTTGTTCTAAATTGCTGTTTTTTTTTCACATGTTCTGATTCCTTTGCATCTGCTCAGTGTGAAAAGAAGGTCGAACCTCAGGAGATAGCAAAGGAGCTGGTGCAGGCAATTGTAGACACACAGGTAAATCAGCAGGGGGTCCTCCGAAATATTCATTCTTCATTCTCTTCACTCTACAGGCACGTGACGTCTCTACAGAAGTGCTTTGTTCCACCAAATGCGATGTTTCATTCATTTCAGTTAACGCATCTAATGTGACACATGCTGTTTAAACAACGTATTAGTTTGACTCATTCATTAATTCATATGCCACGTCGCTTTAGTGCATGTTCCCACAGTGTCAGTTCCCTCATAAGTCGGCCCATTTACTGCGTTTCACACAGTATTTGAACTGATGGGAAAACAAATAACTTTTCTCCCCTGCAGGTGGTGGATGGGTCACCACAGCCAGTGGTGGAAGCTGAGGTAAATAAAGGCGTTTGACGTATTGGGAAATACACAGTATTTTCTTCCTTGTTGAGAATAAGAACTGGTTGCACTCTCATATGTTTCCACTGGACATGAAGCCACGCTGCCTCTGTCTTTATGCCTTATTCATTTATTAAGAAAATGAATAAGAGCATTTCCATTCTGTTAAAGAGGACAATCCCAGAACCTTTTACAGAAAACATCTTTTTGTTCTGTGCATGACGGTGTGGGGCTCTTTCAGCCTTTGTCTCACTTTTCTGCTTCCTCCCTGCTGTGACTCCTGGTGCCTCTTCTTTCACTTACAGGTGGCAGATCCTGCTCTCACTCAGTGCAACGATGGTCATGCCCTTAATATGTAAATAGCTCATGATATGTATTTGTCCTTTCTGCTGTTTTGATAGAAGAAGGTGGATCCCTCGAAAGCTGGCACCCTAGAGGCTGCTGCAAAGCCAGAACCGCAACCGCCTGTTCCGGAAGAAAAGCAAACTGCTTCAAAAACACCATTCCTCTCTCTGTTCAAGCCTAAAGTAAGGATCTATAAAGCTTAAACATGTGAAAAAATATAGAATGGTAATGATAACAAAACAGAATGTAACCTACTGATGTGAATTTGAGGTATTGTTAGATCACATGACAACAAAAGTCCAGGCAGCCTCCACAAGTGGAGTTCGACTCCTCAGGAGAACTACAGGAGTGGTAAATACAGTAAACCGGTGTCTGGTACAAACGATGCATCATTAACCAGAGTCATTTCATCAATTACAAAACATCTGGCATCAAAACCTGCTCTAAAACAACATTTTTGATTTCCTGCATTTAGTGGTTGAAAATCATAACAACAGTACTTGTGTGACCATCCCTCATAATGTAGCAACCGCTATGACCCGTGTCATCTCAGAATCCATTTGTGCTTAAAGTTTTGAGCACATAAGACATTTGTAAACCTCTGTCGCCCCAGGACTGAAATAACTGAATTAGTCATTATGTGACTTTCAGGCTGCCGAACCCAAAAAGGCGACCTCGGCCCCAGCTGCAGCAGCAGAGGCAGCTCAGGCGGGTAAGCCCAAGGAGGAACCCAAAACCGCAGCCAAGTCGCCAGAGGCAGTTGTAGATAGCAAACCAGCTACGGTGGCTTCCCAAGCTGGAGATGATGCAGCCAGCGTGCCCAGGAAACTGGAGAAAAGGAACTCCATCCATCTGTTCTTTAAAAATCTGGTAAGGAAAACGCCACTTTCCCCAGACATCACTGAGGACAAATGGGAAGTGAGCGGCACTCGAGTTAAACATTCCTGCAGATCAATTCAGTTGCAGATACTGAGGGTGTGTTTAGAACAACTTCCTGTTGCAATAAGTTGCCTCCTCTAGATGGCAGCAGCAACTCGCTACGTAACTAAAGGTGTGGGACCTGTGACTCAGTCTCACAGATCCTGTTTGCATGGCTTGGTTAATGAATGATACAATAAGTTAATTGAAAACAGCTTCAAGATGTTTTAAATTTAGAAGATTGGCCACAACAAGCATGAAACGAGACATAAAATATGCAACAGAAAAAAACATGTATCATTTCTTATTCTCTACCTTTGAATTTCAGGGTCAGAAACGTCACTCGACAGATGCTGGGGTCCAGACAGAGCCACTTGTTGTTGCTCCAGCAGGTGAAAAGACCAAATGAAACCAAAAGCGACACTGAAGCTTCTCTGTACAGACTCTCTCTCTTCTTTGAAGCTCTCACTCTGACTTTACCCATATCTCTCTCATCGCCCCGTCAATGTCCCGAATTACTTTAACTATATATTTTAATTTCTTTGTTATTTTTCAAAAGTATCAATTTTAAAAAAAGATAGAAGAAAAGCAAGTGTGAGAAAGAGCAGTGAGCAGGTGGTAGAACTAGTGGCGATTGGAAACTGATAAAAATGTTGAAATGAAGGTAGTTGTTGATATATATATATATATATATATCTGTGTGTGTGTGTTGGGGGGTCATATAAATGTCAAGTAAAGCAATGTGAGTGTGAAAGCTTTTCTAGAGACATTTATAGTGGCTTCTCTGTGTCCTTGCAGCCTAACACGTTGGGCTTATGCAAAATGCTTTGCAACTCATTATCTGAAAAATGAAAAAAAAAACAAACATGTCATGTAGCTTCTATTTTTACAGTTCGTATGAGAAAAGTCAATGCATTAAACTGACAGCTCTTAATAGTTAAAAGGAGCATGCACATATAACAAACAGCACTTACAGATGTTTATTTTTAACTCTTTGCGAGCTATAAGTAGAATTAAGCACGTAACACTCATGTATTGGGTCATATTGGGAAATCACAATCTTTACTGTTCTGTGGGGAACTGACTGTAATTATTCATATTAACAAATGTGCTAGCGTTGTCATTGTGATACGTTTTACAGTAATACATTTCACCGAGATTTTGTTTGATTAGCAGCACTTTGTGTCGTGTCTTTTCACTGAGGTCTTGTGGCGTTTGTCATTCGTGACTGGCATATGTGCAATTAATATCGTGCTTCTGTTTGCCTGTATGCGTGTATGTATAACTTCAGTTATCTTGAAGACAATAAATATGTTTACAACGTATCTGGTTTTCATCTGTGAGAAGTACAATGGAACTGAGAAACCTAAAGAATTGGGTGGTATAGCTGTCAAAATAGGCAGAAAAAGCCAGGTTGACAAAGAAAAATTAAATGTATGAAATGTAACGTGGAATTTTTTTGCCCACGGCATCTGAAACTTGCTCACAAGGTCTAAACTTGTGAGTCACACGTGAGTCACAGTTTGGTATGTTGGGTGTAGATGCACATACTGTAAGAATTACTCGGCCATGTATTTATTTGTATCGCTGTCAGACAGGTGACGTGTATCTGACAGCAGTGGTGACAAAAAAGAAAAGTGACTGCGGCTCAGTCCGTCATTTTCAGCCATGACAGACTGAAAGATGACTGCTGGACATCACTACGGAAATTAACACTTTTTTCACTTTTCATGATAAAAACTGTAAAAGAAAATCAGAGGAATTTATTATTTTTTACATAAAGGAGCCCCCACGTTTTCCTATACCTTTAATGACTCCTCATCCACGATTTGCACTCTTTGGGAGGATGTGTTTTAAATCCCAAATAGCCGACACTCTCCATTCACCAACTGTTAAGTGATGAGTCTCAGCCCCTGAAGCCATAACTCACACTGCTCCTTTGTTATCAATGAGACACACTCTTCTTGGATTACCCTCTGTAATAGGTGTGATCATTTTAAATTGCGCATAAACGTAACTGCCATGGCACTCAAGGAGAAGACGTGAGCTATGGCTACAGATAAGACATGTGGTCCATTGTCTGTCCTTTTCCCTGAGGATAGTTTCAGATTAAGATGTAGTGTGACAGGTCTGCCACAAATATGGCTGCGATGTGAGAAGACTCCATGCCTATTGCTGAACATAAAGCACAGTACTCATGAAACTGGACAATCCAAATCTTGAATGAGTTTGTACGAGACCGAATGTTTTGAGGCAGTGGTCTGTAGTCGTCTAATTAAAGGACATATGAAAGCAACATTTCATCAAACTGAAAACTTTCTAAACCTGCACAAAACCCTTGGACATTTCCACAGATATTTGCCCAGGCTTTTAATTATCAGGGTGTCGGTGCAGACGGGGAAAACAGCTACATGTCCCCACATGCAGTTTGCCAGGTTGCCTGCTTCTAAAGTGAAGGCGATGACAGCCATCATATTTCATGAGTGAGTCCTTTCTGCACCATCGCAGACAATAATGAAGCGAGAGGCTTATTAATGTGTTAAAGGTACGGTTTCAGTGCTGCTAAGACTGTGCACACTGCACAAAGTCTTGCATGAACACCATTTCGCTGCAGTTCACCCCAGGACAATGCATGTGACTGTGTGAATGCACTGAGCTCAGAGAGGGGGTGGAACAAGGGAACAGTGGGCTGGGAGGCCTGACAGGAGGCCTGCTGTCAGCACTAATGTGGATCACGGCACTGCTCACTAGTAACAGGTCCGCTGTTCTGCTGGTGGAACACTGTCAGGGAACAGTGAGAAGACACAATCACTGATGTGATAATGAATTAATGTAGCGGCCTGTCCTCTAAAGGACACATTGACTTTGGCCAAGGGTGAATCAGCATGTCCTGCAGGCACATTATATATGCGTATGCGTTTGGGAGTCATTCTGCTGCAGACGCTCTCTGGTGGTCTTTAGGGCTGGTGTTTCAGGGGAATGTTACATCCTGCTGGAGGAACAAAAGGCCTCTGTAACTTGACACTGGAAGAAAAAATAAAATCGTTGGAAAATTCCATTCTAAGCGAGACGACTTTTCGAAACAAGCACGTAGATTGAATTCTTCCATTATTATTATATTATTGGCTAATTGTGAAGAATTATGTATTTAGGAAAGTTTTTTTTCTCATCCCACCGACGCACAAGCAACTAATTTATATTATGTTAAAAACAGATACATTTTTAATGGAATATGATCACTTAACAAAAGAGTACAAGTAAACATTTCAGATCAACCTCAGACTTGATTAAGCACAGCCTCTATGGGAATAGTGGGAGTATCATGTCCTATCATGTCTGACAGGTTTTTGACTTTAGAGAAACATAACAATTCATCACATTTGCTCATTTATGTTTATGAATTTCTACTATTTTTTGTTTCATCTCTTGTTTTATAGACATGTCTGTATACATTTCAAAGGGGAATGTTTGTGGCAATAAAAACCTCTGATGATCAACAACACAACAGCTGGATGCACTGAACAAACAGCACCGCTTGGGCACGAGAAAGGAGATTATATATTATCAGTGTCCTTCAGGAGCGACACCGGGATTATGAAAAAGGCAGGCTGTGAATCTGCTGGAGAACAATGCAGTCAGCTGCTGCTGACACGTCAACACAAAAACAAGTCGCCACAGCCTTTCCCCATTGGTCGATCCACTCCTTATCACCGCGTCTGTCTACCCAATACACAATTATTCATTCAAGCTTTCACTTTTTTTTTCCTCCTGAAATTCTGCTTTATCTTTAATTTGAATTTACTGCTTTTGGTTTAGTGCCGAATGTGTCTGTATTTTGTGTTTTATGAAGATCTCAGACAATGAGCTCGCAGGATTTTAGCAGCGAGATTACATTAGCATAAAGTCAAACAATAGGACAAAGTTAATTAAATCAGTTTAAAGTAAACAATGTTTGCTGCTTGTTGCTGTCACGGCCACTACAGATGATGAATGCTAATTAAATAACTTCATTACAGTCTATGATGTTAAAGAAATATTTCTTTCTGCTTACACTTAAACTATCACTACCTCCAGATGGAGCGATTTTTATGATCAGCTATAACATCTCTTGGCAATTTCATCATCCCGAGGCATCATACTGCTGCTCCAGATTGATAGCCTTTCACAGAGCCTTTGTGGCCACGGAACAATAGGAAATGAGCGGGAGGCCTCGATGTGTCACATGTGGTGCCTTTGATTAACATACTAGACTTGTTTGTGTAACAGGATCTCGGGGTGAGGCGAGAATACCAAAACCTGAATCACAGTATTGCAGGGGGTGGAAAAATGTTTTAATTCAGCGAAGCATGTGTAAGTCATTTGCGAGTTTGACTAATAAAAAGCTAATCAAGGATATTTTATTTCGCACAGCAGGTTCTCAGAGAACAAATACCTTCTACTGTATAAGCCACACTTTGATTAGATTAAGATTTACATAAATATATAATAGAATAATGTTTATAGTATGATGTACAATGTTGGCTCTCTTTTTTTTTGGTGTGTGCGATGGACTAAATTATGACATTCATTACTGAAACAAAGCACTTTGGTGTGTGTCAAACCTACAGAACTACCTGGACCTTCATTGTGTGTGATGAACAGCACATTTGCTAGACCTGTTTGGCAACAACAAGAATTTGAAAACCACTTTTAATATATTGGTAAAAGAGTTGAATAGGCCATAAAAGAGGGAGAGTATAATAGCAACAGCCAAGCTTAATGCGAAAGCTGGTTTTGGCAGACGTGGTTTTCCAGCCTTTGTTCGCTGGTGCTTAGCTGGGAGTGGTTGCTGATAAAGTTTGTCTTTTCTTTCAGTCATTGCGGCCATTTGGGGGGAGGGAGGGGGTATTCATAATGAGAGTACACCAGAGTCAACTGAGTATCTCCATTGATTGTATGATGTATGGCCGTCAATGCCTGATGTGTCTTTGGAAGGGTGGATGAGTGGAGGAGGGGCTGTTATTTAACCACACATTACACAGCGGGCGTCACTGTAGGTGATGGTATCTCAGAGAAATCTGCAGTACCGGGCCTTTGCACAGCCCAATGGTGACTGTGCACGCTCCCTGTCAGAACTTTTCTCAGAATTGAACCATTAGAATATTAAAAAGTGAACTACACTAAGGCTCTTTTTTTTGTCCCTGATTATTGGCCTCCCACTGTCCTTAACAACAAACACACACATTCTCATGAAACAGCACTAAGTATGAGCATTTATCAAAAGTTTGTTTGGTTAGGAGCAAATCCAGCTGGATGCGAGCGGTCTGCTCTAGGGTATTTTTTTGTGTGTGCGTTTTACTCAGTGGAATAAGGAAGAACCTGAAATTTATCATGACTCAACCAACCTGCTTCTGCAAAAACCCTCATGTAACTGCGAAAAGTTCGAGGCTCCCCTCCCCCAACCCCACATGGTAGCTGGTGCATGACGGGAGGAGCGGCTCCATACTCTGAGTCGTTCTACACATCAGACGGTGGTTTGTGTGTGTGCCACTTCACGCAGGTCACACGAAAGTCCGTTAAACGCCGCTGCCTGCAAAAAGCTGCTCTGCGAAGTAAAAAATAAAAACGAAAATTAATCGAAATGCATTCAATCTCACTGTGTGCAAATTGACCTGAACCCAGGTCATTTAAAAATACAAAACCGGGAGAGAGCACATGACAGTTATGAAGTTTGTTGTCAGTTGTCACGTTTGCTCCGCGCACCTGTGAAATCGTTCGCAGGTCACGAACAAACGTCACGAACAAACGTGAACGCCCCACGTTTGGTCGCCGTGCGTCGTTCACGATTACAGCGCACTAATCCTTTTATGTTATTCGGGATCACGTGACGGCCCTATAGGTTCTTTTTTCTTTGGGGGCGGGGGGTGGGGGGGGTGCAGCCGCGTGGACGCGCCCCATCTTCCCCCTTGCGAGTCGCCGGGAGCGCGCGTCAGAGTTCAACAGCTGCACAGTGAGGACGAGCGAAGTAGAACAAATATGATTCACAGTCGAACAATTGAATAGGTGAGCTGTCCTCCAGCGACGCGCTGGGAAATGAAGAAGCCGCTCACTAAAACTGCCCGGCGTACTCACTTCGGCCGCTCGTAGTATCACTGTCAATATTAATCCGGAAATCCACTCTTGGTAGGTATTGTTTGGTGAGTTTCTACAGCTTGGCCGAAAGTCGAGACAACAGAGAAGTGTGTTTGCTAACGCGAGTGACCCGAGCTGCGAGTTCATGGCTGAAGTTAGCGTGTCGGTAACTTCACGTTAGACCGAACAACGAGCGACGGCGTAAGTACACAAGACGCGGTTAACGTGGGTTTGCGCCACTTTGATGCCCCCCACCCCCGTGAAAACGACGTCGTTATTGTGGCTGCAGCGTGTGTTTCGTACCTTTCGAGTTGGATGCTAGCAAAAGTGAGCTCTTCCCAATCAGTTAACGGCGACACTCATCGGACTCGTTGAAAGAGAGAAAAGAAAAACGGCTCAATTCCTCGTGCTGTGCTTATTAAGCGCATATACTGATGTAATAGCTTGTCGGTTAAGTCGAACGCTTTGTCGGTCGAGTCGTTTACTCGGAAGATGCCGTGAAGCGACGTTGTAAACGGTTAATTGTAAATTTGTGCATCAATCACGGTGAATTATGTGAACGCTGGTAAAGACAAGGAGGCTAATGTGAAGGCTGACTCACGAAAAACTACGCGTTGCTTTTTGGGGGAAAAACACTAGGTCGGTATCAACTGTTGTCTTTGTTCACCTGGACTATGTCATAATACACATGGGCATGTAATTTTATATACACACATGAATATGTTGCTGCCCAGTTAATTCACTCCTGAACCACTCAAACTAATTTTAATTTCGTTTAAATTCAGTTTTTTTTTATTATCTTTCTCTCTCTCATATATACACACATAAATAATCCATAGTACATACTGAATAGCCTACTATAAAAAAGCTCGTTTTTAAGGTTGAAAAGATTAAAAGAAAAATTAAACATTACGCAGCAGCATAGAAAATATGTTGAACATCCATTGTACAGTATATAACAGCTGTTAATGACTGTCGATTAATATTGTTAAATGCCAGTCAAATCAAATCCCTAGTTAAAATGCAAGTCAAAATTTTGGATGTTGCAAGAGATAATTGTAAAACATGAGGCTGAATGTGTCAGACGCCAAATGCAATATATATTACATTAATGAAACACCAGCAGTGCGAACATAAGATATTAAAATTAGCCATGATAAGTTAATTTCAAGCAAGCCAAAGTCTGTAGTTATAAATTTACTAAAGAGTTGGGAAAATTAAAGCATTTGAGCTGGGAAAACACGCAGCTTTTATGCTTTTATCAGTGGATTAGACATAGAGGAAATGAGTTGTCTTAGCAGTTGATTGCTAAAAAAAATACATTTCCTGTTTCAGTATGAGAAAAGGCTATTCTCTCAGTGTGGTGTATTTTAAACTCATTTGATCTCTTGTAGGTAGTAGCTACCTGATCATATTGAGCAAAGCCTAAAGAGCCTTTACCATTGTTTCCAGGTTCTGGGGAGTGTATAGCACTGTTGCTCCACATTTAGAGGACAATGCCGACGCAATCTCTGCTGCCATTTGTGGAGAGTCCAGATGGACTTGCCCAAGACATTCTGATAAGTAACAATGCAACCATCCCCGGGCCTGAGTCCAGCATGACACCACACACAAACTACTCAGAAAAGACTATGTCGCAATCTGGAGGAGGTGTATCACTATGTTGTATGTTCTGTGACCACACTTTTACTCATCAGGATGAGCTAGGCCCCCACGTATTAACACAGCATCCCACCACTTTCTATGAACCAGCTGTGCTTCAAGTTGAAGCGGAATTCAGAATCCCAGGCGAGAGACCCCGACCCAAACCCAGCAGCCAGTCTGTTAAGAAAGAGGAGATTCACAGCTGTATTTTATGTGGTCAGGTATTTCAAGATGCCAGTGAGCTGGAGACCCACATGAGAAAGCACAAGGACTACTTTACTTACTGTTGCAATGTCTGTGGCCGCCGCTTCAGAGAGCCATGGTTCCTCAAGAACCACATGAAAATGCATGTAAAATCAGGAGCAAAAAGCAAGGCCCAACAAGACCAAGAGACCCCAGTCACAATCAATGGAATTGTCCAAGACCCTGCTTCAGATCCTGTAGTTACTATTTACAAAATGTGCATGGTTTGTGGGTTTTTCTTCCCCGACCATGAAAGTTTGGCAGAGCATAGTAAAGTACATAATCGAGAGGCAGAGCCAGGAAAACATAAAGACAAAGAGATCATGGGTGTCACTACAGAATCCCGTGACAAACAGGAAACATTTCTTCACAGTCTAAATCTTTTGCCTTACTCTCCAGAAAATAGTTTGCAGCATAAGAGATTATCAAAATGGATTCCCCAGTTAGATCCCTTCAACACCTATCAGGCCTGGCAGCTTGCTACAAAGGGCAAGATAGCAGTTGGTCCCAATACTACTAAAGATATTGGCCAGGAAGTCAGCACAGACAACGACGACAGCAACTCTGATAAGGAGGAGCTGCATAATATTTGCTCTGAGGGCCAAGGAGACAAAACCATGAAAGAGGTTCCTAGGAAAGAGCTCCGGTCTCAGCCACAGGCTGCAGTGGAAAACCCAGAACCACAGCGGAGGTCTCTAATGCAAAAAGATAAGGATAAAGAAAGGCCAACTACTTGTGAGGAATGTCAGAGAACCTTCAGGACATACCACCAGCTAGTTCTCCACTCCAGGGTGCACAAGCGAGAGAGGGGTGGTGAAGAAAGCCCAACGTCTTCTGTGGAAGGCAAGTTATCAAGAGTGGGCATACTGGAGCAGGCAGAGGAATGCACCGAGGAGGGCTTTGAGGACGCAGCACTGGCAGAAAACCTCGTTTCAGGTAAATTTGTGGATTATTACAAGCTCATATTTCACTCCTGCCTTAATTGTAATGTGAAAAGTGTTACGAAGTGCTCCCTCTGCTGATGGGAGAGATGATAACACATGTCTGGTGATTTTATTCTTTTCTGTGTATTCATTTATTTCTTTCTGTCATTTTAAAAGGCGAAGATGGTTTTGACCGATCAAAAGGCAGATCAAAAGAATGCAGTTACTGTGGCAAATCATTCCGATCCAGCTATTACCTCACAGTTCATCTCAGGACTCATACAGGTATGTGTACCACATTAGCTCAAGTAATTTTTCAAAATTAATATGAAACTCTTATTAGCCTAGATGAGTCTAATTCTGTGATTGCTGTTTTTAACCGTGCTTATTGTTTTGTTTCAGGTGAAAAACCGTACAAGTGTGCTTACTGTGATTATGCTGCAGCCCAGAAGACATCACTCAAATATCACCTGGATCGTCGTCACAAAGACAAACCTTACGTAGAGATCCCCAGCAGACCTGTGCCTTCAGTGCCCTCGCCAAATGATGGAAAACATGGAAACGACAATGATAATCCTGCTCCAAATAAACCCGCTCTCAGGGTTCCTGGAGCCAGTTCATGCACCGCTGGAACACCAAAGGACAAATTTGATAGTGTAGATGGCAAGCTTGGTAAACCACTCATTCAGACGAATGCTGAGTATGAGAAATTAATTTCTAATGCAGCTTGCTCTCCGCCTGATGATGTGCTCACAAAGTGCCCTGTACCTGTTAACCTGAAGATGGAAAGGAACGACATAAAAGATGAAAACTCCGAGGCCCCATTAAATCTGTCCTTAAAAGTGTCTCTCTCCATCTCTGCCAGCGCAGAACCCAGAAATGCATTAATTCCAATTGCCTGTGCGTTTTGTGCATATAAAACTATGTACCCAGAGGTTCTGATCATGCACAAAAAGCTGTCTCACAAAGACAAGTCAGACGGTACAAAAAAGAGTGGCTCCGCAGGCAGTTTGAAACAGAAACGCTACACCGGCTGCCCCCCTGCGCTCGACGGAAAAGATGTTACCCCACTTCCGATGATTGACAGACGACACCCTCGCCGAACCAAATCGCCACCACCTCAACCTGCAAAACCACAAGAGGAGAAACCTGTTAACCCACCTCAGGGCCCCAAGCAGTCCCCTGCCCATGGCCCTTTACGTGATGCTGTCCAGGAGACCCAGTGTCACAGACAGAACACTGATTTACAGTCCAGGCAGGAATCCTCTAGATACACAGAGCTCATAAAGAAATCCACCATAGGTAACAGGTATGTAGTGGACCGACCAGGTCCCCCAGACAGATTGGGTATTGGCGAGAGGAGTTACCCAGTGAGAAGAGGGGTCATTTGGCACTCCGACGCTGCCAGGCTGTGCTTGTCAAGCCGATTTGGGAGCCTCCCCCAGATGGATTTTGTTGAACCTTCCAGCAAGAAAATGAAATACTCAGTACCCACAGGCCACGAAGCTGATACCACTGAGAAATCTGGATTTAGAGGACCAGCGGGAGAGGGATCCAATAGGATGATAATCTCAGGGAGAACCGTGAAAGCCACATCACAAGGGTCGGGTCCATCCACGGTTCCTGAGAGCTTGGGTACTTTAAAGAATACATCAACAGCTATTGGGGGAGGTTTGGAGTCCGAATGGAGCATGATGAACCTTCTGCGCTCCTACACACCCGGCGACCTGGCATCATTCTATCACAGTACACCGGCTAACCCCAGTCACGGAGGACTGGCCAACCCTAGAGCAGGTATGTAGTGAGTTAGCTGGTTTAGGGAAAGTACATACAGACTATGGTTTAATTTAAACTAGGCTACTTTTACGTCTGCTTATCCTAGCAGCTTGTAGAGTTAACGTCAAAGGTTTCTTTCTCAGGGGGCAGAACGGTGCTGTACCAACATTTGCCCACTCTGCCCAACCTGCAGAGGAGAGACCCCTCAGCCTTCTCTAATCAACGCTATAGGGCCACTGACAAAAGTACCTAAAGTGGCGCCAAGGTAAAAGTTGAAATCCTTTTGAGAGCCAGAACCTTATGGAAATTTATTTTACTTGAGTGAATTGCATCAAGTCTTATTTGAGAAGATGAGGGATTGTTATTTCCTCTCTCTAGATCGAACTGTGCTGCTACCTTTTTTTGGGGGGGAACTTTTTGGGAAAGTGAATGTACGGATTTGAAAAGAGATCATTTGTGTCTAGGCTCCTATAATTTTTTTTTTTTTCAAAAGAAAACATATGTTTTATAGAAGTGGCAGGGCTCATGCTTACAGCATGTTCTTTTTCATTTTTGAATAAGAAAAAAGTACAGATCATCTCTCCTTGAACTTAGTATTTACTGGTGTGCACTGTGATATAGTTTCCACTCAGAACTAACCCTTCTCTGACCCACACTAACAATCACATTACCTGTAAATGTCTATGGCATAATAGCAAAATGTGATTTTTGGGATGAGATAAGTATATAAAAATTGCAATACATGAAAACTGTCTTAATTAAAAAAAAGTTACAAAATTGTGTGAAAAATAGCTGCTGTTACTCTTGGTGTGCAGCCAGTAATTAAGTATTATATTTTTTTCGTCTCTTCCAAAGCACTGGAGGGTGGGGATTTTCTGTCCAGTAACTTGATTGCCTCGGCCCAGCGGTTTCAAACCAGGTCACGGTAACGAGTCCTGTGTTTGTTTAAGGGGTCTACCTCATATTGTGGTCTACATAGACATTATATTTGTGAAGCTGCTGTAGCTATCGTGTCAGCTGAGCCTTTAAACTTAGTTGGCTATCAACTAGAGCTGGATGTTTTGTGTCCTCTGATGCACAACGACTACTACTGAGGCCATTTTGACCAATGGCACCTGATTAACTGTAACGCAGTTTGAGTTGTAGATTTCTTTGGTATGCTTGGTATTTACAAGCCCAGTTTTAAACAGGGCAGATTTCCTGGTTATTACTGGTCCTTTTGAAATGGAAAATGATCTGCTTTGGTACAGAATCAAATCACTAAGCTGTACAATGTTCCAGATTTCTTGGAGTTCTGTGGTGTGCTAAATGGTTATGCTGTATTATTTGGACGGCACATTTAGGCACTAATCAGCAATTTGCTTTTACTGTGCAGATTTTTGAAAGTGCCTTTTCTGTTTCACATGGCAGCAGCCAGTCCAAGCTGTCATCGAGTGGCCTCTCTGCAAGTCATATGGCTGTGTTGTTTTGGGGGAAAAATACAAAGGCAGCTTATTTGTACAAAAAAAGTCTCAGGTTTACTCGTATTTACAAGAAATTCAGTCTTGTTTGATTTAGCATTTTTGCCACTTTGAAAGGTTTTGTTTAAGTTATTCGTTTTGTTTTTTGTATTCTCAATACGTGTGTGCTTATGTAAAAATGACTATTGTTTGAGATTTGTATGACACATTTCAGTAATAAAGAGGTGAAGAGCTCGTTGGACTCCTTTCTTTCTTTCTTTGATTTTTGATTTTGATTTTATTATATAGTATCTCCTCCTGATTGGCAGTGGAAACAGATTTGCTTTAGACATTACTAAATGTGCGTTCAGTGAGGGAACGAGTGACCGATCATTGCAGGACATAGGTCACTACACAAACTGAGAACAATCATTTGAAAGTGTTGTAGGAGACTTGCCTGTTCAATGTAGATTACAAATAGTGGAAATTAGATTAGAATTTAAAAAAGTTATCATTACATAATATTAAGCAAGATATTTCTAAGTTTTTTTAGAATAGAAATGCGTTGCTGTAAAACATGCAATTCCAGAACAAAAAATGAATTCAAAGTAATACTCCAGTATCTTCAGTGTCTTTACTAGGAAAACACGAGGCCGTATGCATCCTGTAGCCTGCACCTCCATCATAACACTGCATGACAGACGGTAAACACACAAACGTGATTTTGTCAAATATGTGCACTGATATAGGTTAATTGTGGTGGACGTTGCCTTTGCCCATCATTTACTCAGAACCAACACTAGATGGCATTATTTACAAAGCCTAGATTATTTCCTCCTCACATTTTGGTTTTGCAGACCTGCATCTGGTGGATTTACTCCTGCACGTCATGGCCCAGGTTAAAACTCTGAGTGCAGCATGAATTGATGATTTTGGGTTTGATGCTGAATTGACACGTTTGTTTTAATTGTAAAGATATGGCGGCTGCTGCTGCCCTCATTTATGTATTACTAATAATTCGGAGACACGCTCACACCCTAACTTGTGATGTCACACAGGTGTTGCATGTCAGCTGTCTCCACCCTCTCTATGTGACTGAAGCTTTCGAACAGATCAGTGCAGCAGCAGTTTTTCCATTTGTACTTAAAAAAAAAAAGAAGTCTCTTCTGAGAACTTTGGTAATAGCTTCTTCATCTGCGAGACATGAGCACGCTATAGTTGACTTTCCTCATATCTATAAAAGGAGAAGACTGACATAACCTATCACGGCTGTGCATTCTGTAAACAACAAATTGCGAGGGACAATCTTCAGCACATCGAACACTTTAAACTTTGATTTTTTCCCCCCCTTCCCTCCTCCCCTTTTGAGTAGACCACATCTGTTTGCTGTCTCTTCCCCTGGGCCAGCACTGTGTAATCTATTGCATTAGCTCACATTAGTGCATATCGCCCATGGGCCTCGGTAATCACAAACGCAAAATGAGCATTTCACTTAGCATCACCCTCACATTCCCCCCACACTGTGGCAAACTTAGTGCAAACGCGTGGCAGAGAACGCAAGTCGACAACAGCTTATGACATGCGTCCCGTTACTCTCGATCCCCGTGTCCAGAATGCTGCGAGGGTTTTCATGTCAAAAGCCCTTAAACAGATCCACGTGGAATTCTCCTTTTGTTTACTTCTGTTCTGCATGTTTCTGACTTAAATGTGTGCATTTCTATTTAACATGCAAAATTTTCTGGGCCTCCAGATGTTCTGGAAATCTGAAATAATTTTGGATTTAAAGGTGAGGTAAAGATACAGAGAACAGTTACAGAACACAGGTTTGGATTAGAACCAACTCATGCCCACTTGCTAAATATGCACATGTTCTATATCAGAACGACCCAAGAAATGACTCTTGCCAATACACAAGGGATTTTTTTTTTTCAAAATGCTGTAACACAAAACACCTGAGGTCTTCACAGCTCCTTATCATGTTTCTTTCATCACATTAGATTGTGTGTGTTAATCGGGCTTCACACAGAGCCGTTTTACTGCACAGTTCAATACAGAAATGCCATTTGCATTTGTGCTTGCCTTGCCCTCCGCTCGTCTGTTCGCTGTGTGTGGTTTTAGAGGAGCCTATGTTTAAGACTTGTGGATACATTAATCTGTGGCTGAGGATGTGTTTAGCAATTCCACCCTCTTTCTCTCCAGCCGTATGACTATCAAGTCTCCCACCTCCCTCCCTCGCCGTAAAGTAAACTTCATGTTTTTATCTCTCCCCTTAAGTGCTCTCTCCTCTTATTTTCAGTCTTTTCATCACTCATAATTGTTGCCTCCAGATTGTCAACTTGCATGAATTAGCAATTGGGCCAACAAAGCAGATACGGTCAATTGTTGAATATCCTGTCAGAATTTGAGGCGGAAAGTCTGCTGTGGCTGTGATTGCTCATCATCGTCACCCCATTCCTCTGAGGAAGAGGAGCAATGTAATGGTTCCCACAAAAACAGCCCCTGGCCCGAGGAAAGGGATTTGGGTGTCTGGAGACAACAGGGGCCATATGGAGCAGGCTGAGACAGCAAGGCACATGTACAGAATAATGGATGACGTGTCATGTTTCATGTTGCCGAGAAGTCATCAAGAGACTTGGTTTGGGGAAATCACAAGGCTCACGTACAGCAAAAGCGACTGTTGCACCATTTAGCATTTTGGGTTTATTTTTGTGTTGGGAGAGTGGGGAACATACAGCCTTGAAGGATGTGTTGCTCCGTTTCCCTCGTTCTGATGAGGTTGTTTGTAAGTAAACACCGCGATGCAGTGGATGCTTCGCTAACCCAGTGAACCAACCACCTGTTTACTCAAACAAACACATTTGAGATCTAAAACAATATTGACAATCTGTAAGTGCTGTGTTCATTTATACACTAGTGGAGGAAGTAGCAACGCTACGGTGAAGTCATACTTTCTTACAATGGAAAATCCTGCGTTCAAAAAGTAACAAACGTCCAGAATTATGCACAATGTCTTAATCAAACATTAGTTACTATGATTTCATTGAATTAATTATTAATGCACTAATGTGTTCACGACTTTGATGTTGCAGCTGGTAACAACAGAGCTTATTTTAACGACCGTATAACCATTTAGAAGTTCATATGTTTTAAATATAATAATTAGAATTTCAGATACATAACTGCCGAGTGGGTTTTGAATTTCACACTGGGTGTTAATAAAGTCCTTTGACAATACTGTCATTTGTTTTATTAATCTGCTATAATTATGAAATGAATATGAGGAAGTATAATTAATAACTCTGATATGCAGTGTACTATGTACTGTAAGTATGAAGTAGCACAAAATGGAAATACGGATAGTAAATTTGGATGTACCCGCGTTATTTTGGTAATTTAGTGACTTTTCCTTTGGTCCATGTCCAAATACTTTTAAAATTAACACCGGGTATAAGTCTAATCAAATCAAGTTTAACATATGTATTATGATCATTTTACAGTGTGTTACACCGTCAGTCCTCTGACCCTTTAAGTGCTTATAGCAAAACTACTAAAGAATAATAATACTAAAAACAGTGGTTATAACAGACACACAATAATGGACAATCTGTGTGTCTGTTATAACCAATTTTTTCTTTACATGCCAGATTATAAACATAAATGATCAGGTAAGACGTTGCACAAATTCCAGGCGATGCAGTAAACAGACACAGAATATTACCAGCGCCCGTCCATCACCCTCGGCCGTATTTTGTGTCTACTTATCAAACGTTAACGTGCTAACACTGGACATTACTGCTAATTGTCCACACGCTGGCTCGCAGGGCTGCTGGCATTGCTGTTTACCACTGTTGTTGCCATTTCAGTACAGCAATGCAGCTTGACGCTACCTCTTCCTAATATTCATTTAGCAGAAATATGATCCAAAACACGTCCTAATGTGGAGAGGTGCTGTCAAAGTTCTGCAGTCTGGCTTGTACAGGTTTTCGAGTGAGAAAGTCAAATATTGTTTTTAGGAGACGGGTAAATTTTGTATGTTCTTAATTATTGTATTTTGTATCGCGCTTATTCAATAAGACACGAGAATGTAGCAGATGGCTCTGAACAAAGACACTGAGGACAACAGGGACTATAAACCCCTGCTCTGTCCGGGGTGCCACAGTATACTGAGCCGCCCCTCCTATCTGCTCCACCTGCATGTGGAATAAGCCGAGCACCTCACCTCTGTTTTTCTCCCAGTGTCAGAACTACACTTAAGTGCTGTTTCCGATACCCATGAGTAAGCCCCATAAAAGCTGCCCCATCGCCGCAGCGTTATTGTTTCTTGCGGATGATTGATTGATGGATGAGGGCTGACACTTCAATGAAGCCATTTCCACTGGCATCTCTATCCAATGATGTGCAGCGTATATTTTCCATCCATGCCTCATTGCTCGCCTGTGTCATTCCTGGAACTTCATTTACACCATGTTCCCTGAAGGACCTTTTTTAGCCCCATCTCCCTTTTTCTCTCCCTGGCTCCTCTTTTTATCTCCTCTTTTTTCCATGCCATAAAATAATGCTATTTCTTGTCGACTCTGGAGGGGCCAGGAATCATTTGCAGGGAATGATAAAACCAAAGGCATAGAGGGGTTATTTACAGGAAGTGTAACACTGACAGGGTCCCACTGTTCGGTTTTTTCACTGTCAGATCCCGGGTCCGTGCTGTGACAGGGCAGGGCTACGATATACATTTCAAATGCGCTCGGCCTGCGCCGCACGCACACACACATCGTTTTAAACCGAAGCACCGGCTCCGGCGTCGCAGATTTCACCAGGATGTTGTCTTAAGGTGCCCAGAAAACACGTTAAAGTGTATTAGTTCAATGACAGTGTGATTGAGGTGCCTTCTCTGAGACAATTGCCTGTTTTTGCTCATATGGGGAGCAGATGGTAAGCAGGCATCAGTGCGGCAGGCTTTCTGGGATGACAGCCATGAGATTCCCCCTCAGGTGCCATTGGAGCCCCTTTAGAAGGGGAGAGTGATTGGTAGGACATGGCACCTCCTAAGCAACTGTTTTTTTCCCTGTGTTTCCACATCTTACAGTGCTCATCAACAAGCTGCAGTGCAGTAAATGTGCATACGGTGTCACCTAAGGAGGTTTTTGAGCACATATGCAATAATAGACAGTTATTACTAGCACAATTGTCCATGAGATAATAAGAAATAATGGTTTTAATGTATAATGAGGGAAATAGTGGAAATGAATTTACCTCCATATCAAGCTAGGAGATCATTTCTGTAACTCCCCCACCACATTTGGCTTTTTAGAAACAATACTGTAATAAGCAATGGTGTTCTTCTATTTGGATATATGGATATTTTGAAGTTTATGTCACCAATATAATTCCTATGAAACATCCATAACTGATATTCACCAGTCAAGAATTAGGGGTGTAAGCAATAATTAATTGACACTCAGCAGGTTTACCACTTTCCATCAAATTACTTGACTTCAAATTTGGACATATGAATAATTTTAAATCTGTAGCTCCATGTGTGCGTAAGAAGTGTTTGAGCATTGCATTATTATAAGAATCCATGGATCTTTATTTAGAAAAGAAAAGCAATTTTCTGACTTTCTCTATGAATTTGTATTCAAGTATATATTGTTTATTCAAGTATATGATTGTTTATAGGAGGAAATTGTGGCGTATTTGCTGCTGTTGGATTTGGAATCAGAGCCTGTTTCAAGAGACAGTTTTGGATAATTTTACAAAAAATGCGAAATTAAGAGGAATCAGCCAAATAAGATGGATAATTCATAAAAGCCTGTCTATGCTATAGATGTCAGTCTATACAAAAACTATATTTCCTCAGACAATTTTCTATTATAAAATAGCATGTGGCCTGATCATCAAAAGCAACCTTGTTCCTGATGAACTCCCACCTGCTTTCAGACAAAGTGTAGCTGACACTTAATAAGAGCTCTTACATTATCGCCACTCTCCCATAAACTTGCGCTCAGTGAAGAGATCCGCCAGCAGTCTGTCCCGTCTCAGCTGCCGAAGCTTGTAACTTCTCCAGAGGAGCCGTGGCCGTCGTGGTGCCTCCATCACTGCTGTCTTTCTGGCACAGTCACTCACGTTCTAAAGACCATGTCCCTCAGGCAGATTTATACCTGTGCTTCGTTCCTTTCATTTCTTAATGATGGGTTCTACTGTACCCCAGGAGATGTTCAGCTACTTGGTCTTCTATTAATCCTTTGACTTCTGCTTTTCAATAATCCTTACATAAAATTGCTTGGTGTGTTTCTTATAGTCTGCATAGTCTTGACATTATTATGTAAATTACCTTAAGATGACTTTGTTGTAAATCGGCGCCATATAAATAAAGTTGAATTGAATTGAATCTTATCTGACTAGATATATTATATTCTTTATTCATTATGTTAGTATTCAGAACTCAACCAATTATCATCATATGTAATAATTTATTATATTACATTTACCAGTTGTTTATAAATGCAGATGCACTTACAGTTAATTTTAAGGCTGTTAATAAAAATAGATCATATATGTAATTATTTCATCATTTCTCCATTCAGTTTGGTTAGATTTAGCTAAACGTCGAATTTCATGTTATGGTGAGCGTTGTTTTCTTTTATGCTCTCTGATTTTATTGTCTAGTGTTTCCTTCTGTCACTAATATCTGTTGCCCTGTTGTCTGTCTGCTTTTTGCACCAATAAGACGACACATTACAAAGCAGTTATGAATGCCTCTAATGAGTTATAGTTGCTTTTAGGATAATTAAGAAGTTAATGTGATATATCTGGCCACCACATTTATGTGAAACACAGCTGAAGCAATCGTCTTTCAGCACAAAGAGCCAAGTGAGAGACGCAGCTGAACACATGATGCATTTACTGTAGCTGTGTGTGTGTGTGTGTGTGTGTGTGTGTGTGTGTGTGTGTGTGTGGGCCTGGTGTACTTGACCTTGGCTGCTATAGGACATTTTGGTTCATCAGGAAAGATGATTGTTTCCTTTAAAAGATATTAGAGGACTGTGTCTAAAGGAACGTGACATGGCTCCCTGCATCCCTGATGGTTTCCACTCCGTTTCTTTTATAGTCTCTCAGTAGGTAAGGGAATAGAGTCCCACTACAGTATTTATACATTAGGTAAGGTCTCTCCTCTATCTCCTTCCAGAAACAAAAGCAGAACAATGACTGGCCGTGGAGTATGATTTCTCCTGTGTCATCCTTTATCAATAATCACCTTGGAGCAGCCGCTGCTCTTATTGGGCGAGATTGACCTCTGTGGTGATGAGGGCACGTAGATGGTGGCCATCCCTTACCACGAGCTACACTCCAGCCTGTGTGATGTCTGCAAATGGGGAAAGGTGGGAGGTCTGGGGGCAGCCCTGCTATTGTCCATGCTGGGATCAAAGTGGGACCACCTAGAGTAGGTGTCCCACTGGCCCGGTGACCTGTCCATAAAATTCTGTTGTCAAGCAGTGAGAAAGAAGACAGAAATGTGTTGGCTTCAAAAGAGACAAATGAAAAAAATGAGACAGTGGGATGCTCAGGCCTGTATTTGTCTTTTAAAAGCATTCCTTAAAGCCATTATCTGATTGCAGTACATTTACATTCGATCATTTTGGTTTTGTACGTGGGGGTGTAATGCAAAAAAAAAAAGCAAAAAAAAAAACATGGGAATGAATGAGCAGCTAGATGTGGGTAAAGAGGAGCATCAAAGTTTCACATCCATTCTACAGAGCAATAGCCGTCCTCTTCTAATGCAATGTGACACTGAATACTACACACAGAGAAACAAGTAACCTCAAATTGGGTTATTCCTCCTACCTGCCAGTAATCCAGTTGATAAGCACTATACATGTAGATTTCTGGGGAGCAGAGAAATCAGATTACCCTGAGCTGAACTGGGATTTTCAGTCTAAATTGGCTGTTGTTCCTCGGGTCTCTCATTCTATCAGGATGAATGAGGGGAAATAAATGATTTGACTTTGCGCCAGATAAATTGTTTGCACAGGAGGAACATAGTAGTTTAAAAAACAATGTTGGAGTTATTGAGCACACAGAAATGCATAACATATATACTTTAATACAAAGTAGAAAAAAAATATCAGTTCAAAAATCTACCAAATTGTTGATTGGATGATTTGTGTGAACTTGTTTCCATTACATGCAGGGAGAGAAACTAATCTAGTGACAACGATTCTGCAGCGTTCGTTCATTCATCACGTCACACAAGTCGGGGCTTCCCAACTTGTTGGTGCTTGTTTTTGCACAGTGATAGAAGAATAAAAATGAAGAAACTCCAACTTTTACTGAGAGCGGTATTGAACTAATCTGTACAGCGTGGATGACCAGAGGGGCGCGTTTCATAAAGGCGGCTCCTAAACGTACGGGGCCTTCTGTGAAAAGCCCGTCTTCAAAGAGCCTCAACAATCCAAAGCAGGATAAATGGGTTTCATAAAGGCACCTCGCTGTTCGTGAGATCAGGTTAACTCAAGCCAGGTTCAACGAGGCTTCGTCTCCGGCGATTCATCTGTTCATATTGTAACAAAACATTAGGCAACTTTGACAGACGGATATCTGGGCGTCCACATGTTAAAATCTAGTTTAAACTCTGACCACAGCACAATTTACAAATTCCAACAGTTGAGGATCAGTGTGTCATTGATCAGTGGATCAGTCAGTCATAGATACGTTCATTAAAATCAGCTTCAGGGATTGTTGGAACATTTATTTTGTGACGTAAGCCTGGCTTAATCGAAGCAATCGGCTGTTCAACACGTTAATTTTAAAGACCACCACAACAAAAGGCATTTCTTTTTTTGCACTCAGTCCTCGGCGTGACTTTTTGGGGGGAGAGGCACTGAAAACTGCCCAGCGAAAATTAATAAAGATTAACCTCTAACCTTTATCTCTTTGTTGTGGTTAGTGAGGGTGCATTCAATAGCCTGCGGGCACAGCTTTAGCAGGAGATTCCAAACTCTAGCATTTATGTGGCTCGCGCATACCTGCATGTGTGACTTGCATGCAACATCTCAGCATGATTTATGTCCCCAAACAGCATTTCCTTGCATTGCAAATAGCCACAGCCTCAGTCCCTCCTCTGCTGCTTTTTGTATTTTCTAACATGACACATGAATCCCCGGTGGCCTTGGAAATCAGACAACCCAGGTGCAACACTAATATCCTCCCAGTATCCAAACATTTCCTTTAAAAGTAACTGGCACATTGGGGCCCATAAATTAGAGCCGAACGCTGTTCAAGATGTCTGGCAGTCCAATAAGACCGTACCCAGAGCAATAAACTTTGACATTGCAGCTTGAAAAATGCCTGCCCTTTTTCATTGTCAAGTGTTACAAATTGATGAAATGAGTTCATCGATGTTCCCTGGTCATTATCTCTCCAGTGGCACTTTGTTTTACAGACAGTGGGAAAAGGGACAGTGCAGATTAGAGGCCCAGGCACAGTTTATCAAACAAAATCTAATATCATCCATAAGAGAGGAATCTGGAAATCAATACTTCATTACTAAATTGTTAGTGGGGATGAAGAGTAATTGTGTGAGTTCAGAGATGTGTCTCGGCGGCCGGGGCATAGGAAGTTCAATGTCACCCGGGAAGTGATAAGTAAAGGCACTGATGGGAAGAAACATTTCTGTAATGGGGGTGCTAGAGGAGGGCAGTGGCCTGAGCACAGAACAGACAATAGACACTGGTTTGCCATTGATTGGCTCAGCTATAAAGATGGAATGGTTTAAAGAGCTGGAGAGAAAACGAGAGGGAGACGGAACGCGAGGGGAGAAGACGAGTCAGAGGGTGCGACACCTTGCGAATTTGCCCTTGTCGCGTCACCGGTTCGGGTGCATTGCACGACGTCCTCTTCAGCAGGTACATCTGCATCGCGACAGAGATGAGTGCAATGATAAAACAGAGGGCCGCGTGATGACACCGCCATTACTGCTGGCCAAAGGTTTGCCTTTGAAATGTTAATGAAGCCATTAACGTTGACATTGTTCAAAAAAGTTATTAATAAATAACTTTGATGATTAATCATAGCCACCCATGCGTGCGCTGTAGTGTTTACAGTGCGGTACATCGGCCTCTCTGTTAGGTGTGTGATCTTAGCCGAGCCCTCCAGCCCCTTTTTTGTTCACGCCGTGTGCGAGGTCACGCCAGTGCAATGAGCACTTCACCTCCGTGCAGCTCGGCAAAGCCTCATCCCTCTAAAAGCTTGTGTCTGGCGTCCCTCTGACCTGTTCCCCTGCCTCACCATGTTCAGCCATGCAAATCAGAGTGCCTTCAATTTGAACATTCATAAGCCGAACCTGCAGCTTGTGTTTGGAGCCAGTGGGAGCTCGGGGAAGGGGAAGGGGAAGGGGAAGGGGGGAGGGGGGCAGAGTGCTGCCTGACGCTACAAAAGGCCACTTACTATTTTGGTGAAAGGACAAAAAAGTGGAGCACGGGTGGAGAAAGACATGTACGGGACCGGCCGCGGATTGAGGCTTGGTTATGTGTTTTTCTTACTGCTTTTATAGTCGCTTGGGAGTTACTCTGGCAACGTCGCTCCGTCCTCGGCTTTGATCCTTTGATCCAGACTAAAATATCCCAGCTGCTCTTGCATGGATGGATTACCGTGTGAAACTTTGTACAGGTTTTCACAGATTCCATTACGAATCATAATCTGTTGGTGCAACCATGGTGTTGACGTGTGTGTTTTGTGTGCATTGGATTAACCGTATGTCCCCCAGAGGATCGTGTCTAATGACTTTGGTGATCCCCTGACGTTTCCTCCAGCAACATCATTGGGTGAAAATTTTAATTTTCCCACAATTTATTGCCAAAGTCCTGCAAAACTAATAACATTCCAAACACCCTCTGGTCTACTTTGTGTTATTGTTAGTCTGCAAATGTTAGCGCACTATGATTGTGTTAAAGTTATAATATATATACATAGTAGAGAAGTGCATTTGAAGCCTCGTGTGACGCAGTGCAGAGATGTTCACTTCTTAAAGTTCTTAAGTGAGGCTCTTACTTACACAACCCTGCACACGTCTATGTCTATATCTATTCATACTTTAAACTTCAACATCTTATCATTTATAAAAGTAGTTTTTTATGCCCAACATTGAACTAATTTGCTCTTGTTGAACTGTACTCTTGTTTATTTAAAGTGATTAACATCAGATTATTAGTTGATGTGACAAACTTCTTATCATATTTACATACGCAGGAGACATACACCAAAAGTTATTGTAATCACAAAATTACAACGACAAGAAAAAGTGAGTGTAGTAAGAGGAACGTCTCAAAACACAGTGAAGAGAAAATGAACACACTAAAAACTACACAAAGCAGCAGTACAACAGCAGAATACATTAAACAACATACAGTATATTAATATTACATGAAATCAGTGTGAACATTTCGACAGGTATAAATGTTTGTTTCTTCTTCTACTTTTCAGTTCTTTTTTCTTGTTCTATTTCCATTTTAATCAAGTCTCCCAAGATTATCCAATCAGGTTGGGCGGGACACATCTCCACACAAGCCTCCATGACCCTCTGCGGGGTACACTTACCCATAATTCCCTTTTCTGCGTAGGTCCGTGTCGCACATTTACGCGGATCGAAAGTATAAACCGGCCTTCAGCTGCTGCGGTCTGCTAAAGGCCGCTTTGATTGTGTGTGGAAACTTGCTGACGAACGTGAACCAAAACTAGTTTCGGGCCACGGGACGACCGTCGGCTAAAAGATGTTCCAACTTTGCGTAAAGCTTCAGGAAACCGCCTGAATGTTTGCTGGCGTGAACATCTTCTTTCACACAAACTTTGTCATATAATCAGTTGTTGTAAAAATATTGACTATAGCAGCTTTAAGTCCAGCAGAGCCCTGATTATAAGCCGGCGCGAGCGTCGCACCGTGCATCTTTACACCTTTCATTTAAAGTTGTGCAAATATCCACCACTGCGACTTCCACAGTGTTCTTCTAATTAACAAAAACACCATCTCGCTTACGCATCAGAAACTAGCGGCAGGAGTGATATAACAAGCTGCTCCAGTCCGCGTACTCTCATTTCATAACATGTTTGAATGTTCAGCAAGTATCCTGCTCCATTTAAAAGGAGCCGCTGCCTGTTGTTGACAGAGATAAACATTTTTTTATCGCGGTGCTTTGACGCCGCTGAAGTGAAGTTGACAGTCCAGTAACAGGGGCCGTTTGCTAATGATTTTTGAGCAGCCCCCAACTGAGTCCTAAATGTCTGCAATATCCATAAACAACTCTATACTGTCCAATTAGGCAGACAGAGATGTACTGGGCTGTCAGACAGATTTGCATGGCTAAGCACCTGAGATCCAGAGGATGATGAGGGGGATGGTTCACCGGCCAGGGAGAGAATGTGCACAATGGATGACTTTCATTACAGCATTACCGCTTTACATACACACTCATCCAATTACTGCCTGGATTAATTGATCATCGTACCTTTCTTTTCCCAGCAGCAGAGCCGGAGCCGCTGCGTCTTCTCTCACATCTGTACCAACTACACAACCTGCTGCTTTCATTTCGTCTGCGTTATAGCTCCTGTCCCGGGTTTACAGCAGCACAGCTCGTCATAATAAAAAAGTCTGAGGGGACATTCGGAGAAGGGAGGGAGGGGGACGGGGGACGGGGGGGTTTGTTAGAGAAAGCCGTCGCGGGCCACCACTGTGAGGACGGCCATTTGCAGCCTCGCATACATTGGGAATAATTAGAATTTATGTGTGCTCGTCAATCCCGCCTCATCCTCTTCTCTGCTGTAGAGCCATCAGTGGTCAGAAGGGTTCACCGGAGCATGACTCATCCCTGAGTGCGTTTGATCAGAATGAATTATGTCTTTTAGATTCATTATGGCACTTTATTTCTCCTCTCTGTCCTCCTCCCTTGTCCGTTCAGCCCCGGAAATGAAACGTACAAGACAGGGTACATATTTTATTGTATGCATGCTGTCATGCACACACAGTTAGGGATAAGAGGTAGACAGTGGTGCCTTAAACCTAGCTAGCCGATATATTACACTCCACTAAATGCTTTTTATAGGCGAGAGAGCAAAGCGCGTTAGAGAAACCGTTGAACAAAATGTGCATATTTCAGAGGATTGTTAATTTGGAGAGATTTGATGGAGTCATCTTGCAGATAATTTGAAAAAAAAGAAAAAAAAAGAGCTAAGACTTCGACAGTGACATCAGGAAACCAAAAGAAGTTAAAAATCTAATTGCACCCATGCTGTTTAGTGTACAGGACTATGACAAGTGCTAATGGGATCATTTAAGATCATTTAAAATACAAACGAGGCTTTGCTTTCTGTTCATTAATTACCGCTAATTATACGAACAGCTAGCCTTGGCGGGGCAGTGCGCTTGGCTGTCTCTGAGTCGTGATCATCAGGTCTGAGCGAGAGGACGTCCCACTTCCCTCCGTGGTGACGGGAGACGACTAAACTAAACAGTGGCTTTCTGCGCCCGTTCTGTTTTTGTACAAGTTGTATTTTTACCTGATTATTTTTACCTTGTGTTTTTATGAAGCTATTTGTTTTGAAAGCTGACATATGAATAAACTGTGTTATTATTCATTCTGTGAAATGCACCAAATGAGTATGAATAAGCTCGAAATATGTTCCAAGCAGCTTACAGTGAGTTATTTTGAAGTATACCATCCCTCCTTCCATCCTTACAGGTAGCTGCAATTCATCACAGTCCACTTTCTAAATATATTTCATACTGTGAGATTTTATGAGAATAAACCCACAACATCATTTCGAGTGAGCAGATTGCATCAACTCATTTCTGCATTTTTAATTGTTTTTTTTCTTCTTCTTCTTCTTCTCTTCTTCTTCTTCTTGTGTGCCCTCATTCTCCTCCAGGGAAAGAGCCCAGTCGAACAGAAAGGTTAGTAATCTCTGATGCAAGCAAGCTGCTGGATTTCAGATCATGTCAAGCTCTTCTGCACTAGCGTTTTCAGCCTGCTTAATAATGTAGTTACCTATCCTTTTTCATTTATGCAAGCTAACATTACCTACGTGGATCGTTTTTTTTTTTTTAAAGGAGGTGATATGTGCAATAATTACCATTACCAAGTGGTCAATCTTTTTTACCAGTTGTTTGCAGCCTCTGTTCGGAGCTTCATCAGTAATCAAGGGTTAATTTCACACCTCAGTGGATTGCCTGCCTTAATCTCTATTCACTGTAATTAAATCTGTCCAATAAAGTGAGCTCTTTTCCTCTTTGTTCTCTCCCATCTCCTACTCTCTTTTTTTTATTGTTTTACACCCATCACATCTCATCGTCTGAACTACGGGGCCATCCAGCCTCGCTTGACAGGCAGAATCTATCCCTAAAATTAAAACATTCCTGACCGAAATTGTAAGAGCGAAATGGAGGGAGGGAGTGGGATAGAATAGGAGGGGGGGTGAGGGGGAGCACGAGGGAGGAAAAGGAAAGGGAAGCCGGCACAACCAGTGTCTATTTTATTTTTCTTTTCTTTTTTTTTTTTTCTCATTTCAGCAAAATGGAATGTGAAGATTTGACCCTGTCAATCAGGCCTCGTGACAAGTTTAATCACAGTGTGCCCTCCGCAAAATCATGGCTAAATAGGAATGCAAATAATAGAGTGCTGGGGCCTCTTATAAATGGTAATCAAGAGGACTAATCAGCTGACAGGTCCACAGATCTGGCTTGCTCAAGGAGTCATTCAAACTTTGTGTCTTTATTTAATATTTAATACTTTAACAACTTAGGAAAATTAGTGTCTCTACAGTCTCAGCTGTATATCTTATTTAGGGCTGTTTTTCGTTCCTGACTATGTATTTTGCAACATTTTCCCTCGGTTAAGTATGAGACAAAAGGTTATATTTAAGCCTTGTAAAGGGTATCTTTTCTTTTCAAGATAGACCAGCGGCACATTTCTGAACAATGTAAATGAGTCTTGCCAATCCACCCCTCTGTGATCTGCCACAAAAGTCAAGGGCTCCATGAAGACTTTGAAATGTTGATTCGGTTGAGTGTGGTGACTTCCCTTTGCACCTTTAAAAATACAACTGATCTAAGTTTTATGTGCGCTTGAAAGTTGTGAAGGTTGCCTCTCTCTCTCTCTCGCTCCCCAATTGTCAAGATGTCAAAGCTAAATATGAAATTCCGTCTTGCCATGACTGCATCACAAGTCAGGGCTTTTTTTTTTTTTAAGTCCATAAGATCAGAAAGGCACAAATCCCACTGCTTTGCCACCAGTCTTTTGGGCTAAATCCACACAAGGAAATCAATTAATCACTTCAATATTTATCCTATATTTGCACGTTGAATTGGGATTCAAATCCAGAAATACTCTATGCGAAACACTGCGGTTGCTTTATGTTTCCGAATCTATAATTCGTTTATGTAGAAAACCTTACATTCAGAAGGGTAAATTGGATTTGCCTCGCCATAATTATACATGATTTTAGATGGTTTGGTTTGTCACTGGGAATAAAAAGGGTTATATGGCACGTCAGCTGGATCTAACATTTTAAAGACTTACACTTCTCTGCTCGCTAATGATGGTTTACAGGCCAATTCTCTGGGGGCAGTCTGAGTGCTTCCAAGATATCACATCTTCACAGGCAATCCACATAACTTAGTCTGGCAATGCCAAAGGGAGGTTTAAAGACAAGCCAAAAGTGTGAGTAAGAGATGTGTCAGAAACCAGCACCATATATAAATCTGTGCAAACAAAAACATTACAAAATCAAATCTTCCTTCACCTTCTTGCTCCTGCTCGGGCTCGTTTCTATAAATTGCAAAGATTAAGCGCTAATGGGAATTTTTTGAGGCTTCACTGCAAATTAAATGTCTTTGATTTGCTTCCGCGTTAATGTTTACCCACGGAGGCACCAACGTATCATATAACATGAAAAAAAAAACACACCATCTAATCACTGATATTCGCCGTGTGGTGGGATTACAGTCCAGCAACAGCCAATCGTCTACCTCACCTGCAGAGGAAGATCAACATCCAAACAATGGAGCAGCCAAGACCAGACATCATTAGGCTTCTTAACACCTCACAAGACACAGACAGACTGACATCCAGCCAATTTGGCCATGAGCTGAGATAGCTACTAGTAGTCTGCAAGCTCACTATGGACTAATGATGGTCTAAGCCTGTCTTGGCCCTTCACAAGCCTGTTTGATCAGGTACAGTAGAAACCCAGTGTGACACGAAGTTCACTATACATTCAGCAGTATTTACCCGCTTGCATCCCGTCGCACGTTTGGCAGGCGATCGACATAAGTGTTATTCAAATGGATGTAGATCGGCTTTACCATACTTGCACCTGTCACCTGTCACTCTATCTACCGCAGGTCGGACTAAAATTGAGAGAGCGAGAGAGGGTCAATAATTACGCCTCGAGACGAAGGTGCTTGTGTTGAACTGTCCACAAAAGACGTTAAAAAGACATAAATGCGCCGCCAATAAGCTGTGGACTTTGTTATATTGTCCATTTTGATCAAAACCACTAGCAGAGCTCGTCTGACACTGAGCAGACCATCTACTCAGGACTGCAGACAGTTGGATGGATGGTATGAAGGCAAATATAAGGAGGAATGATGCACGGTATTTATAGCATCCAGATAACACTAGGTTGGAAATTGACAGGCCCACCTAATGATGCTCCTCAAAGTGGCATGGATGCAGACGAGTGGACCTCTTCAAATGGGAGGCCAATCCCTGCTGACACAGGGGATAATAGCCCAGCATTGAGCCCATTGTCTGGGCACCCCACACCATGGCATTTGCAACTGAGTGGCCCCTGTTCCTGCGGACAAATGATCCACAGTCTGCCAGAGGATGTCAGCCATCATGTCTCTCAGTCAGCCTGTTCACATGAGGGATGATGGCACAGGCCACTTTCTCTTAACCCTATTAACTTATGAATAATTATCCCTCCGGCAACAAATAGGGGAACTATTGTTAATGCTACCGCGTCACTTTATCCATTTTGTCTATTTATCTGTCCGTCAAGTAATAAAAGCTGCAACTGTTCTACATACCATCAAACTGTGTTTGGAACAGCAATTAAAGTTTGGAAGAAACACAGTTATTGCTGATATAATGTGGACATATTTACCCAAACGAAGCAGCTGAAGGCTCTCTGACAACATTTTCCATCGGTTTTTCTTGCAAAATAAGATTCACTCATAGCAACTAAAGTGCTGTTTTTACATTACATCATTTGGCAGACACTTGTATCCAAAGCGACGTACAAGTGAGGAATACACATCAGTCCTCCCCGAGCACACTTTGACACGTTGACCAGAGGAGCCAAAAATTCTACCGCCGGCTATAATCACAGCTCATGTGTCATAAAAAGTGCTCACCTTCCTCCAGTTGTCTGTCTAGTGTGTGTGTTCTGAAAAACATTATTTTATTTTATTTTTTTGCCTTCCTGCCTCTGTGAATGGAAAACGATGCTCTCGGCAACCTATGCATTCCTACAAACAACGGGGACGTAAAGTAGAAGTGCAGGAACGTTTGGGGCGTGAAGATGGATGTAAAGCAAAGACTGCATTCAAACACCGGAGTGTTTTCAAGTGCACAGCCTAATTAGAGGAATATGCTCCATTCATCCCGTTTTATAACCTTTATTTATCTAGGCAGAGCCGAGAGGTCACCTTTGAAGTCTGACCTGCAGAAGTTGGGGGTTACGGTCCTTGAATGAGTGACAACTGCTGCTTTTTCACTTGTCCACTCAGATTTAATCCTGCTGGTTTGAGGACTAACCCTAACTTTAAGCCACCACTGTTTCTGACGGGCAGATGTGTAATTTATTCACTTACTTGACGGTTTGCAAATAGCTGCTGTTGCTGGGACGTTAGTTACCGACTAGTGGAGTCTTGTTTTTCGTTGTTTTTTTAGGCTTATGCAGACACGTTTGGTCGGATCAGCTCCCGATTAAGAAGGCTGCCGTGGCATGACGTTCGGTGGGAGTAGTTACTGCAGGGAGGGTTATATTGTTTGAGATGGGGTAAAGCTCATGGTTTCAGTTTAAACCTCAACGTATTGATTGTCTGATCCAAACCACGGTCTCTCCCTAACCTTAACCAAAGTGCTTTGTAGACAAAGTCAAGGCAGACCTGCCACATGAACGTAAGAGTTGATCTGAAGGGGTAAAAAAATGAAAGAACCATCGTTTTGCATGTCCTTTTAGGATGGTCCTTAACCTCAGGTATTTCTTCAGTGAGTCATTTTTAAACGGTGGGTGACTATAGAACTCGACCTAATGATGACAAAATAAAAAAACAGCTGTGCAACAGCTGATGAAAATGCAACGTCTGCAAATGTCTGCATTTCATGTCGTTTTTTGTTATGGCTTCGAAGTGAATTCATGGGGTTTTTTTCTATTCTGTAAATTATCATGTTGTGTGACGATTAAAGCGGAGACAGTGGAGTAATGTAAATATTACAAACGCTTAAAAAATCTAAAATCTTTTTATATCCCAAAAAATCTATCTATCTATCTATCTATCTATCTATCTATCTATCTATCTATCTATCTATCTATCTATCTATCTATCTATCTATCTATCTATCTATCTATCTATCTATCTATCTATCTATCTATCTATCTATCTATCTATCTATCCATCTATATTTCTATCCATCCATCCATCTCACCACGGATGTGCGGTATAATTGCGAGTAAACAAAAGAAACACTCCACAGTCATTATAAACCCACCCACAGCTGCCACTGGGACCTCCATTAAGCCCAGTGTTCCTGAGATGCTCTGGTCTTATCTGATTCATCAACAAGACGTTGGCTGGCATGATTTATCTATGCCACTTACTTGTTTTCATTTTGCCCGGGGGCTGCTGCCAGCATCAGGGGCTTCTTTTTACAATGTGACAGCTCCATCTCAAGAGAAAAGACTCCCCATGCAAAAACAGTGCATCAAAACAAATAAGGCCCGAGCCACTTAAGAGAAGTGGCTGTGTTCAGGACCCATTTTCACTGCATGTCAACCAAATGATGCAAGGGCACGCACAAATCTGCATTACTTCTGTGCTTCTGGCTTTTGTCTGGAAACTCCATGTATGCGCCTAAAAATAGGACGTGAATACAAATACGTTCCAGGATGCATTTGTTGTCGCTTCTTATTTAGAGTTTATTTGACCCCAAATTCATCATGGTGCTCGTTTCTTTTTATTGATTATCCATATTTTTGTTCTCTGCAGGACGCCATTTATTCGTCAGCTTTGTGAAAATTCTCCACCTCCTAGTTTACATCTCCCTTCCCCTCCTCTGCTCCTTAAAATCTACAGGCAACGGGACGCTCTTGTACATTAAATAAGAACTGTCACCCTGGGCAACTTGCAGCGATGAAGCATTTATTCTGCCTCACATTTCCTGGCACTTAGAATTATTTCCTTCATGCCTGATAACCAAATTACAATATGGCAGGTCTCCCCGGAGCCACAGGATTGTTAGTGCCAGCTCACAACATACTTTCAACTGATGTGGCATTTCATGTACAGCTGCCAATCAAAGGCAGCAGAAGGGAGAGATGTAAATGAGGGCGGGCCCGACGGTGTTCAATTACCGCTCTGAGCTCTGCATAATCCCCCTTCCTACTGACTGACTGACTGACAGCTCCACATTCCTCCTCATCCCCAGCTTTCTCCCCTAATTTCACTACCTAGGCTTTGCCTCATACTGGGACATGGAATCAGACATTGGAGGAATTCTTCTGTCATTTCTGTTCCCATTTGCAGTAGTGGGAAATATCTGGCGTCTGAGAGTTTGTAAAGTATCGTGAGAATAAATTAATGCTTACGACAAATTTCCCTGCAAGTTGTGACCCGACGCTTGAAGCCGAACGACGTGTCTTGTGGCTGTGTCTTTTCCTCTGCTGAATATCATTTTCTCTTTCCTATTATAAACAAATAGGAATTTCAACAGCTGAGTGGGCCGAGATACTCTTAGCTTCCTACTCAGCATCAACCTTTGGTAAATACTCAGATTAAGAAGATCCATGAATAGTCCCAATATCTTTTGCTCTTTCTGTCTTAAGGACGCCTGTAGATTCCTCTTAATCCCCATGTTAAAGGTACGCCAGGCGAATGGCTTAAGCAATGTTCTGCTTGTGACTGAGAAATGATGCCATTAGACCTGCAGGATTCAAACGCTATGTTTTGTGCGGCAGTGTTTTAATACCACAATGTATCATCAGCCGTAATTCTATATAGTTCGCCCGGCTTCATTTAATTTGAAAATATCAAATTGTTTTTCTCCACAGTCACCTGATTTTGTCTGTCGTCATTTGCCTTTCTCATCTGTCTAAAACTGGCACTTTTGTTGCATTCCAAGAGGTTGATAAATCAATCCATCAAAAAATTCTTTGCGGTGAAACTCAATCAAGAAAGGTCATGTCGGCGGGAAAAGAACAGATTAAATTAGCATTGAATTAGACATGGAAAGTGAGCTCTGTCAAAACCATCACTGTGCTCAGCACAATTAGAATATGTTAATTATGCATTTCATTAAGGGGCCTCAGCGCTCTTTGAATGTGAGATGAAATGTCACTGGTGTAGGCAGCCGAAAAATGGAAGATTGCCAGGCACAACTTTCTTTGTGCAATGTGTGACACCTTCATTAACATCAGGGATTGCTAGTCTGATTAGACTTTTTGTATTAGTTTAAGCCTCTAGGCTTTCAATTGCTGTGCCTTTTTTCTCCATTTTGATGTGGCAGCTAAGACCCTTCTCCATTTCCAAGTAGATATTGTCTATGGTTCAATTCTTTGTTTAAATTTCCCAACATAATGCCACGACACTGGACATTAACATCTCATTGTCTTTGTGTAGATGACGGCATTTACCGCGTCTTTGTTTCACATAATCTTGGGTCACTTTCAGCGGCGCGGCACTCAAAGATCTGAATTCCCACACTGTGTGCGCTCATTTCCAGGATATTCGAGGTGGCCTTTGCGTTAATGCACGCGGCGCTCAAAACAGCTGTGGACAGTTGGATTTTGCAGCCACAGTGTAGTTTTAATCAGTAGTGTCACTGCGGAGCGACGTGGAAACAATGCTGGCACGGGTTGGAGTCATCGCGATAGATGCACAGATAGAAGGACAGACGGAGACTTTGATTATTGCTTTGAACAGTTCCTGCTTCGCAGAAGATCCCCCACGTTTGTGCGCCTCGACGAAAAAGCAAGAGCCGCTGTCCAACATGTCTTAAAAAAACAACCATAGGGCCATCAGACAGACAGACAGAGAGACAGAGAGACACGCAGGCATGCTGAGAGATGGACAGATAGATAGATAGATAAGTGGGTACTTAGCTCCATCTGCATATGGCTCTTCATCATAGGCGAGCAAATGCAGGACAGACTTATTTCTTTACGGCGGTGATTAACTTCTGAGTGAACTCGGGAATATCCCACACACGCTGTAATGCTTGACAGGTCATCATATTGTATTCTGTGGCAATCACACGGAGAACAGATGATAGGTAAGTGAAAGTTGGACCGCAGCAGCAGCTTACATTACAGATCAGCCAACTTTTAAAACTTCATTAAAACAAAATGAAAGCACTTCCCGGCACACTTAAATTAAATCGAAATGCTTTGGGAAGAGATGATGAAAGCTAGAAGTGGGAGCTGTCTGACAATTTCAGCGCTCACATACTTTCATGACATAAGATGATTCTTGTGTGCTGAAAGTGAATCGTAGGAATGATTATCTCTGGAAGACCCCATCTCACAGATGTAATATAGATGTCTTGAATGAGTGACTACCTGCTGCTCTGTCTTTGTACCCATAACTGAGAATATACAGTACCTGTAAAATAGAACAGCTACACCACAAGATTGCCTTCTTATGCCAACCACAAGAGGGTTAAGGATCAATTTCTTTATGTCTTTATGGTTTGCTAGATGGCAGTCATTAATGTAAAATCAATCACTGCTCGGATATTACATTTTAATAACGAGATTTCCTTTTTTGTCAAGGACTTGAACGCATAGAGCATCTTCTGCAGGACCCTTCATCTTAGCCTGAGACGATGTATTGCGGTGGGTGACGGTTCATATTTCCTGTGGCTACTTCCCACTTTATCCACCTCGCATGGTCAGCATTACGTCCCGCATGAGAGATGGTTCGGAAACATCCACAAGGATCAGGGTCCTTTAAACGACGGAGCCGGATCATTCACTGTCTGAGCTCCGTTTGAGCCTTTGCTTTATGAGGATCCGGCCGTTACGCTGAAGACTCTGACACGTGCAGGACTGACTGCTCAGGTGGGAGAAATTCAGCACCTTCACAGCGTCGCCACAGGTGTGTCATTTACCTTTCTTGTCTCACCGTCAAGCGTTTGTCACATTAAAACCTCGGCCGCTGTGACAGTCGCGCTCCTAAGAGAAGTCGAGTAATTAAAACGTATCAATCACTGGTTTTAGCACATGAAGCTGTTTTTCCCCGTGTTTGATCCGGTATGGACAGCAGTAACAAAACGAGCAATGAAAGCCTGGTGGTGGAAAATAATCTACTTACAGGTCCAGCACTGCAGGGAAGCACTCAATCAAAAGTGAAAAATGGAAGTCCGTGTCCAAGGCCCAAATGTATTCCATGGCCGGAGAATGAACCTGCTGCCCATGTGACACATGATTTACACAGGAAAAGGCCCGTGACTCTCTACAATAATAGATCTATGCCTAAGTCTGCCTGGGCTCACTCTATGACATATAATCCTTCTCTTTTAAGTTGTAAGATAGAGATAGATTACAAAATGCTGTATTGATTTCCCTGTCTGCACAGTGGCTGGCGTTCTAAGGCTGCTCGTGTCCACGTCTGAATCTTGACCACGGTGACGAGCGTCTCTGCAGCTCCTGTGATCACTGTTGCTTGCATTTGCATCATTACAATGATTTTTGCTTCCCTGCTATTCGATTCGTATTCGGCATAAAGATGGAATTAAATAAAGTCCTCAGTTTTCTGCAGATGTCTGATGTCTGATGTCGATTTTTACAGTGGCCGTGGACAGCTGCAATGTTTTCTATATGTTACGACATGCTCAGCGTGCAAGACGCACTCCTACTCTCACTAGTGTAATTTTGTTTTCCTCTGATCATACGGCTGCTAGTGGAGCTGCTATTCACGCTTGGGGAGGTAGCTCTTTCATAAATTCAGAAGCTGTTATGAATTTGTGGCATTAGTTCACGCACGAGGCTGGAGAGGAAGCATATTTCAAATATGCAGAGCCATGCGAAAATATTCCAAATGGTTATAGTAAACTCGATGTAACGTCGCTAAGTTTCATCAAGGGGCCAGTGTAATGGAAAGGGCCCACTTCCATCTACCTGTGTTACACATTTGAGGACAAATGAAGACCTATTTATTTCTAAGGATTCTTCTAACATATTGGATGTTTGTAAAGTGTGCTAAAACCAACTGCAATATATTTACCTTTTTATGCCACAAACCCACTGTTTTTGTACAGGCAACAAAAACTCAACATTGAAATATCAACAGTGTGTTTGGTGGGCGGGCGGGTTTTTGTCAGAATATTGTTTAGTTGTCAAAAACTCATCAGTGAGTAACTGTATTTTCCACAATGAGGTGCTTGTTGAGCAGAGACACAAGAGGTTTCATACACTGGGAATCATAATGCATTCATTGTGTTCATCCGCTCACTGTGAATAAAACACTGTAAATACTTCTTGAATACTTGTAGCAACACAAGAAGACAAGAAATAAAGACATAACAAGTTAAAATGCTGTTTAGAAAAAAATATATTCAAATTAATGACACTGGAACTATTTTACAAGTTGCTGCATCCATTCTGCATCTGATCAAATCAATGGATTAACATGTTATAGTGAACAAGGAAGTAAATAATTTACAATAAGTAAATAAAAACTCTAAATTATAATACTTGCACATCTCCATAGTTCTTCATACTTCCAGTCAAGGATACAGACTATGTGTTTAGCTCTAAACATAATTTATCCATTTAATTCTTCATCAGTAACATTACAAAACATAAAAAAAATCATATTATTAAACGGTTTTGGCTTTAGCAACTTCCTTAGCAGACTTTCTTTGCTCTCGTCTGGCATTTCCTCCCTACATTTTCTGTGGCCTGGTGTCTGGTGTGATACATTATTTTTTAAAAGTTTGTTGATTTCTCTTTTTGCTACGGACTTCGTGTGTCAGATTAAGGATTTTACTGCCAGAATCCAGCGTTGTCTAAAACCCATGTCCTCGTCTAGGGCTGGAAAAAAGCTGCAGCGGTGTGTGATGTCGAATCAACACTAACCAATAACCATTTCACGTTCAATTTCAGTTACAGCACAGCAAGTAAAAAAAGTCAAAATAAGTCACGCTCGGGCTCGTGTGGGTCTTTAGACAACATCAGGGGCGTTTCTTTGTTGTGGTGTTTTGCTAGAGGCCCATAGAGCCAGGCTCTGTTTACAGGCGGAGAGGAATAGCTTAAATCTGCTGGCGTCAATGCTGATTCATGTCAAACTGAGTGACAGGTGACCCGAGAGCCGGCAGCCAGACAGTGAGACGGATTACAAGCGAGCAAAACGCCAACAACCTCTGGCCTGCTGTGGGGCAACAGATGACAGCAGAGGAGGGCAAGAGGTGGAGAGATCTGTACTCGGCCCCCCTCCACTCCTCCATCCATCCGTCAACCCATCCCCCTCCTGACCACTATCCGCTCAGTCTGACTGATGGACATGGGAGAATGAAAACATTCACTTGTTAAAATATTACAGCTCTGTCTCCGTGTTCTGGTCACGTGTTGCATATGGCAGCATCACTGCGACGACGTTGCGGGAATACGATCCAAAGTATGGCGAGGGATGTTTTACAGAGGATTCGAAAGTCACACGTCACAGTTTCAGCTATGGTTGCAGCGGGGTTATTACGTTCTAGACAAATACCAAGTGTTTCTGGCTTCGAAGGCGACAAGGCCGCAAAACAGGAAGTGACCTAATGCACAAAAGTGGGCTAAAAAAGAGACAGGACGGGAAAACGCTTCGACTAGGCTACAAATGTGTAGTGGCAAAAAGAAAGCATCCATGTGCCCTTGTTGACTGCTGGCTGCAACAGAGCCAACAAACCCTGAAATCTCTCGAGGGGTCCAAATCCAATCTCATCCAGTTCTGGTTGTTAGTTTACAGTGAGGACGACCTTGCGCAGCGCTGACAGTCAAATTCTTTCCAGGCCCTTTCCTTGGGTTTGATAATTGTTATACCTCACTGTGCCATGATGTTCAAAACAAGTACTTAAATGTTTGCAGCTGTTCGTGAAATAAACGTGCAGATTCTATAATAATAATTAAAAAATAACATTAGTAAAAGAAAGTAATAAAAACATTTTGTCCACCAAAATGTCCCCATCTGGACCAATCGCCAACAAATGTGTCACTTTATTTTGAAATGTAATTTCCCCCTGGACCAATCAGTGTAATGCTGAATGCCAGAAAGGAGCAGTGAGAGCATCATTTTCCAAGTTTTGTCAAAGTGAGATCAGTCATTTCTGATGTTTTGTGTTTGACACATAAATGAGCAAACAGATGTTGCGCAGCTCCTCCTTGGGCTCATCTGTGTAATTCTGAAATTGTGAAAACACAGCTGTGGGTTTCATCATTTTCCCAAGTTTTAGCAGAACAAGAAAGTTAAAGGTATAGTGCTTCACAAAGCAGTCACTTCCATTTTAACGGCGTCACGTGACGCTCCAAAGAAAGTCGCCCTGCGTTTATTCAACAGCTTCCTGTCTGACTTTGTGTAATTGGAGGTTCATCATTTTGGAGTTACAGCTCCCACATTTACTTCATGGTTAATGCTTGATACACATATTATTATAATTTTCAATAAGAGCTCTGATAAACCTGTGCACCACAGACTGAAATGTACCTTCAGGCGTTGGTGGAGGACTAAGCAGAGCTCAAAGAAAATGGAATCCTTCATAAAAGTCCAATTGCTTTATTTGTCCACCTAAAAATTAATTTGGTCAATTTTCTAAATAAATCATAGTATCCACAATCACCATACAGGCGATACAAGCAGCACTGAATCTTCTGTAATCATTTTAATTGTCAGCCTGGCTGACTTGTCTGTGCCACAGACCTCCATTGTTGTCCAGTCTGGATTAGCTCATTCATTGGTGCTAAATACCTCTAAAAACCAACTCCACTCGATGACCGTCCACACTGATTGGTGTCACAACATTCCACCTTAAATGTTGAGCACGCAGTTGAACGGAGACCAAAAAAGTCGAAAGACTGAAGCGTTTGGAATAAAAAAGTACGTCACCCAGTGGGCGCCTATGTTGGCCTTAAATATGTGATAAATATGTGTGGGCTTGTCACATACATGTTTAAATTGTATCCAGTATTAATCAAGAATGTAATAGGAGCTTTACGTAAAGGAAAACACAGATGACAATTGTTCCCAGCATTTTGCTAATACTCACGTGTCCCAAACTTAATTCCACAGACACACACCTTAGGTCCTTTCACTGGCGCCACGCGTTGCTTTCCATTAATGTGACGACATCTTAATATGTCGGCCCCGTGTGGAACTGAGCACCGCGGTTATTTTTCTGTGAAAGCTGCGTAACATTTACGAATCACTTTCAAGGCTACGCAGGTCGGACCGGCCTGCACGGGCATCAGCAGATAGAAAGACGTTCTAAACCGCCGGCCTACCAGTTCCAACAACGTAACAGACTGATGCAGCCAGCAGTGTCACCTACGACATGGGCCCATGGTTCAGGCACATGCCTGGCTAATAATTTATGTTCATTAGTGCTTAGATGACAAATATTTACCAACAGACAAACCACCAATTACGGGTAGGTTAATGGCAGAAAGTGTCTCTGACTTCCTGTCCTCTGCTTCCTGTCACAACTTTAGCAGCGATGCTCAGGCCAGTGCAGCAGCGAGAGGGACGTTCAAACAAAGCCAAATTTCACTGCAGCCAATGTCAAGCTGGAAATGACACCAACAATATATCTAGTGGGTTCCTGCTCCTACAGAAAGCTGAACTCAATTGCTATCTTGTTCCTCTTGGCACTGGCTGTTTAGATCAGTTTATCTTTGAAGAACATTTAAAGCCCCCTTGTCACACGCTGGCACTCTCTGCTATCAGACCCTGGGAAAAAAAAAAAAAGAGAAAGGAAGAAAGAAAAGAGGTTTTCTGTTGGCTAGAATCTGACAAAAAGTGACTCGGTTTCAGTTTGTCTTCAGGATTCCTGCTAGGATACGTTTGCGTCTGGAGAGCGCTGTGTCTTCATTGTCCACGCTGCGCCGGATGTAACTGAGGGGATGCAGTTATATTTCTGGAGCGCCAATGTAAACCAAAGCAATTTGGTGAATGTTCCCACAGTAGAACGTCTGACACTCTGAACTTTTAATAAACACGTTTAAATAGTCACATATGATCCGAAGATTACTGACATGGTTTTTCTACGTACCTTACTGATCCTTACTGATCGGTCTGTTCTTATTGTGGAAGTGATTTTTAGATCCTTCCTAAAAACATATTCATCACCACTAAATGGTCATAAATATGCATTTCATATGCAATGAGATGGTTTTCACATAAATAAATACATTTGTTTTCAGAGGTTGAGCTTGGATTTGGTGGGACTTTTATTTGCTGAACAGAAAACAGCAAACATTGCGCTGCTCTCCTTCTCCAAACATCAGTCACACATAAAGTTCAAAGGTCAAATATTAAAAATATCAAATGTGAAGGTACAAGTCAAGCAAGTGAGTAACGGATGTTTCATCCGTCACGTGGTTCAATATGTTGGAGCCTGTTTCCAGCTCGTTCGTGGATTACTCCAAACCCAGTCCTGATACTGCACACGCTCCTGTTCTTACCGCCGCATTAAAGCCGCCTAATAAGCCAGGGGTCACCCTCTGTCTCTGGTGTGTCCGGCCATTTGCTCTGCGAGTCCGGAGTCGCTCTGCAGAGGCACAAGCAGCCAGTCGGCAGGAATTAGAGCGACGACCGTGATTGTGCTGACGTCTGCAAGGGGCTCGGCTGGAGATTAAGCCCAATAAAAATGTGTGATTTGTTGCTTTCATATTTGGAAGATGTCAGCTTCAATTTGAGCTAGCACGCTGCCTTGAGGCAGGCTGGGTGACAAATATGAAGGATGCACTGATGAACTGCTGGCAATCAAGTGTTGGTTCTCTCATCCCGCATAGGAAAACCCCCATACATCGTTACCGAACACAGAGGTGCTGCTGCAGCTAATGACATCAAACCGAAAACAAAGCCGGATTTATTTATCCACCTTTTGCTTCAGTGTGAACTAATCACTGATACATGTTCTGCTAAAGGTTTCTCCTGCCACTGACGAAGATACGAGGCTTCACACTCAGACTATTTTATAGCGTTTATAAGCTGCATAAGGTTTTATAACAACCTGAAATCTAGTTGTATGCAAAGAGCTTTTATGTTACAACTGCTGCAGGACACGACATGTCTTATATCACTGCCTGTGAAATTAGTGCAAAACATTTTAATCAAAAATAAATTCCTTTCATTTTACTAGCAGATGCAGAAAACAGTGTCATATTAGACAAAACCTGGATTACTGGTAGAACCTTATTCAATTACCCATTTTAAACTAGGAAGCGGTGAATATGTGTAATTATTAAGCAATCATTACAAGGGAATGACAGAAAAAAGGACGGGGGGGGATAATTAAAAGGCAAACGGTGTAAAAGGTTAGAACTGCCTCAACGTCATCCAGACCGAGGATTGGTCGACTATTTAAGATTCTGGAAGTTTGAAAATATCTCATGCATTATAAGTGAAGCACTACCCCGATTTCCCCGAGTTTAATCCTTTTTGCAAGTGCTTCATCAACCTTCAGCTTTTTTGACAAGACAGAAGTTTCAGCATGTATGATTAATAAGATACAAATGTGCAACTGATATTTGATAAATGACTTTGGTTTCATATTCATGATGTACAATGAATATGCAGCACCAGGGGCTTAGGCCTACTTGATTGATCAAATGTATTCCATTCATCACTTATTTTTGCTTAATTAGCATATTTCAAGCAACACCATTAACAGTGGAGGACTACGGGCTATTTGGAAGATATGATGTATGCTAGAGAGCAGACATACATGCATTCCTCTTTGTCTTGTAGAGCTCACAATCTCAGGAGGCAGAATTCATTATGAAGCAGATTTTACAGCTTCTTATTTACCCCTCTCCAAAAAAAAAAAAGCAGAGGTTCGGCATAGAGGTTAATCATTTTGAGCTACTTTTACATTTCACATATTTGCTCCTCCACATTTAAAAAACATGGTGTGTGTGTGTGTGTGTGTGTGTGTGTGTGTGTGTGCTATTGTACAACGCAGGTAAAGGGACAATGAAATGTTCTGATATCTCGGTTGAAGTGGAATGGAGAGATGTACGACTCTTTCTGGGATATTTCTCAGAGGGACGTAATAACCTGAGGACTTTGGGGAGAATAAATGGGAGAAAAGGGAGTTAGGATGTGGGTCATTATAGCTATAAGTTCTAAAGCCCTTCATTAAACACATGAGCTAGTCATTACCCTGCTGCTGTGTGATGAACATTTTGAACCCTCCTCCTATCCTACCGCCCCCCCATCGCTCTCGCTCCCTCCTCCTCCTCCTCCGGTTTAGAGGCCAGATGATGCAGAGAATCCATGCTTGTCTGGCACAGGGCGAAGCAAAGTCAGACACAGTGTAAATGTTTTGTGTGTATCCAAGCAGGCAAATTCTGATGCACATTTGCCCTATTACAGCACATCAGCATCAGGGAGACGCACGCCAGTGCAAGCAAGGAGCGTACACTTATCATTATTTGATAGCATGTTTAATGACAGATTGACAAAGGATTTGCAAATGCGAGCTGGCGTCAATTTTGCTAAGGTCGGGTTTCACTGCGTCTGCAATGCATAAGTGTACTTATGTGCATAATTTGATTTTTCAGCCAAGCTATTAGAACTGTTTTAGAAAGTAACTCCGAGCCGGGAGAAATGGAAGCGCTCGCGATGGTTTAGGTCAGACAGTGAGACATTTCTGAAGCTGTAATGCATTTCAAAACAATTTCACTGCTAGACTTTGGTGAAATCAATGATACTAATAGCGCAAATAATAAATGCTATACAGTGTGTGTAGGCTGGGGCTTTTGATTGGCCTCACTACATTTAGTCACTTCTTTTGAAAGAAAATGAGATGTGACTAGTATCCATTTTCTGCATTTCCTCGTATTAATTTGACTTGTTTATTAGGAGGAAGCATGGGTGACGCGAAGCTTTATCACGCCTTGCGTTATGACCCAGAGCTGAGTACTGCAGCAAAAAATATGTTTACTCGTTTCATATAAACTGTGTCCACATTCAAGCAAGTTACTGTGCTTAATATCTATCATAATCAGCTGGAAACCAAGTGTGTGTGTGTGTGTGTGTGTGTGTGTGTGTGTGCGCAGTGGGAGAAAGCTGACTGTGTTCTGTAATTAGCAGTGACGTGTTAGATGTATGGTGTGATTAACTGTGTTAATATGCAAACATCCAAAATGAATTAATTCCAAGCATCAAAAGAACGTTTATTTCATTTCATTACCTGAGCTACCTGAAGAATATCACTGTTTAATAACTAATTTGTTAGAGAGCACTATGTTGAGTGAAAAACGGGAGCAGCTGATTTGTATTTCCACTTCCTTTCACTACACTTCCGACGCCATCGCGGCATCGGTGTTTGCATGATGAGAATCATATTAACCTTCCAAACCTTGCTTTATTTACATCGCTGCTATACAGCATTTCTGTGTGCTAACAATAAATCCCACATTGACTTTGACTTATTAGAGCAAATTATGGTCAGAGACAACTAATTTCCTTCTGTGATTGCACTGATGAGAGCATTTTTCTTTGGTTAGCCTTGGGTGAATTACTACTAGGCTGTGCTGAATCCTCAAAAAGCACTTGTAGCCTATTTACAGTATTATCTGAATAATGATTTGGGTCTGCATACTGTACGGGGGAATCGCAGCAGAAAGATTAAGTAAATCTAAAAAAAAAACATTAGGACTAAAAATGGATAAATTCTGGTTTGCAGTGGTGTCCAATTCTGCAGTCTCAGTTTGAAAAAGGAAAAGCGAACACGCGGTAATATGCATGTGTTTTTTTTTTTTCCCCTTTCTGCAAAGCCTTCTGCTGCAGCTTAAGAACAATGCTTGCTTCAATTTAGAGTAAGTTGCTCCTCTAAAACATAATGGCCCAACAGACAAATCAGAGATCCGTCGGTGAAGAAAGGCACTAAATAATTTATAGCTTTAATCTGCTCACTGAGGTGTGTGGTCTTTGACAGTAATTATAAATGCAGGGAGAAATTATAGCTGAATACTTTAACTGCATTAGGAGTCATCTGATGAACAACGTGATTGCCTGCTCATTTCCAACAATAGGGGGCAAGTTGGTGTCACAGCATTCAAATCACCACAGTGCTCGTGTGCTTTTTTCCCATTTACCATCAAATGTCAGTTGCCTGTTATAAAATAGAGATTTGATGGGTGGAGGTAATTGAGGACTTGATTGCTTGAAAAGAGATGAATTGCATAAAATGTTTATGAATTTAGGAGGCAATTATTTTTAATAGCCTTGAAATAATAGAGCTGGAGGAAATATGTTTAATTGTTATGATACCATCTTGCAGCAACAGCAGCGGCGTTCACAGGAAAGCAATAAAGTCTGACAAGAAGATATATCTTTGAGGTGTATCTAAAAGTCATAAGGTAAAAGAGAACGCAGTGTACTGTACGCCGTGAGGATGTTGTCCTTTGTGTTATCGAGGTTCTCTGCAGATTTAAAAACTTGTGGCTCAATATTTATGTCATCATTTCCCTAAATGTTTCCTGGAAGAAACCAGACATGGGAGAAAGGAATTTAAACCAAATATATTTCATTTTTTACTCCTCACATACAGTATGTTGATGTGTTGTTTCATATGTCAGACTAAAAGCTTTATCTGCAAATGTAGTTTAATGTATGTAATTAGAATTGTTTACAAATTGAACAGTATTTCTACTTTGCCTTTAATTAGCCGTGGGGGGGGGGTGTACTCGGATTGGTTAAAATAGGAGGACCACAGTATAGACATGGTGCTTCGAAAATGCCAATTATACGTAATTACGGATCAAAAGTCTGAATACTCATTTGGCTCACTGTACATAAATTTGTTACAATTTAAATTCTCTATGTATCTTTTTTAAAACCGTGTCTTTTATTCTGATAATTAGAATTCACATTACATTACAGACTGCTGAGAATTTTGTGAATATCAACAGGGATCATTAGTCTTTTGTTACAGCTTTTTCTTGTATTAAGCTGATAAAAAAAAAACAGTAACTACTTACTATAGTTATTTTACCACAAATATGATAGAGGAGTAAAAGTAAAAGATGTGTGTCTGAAATGTAGAAGAATTTGTGTTTAAAGGAACAGAAAATAAAAGCAGTAATTAAATTTAAGTAAATTGTAATTAAGTACAATAGGGGTAATTGTAGTTGATTACTTTCCACAAATGATAATTAGCATGAAACTAGCCCAATTTTTCTAGGAAATGTTTTAAAAGAATTATTTTTAAAAAGTACAATAATGGTAAAATGGGAAAATCTACATGATACAGAGAGACATTTCTTGCTATACTATTTTATGTCAGTCTGTCAGTGTGTCTAATAATTTCCATAATAAGTAGGAAAATCTTAATCGAAATATTTTGGAAATAACCAAGCCACTAACTTTGTACGCACACAACCACCATTTGAAAAAAGGAAAACAAAAACTGTTATCAAATGTTAACTCTTTATTTGAATAAGTAAAAAAGGTGCATGTATCACAGGTATCATCTGTCTTTCCTTTGTCCTCATTGCATGAAACACACGGTTATTTTTTTTTCTTCTAAAATATATTTACATGTGAAATATCCTTGTTGCCAAACTGCCTAGCTGTTTTTGAGTCATGTACAGAATCAGAGTCTAAACTGGTGATTAAACATTTATTAAAGTGCTTTTTTTTTCTCTTCTATCTTTGCAACACAAAACATCTTTACATTTGCAATACACTGTACAGGTCTGCATGTGTGTCATCGCGTGTCGGCCTTCCCGTTGTATCAGCTGCACATTTCCGCAGGTGTACTGTATCACAGAACTTGTAAAGTACAATTAGTTCATTATTTTGTCTTTGAAATACAATTGAAACTTGACATATCATACAAATAAATAGTAGTCATAGCCGGGGCTATTGCATGCAAACATCAGCAATTATGTTTCTTCAAGCAGTAATACGTTTCATTACTGGTGATGCATTTGAGCAGGGTGCAAAAGTATCTCTCAGTGTTTCCTTACACAATTTCTAACCAGTGTGTCTTCGCTGTACTCCATGAAATGATTCAAACATCATAATGATGCACACTACACAATGCTAATTGAAAAATGGTTGAAATATCTGACCCGTGTATTAAACTCAAACAAAGAAACAAAAAAAGGGAAAAAAGCAAGAATAATATGAAAAACTACTCCTTGTCCATTTCCACATATTGTGAATGGTTGTCCGGGGATTTGCTGTGGGTTTTACTCAAATGGAGTTTGACTGCGTGATTGCTCGCAAATGTCCGACAGCAGAGCTTACATTTGAACTTTGAGTCAATGTCCTCTTCCGTGACTAAAGCCTCTGTGGCTCTGACACTGAGGACCTTCGACAGTTCTGGCTCCTCTACCTTAGTCTGGTGCTCCACTGGCATTTTGCACATGTCTTTGATTTGGAAACCGAGATGTGATTCCAGATGGGAAATAAATGTGGTCGGGGACCTAAACTGGGAAGCGCAGTCATTGCAGTAGAAGACCGGATGGCCCGTGTCCATGTTCTTCAGAAACTTTGTCCCCCCGGTTTTCCGCAGTTGGTATTTTACATTTGCTAACCAATGGCTTATGGTGGTCATGGACAAACCAGTGAACTTGGAGATGTGCATCCGTTCCTGAGGGCCTAAGTCTGAGAGCAAGTATTTACCCTCAGAGGTCTGGAAGAGGCTGGAGGCAAACTGGGCTTGCAGGATGAGCAGATGGCGAGGATTCCAGTTGGACTGTCTACCTTTACGCTTGTGAACGGAGTACACCTCGGCGGACACATCCTCAAAGCGCCTGACGTCTGATTCCAGTTTCATGGTGGGGATTCTCGATGGTATGGAGGGTTTTGGCGTCGTGGCTTTTGGAAGAACTTTGACCATGTCGGCGATGTCGGACAGAGCGTATTTCTGTGGCATTGGGGTAGAGGGCTGTAGCAGTGATGAACTTGGCTTGCTGTGTTTAGATTTCGTCAGGTCTATCGGTTGGTCGTCGTTAACAAAGACAAAGGCGTTGTTGGGCCTACTTTTAACAGGACTCCCAACCATTAAAGCCGGTTTCTCGGAGCTACGGTTGATGTCGGCAAAAATCGACGGAGTGTGAGCAGAGAGTTTGTCTGCCCTCGCGTTGTTGGGCTTATTTGCTTTGCCCAGGTGATTGTTCAGAACTGACTGCAGTGCACTAAGAGGGTTTATGCCAAGAATATCTGGAATGTCACTGTGAGGCTCTGAAGTAGCGCTGCGTCCATTGCTGCCAGAGGGGCTCGGTGTTTTGCCTCTGTCAGAGAAATCTGGGCTCAACTTCCCTTTGATCGCTTCACTCCCTTCATTCACAAAGTCTGCATCAAGCTTTGAAGAGGAAGAGGAATCATCCTGACAATCGCTGTCATCATTCTCCACCAGATCAAACTTAATATTCTGACTTTCTTTACCATCGCTAATGCCAACCTTTTCTTTTTTGATGTCCACATTTTGATGCGGTCCCTGGGGAGCCTCAACTCCCACAGCACTGTGGTATAACTTCCCCTTTGGGGCAATTGGTCTCAGCTTGTGGTTAAATGTCTGCTTTAGCTGAGCAGGCGGAGATGCAGATAGAGGGGTGCTTTTGATGATGCCGGAGAGCTGATAGGCGGCGTGAATGCTCGGGTAGGCACTCCAGCTTGGTGTTCCTGTTTGAGCTTTATTGATGGCAGAGGCCACGGTGTTGGCCAAAGATTTGAGAATGTCTCCTCCTCCACCTGAGTCCTGTTCAAGATCCTCCTCACGGAGATAAGGGTACTTAAAAGGGCCATTGGCTGCCTTTTGATCCTCGCTCTCTTGCTTGTCATCTTTAGTTTCAGTTTCTTCTATTTTGTCTGAAGTACCTTCCCCGTGACTGTCCTTCTCACTCCCCCCGGGGGAAGTGTTTTTTGGAGACGCCTTTTCCCCCTCAGTGTCACTGGCAGCCGACTCGGCCAAACCCTGGATCTTCTCTATTGCCAGGGGGTCAAGTGCTAACTGTTTACCCTTTTTAGAGGCTGAGTTTGTGACTTTGATGAAGTGTCCGGTGACCATCATATGTGTTGTGAGTTGCTGAAGGGTGTCATGGGAACTACCACACTCCATGCATTTAAGAATCTGAGACTTGCACGTCTCAAACTGCCAAGTGTAACTTGCTCCGTTCTGATAGCCGTAGCGACTACTGTTAGCATTTGCAATAGTGGCTGCCCGTTGTGCCTCAGTGTAGCCAGATACGCCAGTCGTAGAGTCAGGGGAGCAAGGTCTTGCTGTTTCAAAGGCCCGTTTCTTTGCTGGTGGTAACAATTTGGGTGTGATTACTGGGATTGGCTCTTTTAAAGGCACTTTTTGGTAATGCTTAGTTTTAATCATGTGGACGCTCAAATCCTGGAGTGAGTCAAAAGAGTGACCACAGAACATGCATTTCAGAACTTTCTGTGCATCCTCTTTCCCTTCCATATCTTGCAAATTGCGTTTCCTTGATTTAGAGGACGAGGCAGAGGAGTTGCTCAGTTTGCTGTGGTTGTTGTCCTGGTAGTGTCCACTTTTGTTCATGTGGACTGTCAATTCCACAAGAGTGTCATAAGCAGCGCTACAATCCTTACAGCGAAATCGGCTGGCTCCCGTGAACACCGAGCCACAGGGTTTGGTGGTTTGCCTGTACAGGTGGACGGAGCTAAAGAGGTTGGGTTTGGACGCAGGCTTCGGAGAGAGCGTCTGCTGCAAGGTCTTAGAGAGGGCATCCTGGTGCCAGTCAAACTCGCTCTTGGTGCTTCCGTTGGTGCTGTCACAGTTGGCTTTGCTGGTGTTTTTGCCCATTTTCAAGTCCACCCCTATCCCCGTCCAGTAGGAATCCGAAAGAAAGTTTGCATAGGCTGCCCTCATTTTCTCCAAGCTGCTGCCCATCTCCTCTTTATGCTTGGAGCTGCGACTTTCCTCGTCCCTCTGGCTCTCAAGTGGCGAGGATGTTTTGAAGTCAGAGAGTCTGTCGCTGCTGTCGCTAAGGCGTGACTCCAGCTCTGCCTCTTGATTGGACAGGACACTAATAGGAGAGTTCTGGTTGCTGTAAGTGTTAGTGCTCTTGTTGTCCAGCTCTCTGTCCTCAGACACTTTGGGGCTGGTCTTCTCCGAGCATTCCTCCTCAGTTTGAGCGTGGTTCTCCCCATCTTCCTCAGTGATGGAATCTTGATGGACTGCATCTTCATCAGGCATGTACACTAGAAAAAGAAGGGAGGTGGAAATTAATGACCTCAAAACATATTGCGTACAAACAAAAGTTACATTTCTAAGTCATTTTCCAGGGGACAATATTTTGACACCGCATGCGGGGCGTCAAGAAGAAATTCTTTGTGAGAAGACACAGAAGCAATTTCATGACATAATGGCGGCCGCTTTGTGCCTTGGGAGGCTGGAGAGTATAGCTGGACATAATGTCTTTACTAACAGACTGCTGCTGGTGTAACAGCACCATGTGATTCACGACAGGCCATTGACTTAGTGCTGTGTCCAAGGTTTTTCTGGCCTCAAGTTGAGATGTTTACAACAATCATTGGCCACTGAGTGACAAAAGGAAATTGATTCCTCTGGGGCCTGTTAAGTGTTATTGCAAATGACCTATTCCACAGTGATTATGGATGCTTCAAAACTGCAATGAAAATGCAAGCCTGCTGTTCTGGATAACATCTAGTTTCCCTGAAACCACGAGTGAGGAATGGCTTAACACAAACCCACATATTCTAATGTTCTGCTTCGCTATATCAGTGCAATAAAAGGCTCGACTGAATGCATTATTTTCCTAGACATAGATGGTATCACGAAGTTTCAACATTCAGCCGTTCAACATCAAGGAAGCTGATTTTGTTGCCAGTGTGAATGCTCATGCTGATGAAGATGTTGATCATGCCGGTGGAAAAGCTGATTCAATTATCAGTGTTAAAACTACACAATTATACAAATTTTCAAAAGATTACTGGCAATCTGTCACGTCATTATATTTTCCCTGACAGTCTCATAAACAGCAATTACTTCTTTCATTATTCACCTGTTCATTCTCTCAACTCATAGAGCACAAACATTATTGCTTCAATTAACAGATAATTAAACAACAGTATTTCTAATTGACACATTCCCCATCATCCAATTAGCGGAAACTCTGACTCAGCATAGAGGGGCTTCTCATGTAGCTGCAGGGTCCGCTCCACGTGATCTGAACACAGCTACAGGAGATTACAATGTCCTTCCTGACAAAGACCCTTTGGGATTTTTTCAAATCGAACCACCTGGCAACCCCGCGTCAACATTATCGCGGCCACTTGTTTGCATATCTTTCTGAGGCATTCTGCATTAAACGCAGTTTGTCAGTGCTGTCGCATGTCTGACATATTTTCCACCTCGCTGTCATGTTGGAAAATGTGCATTTGGGGAGGGAAATGGCAGATGTGCTCTGAGTTAAATATGAATAGGACATAACAGTCCTGTCCAGGCACTTATGCATTTCATGTGGTTAATATTTCTTTTCTGAAGAGAGGGCACACGATGAGTGGATGGCTGAAGCCGAGCACTCAGGAGTCCCACACTGGGCAGCCCATAGAATGTCTTTCCTCCTTTGCCTTCTGAAAATAAGACTTTTTTTAATCAATATTTCACAAGTGCCTCAAGAGAAACCCTGGAGGTGAATTGCTTGCCAGCTAATGGATGGAGATGGAGATGGGATTCGGACTTTCAAAACAAACATGGAGAACGGAGCCTAGTGAACAAGAGCTTTCACACACACACACACACACACACACTCAAAATCCCCAAATGTGCTGTGACCTTGATCCACCGCAAGAGAAATGCTTTGATTGGCCAACCGTGATCAGTGATGGCCTCCAAAACACCCTTGATGCTGAGGGAGAGAGTTGTCAAGAGCACAGAGGTATGTTTTATTTATAGTCTTATATATAGTATTCACAGTGAAGGAGAACACCAATGGCTATGACAAGCTCACAGTTGATGTCTTCTCTCTTCAAAGTCATCACTAAAACTGAAGGACCGGTAAGAACATGCACCGAAGTGGGGAGATGAGCATTTTTTCCAGTCCAGTAGCGCCGGTTCATCCCCAGAACACACCATCATGTAAAGACTATTTCCTGCATTTTTAACGTTGCTTAGAATTCACCAACACATGCGACTCTGATGTCCATTTACTGTCGCTGAATTTCAGCGAACAAACGTGCGCGTCACTAAGAACAGCTGTGCATCCCAACTTTTTCGGGAGCTAACCACTCACATGCAGTTAGATCAATTTGAACGTGAATATTTGTTTTGCATCTTAGTATTTGAGGACTGAATTGACAGAGATTAACAGCTGCCCTTCCTGCTGCTCTATGTCTTTCTATCAGATGCCCTAAGTAGCAGACATCCAGAGGCACCAATTAACCTTCTGGCAGGGATCACTCCGAGATCCCCGCATGTCTCACTCCGCTTCTCACACCATTTGTAACTGTGCTTTGCCAGATCTCGGGTCTGCCACGGTGCCAGGCTGCATTACTCTTTAACACAAGATCAGATTCGAGGACTATGCTGCGAAAACAGACAGCACCTGCAGAAGATCGCCGTAACTTGACAAACAAGATTGTCAGAATAAATGTAAATCAAAAGCAAGGAGCAGCGATTGCTTTAACTTTGGCACACTTTTTTTTTTAACCCTTAACTTAGATAAAATGGGAAACGTCTGTTTAAAAATTGTAGGCAAGGCAACTCCCAGCCTAACTAGCCTTACAAAACAAGAAGTTGGCATGCCTTGGCTGAGATTTAGCATGTCATAAACTGCTGTAAAGCCTCCAATCTGTGTCACTACAAATTTATATCTTCAGACAGAGATATGCAAAGGTCAAAAAACCTGGGGTGTCCGTCATAAATCAGGCGGTTGAAGTGTTTATAACCTTTATCCGTTAGAACAGACTCTTGGCATAGCGAGGCCTGGATTTACAGACGCAGCGGCTTGTTTCGGAGCCAAAAGGCGTTTTTGTTTTTTTTGTTTTTTTTTTTTTTCTACACGTAGAGAAACCCGCTAACTACACAGGAAATAGTAGATTACATTTATTGCTATATTCATGGCAGCATGCTGCTTAACTGGATCGGTGCCAAGCGCTTTCACAACGATAGCTGCAACTCAACTTTAAGCGTGAGTGTGTTCATAGAGCATAATCCCCACTCCCTTATGGAAGGGGTCCATTCAAAACGTGTCAGTCATTGTAGAAATGTGTGTGCCGGCCGTAAGAGGGCATTCTGTTTCCAATATTAACGTGCCAGCAGAAAGTTTTGTAACAGTGAGAACATCAACATTTATCCCTTGGAAGGTCAACATTTCCTTCATTAATCTGACAAGCCACAGAGAGTTACGTAGCAGCCTGAGCAGTTTAGCTAATGGACAGCTGCAATACCCCGGCCCAGGACTCGGCAAGGATCTGAGGTAACACTATCTTCAGAGAAGATTGGGTAATTCATAGGTGCCAGTGACAGGTCTGCACGTCTGTGCCACTTTCCCCAGCGCTCTCCGGTTGTCTCAAGCTACAGTTTTTGCTGCTCGCAAATCAATATCTCTTTTTACTTCTCATTGATTGCCTAGCGGTGGGACCAACCTAAACAGGACTGTTATGACATTTCTAGATTTCCCCCTGTCCTTGGAACAATCAATTACACGCGCATGGCAATCAAAACCTCTTTGCAAAATGAACCTGCTCCATGACATTTTCATCTCCCGGATTTATGCCATGTAAAGAAAAAAAAAAAAGGAGGAGGAGGGGAAAAAAAAAAGAGGCCTGTTGGATAGGCAGAGCACACACTAACAACGCGGGTCAGGATCACGGAGCAATCTCCAGGCTGCCTCACTAACTATCATCCGTCTCTGCTTTCTGTTTTCGTTCACATCTGAGCAAAGTACCCAATTAATAGTGTCTGTACGTTTAAAAAAAAAAAAACACTTAGTCACAGCGCTCATCTGTTGTTATAAATAGGTGTGAAATGTCAGTCAAAAAGTACTTTTCGTACAAACATAATTCCAAAGTTGTGAAGCTCTACAATGCCGGAGACAGGATGCAGCGCTTATAAAAGTCACCACGATTTGATTTCCTCACTGAGCTATCATTAGCATGAGACACGCACGCCACAAGGTTTAATATTTGACAGTGATATCTGACTAACTCGGTGAGCGGTGCACGTCAAGATCAAAACGATACATTGTCAGACATCCTGATGATAGGTTTGATGACACATCTGAAGTTAATTCTGAACCGAATCACATGAGAAATGGTGAAGAGCTAATTCTGAGCCCCGGAGCCATCTGTAAAGATCTGTAAACACCTCTCTCTTCATTGTTCCCTGTCAGGAAACAGTCTCCCCGAGCCCAAGGACACTGCAGAGTAAAGAGAGAACAATCACACTGAGAGTATTCCTTTTGACAAAATTTGTCTAGAGGTTAATTGACAACACAAACTGAAATTGTTTTTGACTTGCTTTTAAACAGAAATCCATCATTAGCTCCGGCCTGACCCGTTATTTCATTTTCGACACTGGTAAATGGTGTTAAACGACGAAAGGAAACGAAACGCGCGCTGCAGCCGAGTTGCATTGAGAAGCACACGGTTGTTAACAGTGTTGCGGTACACATTATGGTCAAGATAGAAAAAGAGCAAACATGGATTAAATGATGAAAAAGTGGCTCTAAAAGCAGCCATAAACTCCCACACGGCGGTTTTCTTGGATCTTTCTGAGGCTTTAACTGCAAAACCAAGAGATGGAAACACTGGTGCTAATTTCTGTATGCATGACGGAGATGTTACTTAAAGCACATTACCTACTTCACTAAACACAAGCTATTCATGCAGATAAATGCCTTGCTTTCCTACACCCTCAACTTTAATATTTAATAGTCTAATATAATCAGATAAAAAGTCGCAGCTCAAAAAAGACATGGACAACTTGAGGACAGATTGTGAACACAGCAAATTGCACAATGTGCTCAGATGGACCCAGAGCCAGATTAATATGATAGGATCGCAAATATGACACCATATCCTGCCATCTGGCTGTTCATTTGGGCAAAAATGATCACAATAATTATGGCAATTAATCAAAAATGTTTTCACAACCAACATTCTGTTAACTAAAAACACAGAGAACTTTGGAATGCACAATCAACACAGTAATGAACACACACAAAAACGCAGTCACAGCCTGCGCTGCACAGCCATTTGAGTCGAGGGAATTTTTTATTTAACGATACAAACATGGGAATTTCTGAAAAGTCTGTCTTTGCATGTTGCATGGATATGAATCCTGATATTTACTGAGCCACATCAGATCGGCGTGCCTCGCTCCAGGAGCCCCTTCGCTCCGTGATGTCACTGCTGTTCCTTTTGATGCCTACTACAAGCTTGTACTCGAAGATGCATCAGTCGGCCCGCTGCCTAATTGGAAGTGAACGGTGGGAGAGAATTGCAATCTGCACTCCAGCACCTAAGTCATCACTTTGAATGTGCCACAGCCGCCACATCACATGCCGTCGCCTGGTGTTGCATCTCACCAAAGGGTCCCCCATCAGCACTGGCGCAGACAATTATACTCACACGACAGTCCCAGACAGGTGGATATTTGCTATTTATTGTTAGCACAATTAACAAAATAAACCTGGGCAAAAAACGTCCGAGGTACGTGTGAAGGGGAACTTCAGCCAAGAAAATAATCATTTAGATCAGACTTTGAGTCTCGGAGACTCTGGTGGAAAGTAACAGTAAAGTACATTTCCTCAATTGCTGCCGTTACATGGAGTTGCGAGTTTAGATGTGCAGCGCTCCACCAGTTTACACCTTAACTCCGTCAGGCTGTAGAGGGAAATACGGTGTTTTTACTGGATTTACTCGACAGCTGTTTGTGCTTTGCTACAACCTACTTGTCACATTAAAATATATAATCAGTTTAGAAAATATGACGCATTGATATAAATAAGACTGCACACAAAGCACTTAAAATAAATAGCACGGACTCCTTAAAGTGCCACCTACATGCAAACGATCCAATAATATCACGATTTAACCATCACAGGGGCCATTCTGCCGAAGTTTTATATTTACATCAGATGATATATTTATTTCCCGAAACTTTGTTGCTTTTACTTTTGAGTTTATGGTTTTTACTTGTAATGTTTAAAGCGTAGTTTCGATTATTTTACATAAAGATTTGCAGTTGCAGAAAATAAGTATCAGAGGTTTTCCTACATGGCTTGGTATTTTTTTTATTTTAGAGCCAATCATCACACTTTTATTTAATTTAACTATAATTATTAGTTGCTTCTCCAATTAGATTACAAATAACAAAACACAGTACAATCATAAAATGTTATGGATTCAGCCATTCAAGAGTAGAGGTAATTCCAATTTTGATAATTACATTTAAAACACATAATCTTCAAGGTTGTTAAAATTAGCTGCATCGTTTCCAGCCATACAAAACATTGATGCATTATTAGTCTTTGCTGCATCAATAATTATAATCCAATAATATCAACAACTGATATGAAATGAGCCATTCTGCTTTAAGACTATTTCGATTTTTGGTTCTAACACTACCGATAAGAACTACTTCTTTCACCACTAACAATCTCAGTTCTTCTTGTGCAACTATGAATGTCTTTCATGAAAAATGATTTGCATTTCCCTTCACCACTAGAGGTCACAGAGGAAATGTTCTGATGCAGTTATGGTGAAACGACCCTTTAAATTACTAACTGCTGAATAAGCTGTGATGTGATGTTTGCATAAACAGTAAAAAATGATGTACACAGCATTAGCGTCTCCTATTCGGGCACTTCTGCTAACAAGCAAAGGTAAATATAAACTATTTGGCGAGCATGCGGGATAAGGTTACAAGTGGAGAGGCTTAAAAGCCTCAGTGTATATTTGTCAGATTATAGATGATCTTCTCTGCCCTGACTGATACAAAGTTCCAGTTGGCGGAGCAGCAGCAGCAGGGCGGCATCAGCTCCAAGTGTATTTTCCACTAGCAGAAGGGGAGCAGCCTTGTGCCGCTCTGTCACTTGGTTTCTGAAGAGCCTGTGACATGGCTCTCCAGGAGCGACATGATGAGGTCTGATGGTTCCTTTTTGCAGAAGAGCAGTTTACCCCTCATTCACCCTTATCAGAGAGCGAACCCATCATCTCACAGTACGCCACTCAAAGCGCTTCGCATATTGGAGCTGACCAGTCGAGCAAACAGGGCGGTACTAATAAAAGACCATCTTGCTTCGGTTCAAATTTCCCTGATTGAATGTCAGTCAGGAATGTTTGCGTGGCAGCGGGGAGGAAAGTGGGCCATCGTTTAAAGGACCACTGCCTCGCACACATAAGGGCTTTGTTCTACTTTTATGAGATACTGAGTGAAAGGTATGATGGCCTACACTCACCTAACGTGCTGTTTGTTTTTCATGCCCACTAGCCCAGCTAAATAAAGAGCTCCTCGATTCCAATTCAATCATTGTCTGATGTTTTCTCGGCGGCTCCTCGTATTGTCTTATGAGTTGGTTTTATGTTGCATCGGAGGGGCAACATTCTGCATTTAATTGTCTTTAACAGCAAATCGGTCTCCCATTTCCCCTGCTATCCCGCGTCGTGATGTAAATTTAAAGCTTACGAAATGAACGCCGCCCGCGCCGAGGTCTCCTTCACTCTTTGCCCCTCGGACTGGTTTCATTTAGTCCTCCCTTGAGATTAGCGCGCGTATATGGAGTGCACACAGTCCCCGCGTCATAAACTTTGCATGAACCCTAAACACCGGCCCTCCCAAACAACAACGGCCCTCCATCAAGGTCAGGCCTTGATGAATCTGATAGTGCAGCTGGAAGAGCCTGTGTGTGTATTCTATTAAAACAATCTGCATTTCACTGACTCTTCCTGCCTGCCCCTGTCCCTGTATGGATCTTTCATTAGATTCTGGATGGGCTCCAGCCAAAGCTTTCTTTGTACAAGCAGTTTTATGCAGTTTTCAGCAAAGGGAGGCATTTTTTTTTACATTCCAAGTTCATTAATAGTAGATTGCCACTTTTTCCCTTCATTAAATACAATGAGGCTACAGAGTGAATTTGCAGCTGAAGCGTGGTACTGTCAGTTTCTAGTGGGACCAAAGGCTGCTTCATGGCAAGCATAAAGGGAGAGAAGCAAGCCCGCCAAACCTGGAGCTCTGTGGGACAAGATGAGCAACAGTAAGAGAGGCAGAGATGCTTCAAAACAGCCCGCTTCCTCCTATTCAGATTCATTTTAATGGCAAATTTGTTGTCAAGCGTCCTCCACAAAATGATTAGGGCCCGCTGTTTTCTGAAAAGTGCAAACTTCTGGATTTGCCTGGTGCGCATTGTCACTTTGACAGCCCATTCTGAGAACAATGGCTGCCCAAATAGTGAAATGTGTTGGCACCCAATAGTTGAAAGTTTCCCCTCAAAACAGGCTTTCTGCTGTTTGTGGGTATTCTGCTGTGTTGATATCTAGATGTTGATTAGAATGAAAAAAGAAGCCAGTGAATTGGGCTCCCCAGAGCAGCCACATCAACCATTGTACGAGATTGACAGTCACTCCATTGAGCCAATTATTTCTGTTCATAAGACCTGTTTCTATAAAACTGGTTAAAGACTACAGTCATTGTTAGAGTGTCTGAATTAAACTACTGCTAGATTTTACAGAAAACCAACAGCATTTAATAGCACGCCTGCCCACCACTGCCACGTTGCATAACGTGGTTTCCACATTGTTCCGTGTTAAAGTTTTCAAATTTAAAGGTGGTAGATGTACACAAACTCAAACGTATTTGGTTCAGAAAAATACTCAAATACAGGTAGAGTTAAATTATTTAATCGTGCTACAGCATATGCGCTAACATTTGAACAAATTAATTTTTTTTTAAGTAAAAAACTACAGTTATTCCATAGTTGTTTTGCACAGCATAAACAAAACAACATAAACCAATTTGGAAATATATACATGTTTCTCCACCACTTCCTGCCATTGTTGTGGCGATGCACAGCTGCTGCTGATATGATCAAACAATGTTTGAATTTTATGCTGGTGATAAAAGACATGTCTAAGATTAATTTAGTGTTGTTTGACAAGCCCAATAAAAATGACGGTAAACAAAATATATGGTAATTGATAAAAATTAAGTAAATATAAAAGTAAAGTCCATGAGAACCATACTAAAGCACAGTAGATGTGCAGTACAGTGAAGTACTCCCATCCCAAATATGCAGCCATATTTCCAAAAAAAGGTCGTAGCCAAAATAAAGCCTCTCCAAATCCAATTATTTCGTTTTATTGCCTTGTATTTGAGCAGAAGATGACTGACCTACACTTTGTTAAGTCCTGAACGCCTCACACTTAACATTCAGTCTGACAATGACTAAGTTTACATTTTAGTAATACTTTGGTAATCGGGGTAGTCGGCTTTCCTGGTAATCGGGCAAAGGGGTTTAAATGCACTTAAAAAAACCTGGTCACTGGAAATTTGTGTACACTGGCAGCGGAAGAGTAGCCCGATTTCTCCTCCATCTCGGACTTGTTTCTGAGGCAGATTTTAACTGTGTAGTGACAAGAAAAAGCTGGTTTCTGACATTTCTTTTTTTTGTGTGTGTGTTAATGTTGCAGCAGAGTAACGGCACAGGGGGAGAGAAAGGAAATCAAGGGGAGACACATGCAGCATGAGTTTAAAACATCCACTGTGGAAAGTGACTTATTTAGACTTTGATGAGGCACTTTGGGTTAGTTAAATTTTGTGTTGGAATTAGTTTTCAGAAAGAGGCGGCATTAAAGATCTCTCCTCTCATTGACTCACTCGGCAGTGTGTTCCCCGTCTGCAGCCTTTGGTTACGCGCACGCGCAGTTGGAGGATGAAGATTAGAAGCAGGGTTACGTGTATACATGACAAAGAAATTGGCATTTCCAACAGAAATCTAGCTGGGGCAATCAGGTTTCCCTAATCCCCCACCCCGATTTCGGAAACCGGCTTTCACGAGGCAGCCGACTGTAACCTGGTTACTTAATTCTGCATAAACAAACTGAATGAACACAAAAGGAACTTGTTGGTTAAAGTGTCTCTGTGACCAACGAAGATTCTCCACTCTTTAAAATATTTGTCAATATATTTTCATAGATTCTGTCATGTCAGTATTTAAATTAGGGAAAAATTATATATATATATATATATATAGTGTGTGACTGATTCATTTTAATTTTAGGTAAATATCTAGAATTAGAATCAGGTACTATAGTATTGAAATGACATTTGATCAAAAACTGATTCAGAACGTCTCTAGTATTTCCGTTAATGCGCGTTGCTACTTACCACCTCTGTTCACAGTGAACGCATAAAAAAACTGTGAACATAATCTGAGAGTTCATACGCAGCACATGGGGTTTATTGTGTGCTCCAACTATGGCAAACTGCACTCGGCTGACCTACATAAAGAGAAACATAATGCATGTGTGGGAAATATGTTCATTAATACCACACTGCAAACATATCAAAGCTGTTCAAATACTGCCACTGGAAAAGTCAGTGCAACAAAAATATTTCCTCTGTGCTATATCCTCATTTAGCCTACAAGTCAGCGGTGTGACATTTCTAAGGTGTTCAGCCGTAATGGAGGAGGAGTAGGTGCTGACTGCAAGACGAGTGCAGAGCCTTCTTTTTTTGTTCACTGCATGGGAGAAAGTGGTTAATTTATTGAAAAGAAGGTAGGCGGACGAAGCAGCGGAACGGAACTGATACCCTGCGTGGCTGTAGGTTGTGCACCGAGGGGGAGGAGAGTAGAGAGGAGGGGAGGAGAGCGGGGGGGGGGAGAAAAAAGGAGGTTGAGGGAGGCGGAGACCAGAGCGACAGAGGAACGGTTAATGGAAATGAGTGACAGGCTTTCAGAATGATTTACAACGGGTGGCGCTGCGGCAGAGCCAGCGCTTGATGGATGATCCTGAAAGACGGAGACGAACCATAAATCATGTCTTTGAATCATTGACAGAGATAAAGGAGGGAGAGAAAAAGCAATGGCATTGACGTTCATTCTTCCAATAATGTACATTGACGAGTTACACTACGGAGCCTTAATTAAAAAGTGAACACGGGTCTTCTCCCTCTCTCAACTCACCCCCCCTCCCTCCAACCCTCCCCCCTCACCCCCCCCGCCGGCTATGCTCCTCTATCCCTGTCCTCTCTATTGCAATATCAATGGTAATTAAAGATGCAGCTTCCCCAGCCCCTGTCCCATAGCCACTTCCTCCAGCTTCCCACGGCAGCCAGATTAGATAAGTGCTCTGCTAAAAGATAATGTCACCCCTCAACAATATCAATGTGGGTCCAGCCCATTTGTTTCTACATCTGTAAACACACACACACACGGAGCAGAGAGAAAGAGGCAGGCTTTATTCCCAATTCAAGGCTTTTGCAGTCATGAATAAAAACTAAAACACTAATAGTCTTTAGTTACATATGTTACTGGGATAACATACTTATTTACCCACTGCAAAACCATGAAAAATTCAGCACGCAACGGGAATATTAGTGGAAACTGAATCCAAGCCGTTCCTCAAACTTGTGTCGTTGTGTCTTGAGTGCAGATGGCACTTTGATAAAACACGAGGAGCCCTGTAGGAGCAGAGCGGCTGAATGAGTGGCATTCCACATCAGCTGAGCTCCCTTAAAGTGCGCACAATAGAGCAATGAGGTGAAAGTAATCCTAAACATCTGTCTTATGTGTCCTACACGCACAGGCTGTTTGTTCAAGTTCTAGGAAAGACATTAGCGAGAGAGGAGGAGGAGGAGGAGAGAGAGGAGGATATATCAATTCATGCACTAGTTCTCCAAAGGGGATTAAGCAGGGCCTCTGTTGTCTGTCCTCTCGCTCCTCTGCATGGCAAAGAAAATGGAGAAGACCGCGCTAGTAATGCAAACACCCTCGTTCACGATATACTGTCGCGAGCGTGTGTTTAAATTAATACATAAAGCCACAGCATATCAGCTTTTTAGAAGCCACTTTATGAGGCTTCCGAAGAAAACAGAGCACAGTGTAAAACAACTACTAATAAAAAACAGGGCGCGGGGTTTCGTGAGGCCTCGCGGGAGCTCATACGGAAGTGCAGCGGGCCCCGTGCACTGTCCTGTTTGACGGCTGTGCAGGGAGAGCCCACTGCGTATGGAGATATTCACCGAGCAAAAAGCTGAAAGACACACAAAGCTGTTGCTCTCTCTCTCTCTCCATCCCTTTCCTGCTGTGAGAAGAGATTCTGGCAAGCCAAAATGGAAATGAATACACAATGGTCATCTCCCATTGAAAAGCTGTGGCCATAATATTGGTCAGGCAAAAAACCAGCCCTGCCTCGTGAGTGTGTGTGTTTATGAATGATTCATGCAAAAGCTCACACAAACACAGGCTTTACGCGATTTGAGAATCATTTCCATTTGAAGGCTTGAAGTTGTTCATATCATGTTTGATCGCATCCTTGCATCAAAACACATTTTGATGGACAAGGGAAATAATTACTTGTCATTCATGTGTCTGAGGTTTCTCCTCTCTTTTGTTGCTGTTAAACATGTTCCTCTGTTAAACACTTTTTCCTCACCCAAAGTCCAAAAAAAAAAAAAAAAAAAAAAAAAAAGGCTCTCACACAACTTTCAAGTAAAATAAAAATGAAACGGTTTCTTTCAACTCACACAAGAAGGAAATAAATGTGTGAACTCTTCATTTCTTATCGCAGACTGTTGAGCTGAATGAATCAAGGGGATTGAGTGTAATGAACTACTTGGAGTCTCTGTCATTACTGGACAATGGCTCTCGTTGATCTTAAATGGTCTTAAAAGATGATCCATACAGTAATGAAGCCAGCTCTGCTGCTGGCCTCACGCCCAAAACAGAACATAATCAAAGTCACAGGGGATACGCCGGAGCTACTGTTACCAAACAACATAGCTCAGCATCTCTATTGTGTGCTCTTTTAAAATTAAAAACAATAAAAATCTGTTTGTTGTTAGCCGAGAGATTCTGAATGCTAAATATTCAAATTCAGAGCATGTGTCTAAGGGCCGTCAGCAGCTGGGACCGCGGAGCGGAGGGATGGCCTACAACCCACTGGGTCTTTTGGAAAAGCAGCATGTAGCGTCCAAGGCCCACCCTCCTCCCGGCTCTTCTGCCCGGACCACCCTGCTCGACGTGTTACGCTACATGACAAGACGATGCTGCTCAGTCCTTGGACCCATCGCATTGTTTTTCTTGGACCATGGTGAAAGCAAATAGCAGCTAAAGGGCCCCGGTGCTCGCAGTAAAAACCAAAAACCCGTGCAGTCATTCATCAAAGCCCAGACAACTCGCTACTCCCCCACCAACTACCAACCCCCCCAAGGCACGGCCATCTCCCCCCACGCTAGGTTTTAACTAGGACTCCAAATAATTCCAGAAATGACAAATGATACTTATATCTCTGGCCTGTGCCGAATCAATAAGCATGCAGAACAACTATCCATCTTGAGAGGTATCGACAGACGCGGCTCGACATTGGCGGAGAAGCGCTTGGTGGCTTTATTCGGGATCGGGAGGAACGCAGGAGAAATAGTGCGCTCGCTTTTAAATTACAATAAACCACCCAACGCTGTTAACAATCAAAAGCCTATTACAGGATGCGCAGCCTCCGAAGAGATTGCTTTGAAAAGCAGGAAGGAGGAGGAGGACGCGTCCTCACAGGCCGACTGACCGTTTGGGAAAATATGCGCGACCTCATCAGCTCGGACCGGGGCTCTTTTGACAGCAGCACCTGCACATGTTTACATGGCAGTTGTGTGCTGAGTATGAGCTGATGGGTAGCGATACGGCCCCTCTCTGGTCCCCGGGCTGGATTGGAGCAGCTGACAGATAGCACTTCAGAGCAGCTTTAGCTGCAGCTCCCCTTGAGGGGCTGTGATTGATGACTCGCACTGCCACCTAGATCCATTTTCTCCTCCAATCTGACTCCTCGCAGGTAGAGTGGAGCCCTGCTCGCCTCTCCCTCCCTTCCTCTCTCTCTCTCCTAAATTCGAGTGGGCTCATTTTCACAAAGGAGCTTACCAACGGAGCAACTTCAAAACAATCTCCTTTGAACAAATTAAAAACAGAACCGTACAGAGGAAATAATTTGAACTAAATGCCTCGCAAAGCCATTTTGATCCTGAACATTAGGGATCGGAAAAGTAAAGAAAAAAAAAAACTATAAGATGTTTGCAGGCATAATGTCATTAGCGGGGAAAATGTTAAGACCCAGGACCCCTGCAGGTCTGAAGGCATTTAAGAACAGTTAGCTTAGCCATCTGGTAGACAATTACACAGGAACAAACACACCGCCTCAGCAAATAAAGCTTGGCTCATCAATCACAAGAATGGCCAGAAGTTGGCCTGTTATTCCCTCTGATTTAATAACCCGATGAACCGCAGTGTTATCCACTACAAGTCTGCAAGTCAGCTGGAGAACATCCCAACATTTACTAACAGCATTATGGCAGAGGAGCTCAGAGTGTGAATAACGTGGCCCCTCGATTTAAAACGTACAAGGAACCTAACGTTATTATAGCGGCTAACAACGAATGAAAAAAACGCAGCTTCTCACTCTAACTGTAAAATTATACTGTAGTGTGCACCGGGCTGCAAATAGAAATGCAAGGTTAAAAGTAAAAACATTTCAAACAATCACTGTTTCCAGTTTCAAGTAGTTTACTTAATTAACATTTGCCCTGCACTTTTAATTGCAATCATACATCCCCATGGGATGAGGATGTGGATTGTCTGGTAATTGCAGATGTTGATATGAGATGGTGACAGAATGTCAAGTCTATTTATGAAAATTACAGAACAAAAACTGGAACGATCAGGTACGCATAGCCAAAAAAAAAAAAAACTAATCTATATTCTCCTATCGGAATATATTTTATGTATTTTATAAACTGGAGAAATGAGCCCCATCGTCTAAAACTCTGGTCATCAGACACCGGTGGCGAATGAAATCCAAACCGAAGCATAAAAAGGCTAAGATTCATCCTGGATTTCACCTGGATGCAGGTCAGTCTTTGTCCGTTTCAGTGAGGCGCTTTTCCGAGCCAAGAACATGTTCATCTGTGTTTCTGGGCTGTGGCCTGCACGGCCTGTTCTGAAGAAAAGAAGTAGGCCACCGCTGCGGTCTCTGATTCTCCTCGGTACACGCGTCACCTGCCAGCTCATGTGGCCCAGCCGAGATGTGAACAGGTCTGGCAAGAACCAAATGTTTTCATTTACCTCAGGGGCATCTACACTCTTCTTCAGCAGGCGGTGGCAGCCCGACATGTCAAGATACCAGCCCAGGACTGCGGGACCTCTGGGAGAGGTCACGCACTCGGAGCCCGGGCTTCGAAAACATCGAGGTAAAACTCTCTGCGGAGAGGGCGACGCCGCAGACCTCTGCCTCACGCGCTGCTGCAGCCCGGAAGCTAAAAATTACCGAATAACATCAACATCGGATGTGTTAATAACGCCGTCTTGCAGATGGCCCGGGATCGTTCTGTTTCCTAGCAGATTCCAACACCTTGAAAGCTGTAAATGTACTTCATTACACCTTTATGCTCAGATCTGATGTGTGCTCACATTGTTTGATGGATCCATATTCTACTGGGCAGCAGGGGGTGGCGGTGCTTCTCAGGCTAACCTCAACACGTCTATTTCTAGCTGAGGACTTGCTGACAGCACATTTAACTTTGTGATCTGCACATGAGAGACAGCTAACAGTCGCTGACAGCTGAAACACACCAAGCTCCATTTCCCTATACAATACCTTATTGACACTTTTTATTTGATGAGGACTTCAACTAACTTTCACATGAAAAACACGGAAAAAAAAGTCGGGACGGCGGGTACGAAAATATCATAAAGGAGAGGTTGATTTCCAGCCAGCTCATGGAAACCAGTAGTTCCTTTGGGGGGAGGCTATGGAAGGGGTGGGGCCGGGGGGCTGTCTATAGAAGCCTGATTTATGATCTACTCAGTTTTGCATGTGTGTTCACAGGTTTCTGGGAGTTACACTCAATTAGAGCGGCGGGGGTAAGGGGTATGTTTTTCGGAGGATAAGTTAAAGCTTGACACGTTTATTTCTGCCAGAGCCACTGAAGAGCTGGTGACAACCTATCAGAAGTCATTTTGTTTGATCAGCCGACTCAGAATGTGGAAAATAGTAACCGTCCCTGACAAGTGAAAAGAAAAATCCCGAGGAGCACAAAATGTTTATGAAGCACAACCTTAAATACCAGTCAACGTAACTGGGGAGTAAAAAAATAGCAGTATAGCCGAAGATGAAAATGTTTTTCACTTAGCAGGACAACAAGAAGCTGACAAATGCAGTGCTAATCAAATTTGTACATTTAAATTAGCTTAAATATAATTCTTGCAAAGCATGACCAAGGGAGCTTGCATCCAACCAAAGACTGAAGAGCGACTTAATGGATTCAGCAGAACAAAATCCCCAATTACAAGTTAAATGCCATGTCCCTTCACAATTTATATAAAACTAGTAAATCTTATTTTTGAGACTTTAATGATTGAGCCAGCCAGCGAGACGGGGGAACAAAGTACCAGCGCGAGGAGTTACTCATATCCCTGTTGAAAAACTCCTCCGTTTAATGATTCACCACTAAGGAGAGTCCACACACTTCCAGAAGAATTCAAATCCCTTTTCCCACAGCCTCTTTCAGTCCGTATGATAAATGACACCCGTCATTCCGCCGTTGCCAAACAGCACAGAGGGGAATTGTACTGATATATGATTCACAAGAACAGGAAATAAACTCTGCCTTTCTCTGTAACTCTCCCTCTTGCCAAGTAGGACGGACCTGGACAGTGTCAGGGCTCTCATGGTGGAGGCAGTGGGAAGGCTGACGGCGCTGGAGCCCAAAAAGGGAATAGACAGTGGGCTTCCAAAGCTTCCCCTTTCTCCCTCTCTCTGTCTCTCGCTCGAAAAAAAAAAAAACGCTGGAGCTTCTGATGACTGATGAAAGGCCCAAGGAGCCAGTGCATTAAAATAACAGCGGCATCTATGGGAACGAGCTTAGGAGGATAAAAAAAATTAAGCAGAGGGCACGCTAAAGTCTGCAATTATCAAACGGGGGGAAAAAAATATAGAATGAGCAACCTTCGTCTGCCCCCAATTACAATGCAGCAAGTGAGGCTAATTACTGCGCCTTGATTATTTCAGATTTCTGAGTGAGGGAGAATGACAGTGGCTCAGAGAGATCGAGTGCAAGTTCAAAATCAGGCTATTGCACACACACACACACACACGTATAGATGAATGTGTGAGAATGAAAAAATGACGTTCGGATGCAAACATTCCGCTAATTTAATCATTTCTACTATCTGCTCTGGAGCACTTGCACGACATCGGTGCTCTGGTGTCAGAGACAGAAGGAGAGACACATCCTGCTGCTGCTGCCCGGCTGCTCGCCTTCAGGCTACTCCCTTCAGGCCAGCGCTCAGCAGTAGGCCTCCCACTTGGGCTCGGAGCGCAGGGATGTGCCCAGGGCCAGGACCAGCAGCACTCAATCACCCAGACAGCGACATCCTTTCGCCATCACCATCAGAGAGGCCCCCCTTTGGGGTGGTGTGTGTGTGAGAGAGAGAGAGAGAAGGGAGGGGAGGGACGGAGAATGAGTAGGGGTGGGGGGGATCGGGGGACATATTTATGAGCTGAGTATTCACACACACACACACACACACGCCCATGCGGCTGCGATTGAGCTGATATACTGTCGGCTGGACTGTGGGATGGAGCCATATAGTTCATCTCCCCCTCATTTTTAGCCCCTAACCAGACCCCTGGTAAGTGCTCCTCTGAGCTCTACACACTGGGTCTGACGCAGGAAGTAGACGGTGAACACTGTACTGCATGTACGTCCCCCACTCCAAACGTGACGCTGGAGTTAAGAGGTCTCGTTACCAAACATCGCTTTGTCGAGAATGTGAACCGAATGACCAAAGTAGGTAATCGGTAAAATAGTGGAGCTGCAGTATTTTGGCACCATTTGTTACTAAAGACACTTGTGAGTCAGGCCCTGCACGATGAGTAGCACATGTTTACCTAAGAGGTGCATTTTAATGCCTCCTTACCTTTGATTTCAGAGCAGAATAATTACAGAGGAAGCCATGTAAAACCCCGTGGCAGATTAGGGAAGTGAGTTGGAAATGGGTTCAAATTGTCGTTGTGAAGTAAAGAGGCTACTTTGCACCACAAGGGGTTTGTTTCCTCAGGCAGGCCAGGGGATTAAAAGAAGCCATAAAAGGTCCCTGTAATGGCATCAGTAACGTCTTGCTGCCATTAAAAACGGTGAGAAAAACATCTGCTTTGCATTTTTCGCTCCCCTGCTACTCATTTGTCTTTCAAACTATCTGAGAGAGTGACTCGGTTCCACGGTGCTTTTTTTTTTTTTTTTTCGTAATAAGGTTATTTCACAAGCTGAACATTTGCCTAAAATCCGGATTGTGTGCGCAAATGCCAAACCGAGGACTAACTTCCAGCGGTCGCACTTTACCAAGCCGTTTTTAGGGTCAGATTTCAATGTAGTTTACCTTCCTCCTCTGGACCCAGTCGATTGGCTCTAAAACTGCAGCGTATCAACTGCCCATTAGTTTCCTCTAGTTTCGCCAAGGAGCCGATTTCCAAAGGACCTGTATTCACACCCAGATCACATCATATAATCCAGCTCAAAGTAAACACCTTGATTGCTTTATGACTAGCCCCTAACCATTAGAGGTGCACTGTCTTCTCCTTCCCGGTGCTTCTGGGAAGCCGAGGCCCCGCAGTAATCTTTTCTCTGCTAACCCTTTAATAAACCATAGCCTGCTTCATTAGCTTCCCCTCACGCAGTGATTGATTGGTGCCAGTCACAGAGAACCCGCCCTCACTCTGCCTACTACCTCTTCTCAACCCACTAAATAAGGCACCTTTTTTTTTTTTTTTTTTTTTTTTTAGCCAGCTACCACCCATCACACTATTAAAGGAGAGTATTCAGCGTGAGCCAAGGAGGGAGTGGCATCAGCCGGGGATGGCAATGCAACAATGTTCCTTTTGTTCAAAGGCTGGGTCAAAATCAATTTATAGGATGCACCATACTGGGCTCACTATGGTCGAATCTTACGGGTTCAGATTTGGGCTCTACACGTGAAAGGACCAGGGGAAAAACTGATTGAGTAAGCTGTTCATCTGGCACAGAGGAAAATGCATTAGGAACATGTGTTTAAAGGTGCACTTCATAGACAAGGTGACTCGTTATTTTGCCTGTTGCTTATTAAATTACTGTAAATTCACAGTGGTTCCGTTTTATCCATTTCAAGGAGTTATTGTTGGGCTAAACAAAGAGAGCTAGTCACTAAAAGCCAGACTAGAAATGTCCGGGCATATCTGGATAATGCAATAAAATCAAACATATTACGACACTGTGAAACACATTTATAGAAATATATATTTTTAAATTAACAATTCTCACTTTAAACTCTGATTTGTTAAATGTGTAGTTCTTCACAGTGTTGTTGTTTGTTTTTGGAAGGATTAAAGTCAGAATTGTGAAGAAAAAAGTGATGATTCTAATTTTGAAAAAAACTAATTGAGGTAAAATTAACCATATGATAAAAAAATAGTTGTTATTAAGACGGATAACGCAGAATCAGTTTTACAGGAGGGAAAACAATGTGACAAAGACACTAAATTTGATGTGAAATTCTACAAGATGGAAGCAGAACCGCATTAGTCAGCTTGTAATAAGAGTGGATAAATCAGCATTACTGTAATAATGACTTCGCCTTCTCCCATTAGGAGCTGGACTCTTTTCTCTTCAGCAGCACCTACAATGTATGTGCCGTGTGATCCTTCACTGCTCTACAGTGGAGCAATAGAGATACAGAGGCGAGAGGTGCTCGATGCTGCTCAGCTGCAGTGATAAAGTCAGTAATATCACTATCTCGCCCTCCTCTCCCAAGAATTGCTATAAACCTATTTCGAAAATTGCACCCATATATTCAGCGAAGACAGTTAGCTCATCCCGGTGACAGTGCAAACTTTTAGGCTGAATTATGCCCGTGTCATTCAGAGGGGTTTATCAAAGAGGGTCAATAACTCACAGACCCAAATCTGAGATGGGCTGGTCCCCCCCCCCAACCCCCCGCTCCGCTCCCGCTCCCACTACAGGCAGCTGGTGTGCTGCCATGGAACAGCCTGCTGCTATTGCTCAGGACACAAGATGGTGCCCAGTCACACTCCTGCATGGCAACACTGGAAGCTGCACAGCTCGAGGACATGCAGGCACAGGAGCAAACGCCAAGCTCACACACACAAACTAGTTTTGACAGGGTTAAGGCTACAACCATCATTACCTTTCATTTGTTATTACTCCACTTGATCCACCAATCGTTTTGTCTATTCTTTTTTTAAAATGTGTTAACGCATTTGTCCATTTGTTTGCACGTACTGGTACAACAACACACGCATCAGATAGTCACGAGTGAAAACTGGAACGAGACATTTCTGGTTAAAATTAAATTGAAACTGTTATTGGATAATCCCACACGAACCCGCCATCGAATGCCATCTTCAACTGATTCAAATGCCAGAAAATAAGAGATAATAAGGAATGCAGTTTTTATTAAATGCGTAAACGTATTCGG